>CM048844.1:66544034-67744034 GCA_026545765.1 Plantago major | reverse complement strand
AAAACTTGGTATCTATTCATGTATTCTTGGGAGTGGACATTTGGCAGTTTGTTGAATACTTCAGGAGCAATTAGCTTCCTTTTCAGATGAGAAACCGCTAAGTGTTCATTACGGTGTTCTGCTAATGCCTTGTCTTCTTCATCATCTGAGTCATCAGCCCAGGGATCTCATCCTCTTGCACTTCTTCATCAAGGTTTCTGAAGGCGGCAACCATCTCAGATATGGGTTTCTTGCCTTTAGAGGATGGTTTCTGTGGTGAAGATGCAGCCTTAACATCATGCTTTTCTTCATATACTTGTTCAGCATCTAGCTCCTTAGCAATGTAATCAACAGCGTCCCGGAGCCCTTTAATCTCAGAGTAAGCTTGCGTCTCTTTGTGCATTTGTTCTTCAAGTTTATCTAGCTTCACTCTAGATTCAGCTATCTTTTCTTCCAGTTGAAGATTTAGTTGTTGTTCTTCTTCCAACAATTGTTTGAGTTGAGCAACTCTGGCTTGTTCATCCAATATTTTTCTGAGTTGTTTCCTCTACTTGTTCAGTAGAGTCTTTTTGTTGGGGAGATGGATGGGTAGATTTCTGAGGAGATGGAGGAGGGGATTGTTGTGATGTACTCTCAGTGTGCTTTTCAGCAACTGAGGCATTGTTTCCTTGTGCAATCCCTCCTGTCCCTGGTGCAGGGGAATCATCAACATCCTTTTTGTCATCCTCATCCTTGTGATGGTCAGAAGGAGGTTCTTCATAATCATTCTCATCAGTCTCCTTCTCTTCCTCATCTTCAGAGACCAGATTGATCACTTCTGGAATAGTGACCATTTGCCCATTTACTTCCTCTTGTTCAGAGGGTATGCACTGTAGGGTCTGGGGAAAGATAGGCTTGAATGCCATCTTCATTCTGGTCTGACCATCTGCCTTCTCAAAAGCTTCTATGAGCTTGTGTACAGCTTCTTTTACAAAGTCCTTATGCATCAGAGTAGCAAAAGATTACTGTTCTGTTGGGAACATAGCATGGACATAATTCTCCAAGTCAAAAGCTCTGACTCTTCTTAATTGGTGATCAGTAACCTTTGTTAATTCAGTCAGATCTGAGCTTCTGAGCTTTTGCCACTTTCTGAAACACATGAGATGTTTCTTGAGAGTGTGGTCTTTGAAGAATGGAAGCAGGTCTTATGTTGAGAATGTAGAGACCTTTGGCACACTTGTTTGAGCCTGAAAGAAAGAGTTTCGAGTTAGATTCAAAACTTGTGTAGATATCTGAGTATTAGTATAGTTAGGTTTCTGTGTTACCTGAATGAGTACATTAGGCTTAGAGACTTATACTACTGAGGCACGGGGTGCCTCAGATATCTTGTTGTGAGGTGGAGACTTGGGAATCTAGTCCTCATCAACCTTTCTTTCTGCTTGAACTTGAGAATTAAAATTATCACAATACTTAGGAAATTGTCATGAAAGAATTTATGCAACTAAGCTTCAATGATTTCTGAGTTTGCCACTTACTTCCTCAACAGGAGGCTCAGAATCATTTTTCTCAAAAACTTTCTCAGTTTTCGGTGTTCTTTCTGGTGATGTTGTCTTGGGGGCTTCATCAATTTCCATGGGTGCAGGGGATGTCGCCACTCTTTCCCCTTGCACTTCTACTTCTGAATGAGCCTGTAAGTAGAAAGTATTGAGTAATTAGAGAAGAATACATATTAACCCATAAAGAAAAGTTTTTATCCCTGATTTTTATATACCTTCACACTAGAAGGCTCAATGACACTTTCTTCAGAAACCTTGACGGTTTCAGAGTCCTTTTCTGGCATTTCTGCCTTTCCTTCTTCTTTCTCAGTTGGAGCCTATAAGAAACATCCACTTAATTAGTTAAGTGTATTAACATATATCTGAAAAGTAATTTCTTAAGTAATTCTCTATCACCTGTAGCACAGGCTCAGATTCCTTAAGAGGTGAGGTTGTAGTAGCCTCCTTCTCAGTCTCTGAGGCAAGCTTCCCAGCTTCGTCTTGTTCTTGTGTTTCTAATTCAGCCTGTAACAAAGAAATTTTATTAGATAACAAGATTATTAAACACAAAATATCACAAGTAGAGAGTTAAACCATTCAGCTACCTGAACAGTGTCAGGCTGATTGGTCTCTAGAACTTGTGACCCTTCTATGCTTTGGTCTTGTTGTTCCATTTCAGCTTCTTTGTTTGAAGTTTCAGGTACTTCAGACCTTTCCTGAGTGACTAACTCAGTTGCCTCCCCTGGTTGATCATTCTGACCAGATGCCTCAGTTTGATCCCTCAGATTGAGTTGGGGAACCTGCACTTTTACATGATTTTCTTGAGAATCGGAAGTCTTTGGTATGTCAGCGCAATTCATTCACCATGGCTTCATTATCATCTGGTGAATCATGTGAATTGGATCTGGAAGGTGGATTAAAGTGTGGCTCATCCTGATCCTTTTGTGACAGTTTGTATAGTGTGGAGGCAATGTCAGAATCCTCCATCACTATATCACCACTTCTCAAAGCTTCTTCTACCGACAGTGTGTCTTGTCCGATTCCTTGGACTTAGGTGCTATCCCAACCTCAGACTAAGTGCTTCTCCAAGAACCTTAGTAATGGGTGCTTTCTCGGAACCTCAAAAAGTGTGCTTGTTCAAGAACTTTGTGGTGTAGGTTCTTCTTCGATACCTCTATTCTTTCAAAGATCCTTTGAACTTGTTACTTTTTCAAAGAACCTTAGCCCTTTTATTTACAGAGGACTTGAGAGATGACCAATTCATCATCAGAGCTCTCATCAGCATTAGGAACTGATTGATCCATAATTCCTGCAGTTTCTGCATATAGGGCTTGATACCTGCCACTACTCTCATTTTTACCAATGAGTTCATCAGCAAGGCTTTCCTTGGTAGCATTGATGAGTTCATCAGCAGTTGTATCTTTTGCAGCATTGATGAGTTCATCAGTAGTTTTCTCAGCAGCATTGATGAGTTCATCAGTAGTGGAGTTAGATATCTGAGAGTCGACATCCACAATGGGTATGTCTACTTATTTGCCAGCAGACTTCTTTCGTGAAGTTCTGGGCTTTTTGGTCGCAACGGACCCCTCAGATACCTCATCAACCTTTCGTTTCTTGGAACCTTTCTGAGATGAAGTAACCTTTTTCATCATGTTTGTATACTCATATTTGTAAAGCAGGTTACTGTTGGCTATGTCAGCCTTCTCTCTGAGCTCAATGCCAAGCTTTTCCAGCAAGAAGCATATCTTCAATCCATAGCTTACTGTGGCTTTTGGCTCAGCAAGGCCCTTAACGATTTTAGGCTCAAAGCCTTGTATCTTCTTCACAAATTTCATGAAGGCGTACTTCCCCCCAATTAAAAGGGTTTTCCAGCCTTTTGTTTTGTTAATTCAACAAGAACATCATCATCCAGCGTTCTTGGATTATCTGGTCAGCTCCTCCTTGTAGACCATCAAAGAATCTGTGAAGGATACATGCCAATACATCCCAGTGAACCAACAGATGTCTGGTTCTGATGTCAGCAAGTTTAAAGTCGATGGGTGTATCTGATTTTTCAAGATCACACACATTACTGTATAGTTTCTTCACACCTTCAAGGAGATCATCATCCTTGGTGTTTATTTCAAAATCATTTCCAAGATTTTGAAGTTCAAACAACTGACAAAAAGTTGTTAAGTTCAAAAGGATGTCCTTTCCTTGAACTCTTGATTTTATAGAAACTATCTCAGTGCCTTCAGAAACACAGGAAATAATCCTGGAATTGTTTTAAAATTCCAACACATCCAGTGAAGAAACTCCACTGGGAATAGCAGACAGGAAACCTTTGATCTGTGCCTTTTCAAGCATACCAAGAATTAGCTTCCTATCAGCTTGATTTTCGATAGAAGCAGTAAGGTATTCCTCAATCATGACACCACACCAAATCATCCTGTGATTTGAAGTCCAATGATCAGGATTGAAGTCTCCTACCAATCGATTGTTCGCGATAACCAACACTAGTGCTTGCTTTTCAGCAGTACCAGAGGTAGTAGTTTGGGATTTATGGGTAGAAGCACGTTTTGGAGCCATCTCTTTAAATAGTGAGAGGTTTTGAAATTCGGAAAGAGATTAAGGAAGGAGATTAGTGATTCTCTGCAGAAAAACTAAGCGAAGAACAGAGATTTGCAGAAAACTTTGAAGAATTGTTTTTGCTATTTTTGTGTAAGTATGAATGTTGGATTAGGCGAAAGTGATTTCTTTTGCCAAAATCCTATATATATAGCAACATAAATCTCCACAGACATATACATACAAATTGATTTTGTGTGTAAGTATCTGTGTACGTGCAGATAGGCGTGGGTAAAATTCGTTTGACATTAACTGCTTAGTGGGCCACGTCTGAGTTTTTACAGAGAATTAATCTCGTCTGTTAAGATCAAACTCCCATTTCATCAAGAGGCACTATTGCTTCTTCAGCAATGATCACAATCAGTAATTGTAATTGTGCCCAATTAATGAATTTTGGCGATTAGCTATCTGAATCACATTTCTTCTGCGTGAATAAGGACATTTTTGTATCTAAGTCTATCTCACACTCAGTATTTGTTTATGTTTTACACAAAGATAGAAATAATACAAATTTCAAGAGAGTAGTTGACTGCAGACAGTTGTACTATTCTCTTTTGTGTTCCCCCTCACTGAGTGATCTAGATATCTGAGTACATGTCTCAGAAATCTTCAAATAGCCCTTTTACCCTTTAACTTTTGATATCTGAGCACCCGTCTCAGATATCTGAGTACCCGTCTCAGAATAGCCAACTAAACTCAATCCACTGTCTTTTGGATACCACAATCCAACTTCTACAGTACCCTTTACATACCTTAATATTGTCATAACAATGTTGTAGTGTGATTGCATTGGATTTGTCTGAAATCTAGCACACACTCCAACTGCATATTGAATATCAGGTCTACTTGCAGTGAGGTACAGTAGAGACCCAATCAATTTCCTATACTTGTGTTCTTCAACACTCTTGTCAGATTCAGTATAAGTCATTTTGGTTCCAATGCTCATAGGTATCTTAGCATTCTTTCAGAAGGCTTTAGATTAAACTTGTTGAGCATATCCTTTGCATACTTTTTTTGACTAATGAATATTCCATCATTAAGTTGCTTGACTTGCAATCCTAGGAAGTAGTTTAATTCTCCCATCATGCTCCTCCCAAATTTACTTTTCATGAGCTCAGCAAAGTCTTCACAAAGTTACTTGTCTTTAGATCCAAATATAATGTCATCAAGATATACTTGGACTAGAAGTAGTTTCCCTTCATGGTTCAAAGTAAAGAGTGTTTTATCAACATCTCCTTTCTTGAAGCCACTTTCCAGCAAGTATTTGGCTAAAGTATCATACCATGCTCTCGGAGCCTGTTTCAGTCCATACAGAGCTTTCTGTAGCTTATAAACCATTCTACTTTCTGTGGAAACCTCAAAGCCTGTGGTTGTTCAACATAGACTTCTTCAGCAAGTTCACCGTTTAGGAATGCACTTTTAACATCCATCTGATAAACATTAAAGTCATTATGAGCAGCAAAGGCTAGAAATAGTCTAATTGCGTCCAATCTTGCAACTGGAGCATATGACTGGTCAAAATCTAGTCCTTCTGTCTCGGTGAATCCCTTGGCAACCAACCTTGCTTTGTTTCTGGTTATTTCACCAGACTCATTCATTTTATTTCTGAAAACCCACTTGGTTCCAATTACAGATATTCCGTCAACAAATGGAACCAGTTTCCAGACTTTGTTTCTCTCAAATTGATCCCACTCTTCTTGCATTGCAGAGATCCAATCCTGATCCTTCAATGCTTCTTCTATAGTTTTAGGTTCAATATTTGAGATGAAACATCCATAAAGAGAGTCAGCAATTGCTCTCCTAGTTCTAACTCCTTGGTCTAAAGGACCGATCACATCCTTGGCAAGATGATTTCTTATCCATTTTATAATGGGTTTTGAACTAGTAGGATCAATATCATTTTGATCTGAATGTGAATCAATATGATCTTGATAGGATACTTGTGCAGTATCTGAGATATCTGACACTTTTTCAGTGTTGGAGATATCTGGAATTTGATTTTCAGCAATCTCATTCTCAGAAACCTCTTCATGATGAAGATTCTCAGTAACCTGTTCCATTTGTGGAATTCTCATAGGAAATTCTTCATCATGTCTTAGAGTCATCTGGTTGTTACTAAGCAATGGTTGCTTTTCATCTTCAGATTCATCCTCTAAGTGAATGATAGAGTTTTCTTTTGAGGATTCTTCTTTAGAATCTTTCATCATTAGTTCTTTGAACCTATCTGAGAGTTCTTCATTCAAGGGTACTTTCTTGTTTCCTTCGTAGAAGACTACATGAACAGATTCTTCAATCTTTTGCGTTCTTTTTTTGTAGATTCTGTACACTTTGCTATTCAGAGAATATCCAAGAAATACTCCTTCATCTGCTTTTGGTTGAACTGTTCTCAAGTATTCTTTTCCATTGCTAAGTACAAAACATCTGCAACCAAACACCCTTAGATGTTTGATACTAGGGGGTCTACAAATCAAAAGCTCATAAGGAGTTTTGTCATGGTGTTCGTTAATCAGACATCTATTTTGAGTATACTAGGGTGGTTGTACAAAACATCTGCAACCAAACACCCTTAGATTTCACTTATGTCAGTGTCAGCAAGCATTGTTCTTGCTGCTTCTTTTAGGGTCATATTCTTCCTTTCAACAGCAACATTTTATTGTGGTGTCCGTAAGGAAGATAGTTGATGTTGTATACCTTTGCGGGTACAAAACTCTTTTATGTACTGGTTCACAAACTCAGTACCATGGTCTGTTCTGATTACAGATACCATGTCATTTTTCATGACTTCAAGGTTATTCAGCAAGTTGGGTATTTCAACCCTTGCATCAGATTTTTGTTTGAGAAATATAACCCAAGTGAATCTTGAGTAATCATCAACAACAACCAGACCATACTTCTTTCCTGCATAGCTAGTTACAAAGGATTAAAAAAGATCCATATGTAACATTTGCAGTGGCCTTTCACTGGAGTTTCTAGTTTTAGACTTGAAAGATGTTTTGGATTGTTTTTCCATTTGGCAAGCTGCGCATATACCATCTTTTCTATATACCATTTTGGGTAAACCAACCACCAATTCTTTCTTGGCTAGCTTGTTCAGAGTTTTGAAAATCAAGTGACTCATTCTTTTATGCCATAGCCAGTTTTCTTCAGTTTGGCTAGATTGACTCACCATGAGACATTCTCCAGTTGTGGTAGATGCCCAGTCAGCAACATAAAGATTTTCTTTTCGCCTAGCAACCAAGACTATCTGCTTTGACTCATTGTCAATCACTTTGCATAGTTTTGACTTGATCTTGACAGTGTACCCTTTGTCTACCAACTGACTCATGCTTAGGAGATTATATTTCAATCCCTTTACATGTAGTACTTCAGAGATTGTAAGGGCTCCAAACTTCAGATTGCCAAATCCTATGGTTGGATTTTCATCTCCTCCAGCAAATCTAATAATTGGTCCATTATCGCATTTTCTGTAGTTAATCAGATTTCTTTGTCTCTTGTCATGTGCTTCCCACATCCACTATCAAAATGCCACTTCGGGTTCTTCCTCAGAGTATTCTAAACAAAACAGGAAACAAGGAGTTAGGCTCTCATTCCAACAATGGAACCTTCTAGACTAAAGAATCTCCCTGTAGGAATCCATTTCTGAATGAACTTCCTTGAGATATTCTTTTGTCTTGTTGGGAGATAAGGAGGAATTTTAGGTAAATGATTGGTATCATTATCATTTAAAGCTATTTTCCTTCTTGGTGTGTTCCTTGGTGCTCCTCGTGGTGCTTTCAGATACCTATCAGATTGGTGAGTCTACTTTTCAGCAAACTTAGCTTTCCTTGCCAGACTTTTTCTAGCCCTGGCATTCAGAGTGGTCGTAACCTGTTCTTTCTTTCACTTCTGATGATTGCTATGTGCAATCCTGGCTTTCATCCATCGTTCTTGCTCTTGTTTATACTCACTAGCGAGTTGTTTCCCGATGGCTTTATAGCCAATGCCATTTCAAGCACCTGGTGCTGTCTGAGTTCTCTTCTCAGTAGCTTTGCTAGTCTCTGGAACGTCTTTCTTTCCAGAAAACGTGATGTTGGAAAATTTGCCTGCTCCTGCAATTTTTCCTTTATGAGAGACATAGCACTGTGGGTGATTACACTTTTCAGTGTTATGTTTCTGTACAGAAACATTCCCAACAGTTTTCTTTTGGACTTGTTTTTCCCACAAAGATTTGGCCGCAACTGCCTTTCTTTTGTCAACAACCTTAGCTTTCTGACCAATGCTATATGTTATTTGGGAACCATCTTGCTGAGCACTAACAACTGTTATTCTTTGTTCACTCTTATTCAGAGTGGTAGAACTATTTGTTTGTGTGTCCATCCCAAGTCCTCCCTTTTCTAAAGGATCTCTTAAATAAGAGTGTACTTCAGTAAGAGTGTCACAAGCTTTGGCATAGGATTGAAAAGATAGTTCTTTCTTCTTGAGTTCCTCATTTTTAGAAAGAAGATCTTTATTTTCCTTTTGGAGTATATCCATTGTCTTTCTGTTTAACTTCTCTGTTTTAGATATCTGTGCTTTCAGAAATGCATTTTCAGCATCCTTTTTTCTCAGATATCTTGAGTAATTGTGAATTTTCCTTCTCAAGAGAATTCTTTTCTTCTTCAAGAATGTCGGCTCTAGCTCGGATCATTTGAAATTCTCTTTTGTAGAGATCAAGTTCTCTTCTGAAATATTCTGAATCTCAGATTTCTTCCTCATCACTCTCATAAGTTATGAATTGAGAGATGTTGGTTACCTCGTCTGCCATTAGGCAGGGCTCAATGTTGGAGCAATCTGGATAGATCTCCCCAGAAACCCCGCATAATTCCCTTTTCTTTTGTCCAAAGTCAACTAAATCATGAGTTATGCCACATAATTCTGGAGAAGGTAATTTGGTATCATCTGAGTCTTCTTCCTCAGATTCTGACCCAATATCAAGAGCATCCAGTTGGATTTGAATCTTTTTCCTTTCTTCAGTGAGCATAGCTCTCTGACCTCTCTTGAAGTTTCTTCTATCTTTCTTGTCACCTGTCTTTAGCTTATTGAAAACAGGGCAATCTCTTTTAAAATGACCAGGTTTCTGACAATACAAATAGATATCGTTTTCGATTTCTGCTTCCTCGGTACTAGATGCTTGCTGAGCCGGCTTGTTCAGCGAGCTTGACAGCTGCATATTTTTGTAGTGGTGATAATTTGAGCCTAGATGCTTTTTCAGCTTCTCTTTGGCTTTTCTTCTCTCAATCTCCCGACTGACATATTTTCTCATTTGCTTTACGGCAAGAGCATCTTCCTCAGTCATTTCCTTGGTATCCTTCTTTTCAGAAGTACCTTGTGTTACTAAAGTAACATTGTGAACTTTATCAGCAATTGTTTGTTCTCTCTGAGTAGTTTCATAGTTGACAGTATCTCAGTGGGAAAAGAGTTCTACTGGAGTGATATTTGGCATTCCTTGGTTGAAATAAAAATATTGAGTGTGTTTCTAGTTTTGATTCAATCTTGTCATGATAGTCTTCACCTTTTCAGAGTTAGAGTATCTCTCACTTTCACCAAGTGCAGCCATTTCACTCATCAAAGTTGTGAACCGGAAATCTAGTTCTTCAAGAGTCTCTGTGGGACCTTGTTTAAAGTTTTGGAATTTGAGCTTCAAAACTTCGAACTTATTTTCCTTTGTTTTCTCGGTCTTTGCATTTCCTCAATCAACAGTGCAAGGCCACTTTCCCCGTTTTTGCACCCCACAGTTTACACTGCATGTGCTCTGGAGTGGAACATGTGATGATATTGCGAGCCTGACCATCCAGTCGATTTATCTTGGAATCTTCCGATGTCCAGAGCTCTCTGGGCTTTGGCTCGTAAATAACTTGACCAAGAGGGTCTTCCAGGTCAAGCACTGTTGTGAGGAACCACCACTTGGTTCTTCATCAGTGGGAACTCTGTCTCTACCATTAGAAACCTCCATGACCTGCTTGAGTTGTTGAATGACTATGAGGCCATTCTTTATTACTTCGATCATTTCATTACTGATGACTTCTAGGTGGAGCATCATGTTGTTCTTCCATTTCTCATAATTCTCTGGCTTGAGAATTGGAGCATCACTTAAAGACATCCTGCAGCAAACACACTAAACAGACAAATCAAGTGTAGGTGAAAAGCAATTAGTGGGCACTTATCTGGGATCTAGGTTCAGTGCAGAAGGCTTGGGAGCCATCCGCTCTGATACCACTTGTTGGTCCAGATAACGGCAAAGGGAAAAGACTAGAAGAGGGGGTGAATAGTCTTGTACAACTTTTGTCGATAAACACAATTTCTCAGATATTTGTGAAGATATCTGATACTTAATTTCAGAGAGCAGAAGACTTTTCTGTGATAAGTGCACGTGCTCAGCAAGATATGTGTAAATACTCAGCAAGGTAAATAAAGCAAGTAATAAATTACAGAAAGTAAATAACACTGATCTTTATAGTGGTATCTGAAGGTGGTGTAATCCTTCAACTAATCCACTTCGGCCTTTCTCAGACCTAGAATCCACTAAGACAGATAATTGAGTTCACCTTACAAATATCTTCTCTCGATTCCAAAATACACTAGGTTCCCAACCAAGTGTTCCCCCTGAGTTATTCCCCGGCTTTCTCAGCCAAGTACTTCCTATACTCAGAAACCTTTGAGCTATTCCTTAGTTTCCCAAACTAAGTACTTCCTATGCTCAGTAACCTTAGTGTTATTCCTTAGTTTCCCAAACTAAGTACTTCCTGTAATCCACGCCGTTTAAGGTGTTGGTTAAGGTAGTTTGTCAGGATTTGATAGATTAATAACTTCTACAGTTATGTAATACTACCTTCTTGAACAAGAATCACTTAACACACTTCACAATGTGTGGTGATATGTTCTTTACTGACCCAAGTCTATGATAAATGTTCTAGAGAATGAATCTCAGATTCTTGATCTTTTGATTCAAATCCTTCACAGATAGCAATGGTTGTTAAGGATTAGGACACTTAGAACTTTCGTGCT
This sequence comes from Plantago major, assembly GCA_026545765.1. Lineage (NCBI taxonomy): Eukaryota > Viridiplantae > Streptophyta > Magnoliopsida > Lamiales > Plantaginaceae > Plantago > Plantago major. The sequence continues at coordinate 67,732,911 of CM048844.1, read as the reverse complement.
ACTTAGAATTCAAGAGCTTAGTCGCAACTGTAAGCTGAAGAATAAGTAGATTGAAGGCTTGTATGCTTGAATGAATAAGTTCGTAGTTGTAAGTTCTGTGTGTGTTTCAAGCATTCTATGTGATGATATTTATAGTTGAAAATCATGTCGTTTGAATAGTATCCGTTAGGCTTAATGAAATTCAAACTATTGATATCTGAAAATAGTACTGCAGAAGACGTTGTCTCATTTAAGAGATTTCCTCTTTTGTTCAGATGTCTCTGTCTGCGCATTTATTGCATTGTACTATTTTTGTCCTGTAGTGCCAACGGCACTATGCACGCTTTCTGAAGCATTACATGTCCCTTTCCAGAGACCTTCTCATCTCCAGATACCGGTTGAAACATTGTTTCCCAGAAAAATAGTTTTATCTAAGGTATTTGAGTGTAGATGTCTGTGGGCACTTCTCCTCGTTCAGAAACCTTGCGTTCTCAGATATCTTTTGCAAAGCTGGTTCATTGAGAAACACTTATTTGTTAAAGATATCTGGACACAGGTATTTGATAACCTTTGTCTTCAGCAATCTTGTGCAGTCTTCAAAACTTCATTTTAAAATTGAACTTCTCCTGCTGGATGCCTTCTTCTTGGTCTTCTTCAAAGATATAAAAATTACATTCAGAGACCTAACATCCTATACAAGATTTGCTAGACTATCATACTTTGTGATTTTCCTCTTTTACAATGTTCAAGTGAACCAAGAGTACTAACCACCTTTCTGAGCTAAGATAAGTCATTAGGTTGCTGATCAAAATCTAAACAGATATTCCTAACAAAATCGTCATTTGCCAGAAGAGTCAGCGAATGCCACTTTCAAGATTGGGGTCCGCCAAAACGATCCAGAACGTTTTGGCGGACGCCAAAGTTGGACTTGGCGGACACCATGGATGGATTTTGGCATCTGCCAAGTTATATATTGGCGTCCGCCAACTTTCTTCCATGGCGGACGCCATCTAGAAAGAAAGATGACCCAGAGACTAGTAAGGCTACTGAGAGAAGATCTCAGTCTGCACCTCGTGCTCGGAATGGCATTGTCTATAAAGCCATCGGGAATTAAACAACTTGCTCATGAGTACAAACTAGAGCAAGAACGATGGATAAAAGCTAGGGTTGCTCACATCAATCATCAGAAGTGGAAGAAAGATCAATAATGATACTTGTCATTTATCTAGAATTCCTCCTTATGTTCCTGCTAGACAAAAGAAAACTCCTAAGAAATTCATTCAAAAATGGATTCCTACTGGGAGATACTTTAGTCTGGATGGTTCCATTGTTGGAATGAGAACCTAACTCCATGTTTCCTATTTTGTGCAAAACACTCTAAAGAAGTATCCAACATGGCATTTTGATAGTGGATGTGGGAAGCACATGACAAGAGACAAAACAAATCTGGTCAACTATAAAGTATGCAATACAGGACCAGACATCAGGTTTGCTACAGGAGAAGTGAATCCAACTGTAGGATTTGGAGATCTACAAATTGGAGCCCTTACAATCACTGGAGTACTACATGTGAAGGGATTGAAATATAATCTTCTTAGCATGAGTCGATTTGCAGACAAGGGGTTCTCAGTGAAGATCTAATCTAAATTCTGTAAACCGATTGACAATGAGTCAAAGCAGGTAGTCTTGGTTGCAAGGCGGAAAGGAAGTCTCTATGTTGCTGAATGGGCATCTGCCACAACTAAAGAATGCCATGGTGAGTCAATCTGGCTACACTGAAGAAAATTGGCTATGGCACAAGAGGATGAGTCACTTGAATTTTAAAACTCTGAATAAGCTAGCCAAGAAAGAGTTGGTTGTTGGATTACCTAAGATGGCATACAAAAAGGATGGTGTATACTCAGGTTGCCAATTAGTGAAACAAGCCAAAACATCTTTCAAGTCTAAAACTAGACATTCCAGTGTGAGGCCACTACAACTGTTATATATGGATCTCTTTGAGTCCTCAGTAACCACTTATGGAGGAAAGATGTATGGTCTGGTTGTTATAGATGACTACTCAAGATTCACATGGGTTTTTTTTTTACAAACAGAAATCTGACGCAAGGGTCGAGATACCAAGCCTGCTGAATAAGCTTGAAGTCATGAAAAATGACAAGGTATCTGTTATCATAATAGACCATGGTATTGAGTTTGTAAACTAGTATATAAAAGAGTTTTGTACCTACAAAGGTATATAACATCAACTATCTTCATTAAGGACACCACAACAAAATGGTGTTGCTGAAAGGAAGAATAGGACCCTAAAAGAAGCAGCAAGAACAATGCTTGCTGACACTGAAATAAGTGAAATCTATTGGGTTGAAGCTGTAAACATAACATGCTACACTTAAAATATATGTTTCATCAACAAACACCATGATAAGACTCCTTATGAGTTATTGAGAGGTAGACCCCTAGTATCAAACATTTAAGGGTGTTTGGTTGCAGATGTTTTGTTCTTAACAATGGAAAAGAATATCTTAGAACATTTTAACCAAAGGCAGATGAAGGTGTATTTCTTGGTTATTCAATGAATAGCAAAGCTTACAGAATCTACAACAAAAGGACACAAAAGATTGAAGAATATGTCCATATAGTATTCTATGAAGGAAACAAGAAAGTAACCTTGAATGAAGAACTCTCCAATAGGTTCAAAGAATTTATTATCAAGGATTCTGAACAAGAATCTCAGCAAGGAAATAATTTTGTCAATCACTTAGAGGATGAGTCTGACAAACAAAGACCATGTTAGGAATATCTGTTTAGATTTTGATCAGCAACCTAATGAATTATCTTAGCTCCGAAAGGTGATTAGTACTCTTAGTTCACTTGAACACTGTAAAAGAGGAAACTCACTAAGTATGATAGTCTAGCAAATCTTGTATAGGATGTTAGGTCTCGAAATGTAATTTTTATTTTCTGAAGAAGACCAATAAGAAGGCATCCGGCAGGAAAAGTTCAACAAATTTTGAAGACTTGAAGATTGCACAAGATTGCTGAAGACAAAGGTTTTTCAGATACCTATGACCAGATATCTTGAAGACACAAGCGTTTTTAAATAAACAGTGTTACAAGAGATATCTGAGAATTAAAAGGTTTCTGAAACGAGGAAAGTGCCCACAGATACCTACACTCAGATACCTTGGATAAAGATTATGTTTCCAGGAAATAATATATTCTTAACAAGTGATATCTGGAGCTGTGATGATCTCTGGAAAAGGACGTGCAAAGCCTCAGAAAGCATGCATTGTTCCGGTGGCACTACAGGACAAAGTATAGTACAGTGTATTAAATGCGCGGACAGAAATGTCTGAACAAAAACGGTAGCTTCTGAAAAAGAAGACAAACTCACTAAGATTATACTCAGATATCAATAGTTTGAATTTGATTTAAGCCTAACAGATACTATTCAAACGGCACTCAAATTCATCTATAAATATCAAACACTTAGACTGCTTGAGAACACACACTGAACACCTTAGATCACTGAATTTATATTGAATACTCTCTCAAGCTCTCTCAAGCTTACTACTTACCTTCAAGCTTTCTGTTGCGACCAAAGCTCTTGATTCTAAGTAGCACCAAAGTTCTAAGTGTCCTGATCCTTAACGAGCATTGTTATTTGTGAAAGAGTTGAACTAAGATTTCATATCTGAGTTTCATTCTCTTGAACACTTACCATAGACTTGGTTCAGTAGAGAACAAGATACCATACATTGCAAAGTGTATTAAGTATACTTGATTCATAAAGCTATCTAAATAATTGAACAAGTTATTAAAGAAGCTCACCTGACAATTTACCTTAACCGACACCTTAAACGGCGTGGAGTACAGGAAGCACTTAGTTTGGGAAACTAAGGAATAACTCCAAGGTTATTGAGCACAGGAAGTACTTAGTTTGGGAAACTAAGGAACAACTCAAAAGGTTTCTGAGTACAAGAAGTACTTGGCTGTGAAAGCCGGGAAATAACTCAGGGGGAACACTTGGTTGGGAACCTAGTGTATTTAGGAATCAAGAGAAGATATCTGTAAGGTTACCTCATTTATCTGTCTTAGTGGATTCTAGGTCTGAGAAAGGTCGAAGTGGATTAGTTGAAGGATTACGCCACCTTCAGATACCAGTATAAAAAGACTTGTGTTATTTACTTTCTGCAGTTTATTACTTGCTTTATTTATCTTGCAAAGTACTTACACTCATCTTGCTGAGCACGTGCACTTATCACAGAAAAGTCTTCCGCTCTCTGAAATTAAGTACCAGATATCTTCATAGATATCTGAGAAACTGTGTTTATTGACAAAAGTTTTAAAAGACTATTCACCCCCCCCCCCCCAACTAGTCTTTTACTTTGCCGTTATCTGGACCAACAGACCATCTTTGCCAAGTGACAACCAGATGACTCTAAGGCATGATGAAGAGTTTCCTATGAGAAATCCATAAATGGATCAAGACACTGAGAATCTTCATCATACAGAGGCAACTGAGCAAGAAGATTGTTAGGAATATCTTGTTAGATTTTGATTAGTAAACCCTAATGACTTATCTTAATTCAGAAAGGTAACTAGTACTCTTAGTTCATTTGAACATTGTAAAAGAGGAAGCTTACTTAGTATGTTAGTCTAGCAAATCTTGTATAGGATGTTAGGTTTCAGATTCTAATTTTTATATCTTTGAAGAAGAAGACCAAGAAGCAAGCATCCAGCAGGAAGGAGCTCATTATTGAAGATCAAGTGATTGCACTAGATTGCTAAAGACTAAGGAGAAATGTCTCCTCAGAGACCATGGCTCAGATACCTTGAAGAAATTAAGTGTCTTTGGAAGACAAGCATTTCAATAGGTTTTTAATACCCAATGCTCACTGAGTAAGGACATGCAATGCCCTAGATAGCTTGCATTGTTCCGTTGAGACTACATGATAAAAGATAGTACACTTCATTTATTACGCAGACAGAGATCTCTAAGCAAAAGAGCAAATCTATGAAAAGAGACAAAAACTCACTACAATACTATCTTCAGATATCAATAGTTTCAATTACATTGTGCCTAACGGATACTATTCAAATGGCATGATTTTCAACTATAAATATCACCACTTAGAATGCTTGAAAGACACATTGAATACACACATCTACGAACTTATTCTTTCAAGCATACAAGCCTTCTACCTACTTACTCTCTAGCTTTCTCTTGCGACTAAAGCTCTTGAATTCTAAGTAGCACGAAAGTTCTAAGTGTCCTGATCCTTAACAAGAACTGTAGATTGTGAAGGAGTTGAATCCAACGATAAAGTTGCGACTGATATCTGAGATTCATTCTCTTGAACAACATCAAGACTTGGGTGATAAGCTCAAATTATACTCTATTAAACTTAAGAGAATAAGCTGTAGTTGTAGACTATGCTCAACTCAGTATCGTTCTCTAGGGAATCAATTAAGCTACCACAACGAATTAGAGAAAACGTTTGTTTGTGAGTAACAAGTTGATTTTGAATAGTTTTTACTTCTAAAACACAAATTTAATGGAAAGTAAATAAACTGTTTTGATCAAATGATAAAGGCGAACACGGTAGTAATGATCCGGTTATTCTAATTCGATACTAAGGTAACCGTTCAAACTTGTCACACAGCCGGTGTACAGAAAAGTAATCAATCCAATTCAACCAAGCTGTTTTTCAAAGATTTCAAACTAGAGAAATCGTCAGGTTTGTTAGACCGACGATTCTTAACCAAAATAATTTAGAATGTTTAAAACTAGCGTATTGGATTTATGGTTTATACGAAAATCTCAAACTAGACGAACCTATATGAACGAATATAAACCCTAGATTCGAATATGCATAATCATCACATAACTACCGAGTTCTGGAGAGGTTTAGATACTCATACTTGAATTAAAGACGAAAGAATTCATAATCTTATATACGCAAAGCATAAACATATTGATAATCGCAAGCAAGAGCATACAATTTGATAGAGGAATCAAGCACAAGAATTGTATGGAAGCAATAGAGAATTATCAAACTTACTAAGAATTCGATGTCAATGATTCGTTACAAGAGAAGAACCAAGCTCCCAGATTAATCAGTGTCAAAAACTAGGTCTAGGAGCTTTTTTCTAGAAAAAACGTAGAGAAAAAGTGTGTCCAAAAAGAGTTGAATCGAACAGAAAAGAAGATTTTCGATATATACTCTTGCTGCGGCGAGCAGATTCTCGCCATGGTGAAAGGCTGTGCTTAAGCCTCGTTTTTTGCTTCAGGAAATCTCGCCGTGGCGAGCTAAAAACCTTCGTAACTTTGTCTACAGGCATAATTTTGATATGCTTCCAAAATACAAGTTGTACCCCTTTGCATTATCTTTGCATGGCCACGAAAATCAGGTCAAACGGACATCATATAAGAGAGTTATAGTCAAAATGGCTAGACTGCTCTGTAAGATTTCACTATTGCAAGTTTCGCTAAAACGGCTCTCAATTCTTCGTCCGAACTCCGAATCCACTTCTGTTTTCGCCATTGTACTCCAATTGCAAGGCTCTAGAACCATAGTTTTCACTCTGGTTTTCACCTAAAAACACGAAAAAACAAAAAAACACACAAGAAACACTACAAAATACTAACGCATAAAAACGTACAAAAACACTATAAAATGCAAACAAAGACTAGGCAAAAGACTGTAAAAAAGACAAGATGATACTCTAAATTATCGTCTCATCATTGGGTCAGTAAAGAACAACTTACCATACACTGAAAAGAGTATTAAGGAAGATTGATTCTAAAGAGCTCTCTGAAATAACTGAATAAGTTATAAGAGTTAGCGCACCTGACAAACTACCATAACCAACTCCAAACAGACGTTGAGCACAGGAAGTACTTAGTTTGGAAAACAAATGAATAGCTCAAAGGTTACTGAGTAGAGGAAGTACTTGGCTGAGAAAGCCGAGGAATAACTCAGGGGGAACACTTGGTTGGGAACCTAGTGTAAAAGGGATCAAGAGATAAGATTTTGTAAGGAGAACTCATCATCTTATCTTAGTGGATTCAAGTCCTAAGAAAGGGCGAGTGGATTAGTTGAAGGATTACGCCAGCTTCAGATACCACTATAAAAGCACAGTGTTATTTAGTTACTGTTTATTTATTGCTTGCTGAGTATTTACACACCTTACTAATTACTGACATGTGCACTTATCATAAAAGACTTCCGCTCTCTGAATATAAGTATCAGATACCTGTAAAGATATCTGAGAAACTGTTTTATCGACAAAAGTTTGAAAAGACCATTCACCCCTCCCCCCCCCCCCCCAGTCTTTTACTTTGTCGTTATCTAGACCAACAAGTGGTATCAGAGCAGGAGGTTCTTTAACCTTCTGCACTGAACTTAGATCCTAGATAAGTGCCTACTAACAGCTCACCACCTACACTTACTTTGTTTGTTTAGTGTGTTTGGTGCAGGATGTCTCTAAGCGATGCACCCACTCTCAAGCCAGAGAACTATGAGAAATGGAAGAACAACATGATGCTTGCTATCAGTGATGAGATGATCGAAGTGATAAAGAATGGCCCAATTGTCATTCGACAAGAGAAACAAGTCACTGAGGTTTCTAATGGTCGAGACAAGGAACCTACCGGTGCAGATGGTTCATCAACATCTGGCACAACTTCAGGCGCAAGACCAACAAGAGCCATTGCTTATGAAGCAAAGCCCAGACACCTCTGGACATCTAAAGATTCCAAGAGGAACAGGCTAGATGGTCAAGCAAGAAACATCATTATACGTTCTACTCCATATCACATACAGACTAAAACGGCGAAAGAAGCCTGGTCACTGATTGAAGAAATTTGTGTCGGCACTGAGAAAACCAAGGAAAACAAGTTCGAAGTTTTGAAGCTCAAATTCCAAAACTTCAAACAAGGTCCTACTGAGACACTTGAAAAACTTGATTTCAGGTTTACAAGACTGATGAGTGAAATGGCTGCACTTGGTGAAAGTGAAAGATACTCTAACTCTGAAAAGGTTAAGACTATCGTGAGAAGCTTAAATCAAAACTGGGAACATATTCAGTACTTCTATTTTAACCAAGGAATCACTCCAGTGGAGCTTTTCTCACACTTGGCAACTGTCAACTATGAGACAAAGCAAAGAGGACATATGACTGCTGAAACATCGCAGAATGTTGCTCTCATATCTCAAGGTACTTTTGAAAAGAAGGATGCCAAAGAGATGAGGAATGGTAGACCTATTTATTTTATCGTTTGAAACTCTTATGCATTCTTTACTTATTATCCTACATTAATAATTTATTTGAATTTATTGCAGATTTGAAAATAACCGATGAGGAATCAGCTATTATTGAATGATTAGTAGTACCTACTCAAAGTAAGTTGTTCATCAATCTCTTTCCCACATAGCACATACTAAAGAATCTATTTCTGAACTTGTTTCTTTTTAATTTAGCTACTGATGTGCTGCTGTTCTGCCTGTTCTGTTCTGTTTTTGCCTGTGCTGCAGTTCTGTACTTCGGTTCTGCCCTGCTGTGCTGTTCTTCTGTTTGGCTGGAATTTGGCATTTTTGCTGCTACTGGAAATTGGCATTTTGGCAGCTGGAAATTATTGCACTTTCTATTTTATTTCAAAGGAATGTGATCCTTATTCTAGAACATGAACTCCGAACTTTTCGTATTTGTTATTTTGGACTTAAGTAAGTTGTGAACTTTATTTTGAATGTGGATGTAGTAGTTAATTTGTATTTTAGACTTTATTAATTTGCAATTTGATGGATGGAGTTTTTATGTTAGCTTGTTGTTCATGTTTCTACTATTCTTTTTGAAAGTGTATGATAAACGATTCGGATCGTATTTCAGATTGACCTGGAGGTGGTCCAAAACTTCGGATCGGATCGGATTGATCCGAATGTGCACCCCACCCCTAAGTCATGTTTATAAAGTGGTTAGCAAACCCAACTGGTCTCAAACAAAAGAATTTTTTGAAAGATGCAAATCAGTTGATGAGAAACCAGAATCGAGTAAGGCTGGTTAAACTAAGCATTTATTTATTAATAATAATGTCGAATTCAATTTTTTTTTTTTTATTACCATTCCTGTCGAATCTCGACTAACCAAACACTATAATGACAAGTGTTAAAACATTTACTGGATTTCATTTGCAGATCTCAGGTTCAGATGTGACTTGTGAATATCAAGACCTGCTAATTTTCACCATTCAAGAAAGTAATGCAAAGTTATGTTTACAGGAATTCCCAAAAGGAAGATTTGGGACAGATTTTACATTAGCACCACTGAAGCAAAATCAACTGGTTTACTAAGTTGAGTTATGATGACTTCTTCCCAGGTTTGAAGTCTAGGTACGAGGACTTATCCCCAGAGTAGACGGCCCGCTAGGACTCTGTGGCCCTCTTCCGCCAGCAGAGCTGACTCTTCTAAGTTCCGTAACACGAGGACTGTATGCTGCTTTCTCTGAGAACCGTGGGCTCTGTAGTATAAGATCTATTGCTGGAGTTGCAGACGAACTTGTCACTTTTGGACTGCACAAATGCTTCACCTCACCGCGACTTCTGGTCACAATCCCATCAAGAATCTCCCCACCATCAGCAAAGGAAAGACTAGAACCAGGTTCCTCATCCTGCATTTATTAATTTAACATGCAAATATAAGCATTGTGGAATAGTAGAAATAAATCAGATGAACTAACTTCACATTTGCAACTGACTACGGAAATCTGCTTTTGCGAAATGTTGTAAGATCAGGTTTACTGGAGAATGTAATTTGAAAATACTATACCGGAATGTTGAACGGTATTGCCTCTTCATAGTCTGCCGCATCCAAATCTTGAAGGTGAACCCCTTTGAAGAATTTTGGCAGGATGTATTGTCTTACAGGTACCAGAATCATAATTAGGAGAGGGAAAAGGAGCCCTGCAATTGGAACCCAGGTAATGCCAAAACAAAGAAGCAAGTATACTGTTTGGAACATCGTAAATGTTGCAATTGTCATGAACGGCACCGTCTCAACAAAACTAGCATGGTAGTCTTCCAAAACTCTGCCAGTTGTGTATTCCAAAAAACTCAAGTTAGTAGAAAACATTGGTGTTAAATATCAAAACTTCACGAGGAATGGGTACTGACTTGTATCGTCTGCTAGGCGCCGTCAAAAGATATAATATTCTTTCCCAGAACTGGTTCCCTGGCAAGCTTTCAATAGCCATGAAGGCAAAATAACCCCATAGGACAGAGGTTGGAATCATTCTTAATGCTGGCAGTGCAGCTACGCATCCTCCGACAAAAATGGCCTGTAACAAGTTGCTGACACGCTGCTCTTTCACTTCAACAGGGAGTAAATCATCAATCTCCTTATCCACATCAAAAACAGTTTCATCAACTGGAGCATCAAAGCTTCCCATGCTTGAAGCTAACTGAACTGTTGATTCTTTTAACTCCTTCAGACCCTGATGAACAATTTTACGATATTCTGTTAGTATTTCTTTTGCACAAGGTAATTACATATATGCAAGTTCCCTGCATACAAAGTCACTTTCAGTGGGTATTTCTTTCTCCAGAGAATTTATGTGCATGTAGTGATCCTTGGGTATGCTACAAGGAATATACCATTACACATGGCCTTTATTCACCAAATATAAATTTGCATTCAATCAGAAATTGAATTAACATATGGACCTCAAAAATGTCAAAGATAGAACATAAATGAGAGTAACACTATGTTTCATGGGTAGTAAAAAACAGGCTACATACTCCTTGTGATGGTTGCTGGTATATGAGAGGAGTCTGCATTTGTTGATATGCTTCTTGCATGTTCCCATACAATTTACCCAAGCTCGAGTTTGACTGTATACTTTGGCGTGCCGAAGCAACAAGCTTGTTCCTGAGCAACTGTACGTTCAAGCAAAAGAAACTTAAAAGGACATTTACAAGCAACCTATAAATGAAAGTCACAGCAAGATAATATGCATCTAAAGAAAATTACCTGATGTTTGAGAGTAGCTAAACTTTTCGTGTGCATTGGAGACTGTGGAATCACACCATTTGATGGGGGAATTCCAAGAAGACCACACATTAATGTCTGAAATGTGTCAACAGAGAAAACAAATCTTTGTAAATACAATTAGGATGAGCAAACAAAGTCGACTATAACAAGCACAGAATCAGGCAGTCAAGAGAACATCTCCATACCAGAAAACCAAGGAGCAGTAAATCATAATGGAAGGAAGATGGTTTCCGCAAGTTGAATTCCTTCTGCTGAGCCAATTGGGATGCAACGCTGTGGTCGAAATAGTAAAGTACTGCAATCATTGTGGCTGGAATAAAAGCTCCAATAATGTAGCGAAGGGGTACGTTTAGCATGTCCTGCCATATTGCATTAAGAATTAGCCAGTTGAAGTTGAGTGCAAATAGTAAGCAAGCAGTATAATATATTTAAGCAAGATGCATGCCTTAATCACAGTCCAGTTTGTGTATGCCCCAGGAGACCACGGATCTGGACTCAAGAGACGCCTTGGGATCCCTTCTGGCACACTTTTTGCTGGTATGTAGGAAATTGCAGTCCAAACCAAAACCATTAGTGGCACACCATAGTCAGCCACAAGACTCCTGATCCAACCTGAGAAAAACCATATACAAGCATTCTCATACTCATAATGTTTGGAGTTATGATAAAGTTATTTTCCTTAATATTCCGCTCAAAGAGGTATTTTTGTTAGTAAACTTATCAAAACATGTTGTTTAGTTTTTGTTTTTGCCTGGTATACCAAAAAAAAAAAATATATATATATATATATATATATATATATATATATATATATATATATATATATATATATATATATATATATATTCATGTCTAAAGTAAAACTTCGATCAGCTATGTTGTCATTATATGTTCAGTGAACTTATTTCTAAGATAACAATTAGGAGTACTAACCAGAACCGTAGCGCCATGATCGTGCTTTACGACTCTTCAGTGCTGTTAGTAACAAACCAAATGATAGAACTAAAGCAAACATGCCATTGGCGAACCGCCATGAAGGCATAAACTCAGCTAAACTAGCATTTTCCCTAGACGGTATGCGGAACTCATCAACCAGGCCCTGAGTACAAGTTACTACAAAAGTTAGCCAAACTAAAAAGTCTTCACATGACTGTTTTTGAGTGCAGGAAATCCTTACTTTGATAGCTTCCTGCATGAATAGCATCGCAATAAGCATCCCAAACAATTCGCCGGCCACTCGGGTAAACCGATTGATAATAGAGCAAGCTCCTAAAATGGCCAACAAGAACAGTAAAGCTGCTGTCCAGACACATACCCTGATGGAAAACAACAATATTTATGATTCAATTCAGAAATTAGCAGAATGATGTGTAACATTACAACTTAAACAACGAAGCTCACCATCCAGTCCATGCAAGAAAGAGGTCACGTCCCAAATCCGATCTCTGTTTAGCAAAGTCGAACATGAAAGTGTACATTATCACCGTAGGCTCAGCAACCCCTAGTATTAGTAATGGCTGACCTCCTATAATGGAGTGTACAATTCCACATACTGCAGTCGATGATAAAGTCTGAACTGCAGTTAAAACTCCATCTGCAATCGTTTCAGTAAGGAATTCAAATGACATAATTTCAACTTTAATAAAGCACCAATTTCCAAACTAAGACACTGGATCATATGAAAGGAAGAAATGATTAAAAAAAACAGTGAGATTAAACACATTGACTACCTGTGCTTCTCTCCAGCTGTTCGCCAAACGAAATCACTGGAATAACGGAAGCGAAAAAAATGTAGATTGTGGGTGCCAGTATCCTGAAATTAGTCAACAGTGTTACACAGAATGTGAAGGAACTCAAAGACTGAACTAAATGTACAATTCACATGTCCTCCTTTCTCCTTTTTCTATGTAGGAAATGAATCATTTAGTGGCACAACTCTAAGTTGACCTATTGCAAAAGTAAATCTTGCAATAATTTGAGTAAAATGACCAGACAGAAACTGAACAAACACGGCTCATTCTAACAAACATCAAATAAAAAGGTGACATTTCTAAAATCTTGAGACTTTTCTGTATTGAAACAAACAAGTGGATATAGTATACCTGAAACCAGCCTTAAATCCGCCAGTCCAATCTTGCTTGTAACAGAGCAGCCTCCCTTGAATGTCATTTCTAATCCCACGAAATGGCACAAAGGTCTCTTCCATTTTCACACTTGAGGAGAAATGTAAATGAAAAAAAATAAAAACCCAAAAAAATTGTTTCTTGGGGGAAGATCTACAATGGGACTGACTACTTAAGCCCCATTGAAATGCAGTTCAAATTAAGTTCAACCTAGAAATTTACATGGATTTGCTACTCAAATCTTTCTTAGAAAGGTGATTCTGATGTAAAAGGCTATAAACTTTGAGTAGTTACCAAGATTCAAGACAGAAAGACAATGGCTTAAGAACCCAAAAGTTAGATTCACATGTAAGAATCAAAGAAATAGACAATGTGAGAGAACTAGAGAGAAAAATCCAAAATACATATACAGATTTCCTCTTTTTTTAGTTTTTTGTTTTTTTCTTTTTCTCTCTCAAGAAAGCAAAAATACTATTGGTGACTCAAGACTGGAAAGGTAGACTAGAAGTGTAAAGGGATGTTCGGTGAGACTGCACAGTGCATGTAGACTGTCTATGCAACTAAAATACTCCAATTATGAAGAAAGAGTAGTACCATTACCATATACTATGTGTAGTAAGTATAATAATAATAACTGCATTGAAAGTTAGCAATACAATATTCAATGAATTGAAGCATTCAATTATTTATTACCAGAACAAGTGAACAGTTCAGAACACGCTGGCATATGATGATATGAATTTTTGTTCTTGTTGTTCAGTACAACTTTCGAATTTTTCAATATCATGCAATCCCTTCATTTCAGAAAAATTGTTACATTTTATTATTCTGCGGTCAACTGTCTCTGCGTTTGATCACAATTTACTTTTAAACGATATTAATAAATAAATTATTAAAATTATATAATGAAAATTTAGTAATTAAATTTTTATTATATGATTTTATTAAATTATTTACTATTATCGTTTATGAGTATTAATAAACTCAAGACAATAATTGGCCAAAATCAAATGTAACACTTTCTCTGAAATGGAGAGAGTATAATTTTATACATTATTGAAACCGTTTATCATTAAAATTATATAATTTTGAACTTTTCACATAAAAATACATACAATTCCATGTATAAAATTTTCGGGAATTATTAAGGGATAGTTAACATTCACTGGTTCAATTGCATGTCTTGTGTAACCAAAAGACAGCATACACTGCATCCTTCTTTCTTTTATATTTATGAGTTCAATATGATGATGCCATGAAAAGATAAGAAACAGTTCTTTTCTTGTTACTGTCCTTGTCGAATTATATTGATGTCAACCAAGATGCTACAGTTTGCCGACTAAAGTCTGCGAATGGCTCATATTACGCTATATACAATGACATCCTATTTTTACGAAATGGGCAAATGATTAGTTAATTGCCTAATGTGACATGATTCACAACCACCAATGAAAATTCTTTATATTATTTTCCACTTTACACTATTTGAAACAACCGATCGTTTGAGAAGTCACGGTTGTTCATTAGTTGTTTTCCGCGTGATGAGCTCGTCTCAATCTACGTGTACTTTTTCACGCACTTTGTTATTATTCGTGCGCGCACCGGAAACTTCTCAATAGAAAATCTATTCAGAGATCGTTTTATAGCAAACACGCTTAACTTTGCAATTCTTATAAATGTATTCTAAAAAAAAGTGCACAATGGTGTTTATAATTGGGCGAAATCGCATCTCGGAACGTGTGCATGGTGACATTTTTATATTTGAGTCCGTCTTGCGAGAAATTCTTACATATTGGAGAGTCCTGAAAGTCCTCTATAACAGACAAACATAGACAATTTACCCTAAAAACTAGATAATCTGATTTTTCGCGGGTCGACCCGTCATTTTTTTTTTTTTTTGAAGAAAAACTTACTCAGCTCATTAATGTTCATTCAAATCCACATATGTTGATTTTTACATCAAGGTTTATCATCAAATTGTCTATGTTTATCGTGAAATTGTCTATGTTTAGCATGCAGACATTAGTAACAACCTATTTATCCAATCAAAACACAATATTTAGAAAAATAAACATGAAAACTTCAATTTCATTCGTCAACCAATAAATTTCAATACACAAAATGATTAAAAAAATAAAAATTCACAACATATAAAAATACATGTCTTTTAAAAAATATTTAATACATCTACAAAATATAGTTTTCTTCACACTCTTGACTTGTTCATCGACTGCTTCTTCCACAACGTCTCAATTTTTGTGACCAATCAAATTCTTTGTTCGACCACCATTTTTACGAAAACCTAATACATATATATAACAAATGCATAAAAAAACATATACAATATATACATAAACACATACCACTTATACAAAAAACTAGACAATTTATAGTAAAAACATAGACAATTTATACAAAAAATTAAACCAGCAACAACGAACAACATAGACAATTTCTACTAAAACATAGATCATTTGTAAAAAAACTAGACAATTTATAGTAAAACATATACAATTTATACAAAATACTAAAACAGCAACAACGAACAACATAGACAATTTCTACTAAAGCATAGATCATTTATACAAAAAAAAAAAAAAAACTAGACAATTTATACAAAAAACTAAACCAGCAACAACAAACAATATAGACAATTTCTACTAAAACATAGACCATTTATACAAAAAAACTAGACAATTTACAGTAAAACATAGACAAATTACAAAAAAAAAACTAAATCAGCAACAATGAACAAGATAGAAAATTTCTTATGAAACATACACAATTAATTTCTACTAAAACATAGCTAGAGGGAGGTCGGGGGTCCTATACACCATCACCACCATCGATTACAATTAGGATAATTTACTGTGAATCAATTATCTGCTTGCAGTCTATTTACTTTTTATCTGTCTGCTGTCTGCACGCGAAATCAAAACGTTACTTGTTTGTTCCTATGATAAGTATCCGTGGAAAACGACATTCCGAGTTAACTTACTACTATTCTGTTAGTTTGTGAGCTTCCGACAAATATAAATTTAATCTTTGATTGCAATTGAGGCTTACAGGTACTACAACGTTTTCAAATCCTTAAGTGCACATCAAAATTTAGCGCTGCTGCCGGGGACACATGACCGCTCAAGCAAGCTTCAATCAATATATATATATATATATATACATATATATATATATATATATATATACATATATATATATATATATATATATATATATTTCTCGTATTTGTTTATTTTCTTATCAAAAAACCAAAAATACCTAATTTCATATTTTTGTTATTTCGAAACTAGAATTATCTTTCTCTAGTTTTATCTGTCTATATCTGCGGAAGTTTGTCTATTAGTCTCTATGCAAGGTAAAACACCTTGAGAACCATTAAGAGATGACATTGGCAAACTCAAGAAGAAGGAAGGATCTGGGATGGAAACTATCAATAAGGCCTGATGAATCCTGCATACACTTGGAGGAAGGGTTGAGGAAATACTATGTCAAACCCGAGTATCTCAGATTCTTCCAAAAATTCTATGGAGAAGAAGGGGAAGATGAAGTATGATTCATGGAAGACTTTTACGAGATGGTTCAAAACATACCGAGTGAAAAGATTCGGAAGTTCCTTTTGCTACATTGTGATGAGTCGATATTTTAACGACTCATTTAGTACCTTTTTTCTGTATTTTGTTGTGTCTTTTAGCCTTTATTTAGTGTTTTTTGTTCCGTGTCACGTTTGGATTTTTGAGTGTTTTTGTGCATTTTTAGGTGTCTTAGTGTCATTGGCAAGGAAATAGAGGACCAAAGTGCAAAGAAGACTTCAAAACCTTCTAGAAGCACCACTAGGCCAAGTTAGTGGGCCACTACTCCAAGAGAGGTGACATGAAGGTTGGAAAAGGGAGAGAAAATAGGAGAAAGTCGGAAAATGTTAATTTTCCCAGGCACAAGCCTCACCGCGGTGAGTACCTGCAACAAGGAGCCTCACCACGGTACAATGAAGCAGAAAAGAAGGCGTAAAGGTGGACCATGCGGTGAGTGAACGGCAAGATCCCTCACCGCTGAGATGAGATCGGTTGATGTAATCAACCCACATTTTTCTCGCAGTTTTTCCGATGATTTCCAGTTTCTTCTTCCTTGGTCTATAAATAGACCACTTGTATCAGTTATTAGGATATATCTTCATTACTTCTACTTTCATATCTTCATTACTTCTACTTTTAATTTGAAGAAGCATTATTGATCTTTCTAACGATCGCAGAGACCAATAGGCGTCCAGGTATTCAATAGTACGAGTTAGGTGGATTCCGTTAATAACTTGTATTGTGACATATTGTTATCTGGTCGTTGAACGCATGCTTGATCGTTTTGAACTTGCATCAGTCTTTACCTCTAATTAGTATATATCCGGATGAGGGAATAGCTAGTGACATGCTTTTTGCCCTAACTCATACGTACTTATAATCTGTATCTGGTTCGATTTTGCAATAGCAAAGTGTTGCATTCACAAACCATTAGCTAGCTATATTAAGGCCACTTTTGAAAGATCCGCTTGCTTTGTTTTAATTGTAGAAATTGCATGATCTAGGTATTACCTTGTCTTGTAATTGTAATTTGTTGTAGGGTTTTGAAGTATCAACCTTACCCACACTATCGGTTTACAACTCACACCTTGAGCATACACCTTAGAACTAGCTTAATCAATTCCTCGAGAAAACGACCATGTGGTTTAAGCATTGTTGTACTACGACAACCGCTTTACTACTTGTGTTATTTTAAAAGTATTAATTTTGAGCGCATCACATTGCTTGAAAGGAAAATCAAGAACTTGGCTTAAGACATTACTGACAAATAGGTTGAAGACATGGGAGGAGGTCACAAGCCAATTCCATTTACAATACATCCGATTTCCATGGTCCTTAACATCCACCTGGGGTGAGGAACTTCAGAGCTTTAAGCAACTAGAAGGGGAGACATTCCATGAAGTTTGGATTAGATTCAAGATCGCATTGCATAAGGAGCCCAAGATCAAGCACACGCAATTGTTATATTTCTACAAGAAGGTAGAAAAGGATTATTGAGACTTGATTGACGAGGAGTGCGATGGGGTCATCATGGATATTCACCCGAACGAACTTTTTGAGATATGCAATCGACTTAGCCAGGAGTCTATGAGAGCAATAATGAGGAAGATCGAACTTTACGAGATGAAGAAGAAAGTCCATCATCTATACGACAAGCTAAAGGACAATGGACAATGGCTCCAAGTGGATGCAGTAGAAAGGGCGGCTAATCAAGTATGGGATTTGGACAGCGATGTTACTTTTGTCGACATGAGAGAAGTTATGAGGAAACTACTTGATGCGACTGAGGAGATAGTCAGGGAGGAAGAAGAGATGATGAGAACTGAACATGTCGAAGTCGTACTCGAAAAACAAATGGAGAGTATAGAGGAGTCGACTGAGACAAAAGTGGGAGATATCAAACCACTCGTACGAACTGAAGCTCAATGGACCAAGCCTATGGAAGAAGAGGCATACACCGAGCAAGAAGATACTCAAGGGAACCATCAAGTACTCAAAGCTAGTAAACAGGAGGATTGTGGAGAGTTTGAAGATACGATAGGTGGCCTTCACAAGGCCATTGAGCCATATATCCCACCACACGTTCGAAGTAAACGACAACCAGGAAATCTTTCGGCTTCCTATACTGTGGTAGATCTTAATTCTATATCGTCTGTCGTTACTTGCATTACTAGTACTACTATCAATGAACCCGACCCCATAAGTAATTTAGAAGAGATTGAATCTTTTATTCCTGATTTTTATATTATGCCTTGTACGGAAAGGGACCAGTCATTGGGAAACCCACTCACTCAACGTATTCCCATGATTTTCCGACCCAATGATTGGAAGGTTTTCATAACCACCCCTGACCGTAACCTTGATTTTAACTGTCTGACTAGCATTGTACAGAAATATAGAACACATGAATACGAATCATTCTCAAAGGGGTACTGCGAACCAAGGAAAGCATGATCTGTCAGAAAGACATCAATGGAAGGAGTCGAAGGAAAGCTATGGGTTTGCAACCCAAATGATGAGAACAAGTTGTTCTATTAAGATCCAATCAGTCGAGTGGGATCTGATACCATGATAGTACTTAAAGGAATGGGACTGAAGGAGTTCGGTGATCAACCATGGACTGACATAAGTGTGCTCGGAAGAAGGACTGGATACATTCATAAGTAAAATCGTATCCACGAGTACTTTAAGGATGACGATAACTTCTTCACCGAACCAATCATTTTCCAGCTACGAAGGACGAAGAAGAGGGCGATACCACCAAGAAGGAGAGAGTTGAGTCGTGAGTTCGACAGAAAAATTGATAGGAACTGGGAATGGGTTTATGGACATAACATCAATCGAAACCCGTCAACAAGGATGCGAAAGAAGAACGCTGCTGGATGGTGGAGATGGGTGGACGGACCTAACATAGACCACATGCACCCATCCTAAAGGTCATCTCTGAACAGGGGTCGAGCTATAAAACCTAAAACAAGCGCTTCTTGGGAGGCAACCCAGGGTCACGTTTATTTGACGCACTTGCATTTGCACTTTTTAATTTTTACTTTTCATTTTCGACATCTGCACCAAAAAACCTTTTTCAAATTCTATTTTCAAAAACCTTATTTTATAGAATCATATTTCAAAAGAAGAATAAATGAAAAAAAAAGGCTGTCATTGATTTCCCAAGTTTCTTCACTTTCTCTATATTTTCATCATACCATTGCACTCCTAGCTTGGCCATCCATCGACAACACCAAGTACTATGGGGAGAAACTAAGGAGGAAAAGATGTAGGTGAACCAAGCACTACAGGCAAAGAAAGGAAAGAAGGCGGCATCGATCGACGACCTGATGAGTCGGTTTTACATCGTCTCATCTGGTCTTTTTTTACCGTCTTTTTATTTTCCATAAGTATAGTTTTAGTAGTTTTCCTAGAGTCTTTTTACTTGTTTTGTTCTTTGTGAGTTTTGCAGGTATTTGGTTAAACCGCGCTAATTGAAGGTATAAAAAAGGGTGTATTTTACATGCATCTTGAAGATATGGAGTTCCAATACTTCGTATGGTTGCTAGAATTGGAGCGGAGAGACCAAAATACCAAGAATCGAAGTTAAAAGAAGCAAAATCGAGCAAGAAGGACAAGAAGGGCAAAATCATCATTTGCCAAAGGATCAGCGAACACCAGTTAAGAGATTGGCGTCCGCCAATTCAATCCAGAAAGAATTGGCGGACGCCAAAGTCGGACTTGGCGGACGCCATGGATGGATTTTGGCGTCCGCCAACTTTCGTCCATGGCGGACGCCATCTAGAAAGTTGGCGGACGCCAACTTCTTCTGTTTCTACGCGATTTTTCCCGAGTCTTTCCTAATTCGTTCGGACTTAGTTTTTCTTCCTTTCTTTTAGTTAGAGACAACATTATTATTTTTCATAATTCATTCTATTGTCAAGTATTGAACTTTTCTCTCAAGCTAGACCTAGTTTCCAACGATTTTCACCTTGTAATCCGACGATTATCATTGATTGGGAGCGGGAGCGCAATCTACATACTCTTTGCATCGATTCGATTCAGGTTTTTCAATTCTACCTAGGGTTTGTGACAACGAAGGGTAAATTGTATCAATCGTTCGATTCTACATTTTTAGTATTATATTATGTGTATTGATTGTTTAATTGCTTTATTGATTATGTCTTCGCATAACATGAGTAGCTAAACACCCTGATTATGGGGTGGTGACGAATTCAAGCATGCTATTTAGGGTTTATGCGATTATATATATTCAGGTTTCGATTACTATGAGCTTTTTAGATTAATTGCGTATTATGCTATTACGTTTGATGTGCAATCCGTCAATATCACTGTTAGATTAAGCATTTGATCTTTAGAAACCAAAACGTTTTTCATCTTGCTTCAATCTAACAGGTAGTTGCAAACTATAAAAGTAGGATTAGCTAGCTTAATTAATTGCAGCTTAGCGAAATTGACGCCTTCACTAATGCTATTCATTTTCTGAACCCAAGTAGTGACAACTTGAGAGTAATCGTTTTCGATTCCTGTTGATCGCATATTTCCTGCTAGCTAGCTTGTCTTCTAGTCACCACTTAATAATTCTCCTCATTCATATATCAATCTCGTTAAGTGTCAATCTGTCTCTAGTTTGTCTGCTTAGTAGTCTACTGTCACGTAGTTAATCAATCTGCTGTCGAGGCAAAAACAACTCTTTACTGCTTTCATACTGTTATTATTATTATTCGTAAACAAGACTCAGCTTAGTTAAGTCCTTCGAGACCGACCACGGGGTTAACTTCACTGCACTACAAGTTTTCGTAGTGTTGAGAATTAACTCTTAGCTCTTAAATAAATACAAAACTCTGATTTGACACATCACGACCCTTTCAAGCAAGGCTCGGAGTTGGCTATTGGTTAATAGCGATCGAGGAGTAGTTCCCGAGAGGAACATAGAGATCGGATGGGGAATGAACCATGCCCTAATCTAGAAACACGACGTCTTGAATCTCTATTTTTGGGGAACCTTCACTTCTATCCTCCAAGGATACGACATAAAGATAGTCCGGGAGTTCTATGCGGAATACTTTCAACTAAAGATTGACAAGCCGGAGGATGCACTTCTAGATCACCCCATCACCGTACGAGGGGTAGAGTTCATATTTGGACCGGGAGCTATCAATGACTACTTCAACATCCCCGAGGAGCACATTCATGGCGAATATAAGGAACCGGCATATCAGGAGTTGAAGAACGAAGATATCTTATCAAACATCCCAATGGTATTACTTGGAGAAAGATTTAGAGGGGATACGGTGGGAATATCCATTCCGAGGGCTATACTCAACGAAAGGGCAAGGTTTTGGATACACTTTGTAGAGACCAACTTGAAGTCGACTTTACATCATGAAGAGCTTAAGGAAGACGTAGCCACGCTTGTCTACGCAATTATGGAGGGTCACTACATCGATGTTGGAAGAACCATCATGAAGGAAATACAATTAGTGAACAAGAACAAAAGAAGGAATTTACCCTTTCCCAGTCTCATTACATCAATATGCGAGAAGAATGAGGTTCCTACTAGCAATTTGGGGTACGCCCCCACTCATAGAACCTTTTGATGAAAGGAGAACCATCCACCTCCTTGAAATGCACGAGAAGGCCGCTAAAGCCGAACTGAGGAGGAGAAGAGTGGCAAACCCGCCACAAGGAGCTCTCAACATGGACTCATTCAACGAGTTTGTGAATAACTATCAAATGGGGAGTCAAGGAAGTACGCGGAGGAGGAATGAAATGAATGAAATAGGCCAGAGATTGGAATGGAACGATCATGTGACATACCTAGACAACTGCGAGCAAATCTCTTACCAGCAGGAGAACATTAGCAGGTATGGTCACTATGAGTACCCACCTTACTATCTACCACCACAGCTCTATCCACTGCCCAGAGTCGATCCATCGCAGTACTACCAAGGATTTTATCCTCCGCCGCCTCCTGGAGGATCCTCATCCTGAAGCACCATCTGTATGGAGAGCACAACACCGAGAGGGAAGTATCTTTTCTTTTTCTTCTTTACTTTACTAGTTCTTTATCTACTCTCTGCTAGGTTTGGGGGAAGAATTTGATTTGACTGCTACTTGTTAAACTACTCGGTCTGTAATAACTTTTAAATATTCGCACTTAGTGATTTGTAGTTTAATTTATGTCTAAGTACTAATTTATTTTTATCTGTTACGTCTAAGGTTATTTGCTTTTTGAAAAGAAGGATGCTCTATGATAAGAGTACTCGGTATAAAGTATGACTAGATAAGGGGCAATAGATTTGTTTTCATGCTTCACTACTTATGGAATATATGCTCTGACCAATCCCGACCCATGCTACTTTGACAAGTGAGTTTACTTGCTGCTCAAATTAAGTGCACTTTACTTATTGCTTTACTTACTTGCTGAGTACTTACACACTTTACAGCTTGCTGACACGTGCACTTATCACAAAAGACTTCCGCTCTCTGAATATATGTATCAGATATCTGAGAGACTATTTTATCAATAAAAGTTTGAAAAGACTATTCACCCCACCCCCCTCTAGTCTTTTACTTTACCGTTATCTAGACCAACAAGTGGTATCAGTGCAGGAGGTTCTTTAACCTTCTGCACTGAACCTAGATCCTAGATAAGTGCCTACTAACATCTCACCACCTACACTTTGTTTGTTTGTTTGTTTAGTGTGTTTGCTGCAGTATGTCTCTAAGCGATGCACCCACTCTCAAGCTGGAGAACTATGAGAAATGGAAGAACAACATGATGCTTCATCTGGAAGCTATCAGTGATGAGATGATCGAAGTGATAAAGAATGGCCCAATTGTCATTCAACAAGAGAAACAAGTCACTGAAGTTTCTAATGGTCGAGACTGATGAGTCGGTTTTACACCGTCTCATTTGGTCTTTTTTACCGTCTTATTGTCATCCTTAAGTATAGTTTTTATTAGTTTTCCTAGAGTATATTTACTTGTTTTGTTCTTTGTGTGTTTTATAGGTATTTGGCTAAACCGCATTAATTGGAGGCAAAAGGATGCATTTTATATGCATTTGCAGGATACGGAGTTCCAATGCCTCCAACGGATGCTAGAAGTGGAGCGGGGAGGCCAAAAATACCAAAGTTGGAGTCAAAGTGCGGATCGGTTAACAGAGTACTGGCGTCGCCAGTACCACGTGCTGGCGCGCCAAGGCGTGACGCCAAGAGTATATCTGGTGATGAACCGTCAAGCGACGCTGCCAGGTGGTTTACTCGTGACGCTAGGCGCAAGCTTGGCGTACGCCAGTAATGCAATTCGCCCGTAGTTCGTTTCTTTCTGTTTCTATTAGTTTGAACAAAAGACATTGTATTCATAATCTTCTTTACATCTTTTTGCTCTCAACCTAGAACTTTTCCAAGGCAATTACCTACCTATTAATGGAGGTAATTGAACCAATTTCTCTTGTATTTGACAATTGATTCTTGATTGGGAGAACATATACATACTTTTTTACCGATTGGATTCCGGTTCAGTTTTTACCTAGGGTTCGTGACACAATTTCGTAAAATCTGTATCAACTTTCGATTCCTGGCATTTAGTATTCGTTTATGTTTATTATGTGTTCGTATATGATATTTATTATGTCTATGCATATAATGAGAAGCTAAACACCCAATTATGGGGTGGTGATGTATTCAATGCATGCTAGTTAGGATTTATGCAATTCAATACATGTAAGATGTGATTTACTCTGTGCCCTTTTGATTAAGTGCATATGTAGTTATGTGTATTGTGTTTTACCCCCAAAATCATCAAAGGACTATGCAATCTAATTTACCACCAAAACGTCTAGAGATTGCATAATCCATAGGTTTGTAGCAAACACATAACTGCATTAGCTTATTAATTATAGCTTAGTGAAATTGACGCCTTCACTAATGCTATATGTTTTGTAGAACAAAATAAGTTAGCTCATTGTCATAGTCCTTCGTACCTTATCTGATATAAGGTGTCTACCTAGAGAGCTAGAGCAATGTAATAATCGTTAGGACATGTCCCAATGATAACTAGAGTAAATCGACATCGTTATTGTTGCATGTTTTCCTGCTAGCTAGCTTGATTTATGTCACCACACCATAATTCCCTCTCATATATTCGTCTCCACAAGTTAATTTGTTTTCTAGTTAGTCAGCATCATAGTTAGATTATCATTCTGCTGCCGAAGTAAACAACTTTTACTGTTTTTCGTACTGTCATTATTATCGTAAACTCAACTCAGTCTAGTTAAGTCCTTAGAGACCGACCTCGGGGTTAACTTCACTGCACAATAAGTTTTCGTAGTGTTGAGAAATAACTTTTGGCTAATTAAACAAATTGATCAACTCCGGCCTTTTACACCATGTATCCAACTCGGCTCTAAATTTGACATTATCCTTTGTTTTTCCGGGAATGTTGCAAATTGTGTTGAAGCAGTTCTCGAACACGTTCTTCTCAATGTGCATGAAATCTTGGTTGTGACGTATAAGAAGACTGCTCCAATAAGGCAAGTCCCAGAAGATGCTTCTCTTCTTCCATCCACATTTGTTGCTAATTTTCTTGTTATGCTTCTCCCACCCAAGTTCAGTCACTTTCATAAGACCGAACCTATCAATCTCCGCAAGAATTTGTGCACCAGTAAGTCGTCTCGGGGCTCCTTTCTTTTCTACTTTGTTTTTCAAGAATTGATCCCTGTTTTTCCTGAAAGGATGATTACTTGGTAGAAACCTACAATGACAATCAAACCAACATACCTTCCCGCTATTCTTTAGTCTAAATGCATCAGTGTCCTCCAAACAATGTGGACATGTATGTTTCCCGGCGGTTTTCCTTCCATATAGCATGGAGTAGGCAGGGAAGTCACTCACGATCCAAAGTAGTGCTGCTCTCAAAATAAAGTTCTTCTTGGTTGACACATCATATGCAGGGATACCCTTCTCCCATAGCTCAATCAACTCCTTGATTAGGGTTGCAAGAAGACATCCAACGTCATTCCTGGATCTTTTGGCCCAGGAACCAACACAGTCAAAAACATGAATGGTTCCTTCATGCACTCACCGGGGGGCAGGTTGTACGGAGTGAGCATTACTGGCCAACAAGAGTATGCCCGTTCACTTCCAAACGGGTTAAAACCATCCGTACAGAGCCCCAATCGTACATTTCTAGACTCGGCTGCAAACTCCGGATATGTCTTGTCAAACTCTTTCCATGCCGGTGAGTCTGATGGATGATCCATTCTATCCTCTGCATCTTCTGGGATTACTTGCTCCTTGTGCCACCGCATTTTATCGGCACAAGCAATTGAAGCGTACAACCTATTCAAACGATGTGCAAGAGGGAAGTACCATATTTTCTTATGTGGGAGATTTTTCTTCTGACGTTTCTTTGAAGCCCCCTCCTTGTAACGCTTGTAACGGTCCTTACCACAGAACTTGCACTTCAATAGATCTACATCCTCCCCCCAATAGATCATGCACATATCCGGACAACAGTCAATGGTTACCGTAGGCAACCCTAACCCCCGCATCTTTTTCTTCGCTTGGTAAAACTTGGTGGGAACTAGGTTTCTTCAGGACAAAGATCCGAGATTACTTGTACCCATTCATTTAAACTCGTTTAGATTGCTGGCCATTAGCCTTACAACTCATTCGCCGAGCCAACAAAGACAACTCTCTGAGCCTACACCCCGGATAAATCGGCTTCTTTACTGATTCTAGCAGGTCAAAGAACACCTGATCCGCAGGATTCGGAGGCTCCTCCACATCCCCCTCGGTTCTAGTGGTACAAGTGTCCATAAATTCTGCCCCGGCAGCATTAAACACCATTTCTTCGACCCGGTCATGAAAAGCATGAGATTTAGATGTACTTTGACCCCCAAGTTGCTCATTTTTTCTCTTCCTTCCACGCTGCCTAAATTGCTCATATGTCATGGACGGTGTTGCTTCCTCACCATGGTGATTCCATACCTTATACTCAGGCAGGAATCCATTACGTTTCAAGTGATCGATTACAGCTGTAGGAGTCAAATATTGCTTGTTTCTGCATTTTTTCAATTTTCAAGGGCACTTTATCAAACCCCCCTTTAAACAAGCCGGATGTGTCATTGCAAATGCGATGAAGGCTTCAACCCCTTCCACAAAACTAATTGAAGTCTGCCATTAACAGTACGACAGTACATCCATGAACGATCGGGATTCATTGTATGATTATATAACCTGACACATCTGAATTTATTAGATCGTATTGAATTTCAACTCAATTTCAATTCCTGGCTATAATTGCATTGTTAATTATAATACGTTCCAAATTTCATGAATTATATGCATTTTACATTTAAAGTTTTTTTCATGCAATTTTATTATATTCCCATTACAATTACCAATTTATAAATTAAAAGCATTTCAATTATACGAATTATAAATTGTAATTTATAAATTACGAATTACCAATTTTTTCTACGAAATTTCAATTTATATATATTCCCATCGAATTATACGAATTACCAATTTTTTTATACAAATTATAAATTACCAAATACTCAACCAAATCCAATACATACTTACAAACATTAAACTAAATCAAAATAAATACCATAAATAACATACATACTTACATACATACCATACATACTTACATACTTCATACTTACAAACATCAAACTAAACACCATACTTACAAACATTATACTAACTAATCAATTTCACAATAAATCAATCAATTCATTAACCCACTACTTAATATGAGTTATACTAGATAGTATATGAGTTTAGAAACATACAATTGATCGAAATTAGCAAAAGTCCCAAATTTATACTAAAGTAAGGTTTTAGACCATTACCTTCAAATTGCGGGAAAAATAGTCGAAGATCGATGAAATTGAACGGACACCCGAGTTCCTTGTTGAAAGAGCTTTGAAAAGAGCCAAAGATTCGCCGGAATGGTGGATGTTTGGTCGGAGAACCGGGAAGACGAAAACGCTGAAGACGGGAAGAAGAAAAATGAAGCAGAGAAGAAATGGGGGAGAAGAGAAGTAGTTGCCCGTTTATGTCTGGGAATTAGCGATAGATAGGTTATCCGTCGCTACCTGTTTTTTTTTTTTAAATTATTTTTTAATGACGGATAATCTATCCGTTGTTAAATTTCTGTTTTTCTTTTTTTTTTTAAAGTCAAACAACGGATAACTATCCATCGTTACTTAACGACGGATTAGCGACGGATAGGGCAAAACGCCCTATCCGTCGCCAAATACCACCGATCCGTCGTTAAGGGGCGACGGATAACTTTTCGTCGCCCCTTACCGTCGCCAATACACAGAATTCTTGTAGTGTGAAAACTCTGATTTGACACATCAAGTTTTTGGCGCCGCTGCCGGGGACTTAACTCCTTTATTAAGTTTACGAATTCTAGTTTACAGTATTTTTTGTTAGTTCTTTTTCCAGTTATTGTTTTGTTTTTGTTGGTCTTTTCCCTTATTACATTTTTTTTTCCTTGTCTCGAGTGTTTGTTTTAACTGACGGGTACTTACGTTTGCGTATTTCTGGTGTTGTTTGTTTCTTGTAGCACAGGTTCGTAGATATGGCTATGGTAGAGAAACCTTCTATGTACACACTTCTCCTACCTGTGCAAGGTGCACATCGTCCAGCTATAGTCACACCAGCTAATGTGCGGGGCCTCAAGATTAAGGGACATCTCATCCAGCAGCTTCCGAGATTCTATGGAGTCAAGAACGAGGACGTCATGGGTATCTTCAGAGAATTGAGCATTTTATATCTGGATTGGGGAAACCTGGCGGGGTAGAGAACGATGACTTGAGGCTTAAGATCTTCCCTATGTGTCTCTTTGGTAAGGCACGGACTTGGATGAATGGCCTAGCAAAGGGAAGCATCACTACTTGAGACAAAGATTTCCAAACCTTTATGGGCAAATACTACCCCCTGTCGATGACTACGACCTTCAGAGCTCGGATTAGTGAGTTTAGCCAACAACAAGGAGAGCCCTTCTTCGAAGAATGGGAGAGATTCCGTGATTTACAACATCAGTGACCCCATCACAATTTTGGTACTGCAGATTTAAACCAGTTCTTCTTTTATGACCTTGATGAGTCTTCACAAGTACTGGTCAATATGGCGTGTGGAGGATGGATGGGGGGAGCACCACTGTCGAATTAAGTGCTGTATTCGAGAGGATAGCAAAAAGCTCAGAGCATAGGAGCAAGCATGCTAAGATGAGTGGCTTTAATTGCCCGAAACACCACCTTCCTGAGTCCCAACTTCCACAAGGTTTTTTGGAGGAGCTGAGTGGGTTCGTGAAAAGTTGTCATGCTGCCATGCAACACTCGGTGATGATGCATGCAGCTACTGCTGAGAGGTTGGATGCATTAGAAGCCGCAGTTCAAAGGTTGGAAGAGACAGTGGAGAGCCTAGGAGAGAAAATGATGAAGGATGGGTCAGAGCAGAGCCACGAGACTGTTGAGGCAGCAATGGCCATCACAGTCATTACTGATGTGCTCGTCGAGGTGACCGTGTCAAAGGAAGGTACAGTAGTCGAGGTACCTTAGCCCCACGGAAGCGGGCATTACCATTCTCCACCTCGACAAGTGATAGAGGTAACTAAGAGCACGACTGACACACCACCAGCGGTAGTGAACCAGATAGAGATTCCTAAATCCAAATGTGTCGAGAGCTTTGATTTGATGATCGGGATTGGCAACTCAGAAGAGACAGTTGGCATATTAGACACAGGAGCTGGCATCAATGTTATGCCATATAACCTGTACCAAGAGCTCGGACTGAGTGGGCCGAAAGTCATGAAGTCAATGATTCAGCTTGCAGATGGTAGTTGGCATAGACCAGTGGGTCTAGCTGAGAATGTCGCCAAACGTTTGAAAGGCGGACATGTGCTCACCAATTTTGTCATTACGCAGTCTTTGAGGGCTGACTAGAGGACAGGGCCAGAGCTCGTATTACTTGGAAGGCCATTCTTGTTAGCGTTGAAGATGAAGATCAACGCGTACGAGCGTGTATGCACGTTTGAGGTAAATGGGAAGCAGCATACACTGCAATACCATATCCACTCTCCTACTACTAATTCCATACCAAACAGTGTAGTAGGGCCTCTTTATGTGTGTACTAGTGTGCAGGGATCAGGTACAAGAAGAAGGAAGAAACCTGGAGACTCTCTCCATGTACCTCGCATTCCTATATAAGCTTCATCAATCAGGGAAGTCCTCTTTTCACCAATTTCTTCTTTCTCTACACTCGTGCGCTTGAGGGCAAGGACGAGTTCTGGTTTGGGGAGGGGGGGGGGGGGGTTATTGGTTTCTTTAGGACTTCTACATTGATTGAGTTGTTTGTGTTCTTTTCCTGTCTTTCGTGAGTTGTTTGTCAGTTTTCGAGTCTGTTGAGTCTAAGTCTGTCTCCCAAGTCGAGCGTCTATTGTATGTACTAAACCTATTTAATGCTTGAGTTTTGATTGATCTCTGATTATTAGCAGTTGGCATGTTATAAATTTGTTAAGTTCGTTTCTCTTGTAAGTAGAAATTCTGTTCTAGTTCTATAGTCCAAAAGCATGTGAGCAAACCTTAGCCGATGAAAAAATATTATACCGGCAAATTTGTACTTGTGTGACTTTTTCGGGAAGTGCAAACTCCCTTGTTTGCACCTCATCATGATCATGTGTACTCTGTGTAAGTTAAGTATGACGAACAACATGTTTTTCATTCCTTATTTGCTCAACCCAAACCCGTTCCAAGAACTGGTTTGGGGAGGAGGTTTCTGTGTGCCATATATGTATAAACGACTGTGATTTGGCTTTTGTTCTCTAAAAAAATATTACAATAAGTCTCGGAGTGGATCTGTGGTACTAGTTACCACCATTAGTTGTGTTGGGCACGTTTCAAATACTACCTATATACCGGCATGTCCCTTAAAAGCTATATGACCGTGAGGGTTGATGGAGTGTATACCAAATCAGCACGCACAAAAGTGCAGACTTTCGGTAAAACGGACACTACCAAAATTAAGAGACAAAATAAGCATATGGGTCATTATAAGACTGCAAAAAAGGAGTATGCAAAAATTGTATAAAAAAAAATAAAAAATGAAAAAAGAGAGAATGATTGCCATTTTACAAGTCTGAGATGAGACCATAATTTAGAGGTTCATCAAGTCTTTTTTTACCGTGTTTTTGTTAGTCTTTGTTAGTATTATATAGTGTTTCTTGTGCTTTTTCATATTTTTCGTGTTTTAGTTGTATTTTGCAGATTGTCGTGTTTTTAGGTGAAAATCGGAGTAAAAATGATGATTTTGGGAAATTTAGAAATGAATCTAGAGCTTTGAAATTTGAGTAAAATGGCAAAAACGGAAGTGGATTCGGAGTTCGGACAAAATTTTTAGAGTCATTTAAGCGAGACTGCGAAAAAATGAAACTTACTAAGCAGTCTAGCCATTTTGGCTATAAGTCTCTCATACTATGTGTTGGTCCAGATAACGGCAAAGTAAAAGACTAGAGGGGAGGGAGGGGGGGGGGGATGAATAGTCTTTTTCAAACTTTTGTCGATAAATACAATTTCTCAGATATTAGTGAAGATATCTGATACTTATTTTCAGAGAGCAGAAGACTTTTTGTGATAAGTGCACGTGCTCAGCAAGATATGTGTAAATACTTAGCAAAGTAAATAAAGCAAGTTATAAATTGCAGAAAGTAAATAACATAAGTCTTTATAGTGGTATCTGAAGATGGCGTAATACTTCAACTAATCCACTTCGGCCATTCTCAGACCTAGAATCCACTAAGACAGATAATTGAGTTAACCTTACAAATATCTTCTCTCGATTCCTAAATACACTAGGTTCCTAACCAAGTGTCCCCCCTGAGTTATTCGCCGGCTTTCTCAGCCAAGTACTTCCTATACTCAGAAACCTTTGAGCAATTCCTTAGTTTCCCAAACTAAGTACTTCCTATGCTTAGTAACCTTGGAGTTATTCCTTAGTTTCCCAAACTAAGTACTTCCTGTACTCCACGCCGTTTAAGGTGTTGGTTAAGGTAGTTTGTCAGGATTTGATAGATTAATAACTTCTACAGTTATGTAATACTACCTTCTTGAACAAGAGTCACTTAACACACTTCACAATGTGTGGTGATATGTTCTTTACTGACCCAAGTCTATGATAAATGTTCTAGAGAATGAATCTCAGATACTTGATCTTTTGATTCAACTCCTTCACAGATAGCAATGCTTGTTAAGGATCAGGACTCTTAGAACTTTCGTGCTACTTAGAATTCAAGAGCTTAGTCGCAACTTTAAGCTAGAGATTAAGTAGTCTGAAGGCTTGTATGCTTGAGAGAAAGATACCACTAGTTGTATTATGAGAGAAGCTTGGTATTTTCAGTGTAAGTTCAAGGTGTGGTTCTGTGTGTAAGTTCTTGGTGTGTATTTCAAGCATTCTAAGTGTTGATATTTATAGTTGAAAATCATGCCGTTTGAATAGTATCCGTTAGGCTTAATGAAATTCAAACTATTGATATCTGAAAATAGTACTGCAGAAGACGTTGTCTCTTTTCAGAGATTTCCTCTTTTGTTCAGATGTCTCTGTCTGCGCATTTATTGCATTGTACTATTTTTGTCCTATAGTGCCAACGGAACTATGCACGCTTTCTGAAGCATTGCATGTCCCTTTCCAGAGACCTTATCATTTCCAGATACTTGTTGAAACATTTTTTCCCAGAAACATAGTTTTATCCAAGGTATCTGAGTGTAGATATCTGTGGGAACTTTTCCTCGTTCAGAAACCTTGCGTTCTCAGATGTCTTCAGCAATCTTGTGTAGTCTTCAAAACTTCATTTTAATGTTGAACTTCTCCTGCTGGATGCCTTCTTCTTGTTCTTCTTCAAGAAAATAAAAATTACATTCAGAGACCTAACATCCTATACAAGATTTGCTAGACTATCATACTTAGTGATTTTCCTCTTTTACAGTGTTCAAGTGAACCAAGATTACAAACCACCTTTCTGAGCTAAGATAAGTCATTAAGTTGCTGATCAAAATCTAAAAAGATATTCCTAACAGATTTGCCCCTTTTTGATCAGTCAACGATGACTATCTGACCTATTACAAATCTAGATGAGGAAACAATCCACCACTTAATCAATTCATAAGATCTTTCAATTCTTTCAATTAAGTGCAGAAAGTAAACATCAACCAAATCACAAGGTGTGATCTTTGTTGACAAGTTATCTTTTTATAAATTGATATCTGAGAGTAGGTTCATCAGATATGTTACAAAGAAAGTTCACAGATAACTTTAATACATAAAATACATTTCAGCTCAGTCAGCAAGATACAAAATACATAGTTTAGATTAGGACAACAGGAGTAACCAAGCTCCAAGTAGACATCCTAATAAACTAGTCTTCAAGTCTTCAATCAGCAGATCTATGGATCAATTTGCAAATTCCCTATCCCCAAACCTTTTGATATCATCTGAGTAGTCAAAGAGCAAAGTCCTGACTATCATCTCAGTGTTTCTAGCAAATCCACAAACTTCCTTGTAGGTTTTGGTGGGATTTTTCTTGGCAAACTGTTTGACCCACATATACTTTCCCCATTTCCAGGCATGCTCGATTATGATATATGATAGCTTGAAGTATTCATATATGATCTTCAGATATCTGATGTCACCCTTGTATTGATCTTCAGTCATGTAGAAGGACTCATAGTGTTCCACAACAAGTCTTGCTCTTGTGCCTGTTCCAGTGATGTTGGGAATTCTGTGCACATCATCTGGCTTTTCATAAGGACATTCATCAGAGAGGTCCTTCTTCATGGCTTCTATTCTCTTGATTACTTCAAAATCCAACCAGGCTTTGATGTGGTTGGTATTAATCAAGACTGGCTTGTCTTTTCTCCATGCCATGAGCTGTTTATGGATTGGTTCTGGAAATTTTTCATTTACCAGTAAGTGCTTGAGTTCCAAAATCCAGTAGCCATTCTTCTGATTAATGCACCTGTAGACAGAGGAGTCATTGTTGGTCTTCACATAATCTTGGCTTCTTCAGGCCTGAGTGGTAGTTGAAGTTTTCTTTGTTCAGCTCTCAGCCTGTTCCTCCTTTGTCTTGAATTCTCCCTTTGGGGATTGCTTGAAGAACCACCCTGGATTGACTTGGTATTTCCAGAGGGTATTTTAGCTGCCAAAGGCTTTGCAGCTATGGGCTCAGATAGGCTATCAACCTTTTTTCTTTTTCTGTGAAGAGGAGCTTCATCTTCATCAGTCTCTTCATCATCATCATCAAGATTAATTCTTGTGAAGGTTTTGCAGCCTTCTTCATTTCCCTGGGATTTGATTTGGCCTTCTTCTTCTTCTTCTTCTTCTTCTTCTTCTTCTTCTTCTTCTTCTTCTTCTTCTTCTTCTTCTTCGTCTTCTTCTTCTTCAGAAGAAGACTCATCAATCCCTCTTACTTGTCTTCTCCTTGGAGCCTTGGTACTCCTTGGAGTTTTTTGTGCTCTGGCCCTTGTTGTCATTCCTTTTTCAGGAAGTTGCTGAGTGGTGGCCACTATCTGTAGAGCAGTCTGACTGGAGGAGGGCTCATTTATTCTGAGAGGTGGTTGTTCAGATTTTCTCTTATTTCCTCTTCCTCTTCCTCTCGGAGCACCTTGAAATCCTTCTCCCCTTAGTCATTGTTGACTGACTAAGAATCACAAAGGATTCTGAAAGGGAGTCAAAGTTGCCCTGCAAATAGTTGTAAGCAGCAACCAACTTTTCCATATTAGCCTTAAGCTCCTGATTTTGTTTGATAAGACCTATTTCCTTATCAGTGAGCTCTGCCAGTGGGCCTTGAATAGCATCTGCTTTTCCAGCAGCATAGCTAGCCTCTTCAAAGGCTTTTGCAGCCAAGTTTTGGTCATCATCCCTAACCATGCCTAGATCTTTCTGAGCAACGACAAGACTGGTTGTTCTCTGAGTGATGAGCTCAGTGAATGTCTTCATTTCTGTAGGGACTGATGTAATGACAGCTTTATCTTGAGAAGACAACTCCTTTTTCAATTTAACCAGTACTTGATATCTGTTCAAGTATTCATTCGAGTTGACATTTGACAGTTTGCTAAATATTTCAGGAGCAATCAGCTTCCTTTTCAAAAGAGAAACCGCCAAGTGTTCATTGCGGTGTTCTGCCAATGCCTTGTCTTCGTCATCATCTGAGTCATTAGCCCAGTGATCTTCATCCTATTGGACATTTTCATCAATGTTTTCTAGTCCAGCAACCATCTCAGAGATGGGCTTCTTTCCTTTCAGTGAGGAGGATGGTACATCTTTTGGTAATGCAGCCTTAGCATCATGCTTGTCTCTAGATACTTGCTCAGTATCTAATTCCTCAGCAATTGCCTGAACAGCAAGCTGGAGTTCTTTCATTTTAGCATAAGCTTCCATTTCCTTGATTGTTTGATCTTCAATCTTTTAGAGCTTTGCTTTAGATTCAACTATCTTTTCTTCCAGTTGAAGATTTAGCTGTTGTTCTTCCTCCAACAGTTGTTTGAGTTGAGCAACTCTGACTTGTGCATCCAATATTTTCTGAGTGTTGTTCTCAGAGTGCTAAATTACTTGTTCAGTAGAGTCCTTTTGTTGGGGAGATGGATGGGTGGATTTCTGAGGAGATGGAGGAGGGGATTTTAGTGAAGTCCTCTCAGTGTGCTTTTCAGCAACTGAGGTATTATTACCTTGTGCAATCCCTCCTGTCCCTGGTGTAGGGGAATCATCATCATCCCTCTTATCATCCTCATTCTTGTGATGGTCAGAAGGAGGTTCTTCATAGTCATTCTCATCAGTCTCCTTCTCTTCTTCATCTTCAGAGACCAGATTGATCACTTCTAAAATAGTGACCATTTGCCCATTAACTTCCTCTTGCTCAGAGGGTATGAATTGTAGAGTTTGGGGCAAAGTAGGCTTGAATGTCATCTGCATTCTAATTTGACCATCTGCCTTTTCAAAGGTTTCAATGAGCTTGTGTGTACTTCCTTTATGAAATTCTTATTCATCAACGTGGCAAATGCATATTGCTCAGTTGGAAACATTGCATGCACATAATTCTCCAAGTCAAATGCTGTTGCTCTTCTGGTAGGGTTATCTGTGACCCTTGTGATTTCAAACAGATCAGAGCATATGAGTTTCTGCTATTTCTTGAAACACTTTAGATGT
The DNA here is from genome assembly GCA_026545765.1 of Plantago major. Lineage (NCBI taxonomy): Eukaryota > Viridiplantae > Streptophyta > Magnoliopsida > Lamiales > Plantaginaceae > Plantago > Plantago major. The sequence goes on along the minus strand of CM048844.1, from coordinate 67,696,944 downwards.
TTTGGCAGAGTATGAGCTTTGAAGAATGGAAGTAGGTCCTTGTTCAAATCTTCAGGGACCACTAAGGCACTAGCTTGAGCCTGAAAGAGAGAGTTTTGAGTTAGTTTCAAAACTTTTAGTAGATATCTGGATTTTAGAGTAGTCAAGTATCTGTGTTACCTGTGCAACAGCAACAGGCTCAGAAGGTTGGACTATTGAGGTTTCAGGTGCCTCAGATATCTTGGTGTGAGGAGGAGACTTGGAAGTCTGATTCTCAGCATCCTCTCTTTCTTTTTGAACCTGAGATTTAAAAAAAAAATAACACTTAGAAATTTGTCAAGAGAGAAACACTTATACAACTTGATATCTGAGATGTCAATTACCTCCATAGTAGGAGGCTTAGATACTCATATCTCAGAAACTTGTACAGTTTCTGGTATTCTCTCTGGTGATGAAGGTTTGGTGGCCTCATCAATTTCCATTGGTTGAGGGGATTGAGTGGGCAATTCCCCAACAACTCAGTTGCCTCCCCTGGTTGATCATTCTGAGCAGGTGTCTCAATTTGATCCCTCTCTAGGAGTTGGAGAACCTGCTCATTTGCAGGATTTTCTTCAGCATATTGCATTGCTGGTATGTCAAAATGGAGTTCATTTACCATTTCATCCACCACTTGTGGCTGTTGTGGTTGTGGTTGTTGTGATTGTCTGGAAGCAGAAGTTTGAGCATTTGAGAGCTCTTCCAGATTTTTAAGTGTGGTGTTGACATCATCGTCTACCAATACTAGGTCACCACTCACCAGGGCCTCTTGAAGTTGTTTATACGTGACTTTCCCTGATGGTGTGTTGGCACCAACAACCTTTGCTATAAGTTCTTGTTCAGCAACCTTTGAGCTAGTTGCTTTCTCAGCAACCTTGGACCTTTTGGTCCTCTTTCCCTTGGCCTTGGTTACTTTTTCAGTAACCTTAGGGGCTTGGATCTTCTCCTCGTTCGATTCGTCATCGAAATCTGGAACGGAGTTATCAACAATCCCTGCTGCTTCTGCAGAGAGAGTTTGAAGTTTCTCACTGCTTTTATCAGCATTGATAAGTTCATCTGCAAGGAACTCTGCAGCATTAATGAGTTCATCTGCATTGATGAGTTCATCAGCAGTGGCGACAGGTATCTGAGAGTCGACATCCATAGAGGGTATGCCTTCTGATTTGCCAGCAGACTTCTTTTGTGAGGTTCTGGGCCTCTTGGTAGCAATGGAACCTTCAGATACCTCATCAGTCTTTCATTTCTTGGAACCTTTTTGAGATGCAGTAACCTTTTTCATCATGTTTGTATACTCATATTTGTAGAGCAGGTTACTATTGACAATGTCTGCCGTCTCTCTGAGCTCAATGCCAAGGCACTCCAGTAAGTAGCATATCTTCAGTCCATAGCTTACTGTGGCTTTTGGCTCAGCAAGGCCCTTAACGATTTTAGGCTCAAAGCCTTGTATCTTCTTCACAAATTTCTTGAAGGCGTACTTTCCCCAATTAAAAGGGTTTTCCAGCCTTTTGTTGTGTTGATTCAACAAGAACATCATCATCCAGCGTTCTTGGCTTATCTGGTCAGCACCTCATTGTAGACCATCAAAGAATCTGTGAAGGATACATGCAAACACATCCCAGTGGACCAAAAGATGTTTGGTCCTTATGTCAGCAAGCTTAAAGTCGATGGGTGTGTCTGGCTTGTCAAGATCACACACATCACTGTATAGTTGCTTTACACCTTCAAGGAGATCTTCATCTTTGGTGTCAATTTTAAAATCCTTTCCATGATTTTGAAGTTCAAACAGCTCACAGAAAATTTGATCGTCAATGATTTCTTGTCCTTGGACTTTGGTCTTGATAGACACTGTCTCAGTGCCTTCAGAGACTTTGAAAATAATTGTGGAGTTGTTGTAAAACTCCAGGACATCCAGTGAAGAAACTCCACTGGGAAGAGCAGATAGAAAGCCCTTGATTTGTGCCTTTTCAAGCATATCAAGTACCAACTTTCTGTCAATCTGATTTTCTATTGTAGCTACCAGGTATTCCTAAATCATGGCACCACCCCAAATCATCCTATGATTTGAAGTCCAATGATCAGGATTGAACTCTCCAATCAACCGATTGTTTGTTATCACTAGCACTAGTGCTTGCTTTTCAGCAGTATCAGATGTAGTAGCTTGAGATTTCTGAGTAAGAGAACGTTTGGGAGCCATCTCTTTAAATAGTGAAGTTTTTGAAAGACGAGAAGAGATTAAGGTAGAAAATTAGTGATTCTTTACAGAAAAACTAAGAGGGAATCAAATGTTGCAGAAAAGGTTGCAGAGAGATTTGAGAGAATTTTGCAGATTTTGTGCAAGAGCAAATGTAGGATTAGGCGAAAGTGATTTCTTTTGCCAAAATCCTATATATATAGCAGTGTAATTCCAACATAGAAAAATACACAAATTAATTTTTTGCATTTGTATCTGTGTACGTGCAGTAAGGCATGGGTAAAATTCGGTTTGCATTAAATGCTTAGTGGGCCACGTCTGAATTTTTACAGTCCACTATTTTACAGAGAATTAATCTCGGCCTTTAAAATGGAACGCTAATTTCATCAATGGTTTGGATTGTTTTTCCACCACAGATCACAATCAACCCATGTGGTTGTGCCCAATTAATGAATTTTGGCGATTAGCTATCTGAATCACATCTCTTCTGTGTGACTAAGGGAAATTTTTGTATCTGAGTCTATCTCACACTCGGTATCCGTTCATGTTTTAAACAAAGATAGAAATAATACAAATTTCCAGAGAGTAGTTGACTGCAGACAGTTGTACTATTCTCTTTTGTGTTCCCCCTCACTGAGTGATCTAGATATCTGAGTACCTGTCTCAAAGATCTTCAAATAGTCATTTTACCCTTTTGCTTGTGGTTTCTGGATACCTGTTCCAGATATCTCTTTCCCTCTTTTGATATCTTCTTCAGATATCTGAACTTTTTAAGTTCTTTGGTAGCTCCATTAGTCCAAGACTATGTCTTAAAGCTTAGAATCTACTTTATTGTAGTGGCTTAGTGAAGATATCTGCAAGTTGGTCTTCATTGCCAATCTTGAGTATCTCTATATTGCCTTTTTCAACATGGTCTCTAATGAAATGGTGTCTAACATCAATGTGCTCTGTTCTTGCATGAAACTTAGGATTCTGAGTTATGGCAATAGAACTTGTGTTGTCACAGAAAATCGGAGTTTTCTCTTCATTGAGTCCATAGTCTCTGAGTTGTTGTTGTATCCACAATATTTGTGAAGCACAACACCCAGCAGCAATATATTCATCCTCTGTGGTAGATGTGGCAATTGAGTTTTGTTTCTTACTAAACCATGATGTCATTCTGCACCAAGAAATTGACAAGTTCCTGAGGTGCTTTTTCTATCAAGCAATGATCCAGCATAGTCAGCATCAGAATAGCCAACTAAACTCAATCCACTGTCTTTTGGATACCACAATCCAACTTCTACAGCACCCTTTACATACCTTAATATTTTCATAGCAATGTTGTAGTGTGATTGCATTGGATTTGTCTGAAATCTGGCACACACTCCAACTGCATATTGAATATCAGGTCTACTTGCAGTGAGGTATAGTAGAGATCCAATCAATTTCCTATACTTGTGTTCTTCAACACTATTGTCAGATTTAGTATAGGTCATTTTGGTTCCAATGCTCATAGGTATCTTAGCATTCTTTTCAGAAGGCTTTAGATTAAACTTGTTGAGCATGTCCTTTGCATACTTTGTTTGACTAATGAATATTCCATCATTAAGTTGCTTGACTTGCAATCCTAGGAAGTAGTTTAATTCTCCCATCATGCTCATCTCAAATTTACTTTTCATGAGCTCAGCAAAGTCTTCACAAAGTTGCTTGTCTTTAGATCCAAATATAATGTCATCAACATATACTTGGACTAGAAGTAGTTTCCCTTCATGATTCAAAGTAAAGAGTGTTTAATCAACATCTCCTTTCTTGAATCCACTTTCCAGCAAGTATTTGGCTAAAGTATCATACCATGCTCTTGGAGCCTGTTTCAGTCCATACAGAGCTTTCTGAAGCTTATAAACCATTCTACTTTCTGTGGAAGCCTCAAAGCCTGGTGGTTGTTCAACATAGACTTCTTCAGCAAGTTCACGGTTTAGGAATGCACTTTTAACATCCATTTGATAAACTTTAAAGTCATTATGAGTTGCAAACGCTAGAAATAGTCTAATTGCGTCCAATCTTGCAACTGGAGCATATGATTCATCAAAATCTAGTCCTTCAGTCTGGTGAATCCCTTGGCAACCAGCCTTGCTTTGTTTCTAGTTATTTCACCAGACTCATTCATTTTATTTCTGAAAACCCACTTGGTTCCAATTACAGATATTCCGTTAACAAATGGAACTAGTTTCCAGACTTTGTTTCTCTCAAATTGATCCAACTCTTCTTGCATTGTAGAGATCCAATCTTGATCCTTCAATGCTTCTTCTATAGTTTTAGGTTCAATATTTGAGATGAAACATCCATAAAGAGAGTCAGCAATTGCTCTCCTAGTTCTAACTCCTTGGTCTAAATGACCGATCACATCTTTGGCAGGATGATTTCTTATCCATTTCATAATGGGTTTTGAACTAGTAGGATCAATATCATTTTGATCTGAATGTGAATCAATATGATCTTGATAGGATACTGGTGCAGTATCTGAGATATCTGACACATGGGAAATGCCATGGATATCTGACACTTTTTCAGTCTTAGAATGTCTGGAATATGATTTTCAGCAATCTCATTCTCAGAAACCTCTTCATGATGAAGGTTCTCAGTAACCTGTTCAATTTCTAAAATTCTTATAGGAAATTTTTCATCATGTCTTAGAGTCATCTGGTTGTTACTAAGCAATGGTTGCTTTTCATCGTCAGATTCATCCTCTAAGTGAATGATAGATTTGTTTCCTATTGATTCTTCTTCAGAATCTTTAATCATCACCTCTTTGAACCTTTCTGAGAGATCATCATTCAAGGGTATATTCTTGTTTCCTTCGTAGAAAACTACATGAACAGATTCTTCAATCTTTTGCGTTCTTTTGTTGTAGATTCTATAGGCTTTTCTATTCAGAGAATAAACAAGAAATACTCCTTCATCTGCTTTTGGTTGAAATGTTCTCAAGTATTCTTTTCCATTGTTAAGAACAAAACATCTGCAACCAAACACCCTTAGATGTTTGATACTAGGGGTTCTACCAATCAAAAGCCCGTAAGGAGTTTTGTCATGGTGTTTGTTAATCAAGCGTCTATTTTGAGTGTAGCAGGCTGTGTTAACAGCTTAACCCAATAGATTTCACTTATTTCAGTGTCAGCAAGCATTGTTCTTGCTGCTTCTTTTAGGGTCCTATTCTTCCTTTCAGCAACACCATTTTGTTGTGGTGTCCTTACGGAAGCTAGTTGATGTTGTATACCTTTGCAGGTACAAAACTCTTTTATGTACTGGTTCACAAACTCGGTACCATGGTCTGTTCTGATTACAGATACCTTGTCATTTTTCATGACTTCAAGCTTATTTAGCAAGTTGGGTATCTCAACCCTTGCATCAGATTTTTGTTTGAGAAATACAACCCAAGTGAATCTTGAGTAATCATCAACAACAACCAGACCATACTTCTTTCCTGCATAGCTAGTTACAGAGGATTCAAAAATATCCATGTGTAACATTTGCAGTGGCCTTTCACTGGAGTGTCTAGTTTTAGACTTGAAAGATGTTTTGGATTGTTTTCTCATTTGGCAAGCTGAGCATATACCAACTTTTCTATATGCCATTTTGGGTAAACCAACCACCAATTCTTTCTTGGCTATCTTGTTCAGAGTTTTGAAATTCAAGTGACTCATTCTTTTATGCCATAGCCAATTTTCTTCAGTGTGGCCAGATTGACTCATCATGAGACATTCTTCAGCTGCAACATAAAGATTTCCTTTTCTCCTAGCAACCAAGACTGTCTGCTTTGATTCATTGTCATTCACTTTGCATAGTTTTGACTTGATCTTGACAGTGTACCCTTTGTCTACTAATTGACTCATGCTTAGGAGATTATATTTCAATCCCTTTTGCATGTAGTACTTTAGAGATTGTAAGTGCACCAAACTTCAGATTGCCAAATTCTATGGTTGGATTTTCATCTCCTCCAGCAAATCTAATAATTGGTCCATTATCGAATTTTCTGTAGTTAATCAGATTTGGTTTGTCTCCTGTCATGTGCTTCCCACATCCACTATCAAAATGCCACTTCGGGTTCTTCCTCAGAGTGTTCTGCACAAAACAGGAAACAAGGAGTTAGGCTCTCATTCCAACAATGGAACCTTCTGGACTAAAGAATTTCCCTCTAGGAATCCATTTCCGAATGAACTTCCTTGGGATATTCTTTTTTCTTGTTGGAACATAAGGAGGAATTCTAGGTAAATGATTAGTATCATTGCTATTAAGAATTATTTTCTTCCTTAGTGTGTTCCTTGGTGCTCCTTGTGGTGCTTTCAGATACCTGTCAGGTTGCTGAGTCTGCTTGTCAGCAAACTTAGCTTTCCTTGCCAGATTTCTTCTAGCCCTGGCATTCAGATTTTTAGTGGCTTAATTTTTCTTCCACTTCTGATAATTGCTGTGAGCAATCCTAGCCTTTATCCATCGTTCTTGATCTTGTTTATACTCACGAGCAAGTTGTTTCTCGATGGCTTTATAGCCAATGCCATTTTGAGCACCTGGTGTTATCTGAGTTCTCATCTTAGCAGCTTTTCTAGTCTCTTGGTAGTCTAGTTTCTTTCCAGAAAACTTGACATAGGAGAATTTGTCAGCTCCTGCAATTTTTCCTTTCTGAGAGACATAGCATTGTGGGTGATTACACTTTTCAGTGTTATGTTTCTTTTTCAGAAATATTCCCAACAGTTTTCTTTTTGACATGTTTTTCCCACAAAGGTTTGGTTGCAACTGCCTTTCCTTTGTCAACAGCCTTAGCTTTCTGACCAATGCTATAGGTTGTTTGGGAACCATCTTGCTGAGCACTAACAAATGTTATTCTTTCATCACTCTTATTCAGAGTGGTAGATCTATTTGTTTGTGCATCCAGTCCAAGTCCTCTCTTTTCTGAAGGATCTCTTAAATAGGATTGTACTTCAGTAAGAGTGTCACTAGCTTTGACATAAGATTGGAAAGATACTTCCTTCTTTTTGAGTTCCTTATTTACAGAAAGAAGACCTTCACATTTCTTTTGAAGTTTGGCCAATGCTTCTTTATGTGACTTTTCTGTCTCAGATATATGAGCTTTGAGAAATGCAATTTCAACATCCTTTTCTTGAGTAATTTTAAATTTTCCTTTACAAGAGAATTCTTTTCTTCTTCAAGGGTTTCGGCTCTAGCTCGGACCATTAGAAATTCTCTTTCGTAGAAATCAAGTTCTCTTTTGAGATGTTCCAGATCTTTGATTCCTTCCTCATCACTTTCATAAGTATAAGAAGAAGTATATGTTACCTCATCAGCCATTAGACAAGGTTCAATGTTGGAGATATCTGGAAAGATTTCTTCAGCTACTCCACACACTTCTTTCTTCTTTTGACCAAAGTCAACCACTTCATGAGAGACACCACACATCTCTGGAGAAGGTAGTGTGGAATCATCTGAGTCTTCATCCTCAGAATCAGACTCAATGTTTAGAGCATCCAGTTGGATTTGTATCTTCTTTCTTTCCTCAGTGAGCCGAGCTCTCTGACCTCTCTTGAAGTATCCTCTATCTTTCTTGTCACTTGTCTTTGGCTTGTTGAGGGCAGGGCAATCCTTTTTGAAATGACCAGGTTTCTGACAATAGAAATAGATATCGTTTCCGATTTATGCTTCCTCAGTACTAGATGCTTTCTGAGCCGGCTTGCTCAGCGAGCTAGACAGTTGCATATTTTTGTACTGATGATAATTTGAGCCTAGATGCTTTTTCAGCTTCTCTTTGGCTTTTCTTCTCTCAATCTCCTGACTGACATATTGTCTCATTTGCTTTACAGTAAGAGAATTCTCCTCAGTCACCTCCTTTCCTTCCTTCTTTTCAGAAATTCCTTGAGCAACTAGAGCAATATTCTGCAACTTTTCAGTTGTTCGTTCTCATTGAGTTGTCTCATAGTCAACTGTGGCAAGGTGAGAGAAAAGTTCCACTGGAGTGATATCTGGCATTCCTTGGTTAAAGTAGAAAAACTTTGTATGCTCCCAGTTATGATTTACACTTCTCACAATAGTCTTAATTTTTTCTGGTTGGGTATATCTATTACTTTCACCAATTGCAGCCATGTCACTCATGAGTGTTGTAAACCGGAAATCTAGCTCTTCATGAGTCTCTGTGGGACCTTGTTTAAAGTTTTAGAATTTGAGCTTCAAAACTTCGAACTTATGTTCCTTTGTTTTCTCGGTTGCAGATTTCCTCAATCGATTCAGAGCCACTTTCGCTTTTGCACCCACGCTTTACTGTATGTGTTCTGGAGTGGAACGTATGATGATATTGCGAGCCTGACCATCCAGTCGATTTCTCTTGGCATCTTCCGATGTCCAGAGCTCTCTAGGCTTTGGCTCGTAAATAACTTGAACAGTAGGTCTTCCACTGGTTGAAGCACCTGTTTGTGAAGAACCGCCACTTGTTTCTTCATCAGTGGGAACTCTGTCTCTACCATTAGAAACCTCCATGACCTTCTTGAGTTGTTGAATGACTATGGGGCCATTCTTTATTACTTCGATCATTTCATCACTGATGGCTTCTAGGTGGAGCATCATGTTGTTCTTCCATTTCTCATAATTCTCTGGCTTGAGAATTGGAGCGTCACTTAAAGACATCCTACAGCAAACACACTAAACAGACAAATCAAGTGTAGGTGAAAAGCAGTTAGTGGGCACTTATCTGGGATCTAGGTTCAGTGCAGAAGGCTTGGGAACCTCGTGCTCTGATACCACTTGTTGGTCCAGATAACGACAAAGTAAAAGACTAGGGGAGGGGGGGGGGGGGTGAATAGTCTTTTTCAAACTTTTGTCGATAAACACAATTTCTCAGATATTAGTGAAGATATCTGATACTTATTTTCAGAGAGCAGAAGACTTTTTGTGATAAGTGCACGTGCTCAGCAAGATATGTGTAAATACTTAGCAAAGTAAATAAAGCAAGTTATAAATTGCAGAAAGTAAATAACACAAGTCTTTATAGTGGTATATGAAGGTGGCGTAATCCTTCAACTAATCCACTTCGGCCATTCTCAGACCTAGAATCCACTAAGACAGATAATTGAGTTAACCTTACAAATATCTTCTCTCGATTCCTAAATACACTAGGTTCCTAACCAAGTGTCCCCCCTGAGTTATTTGCCGGCTTTCTCAGCCAAGTACTTCCTATACTCAGAAACCTTTGAGCAATTCCTTAGTTTCCCAAACTATGTACTTCCTATGCTCAGTAAACTTGGAGTTATTCCTTAGTTTCCCAAACTAAGTACTTCCTGTACTCCACGCCGTTTAAGATGTTGGTTAAGGTAGTTTGTCAGGATTTGATAGATTAATAACTTCTAAAGTTATGTAATACTACCTTCTTGAACAAGAGTCACTTAACACACTTCACAATGTGTGGTGATATGTTCTTTACTGACCCAAGTCTATGATAAATGTTCTAGAGAATGAATCTCAGATACTTGATCTTTTGATTCAACTCCTTCACAGATAGCAATGCTTGTTAAGGATCAGGACACTTAGAACTTTCGTGGTACTTAGAATTCAAGAGCTTAGTCGCAACTGTAAGCTAGAGATTAAGTAGTCTGAAGGCTTGTATGCTTGAGAGAAAGATACCACTAGGTGTATTATGAGAGAAGCTTGGTATTTTCAGTGTAAGTTCAAGGTGTGGTTCTGTGTGTAAGTTCTTGGTGTGTATTTCAAGCATTCTAAGTGTTGATATTTATAGTTGAAAACCATGCCGTTTGAATAGTATCCGTTAGGCTTAATGAAATTCAAACTATTGATATCTGAAAATAGTACTGCAGAAGACGTTGTCTCTTTTCAGAGATTTCCTCTTTTGTTCAGATGTCTCTGTCTGTGCATTTATTGCATTGTACTACTTTTGTCCTGTATTGCCAACGGAACTATGCACGCTTTCCGAAGCATTGCATGTCCCTTTCCAGAGACCTTATCATTTCCAGATACTTGTTGAAACATTGTTTCCCAGAAACATAGTATTATCCAAGGTATCTGATTATAGATATCTGTGGGCACTTTTCCTCGTTCAGAAACCTTGCGTTCTCAGATATCTTTTGCAAAACTGGTTTATTAAGAAACACTTGTTTATAAAAGATAACTGGACATAGGTATCTGATAACCTTTGTCTTCAGCAATCTTGTGTAGTCTTCAAAACTTCATTTTAATGTTAAACTTCTCCTGCTGGATGCCTTCTTCTTGGTCTTCTTCAAGAAAATAAAAATTACATTCAGAGACCTAACATCCTATACAAGATTTGCTAGACTATCAAACTTAGCGATTTTCCTCTTTTACAATGTTCAAGTGAACCAAGAGTACTAATCACCTTTCTGAGCTAAGATAAGTCATTAGGTTGCTGATCAAAATATAAACATATATTCCTAACACTATGTCTGATTGACCTGATTTTGGTGGCCATGCGTAGATACTTCAAAGGGCTACAACTTTATTGAAGAAAACATGGCCAGATTTGGCCTGTACAAGCATCTAGAGAAGTTTTAGTGACACAGGAATCTAAGATGCGTCCCAGATGCACAGCCGCAAGACGCGTCCTACGCGTCTCTACAGCCCGCAGGACGTGTCCCGGGTCTTTTGGTCGAGATTTTGGGGATTTCTGGCTCGTTTTTCCTCCTTTAAATAGATTTCTTTCACCATAACTTCATATATACTTTATTCTAAACCTAATTTGAGGGTCTAAGAACCCTAGGTTTCATCTCGTACACTTGGGGATTTAGCTATTGACTTGTAATCATCTGTTTGATTCATGAATTCACGTTCAGAAGTTAGAATTCGATTTTCTATTGCATATCTTCTTTCAATTTGACAACTTGATTGCTTGTTTATGCTTGATTCTTCATTTACATCAATCTTATGTGTATTCATGTGACAATGGATTTGCATGCTTCTATAATGTCGTTGATTAGCTAATTCTTGTATGAATGCAGCGGTGAAGTAAAGGATTTTGTATGTTAGGGTTTGTTGCTATGGATTTGATTCACACGGATGTTAACCTAGATAAAACATCTTCGTAATAACTTGTGAATGTAGATCGCAAAAACCTTCTAATCATTTGTTCAAGGATTATCTGTCTGACAATCAGATAATTACGATAAACTAAACTTTCGAAAACGAATTGGTTAAGATCGATTTTGCTGTTATTGAACATTCTAACTGTGACAATGTGTGAATCACCATAAGTAGGTGGTGAGTACATTTCCGTAAACATATTTATCCTGAGCTTAACTACTATGTTCATACTTTCCATTAACTGTGCTCATTAAGAGTCACCTAGGTTTTCTGCCTTCTGTTAGCTAGAATAAGTAGAACGAATATTCCTGGTCTTATTGCTTCAACATACTTGTTTATCTGTACTCCATAACTTTACAATTGCTGATTAGTTCCTTGAGAGAACGATCATGTGGTTTAGTTGTGTCTGTCTACAACACTACTTTACTACTTATTTTATAAGTAATAATTTGAGCACATCAAATTTGGCGCCGCTGCCGGGGAACTAATTCCAATTGTTTAGTTTAGGAGTATAGGTTTTTCAGCTTTCTTTTTATTTTATTTTATTTTATTTTTGTATTTTTGTGGATTCTGCACTTTGGTTTTGTTTTTCTGTGTGCAGATACTAGTAATTCTGCAAAGGCTCAGAGGCAACGACATATGGAGATTACTTTTATTCGTTTCTCATGCCTAAAAGACCATGCATAAAGCTAGATGCTGATGCCAGGAATTATTCGATGAACACTGCTTACTACTCCATTCTTACCAAGTTCGATGGATATGGTGATGTTCGAAAATTCTTAGAGGCATTCGAGGATGGTGTGCTAAGGATACCGCATGAGAATGAAGACGGGATTTTGCTTTCAGAAGAGCAGCTTTGTATGAGGATGCTTGATGGGGCCTTGGAGGGGTTAGCTAGAAATTGGCTTACCGAAGCACCTGAGGGGTCAATTGACTCTTGGAGTGAGGTAGCTAATTCTTTTGTAGAGAGGTATTCTCCTGGTACGGGGGGTGGAAATCCCGCTACACGGTTTCTCCACCAGAGGTCTCTACTGAACCTGCAGCAACCGAGAAGTGTTCTGATGATGAGTTAGTTGTAGACCTTGACTTGTCTTGCTCTACAACAACACCTGAATTAGACTCTTCTATTCTTGAGATCGACGAAGGATGCACGGAGGAAGTATCTGATGACGAGATTTTTGAGGATGCTCTTTCATTCCCTTCCATAGCTGTTACACATGCTACCATCCAGACTCAGGATTTCTTCGTCCTTGAGAGCCACTCCACAAACATTTACCAAGGGAGTTTCGATCCTTTCTTTTCTTTTTATTTGTCCCCTATTCCCTTAGGTTATTTTTTAGGTTTTGGTTCTACTTATTTGTTTAATTCTTGTCTGCAGGGAATTAGGGACTTACTGGAGAGCTTGAGGAGAGGAGCTAAGGATAGCTCTCAAAAGCTTGAGGATACCGGGATGGATGCAAGGGACTCGTTCCCGTTTGATAATGGATAGGAGCATACCTCGAAAGTCGAGCCAATGACTATAATAAAAGGCGCTTCCCGGGAGGCAACCCGGGGGTATGTTTTTCTTTTTTTAGTAGGTAGTAATAAATGGTGACATCTTTTGTTTTCTCTCGTTTTTCAACTATTACATGTCTGCAATCTGTATCTTTTGTTTTCTCTCGTATTTCACCTATTACATGTCTGCAATCTGTGTTTCTTTCTCCTTGCTTAAATTCGAAGCTTGAGGACGAGTTAGAGTTTAGGTTTGGGTAGGTAATTTATGTGTTTTCTATTTGTTTTTACTGCTTTTCTAGTGGTGGTCGGTGAGCCACATAGGGTTGCATCTCTATGTGTGGCCTATGTGCCTTACATTCTGTCTATGTGGGGTGGTATGTTAGCCACTTTTATGTGATTGTTTTCTTTTCCTCCTTTTACTTTTCGTTTGAATATTCTAGTTAGAGTCTTTTGACCTCAGTCCAATTTTTAGCCTATTTTTTAATTTTTCTTTTTGGAGTCCGAGTTAAACTTCCAAGTCGGACATCCATTGCTAGTTTTAAACCTGCTTGATGCTTACGTTTTGAGTGATTGTTAATTAGTAGTGGTAAGTAGGCTAGAAATTTGGCAAGTTTGTTTCCTCTGTAAATAAGAAGTCTGGTTTTTTGTTCCGTGTCACGTTTGGGTTTTTTTGTGTGTTTTTGTTCATTTTTAGGTGTCTTAGCGTCATTGGCAAGGAAATGGAGGACCAAAGTGCAAAGAAGACTTCAAAACCTTCTAAAAGCACCACAAGGCCATGTTAGTGGGCCAATACTCCAAGAGAGGTGACATGGTGGTTGGAAATGGGAGAGAAAAGTTGAGAAAATGGGAAAAATGGAGGAGATCCCAGACACAAGGCTCACCGCCATGAGCTCCACATCCAAACGGGCTCACCGCGGTCCAGACTATCAGAATGGCGGACAGAAAGGCCAGACCGCGGTGAGGAGGATTCCCCAAAGTACGTCACCGCGGTGACACCTGTTTTGACAGATTCAACCCACGTTTTTCTGGCAGTTTTTTCCCATGATTTTGAATTTCTTCTTCCTTGGTTTTATATATAGACCACTTGTATCAGTCATTAGGACATATCTTCACTTACTTCTACTTTCATACTTTCAATTCCAAGCATTGTAAACACTTAGAGATTCAATCTCTCTTTTAATTCGAAGAAGCATTATTGATCTTTATGACGACCGCAGAGACCAATAGGCGCCCAGGTAATCAATAGTACTAGTTAGGTGGATGCCGTATTAACTTGTACGTGACATATTGCTATCTGATCGTTGAACGCATGCTTGATCGTTGTGAACTTGCATCAGTCTTTACCTCTAATTAGTATATATCTGGATGAGGGCATAGCTAGTGACAAGTTTTTTACCGTAACTCATACGTACTTATAATCAGATTCGTCTGATTTTGCAATAGCAAAGTTGTTGCATTCATGGCGGTGTACCATTAGCTATATCACAAGACTTTTGAAAGATCCGCTTGCTTCGTTTTAATTGTAGAAATTGCATGATCTAGGTATTACCTTGTCTTGTAATTGTAATTTGTTGTAGGGTTTTGAAGTATCAACTTTACCCACACTATCTATTTACAACTCACACCTTGAGCCTACACCTTAGAACTAGCTAAATCAATTCCTCGAGAGAACGACCCTGTGGTTTAAGCCTTGTTGTACTACGACAACCGCTTTACTACTTATGTTATTTTACAAGTATAAATTTTGAGCGCATCAATTACTAGGTTGAGCAATTCCTTTGTTAAGTTATTGCGCCACTCCATACTTATGTGTACTCTTAGTAGTTGAGGATGACGAACGACATGTTTTCCAATCCTATTTTTACTTTTTCCAAACCCTTTCCAAGGAACAGGTTTGGGGAGGAGAGTTTCTATACTTGCGACCATTCTTTGTTTTACTGGAGCCATTCTGTATTTGATTTGTGAGTCTTTCTGCTGTTTCTCAAAAATATTTAGAAAAGTCTCGGAGTGAATCTGTGGTCTTAATTGATCACCGTTACTCGTGTTAGGCGTGTTTCAAATACTACCACATACAGCATGTCCTAAAAGCTACATGTCCGTGAGGTTGATGGCCCGTACACCAAACTGACACGCACAACAGTGCAAATTATCGATAAAACAGACACCTGCAAAAAAATTGAGACAAAAAGAGCCCAATGAGGCCAAGAAATAAAGCATGCAAATCATTTTTAATGGTTAAAAAATAGTGTGCAAAATAAAAAAAAATCAAAAAGGGAGAGCAGCAGTTAGTCTTTCATTTTATTTCTTTACCTAAGTCGTGTGTTGAAGTCCCTTTCGACTTGACGAATTGAGTACATTAGCATACAAGAGTTGTGGCATCTTGTGACGAAAGTCACCACCTAGACTTTTGTTTTGAGTGTATACCTTTGCTGGACACTTCCAGAAGTGAGAGAGAGTCACTAGTTAATCACCTGTGAGGGATAATCGAGCTAGACTTAAGTCTTATTTACTTTGGAAACAAACTTGTGTGATTTCTACTTGATTTTCTACCAACGTTAGCGAAAGTTCAAAATATTTGCATCTTTTGGGTTTACTGCTTGCAATGGTAGATTCGGAAGCTTGGATGTTTAACTAATTTTGTGTGTTTATGTGGTTAGAGTCTAGTCGAGTCTAAGCTATTTGTTTGCTCGAGGATGAGTAAAGGTTCGGTTTGGAGAGTTTGATGAGACCATAATTTAGAGGTTCATCATATCTTTTTTACTGTGTTTTTGTAAGTATAGTGTTTCTTGTGCTTTTTCATGTTTTTCGTGTTTTAGTTGTGTTTTGCAGATTGTCGTGTTTTTAGGTGAAAATCGGAGTAAAAATGATGATTTTGGAAATTTAGAAATGAATCTAGAGCCTTGAAATTGGAGCACAATGGTGAAAACGGAAGTGGATTCGGAGTTCGGACGAAGATTTTAGAGTCATTTAAGCGAGACTGCGAAAAAGTGAAACTTACGGAGCAGTCTAGCCATTTTGCCCATAACTCTGTCATTATATATCCGATTGACCTGATTTCAGTGGCCATGCGTAGATAATTCAAGGAGCTACAACTTTCGTGAAGGAAGTATGGCCAAATTCGCCCTGTACATGCATCTAGAGAAGTTTTAGTGACACATGAATCTGGGTCGCGTCCCAACTCCTTTCGAGACGCGTCATAGTCTCACAATCCGCAAGACGCGTCCTAGGACGCGTCTCAGGAACTCGCAGGATGCGTCCCGGGTCTTTTGGTCGAGATTTTGGCAATTTTTGGCTCGTTTTTCTTCATTTTTTGTCCTTTAAATAGATTTCTTTCACCATAACTTCAAATATACTTTATTCTAAACCTAATTTGAGGGTATAAGAACCCTATGTTTCATCTTGTACACTTGGGGATTTAGCTATTGACTTGTAATAGTGTGTTTGATTCACGAATTCACGTTCAAAGGTTAGAATTCGATTTTCTATTGCATATCTTCTTTCAATATAACAACTTGATTGCTTGTTTATGCTTGATTCTTCGTTCCATCAATCTTATGTGTATTCATGTGACAATGGATTTGCATGCTTCTACAATGTCGTTGATTAGCTAATTCTTGTATGAATGCAGTAGTGAAGAAAAGGATTTTGTATGTTAGGGTGATGAGACTATAATTTAGAGTTTCATTTGGTCCTTTTTAGCGGTCTTTGTGAGTATTTATCTTTAGTTTTATTGTTGTTTTTTGTACAATTTTATGCTTTGGTGTTTCGATCTTGTTTTGTAGGAATTTAGGTTTTTAAGCTCAGTTGGAGGATTTAAGCTCGCCGCGGCGAGATTTGACGAAGTCACCTACAATTTTGCAAAGTTGAGGTATCCTTCCGCCAAGGTGAGGTATCCTTCCCTTGTGAGAAATATGGTCCTTTGCGAAATTACGAGGGATATATATCTGCGATATCAAGACTACTTGCCATGGCCGTAATTCATTTTTCCTTATTAGCTTAGAATCAGTAATACTTTTTCATACTTTCTTTTAACCTAGTTCTTAGAAAGGCTCCAATTTGATGCTTTTTTACATTGAAACATATTTTAGATCTTGGTTTTATCCATGATTGATTTATCGATATCGAATTCCTGATCACTGTGGTAATTCTCTATTGTTTATCTCTTTACAATTCGTTCTTGTTCTTGTTTGTCGAATTGTATGAGCTTGCATGCGATTATCATTATGTTTATGTTTATCATGAGCAATATCTTGAAGTCTTTCATCTTTCAATCTATCATGAGTAGCTAAACCACTCCGAACACGGTAGTGATGTGACGGTGATTGCGTATTCGCTTCTAGGGTTTGGATTCGTTCATATAGGTTCGTCTAGTTCAAATATCATCGTAAAAACCTTTCAATCCAATAAGCTAGTTCAAATATTCTCAAAGTCGTTTTCGGTTAAGGATCGTGGATTGACGATCCACGATTACTCTAGTTCAAAGATTTTCAAATAACGTTTGGTTGAATTGGATTGAATGTTTTGAGTACACTGACCATGTGACAAGTATGAACGATTTCCCTAGAGCTAATTAGCACCACTCGATCTAATTTCTGTGTTCTCTTCTCTCTCATATTCAAAACAATTATCTGCTTTTCTATTTTCTAGTTCTTAGTAGTTCACAACTCACACAATTTAAACAGTTTACGCAAGTGACTATTTGCTTTCAATTGCTTGGTAGCTTAATTGTTTCCTTAGCGAACGACTCTGCGGTTAGCTTTGTTTTTTTCTACAACAACTGCTTGCTACTTGTTTCCAAGTATCAATTTGAGCACATCAAATTTGGCGCCGCTGCCGGGGAGTCAATTCCTACTGTAGCGCTTGATTGTAAATCTTTACTTGTTTCCCAACTTACCTGAAGTTTAGTGCACTAACAGAAACTAAGGATATTTCGAGGTTTTCGTGTTGTGTAGCTCTAACAACAGGTTGATCAGAAAGGACATTTCAATGGCTCAGTTAACCTATGGAGCCTACATGTAGCCCGGCGAGGTTAAGGCCGGCAAAACAGTAATCGTGCTGTCTAATGAGGCGAGGAATTTGGAACTCAAAGCTCCCCACTTCCATAATCTCCCCAAGTTCTACGAAATGGCCAACGAGGATGTGTTAAGGTTCCTCAAGGAGTTTGAAATACTGATTGCGGGGATTCCGTTGACAGCCGGAGGAGTAACAATTTCAGATGGAGAGATAAGGAAGAAGGTTTTTCCGATGTGCCTGCAGGATAAAGCTAGGAACTGGCTGTTAAACCATCTTGGGGGTTCTCTACCTACTTGGAATTCTCTCTATAAAGTCTTCGTGAATAAGTTTTACCCTTCCGAGAGAACGCAACAACTTCGTACTCAGATAATGCTGTTTCAGCAGATGTACGATGAGACCTTCTATGAAGCTCGCGAACGCTTCTTACAGTTGCTATCCCAATGCCCGCACCACAGGATGGACGAGATGAATCTGTGCATCCGATTTTATGAGGGTCTGAATTGGGAGTGTCAGAACATGGTTGATATGACGTGGAAAAATTCACTCCTAGAAGCATCTTCTGACGAATTAAATGGTGTTTTCGAGATCGGCGAAGTTGTCTCAAATTTCAGTGCGAGAAATACATCTAGGAGAGCGGGATACCGAGCAGTTGAAGGGACTCCAGGGGCATGTACTACTGAGTGGGACAAGCAAAGCGGGCAGACTAGATAGCAGGGTAACTGGCAGGGTCACCAAGGTGGCAACAACTTCTATGAGAATGCACCACGGGAGCAACCAGTTCTAGTTCAGCCAGTTTAGGTTCAGATTACGAAAGTGCCGGGAAGTCCTGATCAGGCAATCAGGGACCACATGGAGCATTCCGAGAGGTTCTGGACCGAAGCACAGGAAAATCAGTGCAGGAATGATCAGTGGTTCGACAGCATTGATCAGGCGTAGAAGCGGTTAGAGAAGACTTTGGGGGATCTAGTTGGTCGATTTCAGCAATGAGATAGGGGTAAGTTACCGACGACCGCAGAAACCCACAGAGCTCTGGCCGTTGAGGTGACATTCGATGAGCCAGTAAAGGTGAAGTCTGTTCTTGCTACCTGCACTTGCCAGCTCGAGAACACGGGGGGCCAGGTCAAGACACCAGAGGTAGTTGAGGTGGCACCTACACCGGTACTTGAGAAGCCGGTAGAAGTGTGAGTCGAGCTACAGGAAAAGGAGGTAGCCACACCCAGTATTGCGACTCCAGTAGAGGAGGCGAGTGCAAAACTGGCTGTCCTTGAGGTAAGTTCCACCGCTAGGGTGATCCCGGTAGCAGATAAGAGCAACAGTGATTCCAATAGCTTCGATTTGGTGGTTGGGATAGGAAATTCTTCCGAGGTAACTGGCATCGTAGATACGGGAGCAGTGGTTAATCAGATGACCTTTGTGACCTATGAGGAGCTGGATTTGAAGGGTTTGGAACCCAGGAAATGCTTCGTCACGATGGCCAATGGAACGAGAAGTAGGTGCATGGGTGTGATTGAGGATGTTCCGGTTACACTGGATGGGGACACTTTTATGGCTGATTTCGTGGTTGTGGAGTCGACACGGGTTAAAGGCAAGGAGATGGAGAAGGATATGTTGCTTCTTGGGCGACCGTTCATCAAAACCACTCGCATGATTGTCAACCTCTGTTAGGAATATCTGTTAGTATTTTGATCACTCATCACATGTTCTTATCTTAGCCAGAAAGCTGATTAAGTACTCTTGGTTCACTTGAACATTGTAAAAGAGGAAATCACTTAGTATGATTAGTCTAGTAAATCTTGTATTAGGATTATAGGTCTCTGAGTGTAATTTTTATTTCCAGAAGACCATGAAGATCAATCCTAGCAATGGAGCTTTTCTGAAGATTAGAAGACTGAAGATTGCACAAGATTTATGAAGATATCAAGGTTTAGTCTAACTCAGAAAGACTATGTCCTTAATCCTTTCTTAAGTGTATTTACTTACTTTAAATATGATTCTGGACATATGACATCATGAGTATGGAGCATGCAAGCCATCAGAAAGGCTCATGTATCCGTTGAAGACAACAGGACAAGAAATAGTACTAGTGCATTAATTGCATCGGCAGAAAAGCCGCTGAAGCACAGTCCTCTCTGAGACATGTGACAAGGACTTTTGAGTACTCATTTTAAGATAAGTATGGACTGAATTTGAATTGTGTCTAACGGATATCATTCCAACAACTCTCAAATTCATCTACATATATCACACACTTAGATGCTGAGAAATACACCTTAGAACGGTCTATCTTGCAAACTTACCATCAAGCAAAGTATTCTCTCAAGCACTCTACTACCCTTTCTGAAAGCTTTCTGTTGCTTGAAGAATCACTAGTAGTTCTAAGTTGTCCTGAACCTTAACAAGAGATTGTTATTCGTGAAAGAGTTGAACTATCAGATACCCTTTCTGAAGCTCATTCTCCAGAACGGACATCAATTACTTGGTTCAGTAAAGAGCAGACTGCCATCCACTGAACAAGTGTATTATGTAGTCTTGTTCTATTAGGCTCTCTGAAAACATAACTGAAAAGTTATACGAGAAGCCTCTCTGACAAACCTTATAACCAACACCATCAAGGCGTGGAGTAGAGGAAGTACTTGATTTGGAAAATCAAGGAATAACTCCAAGGTTATCTGAGTAGAGGAAGTACTTAGCTCTAGGAGCTGGGGAATAACTCAGGGGGAACATTTGGTTGGGAACCATTTGTTTAGGAATCTTAGAATAGGATTATTGTAAGGTGAACTCAATTATCTGTTCTAGTGAATTCTAGGTCTCAGAAAGACCGAACTGGATTAGTTGGAGGATTACGCCACCTTTAGATACCACTATACTTGTTATGTCATTTACCTTTCTGTATTTACATTTCAGCAAAGCACACACACATACTTATTGTTTCTGCACTTACCTATCTTAAAGTCTTATGCGCTCTGAATTTAAGTATCAGAAACCCCCAGGTTTCTGAGAAACTGTGTTTATCGACAAAAGTTTTAAAAGACTATTCACCCCCCCCCCCCCTCTAGTCTTTTACTTTGCCGTTATCTGGACCAACAAGTGGTATAAGAGCAGGAGGTTCACAAGCCTTCTGCACTGAACCTAGATCCCCAGATAGGTGAAGGAACTTTGTTCATTTATGAGGACTATATAATTTGTGTGTTAAGTGTGCAGGTATGTCTCTGAGTGATGCACCCGTTCTGAAGCCAGAAAACTACGAGAAATGGAAGAACAACATGATGCTCCATCTGGAGGTCATTAGTGACGAGATGATCTATGTCATCAATGAAGGACCTATCAAAATCAGACAACTCAAACAAGTTACTGAGGTGTCTGATGGAAGAAAAGCCTCAGACAAGGAAGATGGAAGCAAGGATACGGCTGCTAGTGATAGTGGTCGTGTTGCTCGTGGAAGCATTATGTATGAAGACAAGCCAAGAGAGCTCTGGACATCTGAAGATGCCAAGAGACACAGATTGGATGGTCAAGCTCGTAATATCATCATCAGATCGACACCTGAGCACATACAATGTAAACTGTGGGGTGCTAAAATGGTGAAAGTTGCCTGGCAATTGATTGAAGAAATCTGTGCCGGAACTGAGAAAACCAAGGAAAACAAGTTCGAAGTTCTTAAATTGAAGTTCCAAAACTTCAAACAGGGTCCCACTGAAACTCTGGAAGAACTTGATTTCAAGTTTACTACACTTATGAGTGATATGGCTGCACTTGGTGAAAGCAACAGATACTCCCAGCCAGAAAAGATTAAGACTATTGTCAGAAGTCTCAATCACAACTGGGAGCACACTAAGTTCTTTTATTTCAACCAAGGGATGCCAAATATTACTCCAGTAGAGCTCTTCTCTCATCTTGCTACTGTAGACTATGAGACAACTTAGAGAGAACAAACAGCTGAAAAGTTGCAAAGTGTTGCTCTAGTTTCTCAAGGTACTTCTGAAAAGAAGGATACCAAAGATGCATCTGAAGAAAATGCTCTTGCAGTAAGACACATGAAGAAATTTGTGAGTCAAGAGATTGAGAGAAGAAAAGCTAAAGAAAAGTGAAAAGCATCTCGCCCAAACTATCATCAGTACAAGAACATACAAATGAACAACTCTCTAAACACCCCCATTCAGAAAGGTGTTAGTACTGAAGCTGCAGAAATAGGAAATGATATCTGCTTCTATTGTCAAAAGCCTGGTCAATTCAAGAGAGATTGTCCTGCTTTAAACAAGCTCAAGACAGGTGACGAGAAGGACAGAAGAAATTTCAAGAGAAATCAAAGGGCCTTACTGACTGAAGAAAGGAAGAAGATTCAAATTCAACATGATGCTCTAGACATTGAGACAGATTCTGAAGATGGAGATTCAGATGACTCAAACCTACCATCACCAGAATTGTGTGGAATCACCCACGATGTAATCGACTTCGGCCTTAAGAAGAATGAAATGTGTGGAATTGCTGAGATTGCTGGTCCAGACATCTCCAACATTGAAATATGTCTTATGGTTGATGAGGTAACTAACAATTTACAATTTCTGTATTATGAGAGTGATGATGGAATTGAGGATCTGGAGTTGGTCAAAAGTGAATTGGATCGTTATGAGAAAGAATTTTTGGAAGCACAATCCAAAACCAGAATTCTAGAGGAAAGCAAAGAAACTCTTGAAAAAGAGGTTTCTGAGCTAACCAGAGTATCTGAGAACAAGAACGCTGAAATAGCCTTTCTGAAAGCTCAGATATCTGAGAATGAAAATTCTCACAAACTAGCCTTGGATGAACTTAATAAGAAAATGATGAAGCTGCTTTCTGAGAATGAAGAACTCAGAAAGAAAGAGCTATCCTTCCAATCTTATGCAAAAGCTAGTGACACTATCACTGAGGTTCAATCCTATCTGAGAGATCCCTCTGAGAAAGGTGGACTTGGACTTGATGAACAATCAAGTAATTCATCTCCTCTGAAGAAGAGTGATGAAAGGTTGATCTTTGTAAAAAGTCAACAGAATGATTCTTCAACCACCTATAGCATTGGTCAGAAAGCTAGGGTAGTTGACAAAGGAAAAGGAGTTGCAACCCAGCCCTTGAAAGAACAACAAGTTCACAAGAAATATGTGGATAAGGTTTCTGAAAAGAAACACAACCCTCAGATATGCAACCATCCACATTGCTGCATTACTAGGAAGGGAAGAATTGCTGGAATAGGCAAATTCTCTACTGTACCATTTTATGAAAATAAAGATGGTGCAGAAACTCGTTAAAGCTTCAAGAGCGCATTGAAAGCCAAAGGTGTTCGAAATGGCATTGGCTATCGTATATTGGAAAGGTCCTTGCAACAATATAAGGAAGGACAAGAACAATGGCGCAAAGCTGATATTGCACGTAGCAATAGACAGAAGTGGAAGAAATCTCAAGCCACTGAAAACTGAATGCCGAGCTAGAAGGAACACGGCGGAAAGGCTAAGTTCTTTCAAAAGCAACCCTAGAAACCAGGTCCGTAAAGCACCAAAGGAACACCTAGAAACACCCCAAGAAGGAAGATTGAGATCAAAATTACTGATTTTATTGCATCTCCTTCTGATCAAGTTAGACAAAAACAAACTCCCAAGAAATTCACTAAAATGTGGATTCCTACTGGAAGAATGTTTAGTCTAAGTGGTTCTATCTCTGAGGCAAGAACCTAACTCCTGCTTCCTGTTTTGTGCAGAACGCCTCTTGGACTAAGGCTCAATGGCTATTTGATAGTGGATGCGGAAAGCACATGATAGGAGACAAAGCAAATCAGTCAACTACAAAGCTTGCAACCTTTGGACCGGACATCGATTTCTTTGGAGGAGAATTAAATCCCTCTCTGGGATCTTGCAACGTCAAATTAGGATCATTAACAATCACTGACGTATTACATGTTAAAGGTTTGAAATATAATCTATTTAGCATGAGCCAGTTTGTAGACAAGGGATTCACTGTGAAATTCAAAGCAAAGTATTGCAAACTTATAGACGATGAGTCAAAGCAGTCTTGGTTGCTCGGCGGAAGGTCGTCTTTATGTTGCCGATTGGGCATCTCGCCACAATCAAGAATGTCTCATGGTGAGTCAATCAGTCACGGAAGAGCACTGGTTATGGCACAAAAGAATGAGTCACTTGAATTTGAAAACTGTGAACAAACTTGCCAAGAAAGAGTTAGTGGTTGGCCTTCCCAAAACATCTTTCAGAAAGGATGGTATCATTACGCACATGTCGGGAAACAATCTAAGATCTCTTTCAAGTCCAAAACCAGACACTCTAGTGTTAGACCACTGCAACTATTACACATGGATCTTTTTGAATCATCTGTAACTAGTTTTGCAGGAAAGAAGTATGGTCGGGTTGTTGTAGATGACTTCTCAAGATTCACTTGGGTTGTCTTTCTAAAGCACAAATCTGATGCTAGGGTGGAGATACCAAACTTGCTGAATAAGCTTGAAGTCATGAAGAATGACAAGGTATCTCGAGCAGACATAATGGTACTGAGTTTGTCAACCAGTACATAAAGGAGTTTTGTACCAGCAAAGGTATACAACACCAACTTTCCTCTGTGAGAACACCACAACAAAATGGTGTTGCAGAAAGGAAAAATAGAACCCTTAAAGAAGCAGCAAGGACAATGCTAGCTGACACTGAAATAAGTGAAGTTTATTGGGTTGAAGCTGTAAACACAGCATGCTACACTCAGAACAGATGTTTGATAAACAAACACCATGACAAGACCCCCTATGAACTCTTGGTTGGTAGACCCCCTAATATCAAACATCTGAAAGTGTTTGGTTGTAGATGTTTTGTTCTTAACAATGGAAAAGAGTATATAAGAACATTTCAACCAAAGGCAGATGAAGGTGTGTTTCTTGGTTATTCTATGAATAGCAAAGCATACAGAGTTTACAACAAAAGAACAAAGAAGATTGAAGAATCAGTTCATGTTGTATTCTATGAAGGAAGCAAAACACCCTGGCGATGAACTCTCAGAAAGGTTCAAGGAACTAATGATAAAGGATTCTGAAGAAGAACCCTCAGAAAGGAAAAACATCATTGCGGAAAGAGAGGATGACTCTGACTAAGAAAAGCATGAAATGCCTAGTAACAACCAGATGATTCTCAGACATGATGAAGAATTTACTATGAGAATTCCAGAAATGGAAACTGAAGATGTTCATCAGAGAGCTAACTCTGGAAATGACCTGTCTGACAGGCATGACCCAGAAAGCTCTCACACTGAGCAAGTGTCAGACATTCACCGCCCCTCTGAGGTGCAAGATGTCACAGATACTGAAGAAGTATCAAGTCATAATCATAGTGATTCACATTCAGATCACATAGATGTTGACCCTACTAGCCCTAAACCCATGATGAGATGGATCAAGGATCATCCTGCAAAAGATGTGATTGGACCAATCAATCAAGGTGTTAGGACTAGGAGAGCAATAACTGAAAATGCTAACTCTCTCTTTGGATGTTTCATCTCAAACATTGAGCCTAAAACTATACAAGAAGAATTAAGAGACCAAGACTGGATCTCTGCAATGCAAGAAGAGTAGGACCAGTTTGAGAGAAACAAAGTCTGGAAACTAGTTCCATTTGTAGAAGGAATATCTGTGATTGGAACTAAGTGGGTTTTCAGAAACAAGATTAATGAATGTGGTGAAATAACCAGAAACAAAGCAAGGTTGGTTGCCAAGGGATTCACCCAGACTGAAGATTTAGATTTTCATGAGTCATATGCACCAGTTGCCAGATTGGATGCAATAAGACTCTTTCTGGCCTTTGCAGCTCATAAAGACTTTAAAGTTTATCAGATGGATGTCAAAAGTGCATTCTTGAATGGTGAACTTGCTGAGGAAGTCTATATTGAACAACCACCTGGTTTTGAAGTTTCCTCAGAAAGTAGAATGGTCTATAAGCTACAGAGAGCTCTATATGGACTGAAACAGGCTCCAAGAGCATGGTATGACACTTTGGCCAAATACCTTCTGGAACGTGGTTTCAAGAAAGGTGAAGTTGATAAAACTTTATTTACTTTAAATCATGATGGGAAACTACTCTTAGTTCAAGTATATGTTGATGACATTATATTTGGATCTAAGGACAAGCAACTTTGTGATGACTTTGCAAATCCCATGAAAAATAAGTTTGAGATGAGCATGATGGGAGAATTGAACTATTTCCTAGGATTGCAAGTCAAACAACTCAATGATGGAATATTCATTAGTCAGACAAAGTATGCAAAAGACATGCTCACAAAGTTCAATCTTAAGCCTTCTGAAAAGAATGCTAAGATACCTATGAGCATAGGAACCAAGATGACCTATACTGAATCAGATAAGAGTGTTAATGAACACAAGTATAGGAAATTGATAGGTTCACTACTTTATCTTACTGCAAGCAGACCTGATATTCAATATGCAGTTGGTGTGTGTGCTAGGTTTCAAATAAATCCAATGCAATCACACTACAACATTGCTATGAAAATATTAAGGTATGTGAAAGGTACAGTAGATGTAGGTTTGTGGTATCCTAAAGAAAGTGGATTGAGTTTGGCTGGTTACTCGGATCTCGATTATCTTTGGATCAATGCTTGATAGGAAAAGCACCTCAGGAACTTGTCAGTTTCTGGGAAATAGACTTATCTCATGGTTTAGCAAAAAGCAAAACTCAATTGCAACTTCTGCCACAAAGGCTGAATATATTGCTACTGGTTGTTGTGCAACACAAATTCTGTGGATTCAACAACAACTCAGAGACTATGGACTCAATGAATAGAAAACTCCCATTTTCTGTAATAACACAAGTGCTATTGCAATCACACAGAACCCCAAGTTCCATGCCAGAACAAAGCACATTGATGTTAGACACCACTTCATCAGAGACCATGTTGAGAAAGGCAATATAGAGATACTCAAGATTGGCACAGAAGACCAACTTTCAGATTTCTTCACCAAGCCCCTACAAGAAAGCCGGTACTTGACCTTAAGACATAGTCTTGGGTAAATGGAGATGCCTAAGGACTGAAAAATGTCCTGAATCTCTAAAGTCTGAGTAAGTGAGGTAGAAAAGAAGTAGGCCTCTGAGAACATGTTCTCAGAAAGCCAAGTTGATAAGAAGTGATGCAAAGGTTTCTAAGTAGCAACACTCAGAAAGGTAAAACATTTCTGGAATGGGTATCCAGAAAGGCAAAGGATGGTACACACTCAATAAGTAAATAAGACTAGAACTTACTTACTGAGAGTGGGTCGAATACATTCAAACAACTGAAG
Organism: Plantago major; assembly: GCA_026545765.1. Classification (NCBI taxonomy): domain Eukaryota; kingdom Viridiplantae; phylum Streptophyta; class Magnoliopsida; order Lamiales; family Plantaginaceae; genus Plantago; species Plantago major. Next base: position 67,669,852 of record CM048844.1, on the reverse strand, counting down.
ATTTTGACACTTGAATTCAGAAAGCTATTTAGTCATAAAGAGAAAAGACACACAAAGCCCGAAAAGTATAAGTTCTGGAAGTCAAACATGTCCAATGTCTTGTATTTTTTCCATTTTTATGATAAACAATATAAAGATAAGGACTTGACACTCAGAATGATAAGTTCAAATGATTGAGTGCTCTTACTCTTTACTAAGTGACATAATGGATGTAACTTGTCAAAAATCCATCAAGTCGGCACAATACCATTTGTTGATTGATATCATTACAAGATATTCAATATAAGCCCTTGATGAATAAACGTTTGATCTCAACGGTTGAGATTAAAACAAAGCAAGTAATGTCTGTTGAGAAATACAGACATGGCCCACTACGCATTTAATGGAGTACGTGTGTGATACCACGCCTATGCAGATACAAAGACACGCATTCATATTCAGTTGTCTGTATGTTGTATCTATGTACATTTTGTCTGCTATATATATAGGACTTGGACAAAATACAAACACTTTTACCAAATCCGAAATTTCATACTTGCATCAAAACAGCAAAATCTCTCAAGATTTCTGCAAAACCCCTTCTGCAAACTCAACTTCTTATGTTTAGTCTTCTGAAAAGACAGACTAATCCCGATTAATCTTGCAAAATCCCTCTGAAAACACTTACTCAAGATTCTATATCAGAGATGGCACCCAAGAAGATGACCACCAAGAACCCTAAGGCCGCATCATCTGCTCCTGCTGAAAAGCAAGGAGGAAAGGAACTTAAGGTGTTGAATAAACGCCTTATGGGAAAGTTCACCCCATCTGACTGGAATCCAAATCACAAAATGAATTGGGGAGCTTTTCTAGTGAAGAAGTATGTACCAGCAGTCATACCTTCAAGACCAGATAGGAAATTGATATTGGGGATGCTGAAAAGTTCCCATATCTTCAAGTTTCTGCACTCCGATGGACTATCCACACTGGATGTTCTGGAGTTCTATAACAACTCCGAAATCTTCACAAAGGTTGTGAATGATGAAGAAGAGAAATACATGCAGACTGCAGTTCAAGGACAAGAGATCGTCCTAGACTGCAAGACTTTCTGCAAGATATTCCAATTGAAAAATCGAGGAACAATTGAAGACATCAACATCAGGGATGCTTCCATGATTCAAGGTGTTAAAGAGCTATTTGAAGCAATCCAATTAGAAAATGCAAAGGGTTGCCCAGGAGACTTTGTTCTGAAAGCCATTAGAACTAGTCATGTCCAGAAACACTGGAGTACTTTAGCTCTCATTCTGGTCCGTTGCTTTGATGGCAACAAAGGTGGAGTAGACCAGATAAGCATGGAGAGATGGATGATGATGCATCTTCTGAACAAGAAGCATGAAGGGCAGGAAACCCACTTTAACTGGGGGAAGTACGCCTTCAACAAATTCCTTTGACATATTGAAGAATTTGAGCCCAGGATCATCAATGGCCTTGCTGAGCCAAAGGCCAATATGCACTTTGGTCTCAGAATTTGTCACATTCTGGAAACAATGGGAATCACTCTCAGAGAGAGGCAGGAAATCCCAGTCACCAACTCCCTTTTCAGACACGCCTTTGAAGAAAAGGAGAGACTTGCTGCCGAAAGCACTCGAGAGGCGTAAGAAGAAGAAAGCGCGACAAGGTGATAAGGTTTCGAGCTTGACTCAACCTCAAACTGCCAAGAGAAAAAGGACTCAACACAAAAGAGTACCTAAGCCCCAACAAAAAGAAATAGAGGCACAAACTTCTGGAGACAAGGTCTCAGAAAATGTTGTTCACCCAGAAAGGCAGTTCCAGAAAGCACCAAAGATTCTGAGCCAGGCAGCTCCAGAACTATCAAGGGATGACCGCAACATTATAGATGGGTCAGCTCCCAATTTGGACAGTGACTCTGAAGAGGATGAACAAATCCGAGAGGCACTCAAGAGGTCCAAGATAGAAACACATGAAGGAGCATCTAGCTCAGCTCCTCAAGGTCAAAGGAGCACTTCTGCCCAGCAGGAAGAAGAAGGCCTGGGAGAAGAAAATAGAATGATGGAAGATGTCGCCATTGCTTCCACATTCACGATGTCAGCACTTAATGTTGCTGAAGAAAATCCTGTTTTAACACAGGTTCCTCAACCTTCTGAGAAATCTCAACTCTTAGAAAGGGATCAAACTGAGGTGGAGACTCAGAATGATACTGCAGAGGAGACCAACAATGAGCACAGAGAGACTGTGGAATCACCACAAGTCCAAGAGACCAATGATCAGCTTGACCCTATTCAGGTAGCAAAAGTAGTTTGTATCTAACTTGTCAACATCAAAATGTTAACTTGGTACTCATAAGCTTCATTTGTTACAGGCCAACATGGAGACACACTTTCAGGGGGAAGAAATTTTGTCCACCCCCTTGAATCAAGAAGAGGTTTCTCCAACCTCAGAACAACAAGAAGAGCTTGTCCCTCAGGTAGTACAGCTATTTCTGAACAAGAAATAACTAAGTTAAAAATGCTCTTAAATCTTGTGTTCTAATCTTGTTAATGTCTCTTATTAGGCTCCAACTGAGGAAGTAGTGGTGGAACCAACACCCCAACACCAAGAGATTCCAGAGGCTGAAAAGCTCTTTGAGGAAACATTTACTGAGCCTTCTGTAGAGAAGGTAAGTAATCAGTAATAATCTCCTTCAAGAATACTCTGGAAATACCACTACTAAATCTTTTATGTTTGTTCTTACAGGCTCATTCAGAAGAACAATTTGATGGAGAAACAGTTGTGTTATCTCCTCCAAAGGAAACTAAAACTGCTGAATAAGCAGTATATGCAGAAGAGGTTCCAGAGACCCCAAAGGTTTCTGAGGAACATGTTACTGATCTTCCTCACTTGGAAGTTCAAGCAGAAAGAAAGGATGGTGAGGATCAGACTTCTCCTCACACCAAAGTATCTGAGGTCTCTGAGACCAAGCAAGCAGAAGTCCAAGCTGATGAGCCAAGTGTTTCTACACAGGCTCAAAGTCTAGTGCCAGTTGATTTACTCAAGGCCTTCCAGAAGCACACTTTAAAGAAACATCTCAAGTGCTTGAACAATGGCGAAACTTCGTAAAGGCTGACCTTTCAGATTAGCGAAATGTCGACGTCCCAGAGAAGAGAGCAATCGCCTTCAATCTGGAGGATCACATCCATGCATTGTTCCCAACAGAGTCCTACTCATTTGCCACTCTGATGCATGAAGACTTCATTCATGAGGTAGCACAAAGACTTATAGCAGATTTCAAGTCTGCGGATGCTCAAACCCAAGAGCAGATGGTTACCCATCCTGCCTTGCCCAGCAAGCTCACAACCTACCCAACTGAGCAAGAGGAAGTTAATGGGAGGATGATCACACTTCCTGTTGTGATCAACCTAGTTTCTGAAGATGAGGAAGAGATGGACGAAAATGATTATCAAGAACCTCCCTCTGAGCATCGAAACCAAGAAGCAAAGAACAAGAGTGATGATGATGATGATGATCAGAATGATGATCCCCAACCTGCACAAGGCGGGATTAAGAAAGCTAGCAAAGGAAGTGGAGAAAAGGCTACTCCTTCAAATGCTCAGAGAGCCCCATCATCATCACCTCCCAAGTCTCATCAAGATATCCAACAGGCTGAGCACAATGATGCCATAGAAGAAATTTCACCACCGAGTTGAGGATTGAACAACTCGTAAAGGTGTTGGAAGAAGAAAGAGAATCGACATTGAGTGTCAAGCTCTTGTTGATGAAAAGGAGGCCAAACTCAAGAAGCTCAAAGAAGCTAATGCCAAGGAATTGGCACTCCTAGATGAGCAAAGAAATCTGAAGAATGCCATTGTTGTCACAATTCTTTGAGATAGATGCCATGGATGACAATGATGATGAAGAGCATGATGCTGAGGCTGCATCAGAAAGACCTTCTACATCCTCTCAGAAGGCCAGCATACTCCAAGGCAAACAAAAGATGTTAGCCAGCTTGCAAACAATCCCAGAGAAGGATTATGAGAGTGATGCTGAAGAAGACCGCAACTTGATTACTGCAGAAGAAGATGAGAGACTTATCACTCAGCAAAAGAGAACCCTATTTGCTCCTCATATCTTCTCTGCACCAGGTAGTTCAAGAAGTGAAGAGCACCATGCAAGGAACAGTGTCTTTTTGGAACTCAGAGAGACACTAGTTGCCCAAGACACAGAAGTGCTAAAATCCGTCCCAGAAGAGATGAAGCCATTGGCTGCTGCTTTACTCAACAGAGCAACCAGCATAGCTCTCTCTCAGAAAGACCTAGGGTTGGTCAGGGATGAGGATTGTAACAATGCTAATGCAGCATTGAATGAAGCCAGCCATGCTGTCCTACAAGCCAACGCCATCCTAAGGCCGCTTGAAGAGCTCAACAGAAAGGAGCAGGAACTGGTTAGGCAGAACAAAGAGCTGAAGAAGGAGCTTCAAGAATAAGTCAGGGTGCACAACAATCTCGAAAAGAACTTTGAGTCACTCTCTGAAGCTTATGCTATCATGAGTCAGTCATTCATGACTAAGGGGGAAGAGATGCCTCAGAAAGGCAGAGGAAGAAAAAGAAAACAATCAAATCCTCCCTCCTCAAGTCAACTAGTCATCAAGGACACTGGAGATGCCCCTACTGAAGAAGTTGTTCCAGATCAACCAGCCAGAAGGCTGAGGAGTATGATAACTAGGGGAGCCAAGTCCCTTAGAATCTCAGAAGAGAAGAAGACTTCTGAAGAAGAAGAAGAAAAGGAAGAAGGAGAAGTGAGAGGCCAAGAAAGCTGCAAGTCTCCAATTTTGGACTTCAATGATGATGAGGATGAATCTGATACAGATGAACATCCACTTCACAAGAAAAGGAGACAAGCAACTACTTCACAACCTCCTCTGGCAGCAAGGCCTTTGGCAGCCAGAACTCCTTCTGGAAATACCAAGTCAATACAAGGAACATCCACCAGCACAGCCCCAAGGCAGGAAGAAAGGGTTAGAGGATCTCCTGATAGAAGGCCACCTAACAGAAAGGCAAGAAGGGATTCCTAGTTTGGCAGAGTAAACAGAGAAACTCATCAAGAAAGGCCAACTATTGGCCACATTGAGTATGTGAAGACTAGTAATGAAGAGTCTTCATATAGGTGCATTCTGAACAAGAGAGGGTATTGGATTCTGGAACTACAACATCTACTTGTCAATGATAAGTTTCCAACTCCCATCCTTAACCAGATCCTGAAATGGAGAGAAGGCAAGCCAGAATTGCTAAAACCTGAGCACCTTCATGCCTGGCTAAACATTGAAGTAGAAAAGAGGAATGAAGCCAGAAAGATGGATCTTTCTTTTGCATGTCCTTACCCAATGCCTGATGATGTACACAAGGTAAGAAAACTGGATGGTAGCTACAGCAGAAAGAACAAACTAGGTGTTCCAACCTATGAGTCATTCTATATGACATTGGATGAATACCGAGATGATTTACACTATCTGGAAGAAATATATAAGTATTTCAACCTATCTCAGATGCATATGGACCACTCCTGGGTCTGGGGAAAGTACTTCTGGGTCAAACACTTTCTGCGGAAGAATCACAAGCTTGGCAAGAGTTACCATGAAATATGTGACTTATCCAGAAAGACAGAGCTCTCTGTTAGAAGGATTCTTTATGACTATGTCCAAGAATGCGGAAAAGTGGATGATCATGTCAACTGATCCAGAAAGGATGCTGAAGAACTTGAGGTATCTGAACCCAAGTTGCAATTCTGAAGACTTGAAGACTAGTAACATTAGAATACTCTCTTGGAGCTTGGATTCTCCTTTGTTCTAATTTACTTAGTATGCTTTGTTACTTTTTGTAATCTTGCTGAATTTCTCTATCTGTAAAAGTTACATCTTACTCTGAAAACTGTACCTATCTGAAGATCATACTCTCAGATACATTCTAATAGATGACAACTTATCAGCAAAGATCACTTCTTGTGATTTGGTTGATGTTTACTTTCTGCACTTAATTAAACTAAAATTGAATATCATTTGAAATAATTAAGTGGTGGATTGTTTTCTCTTCCAGGGTTACAAATTTGTAATAGGACTTAAAAGATAGTCATGGATGACTGATCAAAAAGGGGGAAATTTGTTAGGAATATCTGTTAGTATTTTGATCACTCATCACATGTTCTTATCTTAGCCAGAAAGGTGATTAAGTACTCTTGGTTCACTTGAACATTGTAAAAGAGGAAATCACTGAGTATGATTAGTCTAGTAAATCTTGTATTGGGATTATAGGTCTCTGAGTGTAATTTTTATTTCCAGAAGACCATGAAGATCAATCCTAGCAATGGAGTTTTTCTGAAGATTAGAAGACTGAAGATTGCACAAGATTTATGAAGATATCAAGGTTTAGTCTAACTCAGAAAGACTATGTCCTTAATCCTTTCTTAAGTGTATTTACTTACTTTTGAAATATGATTCTGGACATATGACATCATGAGTATGGAGCATGCAAGCCATCAGCAAGGCTCATGTATCCGTTGAAGACTACAGGACAAGAAATAGTACAAGTGCATTAATTGCATCGGCAGAAAAGCATTTGAAGCCTGATCCTCTCTGAGACATGAGACAAGGACTTCTGAGTACTCATTTCAAGATACGTATGGACTGAATTTGAATTATGTCTAACGGATATCATTCCAACAACTCTAAAATTCATCTATATATATCACACACTTAGATGCTGAGAAATACACCGTAGAACGCTCTATCTTGCAAACATACCATCAAGCAAAGTATTCTCTCAAGCACTCTACTACCCTTTCTGAAAGCTTTCTGTTGCTCGAAGAATCTAAGTTGTCCTGAACCTTAACAAGAGATTGTTATTCGTGAAAGAGTTGAACTATCAGATACCCTCTTTGAAGCTCATTCTCCAGAACGGAGATCAATTACTTGGGTCAGTAAAGAGCAGACTGCCATCCACTGAACAAGTCTATTAAGTAGTCTTGTTCTATTAGGCTCTCTGAAAACATAACTGAAAAGTTATACGAGAAGCCTCTCTGACAAACCTTATAACTAACACCATGAAGGCGTGGAGTAGAGGAAGTACTTGATTTGGGAAATCAAGGAATAACTCCAAGGTTATCTGAGTAGAGGAAGTAGTTAGCTCTAGGAGCTGGGGAATAACTCAGGGGGAACATTTGGCTGGGAACCATTTGTTTAGGAATCTTAGAATAGGATTATTGTAAGGTGAACTCAATTATCTGTTCTAGTGAATTCTAGGTCTCAGAAAGACCGAAGTGGATTAGTTGGAGGATTACGCCACCTCCAGATACCACTATACTTGCTGTGTCATTTATCTTTCTGTATTTACATTTTAGCAAAGCACACAAACATACTTATTGTTTCTGCACTTACCTATCTTAAAGTCTTCTACGCTCTGAATTTAAGTATCAGAAACCCCCAGGTTTCTGAGAAACTGTGTTTATCGACAAAAGTTTTAAAAGACTCTTCACCCCCCCCCCCCCAGTCTTTTACTTTGCCGTTATCTGGACCAACAACCTCCACACTCGTACCTGCACTATAGAGGTACATGGCGAGCAACGTGAGTTGCAAGCCACCACTACACCATACTCACCCCTGCAGGTTGACACCAGGGACTATATAGGGGCGCACACCGGACCCTTGTATGTACACACTTATCTGAAGGGAAGAAAAAGAGCTGCAACAACCGGGAGAACTAAGAATTTCCAGAGTACCCGTTAGCCAACACGGAAGAGTCTTGTACATGACTTTAAAGGTACACTCGCAGGCAAGTAACTTTTGAGCCCATTTTCATTTCTTTTCACTCTACGCTTAAGGACATTCTTGAGTTTAGGTTTGGGGAGGGGAATGTGCTCTATGTTTGCGCTTCTCTGTTATCTGAGTCTTTAGATTCTTTCGTCTTTATTTCTATGTATTATGTTCTAGTGGTATGTAAGCCACTTTGTGTGTTATGTGACTGTGGTGGTATGTTAGCCACCTTTCTCTGTTACAGTTTCTTTGTCAGTCTAGGTCTAGTTAATTTCCTTTTAAGTATTTTCGTGTGAGTCTGAGCCTTTGACCAAGTCGAACGTCCATTGTAGATGTTAAATCCACTTGCTGCTTTGTTTGATGATTAGCCGGAAGTAGGATAGTGTATTTTTAATCCTGCAAGGTCGTTTCTCTTTTAAATAGCAAGTTTGTTTAGCTCCTTGGTCCAAAAAGCCTGTGAAAAGCCTGAGAGCCGATGAAAATTTTTTGTACCAGCAAATGTATTGTGTGATTTCCTGGGTTGTGCAAGTTTTTACGTATTACTTGCGCCTTTTCATACTTATGTGTACTCAGTCTTGTTAGGGATGACGAATGACATGCTCTTTTTAAGCTCTCCCTCCTATTCCAAGGAACAGGTTTGGGGAGAGAACTGTTATCTTGCGACTTTTATGTGTTGTTTTGCATTATTGCTGAAAAGTTTGTTTACTGTCCCTAAATACTTATTGATATTCGAGTCTCGGGGTGGATCTATGGTCTTAGTTGATCACCGTTAGCCGTGTTAGGCGCGTTTCAAATACTACCTATATACCGGCGTGGTCCTAAAAAGCTATATGTCCGTGAGGGTTGATGGCGCGTATACCAAACTGATACGCACAAAAGTGCAGACTTTCGGTAAATTGGACACCCGCAAAAAATTGAGATTAAAAGAGCCCAATGAGGCCAAGCACTGAATATACAGTGAAGAATTTGATTGAGATTTGAATCGGTTAACGGGATTAGGGGGAGTAGTTTCAGCTTTTGTTTTCTGAAAAATTGAGTCGCCTGGTAAGTCCCTTTCGATCTCATGAGATGAGTATATAAGCATAAGATATTTTAGGCACCTTTGTGACGCAAGTCACCTTCCCAGTTTATTTTTGAGCTTCTACCCCATTTGGATACTTCCAAGAGAGTGAGAGATACACTGCATTCACCTGTGAGTGACTAGCGAGCTACACTTAAGTGCTATTTGTTTGAGAAACGATTGAGTTTGATTTTCTATACACTATTTTGCCAAAGTTAGTTTGATAACAAAATTTTTGCATCTCGTGGACTTACTGTTTACAATGGTAGATTCGGTCACTTGGGACCTTGACTCTTTGTTTGCTTTCGTGGTTTCGAGTCTAGTTGTGTCTAGGATTGTTTGTTTGCTTGAGGACGAGCAAAGGTTCGGTTTGGGGAGTTTGATGAGACTATAATTTAGAGTCTCATTTGGTCCTTTTTAGCGGTCTTTGTGAGTATTTGTCTTTAGTTTTATAGTTGTTTTTTGTACAATTTTATGCTTTGGTGTTTTGAACTTGTTTTGTAGGAATTCAGGTTTTTAAGCTCAGTTGGAGGATTTACGCTGGCCGCGGTGAGATTTTACGAAGGCACCTGTTATTCTGCAAAGTTGAGCTCGCCGCGGCGAGGTATCCTTCCCGCCGCGGCGAGATTTTACGAAGCTGAAAACTAAAGCTGTTGAGAGGCTCGCCGCGGCGAGGAATTTGGTCCGCTGTGGCGAGAAATTACGAGGGATATATATCAGCGATAACAGAAGACTCGCCGCGACGAGGTTTATTGCCCACCGCGGTGAGCGTCGGCCTCCAGAATTCATTTTTCCTTATTAGCTTAGAATCAGTAACACTTTTTCATAATTTCTTTTAACCTAGTTCTTAGAAAGGCTCCAATCTGATACTTTTTTACATTGAGACATATTTTGGAGCTTGGTTTTATCCTTGATTGATTTATCGATATCGAATTCCTGATCACCGTGGTAATTCTCTATTGTTTATCTCTTTACAATTCGTTCTTGTTCTTGTTTGTCGAATTGTATGAGCTTGCATGCGATTATCATTATGTTTTTGTTTATCATGAGCAATATCTTGAAGTCTTTCATCTTTCAATCTATCATCAGTAGCTAAACCACTCCGAACACGGTAGTGATGTGACGGTGATTGCGTATTCGCTTCTAGGGTTAGGATTCGTTCATATAGGTTCGTCTAGTTCAAATATCTTCGTAAAAACCTTTCAATCCAATAAGCTAGTTCAAAGATTCTCAAAGTCGTTTTCGAATAAGGATCGTGGATTGACGACCCACGATTACTCTAGTTCAAAGATTTTCAAATAACATTTGGTTGAATTGGATTGAATGTTTTAAGTACACCGACCATGTGATAAGTATGAACGATTTCCCTAGAGCGAATTAGCACCACTCGATCTAACTACTGTGTTCTCTTCTCTCTCATATTTAAAACAATTATCTGCTTTTCTATTTTCTAGTTCTTAGTAGTTCACAACACAAACAATTCAAACAGTTTGCGCACGTGACTATTTGCTTTCAATTGCTTGGTAGCTTAATTGTTTCCTTAGCGAACGACTCAGTGGTTAGCTTTGTTTATTATACAACAACTGCTTGCTACTTATTTCCATGTATCAATTTGAGCACATCATAGGGTTTGTTGCTATGGATTCGATTCACATAGGTGTTAACCTATATAAAAAATCTTCGTAATAACTTGTGAAATTAGATTCGCTAAAACCTTCTAATCGTTTTTTCAAGAATTATCTGTCTGACAATCAGTTAATTACGCTGAACTAAACTTTCGAAAATGAATTGGTTAAGATCAATTTTGCTGTTATTGGACATCCTAACTATGACAACATGTGAATCACCAAAAGCAGATGGTGAGTACATTCTCGTAAACATATTTATCCTAAGCTTAACTACTGTGTTCATACTTTCCATTAACTGTGCTAGACTTGTCTAGGTTTTCTGCTTTCGGTTAGCTAGAATAAGTAGAACGAATATTCCTGATCATATTGATTCCATAAACTTGTTTATCTGTACTCCATAACTTGACAATTGCTTAATTAGTTTCTCAAGAGAACGATCCTGTGGTTTAGCTGCGTCTGTCTACAACACTGCTTTACTACTTATTTTTATAAGTAATAATTTGAGCACATCAGTCTGCAGCAGTTGATTGTTGAGTTTTGAAAAAAGTCCCTTCTGACATAACTGATTGAGTACATTGCATGAGGTATTTGAGGCATCTTTGTGACGTCAGTCGCCTTCCTTTCTCTTTTTGAATTTCTTGAGTGATTACCCATACTGGACACTTCCAGGAGTGTGAGAGATAGTTGCATACGATCCAATTGTGAGGGATTACCGGGTTAGACTTAAGTTCTATTTACTTGGGAAACGAACTTCTTAGATTTATGCTTGTTTCTCTACAAACGTCAGTTCGATTTCAAACCTCTTGGATTTTTCGGGCTTATTATTTGCAATCGTACACTCGGTAGCTTGGGAGCTAGACTTTATCTGTTCGTTTATGTGTTTTTATTTTTCTAGGTTTTTTAGAGAGTTTGTTACTTGAGGAGCAAGGGTTCGGTTTGGGGAGTTTGATGAGTGGATTTTACACCGTCTCATTTGGTCTTTTTTACCGTCCTATTGTCGTCCTTAAGTATAGTTTTTATTAGTTTTTCTAGAGTATTTTTACTTGTTTTGTTCTTTGTGTGTTTTGTAGGTATTTGGCTAAACCGCGTTAATTGGAGGCAAAAGGATGCATTTTATATGCATTTGCAGGATACAGTGTTCCAATGCCTCCAACGGATACTAGAAGTGGAGCGGGAAGGCAAAAATTACCAAAGTTGGAGTCAAAGTGCGGATCGAGCTAACAGAGTACTGGCGACGCCAGTATGGTCAAAGCAAGAAGATAATCGGTGACGCCAGCCGCTACTGGCGTCCAGGTGGTTTACTGGTGATGCCTGGCGCAAGCCTGGCGTATGCCAGTAATGCAATTCGCCCGTAGTTCGTTTCTTTCTATTTCTATTAGTTTTAAAAAAAGACATTGTATTCATAATCTTCTTTATATCCTTTTGCTCTCAACCGAGAACTTTTCCAAGGCAATTACCTACCTATTACTGTAGGTAGTTGAACCGATTTCTCTAGTATTTGACGATTGATTGGGAGAACATATTCAAACATTTCTACCAATTGGATTCCAGTTCCTTCAGTTTTTACCTAAGGTTCGTGACACAATTTGGTAAAATCTGTATCAACTTTTGATTCCGGGTATTTAGTATTCGTTTATGTTTATTATGTGTTCGTATATGATATTGATTATGTCTATGCATATCATGAGTAGCTAAACACCCAATTATGGGGTGGTGATGGATTCAATGCATTCTAGTTAGGATTTATGCAATTCAATAACATGTAAGATGCGATTTACTCTGTGCCCTTTTGATTAAATGCGTATGTAGTTATGTGTATTGTGATTTTACCCCAAAATCTTCAAACGACTATGCAATCTGATTTACCACCAAAACGTCTAAATATTGCATAATCCATAGGTTCATAGCAAACATATAACTGAATTAGCTTATTAATTGTAGCCTAGTGAAATTGACGCCTTCACTAATTATATATGTTTTGTAGAACAAAATAAGTTAGCTCATTGTCATAGTCCTTCGTACCTTATCTGATATATGGTGTCTGCCTAGAGAGCTAGAGCAGTGTAATAATCGTTAGGACGTGTCCCTGTGATAACTAGAGTAAATCAACATCGTTCTTGTTGCATGTTTTCCTGCTAGCTAGCTTGATTTCTGTCACCACACCATGATTCCCTCTCATATATTCGTCTCCACAAGTTAATTTGTTTTCTAGTTAGTCAGCATCATAGTTAGATTATCATTCTGCTACCGAAGGAAACAACTTTTACTGCTTTTCGTATTGTCATTATTTTTCGTAAATGCAACTCACCCTAGTTAAGTCCTTAGAGACCGACCTCGGGGTTAACTTCACTGCACTACAAGTTTTCGTAGCATTGAGAATTAACTCTTGGCTAGTTAAACAAATTGAAAACTTTCATTTGACACATCAGAGACAAGGAACCTGCTGATACTGATGGATCATATGAACTACTTCAAGCGTAAGACCAACAGGAGCCATTGCCTATGAAGCAAAGCCCAGGCACCTCTAGACATCTGAAGATTCCAAGAGGAACAGGCAAGATGGTCAAGTAAGAAACATCATTATACGTTCCACTCCAGATCACATACAGAGCAAACTCTGGGGTGCTAAAACAGCAAAAGATGCCCGGTCACTGATTGAAGAAATCTGTGCCGGCACTGAGAAAACCAAGGAAAACAAGTTCAAAGTTTTGAAGCTAAAATTCCAAAATTTCAAACAAGGTCCCACTGAAACACTTGAATAATTTGATTTCAGATTTTCAACACTGATGAGTGATATGGCTGCACTTGGAGAGAGTGAAAGATATTCTAACTCTAAAAAGGTCAAGACTATCGTAAGAAGCTTGAAACAAAACTGGGAACATATGCAGTATTTCTACTTCAACCAAGGAATGCCCAACATCACACCACCAGTGGAGCTTTTCTCACACTTGGCAACTGACAACTATGAGACAAAGCAAAGAGGACATATGACTGCTGAAACATCGCAGAATGTTGCTCTCATAACTCAAGGTACTTCTGAAAAGAAAAGAAGTATATCAAAGAGGTGACTGATGAAAATGCTCTTGCTGGAAAGCATATGATAAAATATGTCAGTCAGGAAATTTAAAGAAGAAGGACCAAAGAGATGCTAAAAAGCATCTAAGTCCCAACTATCACCAGTACGAAAGTATGCAGTTGACTAGCTCGGTGAACAAGCCTGCTCAGCCAGCATTACGTACTGAGGGAGCAAAAATTGGAAACGATATATGTTTCCATTGTTAGAAACCTAGTCACCTTAGAAGAGAGTGACTAGCTTACAACAAGCTGAAGTCAGGTGACAAGAAAGATAGAAGAAATTTCAAGAGAGGCCAGAGAGCTATGTTCATTGAGGAAAGGAAAAAGATCCAAATTCAATTGAATGCTCTTGATCTTGACTGTGAGTCTGAGGATGAGGACTTCGATAATTCTGAACTACCTTCACCAGAGTTGTGTGGCATCACTCATGAATTGGTTGACTTCGGTCAAAGGAAGAAAGAAATTTGTGGAGTTGCTAAGGAGGTCTATCCAGATTGCTAGCATGGCTCGATGAGGTAATCACTATTTCTCGATTTGTAAATTATGAGAGTGATGAGGAAGGAATCAAAGATCTAGAACACCTCCAGAATGAGCTTGATCTTTATGAGATAGAATTCATGGTTGTCCAAGCTAGAACCAAGATTCTCAAAGAAGAAAAGAAAACTCTTGAAAAGGAGTGTGCACAAATGCACAAGGTATCTGAATCAAAGGATGCTGAGAATGCATTCCTGAAAGCTCAGATAGTTGAGACTAAAGCAGAAGGAAGAAATGGACGAACTTCAAAGGAATTTTAATAAAATTCTCATTGAGAATACTGAGATCAAAGAAAAGAAAGTTTCATTTCAATCCTATGCTAAAGCTTGTGACACTCTGACTGAGTTACACTCTTATTTAAGAGATGCCTCAGAGAAAGGAGGAATTGGGCTAGACACTCAAACAAATACTTCTACCATTCTAAACAAGAATGATGAAAGAATGACATTTGTCAAAGGTCAGCAAGGTGATTTCCAAACAACCTGTAGCATTGGTCAGAAAGCTATGGTTGCTGACAAAGGGAAAGTAGTTGCGACTATGCCTTTGAGGGAAAAACAATTCCCAAATAAATCTAATGGGAATGTTCTGAAAAAGGAACACCACGCTGAAAAGTGTGATCACCGACAGTGCTACGTCTCCAAGAAAGGGAAGATTGTTGGTGCTGGCAAATCCTCTAATGTCACTTTTTCTGGATAGAAAGATGACCCAGAGACTAGTAAGACTGTTGAGAGGAGATCTCAGTCGGCACAACGTGCTTGAAATGTCATTGGCTACAAAGCCATCGAGAAACAACTTGCTCATGAGTGCAAACTAGAGCAATAACGACAGATAAAAGCTAGGGTTTCTCACAACAATCATCATAGGTGGAAGAAAGATCAAACCACAAGAAATCTGAATGCCAGGGCTAGAAGAAATTTGAATAGGAAGGCTCAGTTCTCTGAAAAGTAGACTCAGCAACCTGGCAAGTATCTGAGAGCTGATGCGTCAAATCAAGTCCTTAATTTATATGTCAAGAGCAATATCAAGGGTCACTAGAAAAAGCACGTAGTGAGTTGATAAGTTGGCCCGAGTGTCGTTCTCGAAGGACTTAACTAAGCATGTCGGTGTTTTAAATTACAAGTTTGTCTAGAATTGCATCTTACGACCTCCAATTCTTTCTTTCACAAATCAAACAGATAGTAAACAGCAAACACGGATTTTGTTATCAATTAAAGGAGACATGGGGTGGTGGTTTTATCATGAGCTAGCTAGTATAGGTAAACAATGGAATACACGACTTTTGAATGTGAAAACATTTTATCAACGTAGTAGAGTCGTCAATTCTACTAGTTAGCGTTTGTAGTCGAATGCGTTGGGCTTAAATCGTAAGTAACCTTGAGGGTGCGAATCCCTCTTGTGGATTTTGGGTATTAAGAAATGATTGCTAAGACATTGAACTAACAAACGATTAGCAAGAATTCAACAAACCAAGAAAAGTTTATTTTCATCCAAAGTCCTAGCAAGCTCAAGATTTCACGACGAATCCATGGGTGATGTTTAGCTATTCATACTCATGTTGTCACAGGAAATAGATACGATAATCTTAAGCATAAACATACACATGAGGCAAGAAATCAGAAACGATACAGAATTACCGATTATGAAGAATTACTGAGCTCCAATTGATCAACCAGTGGAGCTTTTCTCACATTTGGCAAATGTCAACTATGAGACAAAGCAAAGAGGACATATGACTGTTGAAACATCACAGAATTTTGCTCTCATAACTCAAGGTTCTTCTGAAAAGAAGGATATCAAAGAGGTGACTGAGGAAAATGCTCTTGCTGTAAAGCATATGATAAAATACGTCAGTCAGGAAATTGAAAGAAGAAGGACCAAAGAGAATCTAAAAAAGCATCTAGGTCCCAACTATCACCAGTATGAAAGTATGCAATTGACTAGCTCGTTGAACAAGCCTGCTCAGCAAGCATCATGTACTGAGGGAGCAAAAATTGGAAACGATATCTGTTTCTATTGTTAGAAACCTGGTCACTTCAAAAGAGACTACCTAGCTTACAACAAGTTGAAGTCAGGTGACAAAAAAGATGGAAGAAATTTAAAGAGAGGCTAGAGAGCTATGCTCATTGAGGAAAGGAAAAAGATCCAAATTCAATTGAATGCTCTTGATCTTGACTTTGAGTCTGAGGATGAGGACTTAGATAATACCAAACTACTTTCACCAGAGTTGTGTGACATCACTCATGAATTGGTTGACTTCGGTCAAAAGAAGAAAGAAACGTGTGGAGTTGCTAAGGAGGTCTATCCAGATTGCGAGCATGGCTCGATGAGGTAATCACTATTTCTCGATTTCTAAATTATGAGAGTTATGAGGAAGGAATCAAAGATCTAGAACACCTCAAGAATGAGCTTGATCTTTATGGGAGAGAATTCATGGTTGTCCAAGCTAGAACTAAGATTCTCGAAGAAGAAAAGAAAACTCTTGAAAAGGGGTGTGCACAAATGCACAAGGTATTTGAATCAAAGGATGCTGAGAATGCATTTCTGAAAGCTCAGATAGTTGAGACTACAAAAAAGCACAAGGAAGTAATGGAGGAACTTCAAAGGAACTTTGATAAAATTCTCATTGAGAATAATGAGATCAAAGAAAAGAAAGTTTCATTTCAATCCTATGCTAAAGCTTGTGACACTCTGACTGAGTTACACTCTTATTTAAGAGATGCCTCAAAGATAGTAGGACTTGGCATGGACATTTAAGCAAATAGTTCTACCATTCTAAACAAGAATGATGAAAGAATGACCTTTGTTAAAGGTCAGCAAGGTGATTCCCAAACAACCAATAGCATTGCTTAGAAAGCAAAGGTTGCTGACAAAGGAAAAACAGTTGCGACTATGCCTTTAAGGGAAAAACAAGTCCCAAAGAAATCTGATGGGAAAGTTCTGAAAAAGGAACACCACACTAAAAAGTGTGTTCACCCACAGTGCTACGTCTCTAAGAAATGGAAGATTGTTGGAGCTGGAAAATTCACTAATGTCACTTTTCTGGATAGAAAGATGACCTAGAGACTAGTAAGACTGCTGAGAGGAGATCTCAGTCGGCACCTTGTGCTCGAAATGCCATTGGCTACAAATCCATCGAGAAATAACTTCCTCATGACTACAAACTAGAGCAATAACGATGGATAAAAGCTAGGGTTGCTCTCAACAATCATCAAAAGTGGAAGAAAGATCAAACCAAAAGAAATCTGAATGCCAGGGTTAGAAGAAATCTGAATAGGTAAGCTCAGTTCGCTGAAAAGCAGATTCAGCAACCTGACAGGTATCGGAGAGCTGATGCGTCAAATCAAGTCGTTAATTTATAAGTCAAGTGCAATATCAAGGATCACTAGAAAAAGCACGTAGTGAGTTGATAAGTTGCCCCGAGTGTCGTTCTCGAAGGACTTAACTAAGCTTGTCGGTGTTTTGAAGTAAAAGTTTGTCAAGAATTGCGTCTTACGACCACCAATTCTTTTTTTCGCAAATCAAACAGATAGTAAACAACAAAACAAGTTCGAAGTTTTGAATCTAAAATTCCAAAATTTCGAACAAGGTCCCACTGAGACACTTGAAGAATTTGATTTGAGGTTTACAACACTAATGAGTGATATGGCTGCACTTGGAGAGAGTGAAAGATATTCTAACTCTGAAAAGGTTAAGACTATCGTAAGAAGCTTGAATCAAAACTGGGAACATACTCAGTATTTCTACTTCAACCAAGGAATGCCCAACATCACACCACCAGTGGAGCTTTTCTCACACTTGGCAACTGTCAACTATGAGACAAAGCAAAGAGGAGATATGACTGCTGAAACATCACAGAATGTTGCTCTCATAACTCAAGGTACTTCTGAAATGAAAAGAAGGATATCAAAGAGGTGACTGATGAATATTGATGAGACAATTTTCTAACGTCTCATTTGGTCCTTTTTAGCGGTCTTTGTGAGTCTTTGTCTTTAGTTTTGTAGTATTTTTAGTTCGTTTTTATGCTTTGGTATTTTGATGTTGTTTTGCAGGAATCGATGATTTTTTAGACGAAATAAGGGCAAGCTAATTAACATGGCTCCCTGCGGCGAGGGATTCAGTCCGCCGCGGCGAGATTTTACGAAGGTACCTCCAAATCTGCAAAATTGAGATCGCCGCGGCGGAGGCGGCATGGAAATTGGTCCGCCGCGGCGAGATTTTACGAGCCGGATATCTATTGCGAGAAAGAAGACTCGCCGCGGCGAGGCTATTTTTCCGCCGTGGCTAGCGTCGGCCCCCAGAATTTGTTTTTCCTTATTAAACTAGAATTTTGATTCTTTTCTTTCATACTTCTGTTAACCTAGTTTTAAAAAAAGCTCCAAGATACACACATTGACATTGAGACATCTTTGGAGCTTGGTTATTCATTGATTTTATTCATCAAGATTATTGGTATTGATTTCTCAATTGCTTTGTTCTTTACAATTCGTTCTTTATCTTATCGATTGAATTGTATGTTATTGCATGCGAGTTTATCATCTATATTTCACATGATTATTACCATGAATCTTTGCATGCAATCATCAATTATGAGTAGCTAAACACCTTTGAATACAGTAGTATGTGAAGATTATGCATATTCGTTCTAGGGTTTATCAAGGCATTCATATAGGTTAGTCTCGTATAAAATCTTCTTAAAAACCTTCAATTCGATAAGTCCGTATTAAATTCTCTAAATTGTTCATGTTTAAGGATCGTGAATTGACGACTCACAATTTCTCCAGTATAATATTTTCTAAGAACAATTGGTTGAATTTAATTGATTGATTTGCTGTACAACGACCGTGTGAAAAATATGAGTGTTATCCTTAGTTCGAATTAACATAATTGGATCTTGCTACTGTATTCATCTTTATCTAATTGTTAATCGTAATCTTAGATTTAGTTAAACTAGTTAGAAGTATAATCAAAACCAAACAAATCAAACCGTTTCCACAAGTGATTATTTGCTTTCAACTGCTTGGTAGCTTAATTGGTTCCTTAGAAAACGATTCTGTGGTTAGCATTGTCTGTCTACAACGACTGCTTTCTACTTGTTTTCTAAGTAGTAATTTGAGCACATCAAATTTGGCGCCGCTGCCGAGGAATCAATTCCTACTGTAGCGCTTGATTGCAAATCTTTACCTGTTTTCCAACTTACTTGAAGTTTAGTGCACTAACAGAAACTAAGGATATTTCAAGGTTTTTGTGTTGTGTATTTCTAACAACAGGTTGATCAGAAAGGACATTTTAATGGCTCAGTTAACCTATGGAGCCTAAATGCAGCCCGGCGAGGTTAAGGCCGGAAAAGCGGCAATCGTGTTGTCTAACGAGGCGAGGAATTTGGAACTCAAAGCTCACCACTTCCATAATCTCCCTAAGTTCTACGGAATGGACAACGAGGATGTGATAAGGTTACTCAAGGAGTTTGAAGTACTGATTGCAGGAATTCCGTTGGCAGTCGGAGGAGTGACAGTTTCAGAAGGAGAGATAAGGAAGAAGGTTTTTCCAATGTGCCTGCAGGATAAAGCTAGGAACTGGCTTTTGAACCAGTATGGGGGTTCTCTACCTACTTGGTATTCTCTTTATAAAGCCTTCGTGAATAAATTTTACCCTCCCGCAGCAACTTCGTACCCAGATAATGCAGTTTCAGCAGATGCATGATGAGACCTTCTATGAAGCTCGGGACCGTATTTTGCAGTTATTGGCCCAATGCCCTCACCACAGGATAGACGATATGAGCTTATGTGTCCGATTCTATGAAGGCCTGACTTGGGAATATCAAAATATGGTCGATATGAGCTGTAAAAACTCCTTCTGGAAGCCTCCGCTGATGAATTGAACAATATTTTCGAGAAGCTGGCAGCAACATCGCAACTTAAGGGAACAAGAGATAAGGCTAGGAGAGTGGCAGCCAGAGCAATGGAAGAGACTCCAGGGCCGTGTATTACCGAGCTAGAAAAAGAAATAAGGAGCCATATGGAGAGGTCTGAGAGGTACTGGTTTGAGGCACAGAAAATTCAGGAAAAAAATAACCAGAGGTTTGACAGTATCGAGCAATCACAAAGAAGGCTGGAACAAATATTGGGTGACTTGGTTTGGAAATTGCAGTTCATGGAGAAAGGTAGACCCCCAGCAGCCCCAGAAAACATTAGAGTCCTGGCGGTTGAGATAAATTTTGAAGAACCAAGGAAGGTTACGTCTGTTGTTGCCACCTGTACCAATGAGGTTGAACACCCTGCATCAGATGAGGGAACTCCAACAACGGTTCAAGTGACACGTGTACTGACAGCCGAGCAGACTGAAGATGTAGCCTCTGTTGAATCGACAGGGGATGAAGTCGAGGAACCGAGTTCCATGATTCCAGAAGAGGAGGCGAATGCGGAGCAAGAAACTACTGAACCCGACCCCCCCCCCCCCACCATAATAATTCCTAAGGCAGAAAAGAGTATAAGCGACTCCGACGGCTTTGATTTACTGGTAGGCATTGGGTGTTCCGCTCAGGTTACCGGAATAGTCGACACTGGTGCTAGTTGCAATTTGATGACTTTTGACACCTATGAAGACTTAGGCTTAAAACGATTGGAGCCGCGCAGATGCTTTATGACTCTTGCTGGTGGAACTAGAAGCAGATGCATGGGGATCGTGGAAGATGTTCCGGTTAAGCTGGATGGTATAATAGTGATGACAGATTTTGTGGTAGTGGAATCGCCGAGGGTGAAGGGGAAAGAATTGGAAAGAGATATGCTGCTTCTAGGGAGACCATTCATCCGCTCAACTCTCATGGTGGTGAATTTACATGCCCGAACCTGCACAATTGAGGTGCAAGGCGAGCCACGCGAACTGAAGGCCTATTCCGCTCCATTATATTCTGTTTCGCAGGTTGATAGCAGGAAATTCATAGGAGCACACACTGGACCCTTATATATACATACTTATCAACAAGGAAGAACACGAGCTGCACCAACCGGAAGAGCCAAGAATCTCCGGATACCCGTTAGCCAACACGGAAGAGTCTAGTACATGACTATAAAGGTACACCAGCAAGCAAGTCACTATAGCTCCCATTCTCTTTTCTTTTTCACTCTGTGCTCTCTAGTGTCTTGTCTGCTTTTTCTCTATTACCTAAGTCTCTAGAGTCTTTCGTCCTCTACTTTATGTATGTTTTGGTCATTTTTCTTTTTACGGTCATTTTTTCTTTTACCCTCTGGAGTCTTTCGTGAGTCGTTCTTCCAAGTTATGAAAGCTTCTATTGTGATTGTTAAATTTGCTTGCTGCTTATGTTTTGCATGATACTTAACTGAGGTGATATAGTGGATTTAAAAGCCCATAAGTTTGTTTCTCCTGTAAATAGCAAGTCTGTTTAACTCTTTAGTCCAAAAAGCCGGTGAGAAACTTTAAGCCGATGAAAAAATATTGTACCGGCGCTTGTGTGATCCTTTCGGGAAGTGCAAACCCTCTTGTTTGCGCCTTTTCATTCTCATGTGTACTCAGTTAAGTTAAGTATGACGAACGGCATGCTCTTCATGTTTCATTTTATGAAAAGCCAGTACATTGCGAAGAACCCGTTTGGGGAGAAGAAATTTGATGTGTTGACATGTTTATTATTCATTTTATGTAATATGTATTACTTCCCCTGATTAGTTGATTCGTCTCGGAGTGTATCTATGGTGTTTGTCACCACCGTAGTCGTGTTAGGCGTGTTTCAGATACTACCTATATACCGGCGTGGTCCTAAAAAGCCATATGACTGTGAGGGTTGATGGCACGTATAGCAAACTGACACGCACAAAAGTGCGAACATCGGTAAAACGGACACTACAAAAAAAGTGAGACTAAAAGAGTCCATAGTGGCCAAATTGTTTAGCATCTAATTTATTGTATTCAAATATGTGGTTTATGGAAGTTGGCTGAATGTCTTGGCAAGCTGCTATACGCAAAGAAAAAGTCCCTTCTGACTTAACTGATTGAGTACATTGCATGAGGTATTTGAGGCACCTTTGTGACGAAAGTCACATTCCTTTTCTATTATTGTTCTTGAGTGTTTAACCCACTGGACAGTTCTAGAGTGTGAGAGAGAATAGTGTAGGATTTCCTTGTGAGGGATTGGAGAGTTAGGTTTAAGTGCTATTTATTTGAGAAACTGTCTTGCGGGATTTTTTGTGCACTATTTCTGTCAAGGTCGGTTGAGTGCAAACCTTTTGCATCTTGTGAATTTGACGCTTACAATGGTAGAGTTCGGTCATTTGGAAGATTGACTCGTTTGTGTGTTATTATATGTCGTAGTTTAAGTCTAGTTGTCTTTAATTTGTTTGTTTGCTCGGGGACGAGCAAGGGTTCGGTTTGGGGATTTTGATGACACAATTTTCTAACGTCTCATTTGGTCCTTTTTAGCGGTCTTTGTGAGTCTTTGTCTTTAGTTTTGTAGTATTTTTAGTTCGTTTTTATGCTTTGGTATTTTCATATTGTTTTGCAGGAATCGATGATTATTTAGCCGAAATAAGGGCAAGCTGATTAACATGGCTCGCCGCGACGAGGGATTCAGTCCGCCGCGGCGAGATTTTAAGAAGGTACCTGCAAATCTGCAAAATTGAGATCGCCGCGGCGAGGAAATTGGTCCGCTGCGGCGAGATTTTACGAGCCGGATATCTATTGCGATAAAGAAGACTACGTGGCGAGGTTATTTTCATTGACGTCGCCCCTTAATTTGTTTTTCCTTATTAGACTAGAATTTTGATTGTTTTCTTTCAAACTTCTTTTAACCTAGTTTTGAAAAAAGCTCCAAGATACACACATTGACATTGAGACATCTTTGGAGCTTGGTTATTCATTCATTTTATTCATCGAGATTATTGGTGTTGATTTCTCAATTGCTTTGTTCTTTACAATTCGTTCTTTATCTTATCGATTGAATTGTATATTATTGCATGCGAGTTTATCATCTATGTTTCACATGATTATTACCATGAATCTTTGCATGCAATCATCAATTATGAGTAGCTAAATACCTTTGAATACAGTAGTATGTGAAGATTATGCATATTCGTTCTAGGGTTTATCAAGGCACTCATATAGGTTAGTCTCGTATAAAATCTTCGTAAAAACCTTCAATTCGATAAGTCCGTATTAAATTCTCTAAATTTTTCATATTTAAGGATCGTGAATTGACGACTCACGATTTCTCCTGTATAATATTTTCTAAGAACAATTGGTTGAATCGAATTGATTGATTTGATGTACAACGACCGTGTGACAAATATGAGTGTTATCCCTAGTTCGAATTAGCATAATTGGATCTTGCTACTGTATTCATCTTTCTCTCATTGTTAATCGTAATCTTAGCTTTAGTTAAACTAGTTAGAAGTATAATCAAAACCAAACAAATCAAACCGTTTCCATAAGTGATTATTTGCTTTCAACTGCTTGTTAGCTTAATTGGTTCCTTAGCGAACGATTCTATGGTTAGCATTGTCTGTCAACAACGACTGCTTTCTACTTGTTTTCTAAGTAGTAATTTGAGCACATCAAATATGCGCTTGCTGGAAAGCATATGATAAAATACGTTAGTAAGGAAATTTAAAGAAGAAGGACCAAAGAGAAGCTAAAAAACATCTAGGTCCCAACTATCACAGTACGAAAGTATACAATTAACTAGCTCGTTGAACAAGCCTGCTTAGCAAGCATCAAGTACTGAGGGAGCAGAAATTGGAAACGATATCTGTTTCTATTGTTAGCAACCTGGTCTGTGACACCCTAGATTTTGACGTACCTTAGTATTTTTGTCCTTGCATGCTTTTCTGTGTTAGTGTATTTGTATGAAAATATATTTAAATTATTTTAATTGGATTTTATTATTGTTTTAGATGTTTATTGTTTGTTTTAAAATTCTATGTAACTTGTTAATTTGTAATATGTATGGTTATTTATTTTGTACTTTCTTTAAAGAAGAGAAATTACTTTTGGTGTATTTTTCCTACTTAAAAAATTGATTATTTTATCCTTTAATTTGTTGGTGTAATTATTAGAAAATAATTTGATAGTCATCTCTTAAATTTATCTTTATGAATGATTAATGTGACAAGACTTCTTTTTAATTGTCTAACTTAATAGAAGTCTTTACGTGTGCTTTATTGATGATTTATGTGAAGTGTCTTCATTTTAATTAACTAATTCAATACAAGATAATTATATGTTTTCTTTGATTGATTTATAATGTGAAGAGTCACTTTTGAATTATGTAATGTACATGCATGTCTCTATGTGTGTGTGGCTCTCTTAATGTTTAGAAATTAAAATGTTATTTTATATTCATATATTTTAAAATAGAAGAGTTTGGAAACTTGAGGCTTCTTTAATGAATAAAATATTTTTATTTCTTTTCATGTTACGGTACGAAAGGTCGCTTGTAATGTCGAGTGTTACATGCTATGTTTCAGCTATGTTTCGATCAACGTTGATTTTATTTTCGTTTCTCTTTCATGTTACTTATGCATGTCTAATTGTAAGTTAAATATTACATAGACATATTCAATATTTTGAGTTTAATTGTTACATATGCATGTCTAATTGTGAGTTCAATTTAATTGTTCCAAGTGTTGCATTTTTTGTGTGTCACATTTTATTTTTTGTGTACAATTGACCCTATGTGATTCCAAAAACATTTTTGAATTTTTTCCCAAGTAAAATCTGATCATTTATCATTAGTTATTGTGTTTAAATGTTTTGATAAAAATGTGAAAGGTCTCTCTTAATTTTGCACCTTTATTATTAGTTTTAAAATGAGTTTTAAGTGCAATTTAAGCCATTTAAATTGCCATTTATTTTTAGCTCTTCAACCCTTTCATCTTCACTCAATCCACCCTATAAATACCTCTTTATTGGATCCACTTTTACACACAAAAATTCTGAATATTTTACTCCCAAAAATCTTAAAGTACTATTGTTCTTTTCTTTCAAGTTTGTAGCAAGTTCTTCTTGCAAGTACTTTCATAATTCTTACTCTTCCTATCATTCAAATGTGAGTGTTCAACAAAACTATATATATGTATTATTTTCAAAACCTGGAAGGTATTTTAATATGTTTTCAACTTATATATAAGTAATGCATGTTTTCCAAAACGCATGTTCTATTGCATAAAACCAAATCACGAAAGAGTTTTAGCATGCTTCCACTGATTTTGAAAGATATGTATATTTTTATATATATGATTGTTATTTTGTTTTGATTGACGGTTCAAGAAACATACGTACGTTTGGTTCGGGTTAATTGGCTTGTAGTTTGGTCAGTTGTGTCTGGCGAGCTACTTGTCGGTTTCCTTTGCCCATTCTCTTTAAATCGAGTGATAAAAGCCTTCACTGATTTAGTTGGGTCGTAGAATTCCACCCCTGTACCATGGCAGGGTCCTGACTGGATTGTTTGATCGACTATCAGGGAGACATAAGGCCTGTTTTACTGTGGGGTTATAAGGAGCGGCATGAAATAATGTTTTTCCGAAAAGTACATGTTATTGAAAGTATTTTCTATTTTATGTTCTTCAATGTTTATTGTTATGATTTTAATTAAAACTTCACACGGAAATCTTTGAACACTCATTGAGGTTTTTCTCACACTTGTTTTTATTCCCTTCCTTGTAGGTGAGATGGCGGCGAAGAATGAACAACCGATAAACTCAGCGAACTAAGAGAGTGGTTGGGATTTGGGATTTTTGTCAATGAAAATAATGTCTTTTTGTCTTTTTCAAAAACTCATGTCATTTCCAGTTATATTGTGTATCTTTTAAAGATAAGAATGTTGAAAATCTTGTGGTTTTATTTGCTGAATAAAATATATTTTTTTTCCAGCCACTTCAAACGAAAGTTTGTCTGTAACTTCCCATGTTTCACTAAATGTTTCGGCTCTACTTTCGCCTGACGTCCCGACTGAAATTTACTCCTTTTAAAAACTCAAAAGTCGGGGCGCAACCTGGTCACTTTACAAGAGACTGGCCAGCTTACAAGAAGATGAAGACAGGTGATAAGAAAGATAGAAGAAATTTCAAGAGAGGCCAGAGAGTTATGCTCATTGAGGAAGTGAAAAAGATCCAAATTCAATTGGATGCTCTTGATCTTGACTTTGAGTCTGAGGATGAGGACTTGGATAATTCCAAACTACCTTCACCAGAGTTGTGTGGCATCACTCATGAATTGGTTGACTTCGGTCAAAAGAAGAAAGAAATGTGTGGAGTTGCTAAGGAGGTTTATCCGGATTGCTAGCATAGCTCGATGAGGTAATCACTATTTCTCGATTTGAAAATTATGAGAGTGATGAGTAATGAATCAAAGATCTAGAACCCCTCAGGAATGAGCTTGATCTTTATGAGAGAGAATTCATGGTTGTCCAAGCTAGAACCAAGATTCTCGAAGAAGAAAATAAATCTCTTGAAAAGGAGTGTGCACAAATGCACAAGGTATCTGAATCAAAGGATGCTGAGAATGCATCACTGAAAGCTCAAATAGTTGAGACTACTAAAAAGCAGAAGGAAGAAATGGATGAACTTCAAGGGAACTTTGATAAAATTCTCATTGAGAATACTGACATCAAAAGAAAAGAAAGTTTCATTTCAATCCTATGCTAAAGTTTGTGACACTCTGACTGAGTTACAATCTTATTTAAGAGATGCCTCAGAGAAAGGAGGACTTGGGCTAGACACTCAAACACATAGTTCTACCATTCTAAACAAGAATGATAAAAGAATGACATTTGTCAAAGGTTAGGAAGGTGATTCCTAAACAACCTATAACATTGGTCAGAAAGCTTTGGTTGCTGACAAAGGAAAAGCAGTTGCGACTATGCCTTTGAGGGAAAAACATGTCCCAAAGAAATCTGATGGGAAAGTTCTGAAAAAGGAACACCACACTGAAAAGTGTGATCACCCACAGAGCTATGTATCTAAGAAAGGGAAGATTGCTAGAGCTGGCAAATTCTCTAATGTCACATTTTCTGGATAGAAAGATGACCCGGAGACTAGTAAGACTGCTGAGAGGAGATCTCAGTCGGCACCTCGTATTCGAAATGGCATTGGCTACAAAGCCATCGAGAAACAACTTGCTCATGACTACAAACTAGCGCAATAATGATGGATAAAAGCTAGAGTTGCTAACATCAATCATCAGAAGAGGAAGAAAGATCACACCACAAGCAATCTGAATGCCAGGGCTAGAATAAATCTGAATGGGAAAGCTCAGTTCGCTGAAAAGCAGACTTAGCAACCTGACAAGTATCTGAGAGCTGATGCGTCAAATCAAGTCCTTAATTTATAAGCCAAGAGCAATAACAAGGATCACTAGAAAAAGCACGTAGTGAGTTGATAAGTTTCCTCGAGTGTCGTTCTCGAAGGACTTAACTAAGCTTGTCAATGTTTTAAAGTACTAGTTTGTCTAGAATTCCGTCTTATGACCTCCAATTCTTTCTTTCGCAAATCAAACAGACAGTAAACAACAAACACGGGTTTTGTTATCAATTAAAGGAGACATGGGGTGGTGGTTTTATCAAGAGCTAGCTAGTATAGGTAAACAATGGAATGCAAGACTTTTGAAAGTGAAAACGTTTTATCAACGTAGTATAGTCGTCAATTCTAGTAGTTAGCTTTTGTAGTCGAATGCATTGGGGTTAAATCGTATGTAACCTTGAGGGTGCAAATCCCTATAGTGGATTTTGGGTATTCAGAAACGATTGCTAAGACATTGTACTAACAAACGATTCGCAAGAATTCACCAAACCAAGAAAAGTGTATTGTCATCCAAAGTCCTAGCATGCTCAAGATTTCACCACGAACCCGTGGGTGATGTTTAGCTACTCATACTCATGTTTTCACAAGCAAGAGATATGATAATCAAAACCATAAACATACACAAGAAGCAAGAAATCAGAAATGATACAGAATTACCGATTATGAAGAATTACTGAGCTCCAATTGATCATCCAGTGGAGCTTTTCTCACACTTAGCAACTATCAACTATAAGACAAAACAAAGAGGGCAAATGACTGCTGAAACATCGCAGAATGTTGCTCTCATAACTCAAGGTTCTTCTGAAAAGAAGGATATCAAAGAGGTGACTGAGGAAAATGCTCTTGCTTTAAAGCATATGATCAAATACATTAGTCAGGAAATTGAAAGAAGAAGGACCAAAGAGAAGCTAAAAAAACATCTAGCTCCCAACTATCACCAATACGAAAGTATGCAATTGACTAGTTCGCTGAACAAGCCTGCTCAGCAAGCATCAAGTACTGAGGGAGCAAAAAGCGGGCACGGTATCTATTTCTATTGTTAGAAACCTGGTCACTTTAAAAGAGACTGCCTAGCTTACAACAAGTTGAAGACAGGTGACAGGAAAGATAGAAGAAATTTCAAGAGAGGCCAGAGATCTATGCTCATTGAGGAAAAGAAAAAGATCCAAATTCAATTGGATGCTCTTGATCTTGACTTTGAGTCCGAGAATGAGGACTTAGATAATTCCAAACTACCTTCACCAGAGTTGTGTGGCATCACTCATGAATTGGTTGACTTTGGTCAAAAGAAGAAAGAAATGTGTGGAGTTTCTAAGGATGTCTATCCAGATTGCTAGCATGTCTCGATGAGGTAATCACTATTTCTCGATTTGTAAATTATGAGAGTGATGAGGAAGGAATCAAAGATCTAGAACACCTCAGGAATGAGCTTGATCTTTATGAGAGAGAATTCATGGTTGTCCAAGCTAGAACCAAGATTCTCGAAGAAGAAAAGAAAACTCTTAAAAAGGAGTTTGCACAAATACACAAGGTATCTGAATCAAAGGCTGCTAAGAATGCAATCCTGAAAGCTTAGATAGTTGAGACTATTAGAAAGCACAAGGAAGAAATGGAGGAACTTCAAGGGAACTTTGATAAAATTCTCATTGAGAATACTAAGATCAAAGAAAAGAAAGTTTCATTTTAATCCTATGCTAAAGCTTGTGACACTCTGACTGAGTTACACTCTTATTTAAGAGATGCCTCAGAGAAAGGAGGACTTGGGCTAGACACTCAAACAAATAGTTCTACCATTCTAAATAAGAATGATGAAAGAATGACATTTGTCAAAGGTCAGTAAGGTGATTCCTAAACAACCTATGTCATTGGTCAGAAAGCTAAGGTTTCTGACAAAGGAAAAGCAGTTGCGACTATGCCTTTGAGGGAAAAATAAGTCCCAAAGAAATCTGATGGGAATGTTCTGAAAAAGGAACACCACACTGAAAAGTGTGATTGCCCACAGTGCTACGTTTCTAGGAAAGGGAAGATTGCTGGTGCTGGCAAATTCTCTAATGTCACTTTTTCGGATAGAAAGATAACCCAGAGACTAGTAAGACTGCTAAGAGGAGATCTCAGTCGGCACCTTTTGCTCGAAATGGCATTGGCTACAAAGTCATTGAGAAACAACTTGCTCATGAGTACAAACAAGAGTAATAACGATGTATAAAAGCTAGGGTTGCTCACATCAATCATCAGAAGAGGAAGAAAGATCAAACCACATGCAATCTGAATGCCAGGTGGTGAGTCGGTTTTACATCGTCTCATTTAGTCTTTTTCACCGTCTTGTTGTAGTTCTTAAGTGTAGTCATAGTTTATTTTATTAGTGTTTTGTTACGTTTTTGTGTTTTGTGTGTTTTGTAGGTGTTTGGTGAAAATGCAATGAAACAAGGCTAAACCAGTGCATAATAATGCATTAATGGAAGCATGTAGGTTAAATAACCTAAAAGTTGATTGAAAATGGAGTTGATCGGTCGAAACGGAAGTGGATTCGGAGTTCGGACGAAGATTTTAGAGCCGTTTAAGTGAAAGTGCGCGAAATTCGAACTACGATGGAGCTACTGTGGAATTTTGGCCATAACTTTTGCATATGAACTCCGATTGACATGATCTTGGTGTCCACGCATAGATAAGACCAAGAGATACAACCATCTCCATATTCTAACGTTTAGAGGACCAAAAATGGCTTGGTGGACGCCATGGATGAACTTTGGCGTCCGCCAAGTTTAATCTTGGCGTCCGCCAACTTTCTTCCATGGCAGACGCCAACTAGAAAGTTGGTGGATGCCAACTTTCTCTGTTTCTGCCTCAGTTCGTCATTTTCTTTCCTTTTCGATCCAGCCTTCTTTTTTTTCCCTCTATTCTATTAGATAGACAAAAACATTACGTTCATAATTCATTCTGTTGTCAAGTATTGAACTTTGCTCTGAAGCTAGTCCTAGTTTCCAACGATTTTCATCTTGTAATCTACATACTTTCTTGCATCAATCGCTTCAGATTCTTCAGGTTCTACCTAGGGTTTGTGACAACGAAGGGTAAAACTGTATCAATCGATCAATTCCTCGTATTTAGTATTAGACAATGTGTGTTAATGGTTTAATTGCTTACTTGATTATGTTTTCGCATAACATGAGTAGCTAAACACCCAGATTATCGGGTGGTGACAGATTCAAGCATGCTAGTTAGGGTTTATGCATTTATATACAATCGGGTTACGATTACTATGTGCTTTTTAGATTAGATTGTATATCCTGCTATTAGGTTTGATGCGCAATCCGTCAATGTCACTGTTAGATTAAGCATTTGATCCCTGGAAACCAAAACGTTTTTCGTCTTGCTTCAATCTAATAGTTATTTGCAAACGGTAATAGTAGAATTATCTTTATTGATCGTAGCTTAGTGAAATTGACGCCTTCACTAATGCTATTCGTTTTCTGAACCCAAGTAGTGACAACTTGAGGTAATCGTTACCTGTGGATCGCATATTTCCTGCTAGCTAGCTTATCTTCAAGTCACCACTCCATAATTCTCCTCATTCATATATCAATCTCGCTAAGTGTCAATCATATCTAGTTTTGTCTGCCTAGTTTTCTACTTTAACGTAGTTAATCAATCTGCTGCCGAAGCAAAAACTACTCTTTACTGCTTTCCATATTGTTTCTATTTATTCGTAAACTCAAACTCAGCCCAGTTAAGTCCTTCGAGACCGGCCTCAGGGTTAACTTCACTGCACTACAAGTTTTCGTAGTGTTGAGAATTAACTCTTAGCTATTAAACATATTTAAAACTTTGATTTTGACACATCAAGTTTTTGGCGCCTCTGCCGGGGACTTAACTCCTTTGTTAAGTTTACGAATTTTACTTACAGTATTTTTGTTTTTTCTTTTTTCTAGATTTTGTTTTTATTTTCGTTAGTTTTTTTCCCTTGTTACCTCTGTGTTTCTCGTATTCAGTGCTTGTTTTAACAAACGGGTACTGACGTTTGCGTAGTTCTTGTGTTGTATTTGTCTTGCAGCACAGGTTCAAAGAGATGACCGAGTTGGGGCAGCCTTCTATGGCTGCACTCTTCGCACCGCCCGTAAAAGTTTACCAACCTAGTATTGTCACTCCTGCCAATGTGCGTAACTTGGAGATTAAGGGGCATCTTATGGACCTACATCCGAAATTCTATGGGCAAAAGAATGAGGAAGTGATGGGATTTCTTATGGATCTGGAGCACTTAATTGGGTGGCTTCCTAAAGGTGAGAATGTCACCGACAATCATCTGAAGATGAGGGTTTTTCCTATATGTTTAGCTGACAAGGCACGACAGTGGATGAATAGCTGGGATGAAGGAAGCTTAACCACCTGGGTTGAAGTCTACAATGCATTTATGCAGAAGTACTACCCTCTATCTAAGACTTCTTCTATCAGGAAAAACATCAGTACCTTTAGCCAGCTGTATGATGAGTCTCTATATGAAGCATGGGACAGGTTCAAGAGCCTGCTAGCTCAATGTCCTCACCACAGGTACCCCCAAGCTGATCTGAATCAGTATTTCTATGATGGGTTCAATGAGAACCACCAGTATATGATAGATGTATCTTGCGGGGGTAATATGATGGAATTAACTGCTGCTGCTCTCAAGGATAAGTTTGCTAAGTTGGCACAAAACAAGCAACACCGTAATCCCAGGAGAAAGGTCAGGGGTCAAAGGGGAGAAGCAAACGCTATTTTTGATGAAGAGCAGAGACCCGATGCAGGTTTGGTGCAACCAACAGGAGGATCAGGATGGGTAGACGAATTCCAGAGCTTCATGAATAAGTCAAGGGAGTTTATGCGCGAAACTAAGGCGCATCGTCAGTCTACCGATGCCTGTATTGGAAAACTGGAAAAAGAAACGGAAAAGATCCAAAGAGTTCTCCAGCAGCTACTAGAGAAGAACAATGAGAGAGAATAGGAAAAATTCCCTGGTACTCCCAAGAGGGCAATGGCTATTAAGGTGATCACAGAAACACCGGTTGAGGTGACTGTTTCGGAAAATGAGACCCGTGTTGAGGTTTCAAAACTGATTTGCACAGCTTGTGGGTGTGCATCGTTGATTCTGATTGCTAGTGAAGCAATAGTAGAAGAGGTGATAACTCCCGATAATTCTGTTGAGGAGTTGATCCCGGAACAAGAGGAAGATCCAGCCATTTTCTTTGGAGAATTGGGTTCTGAAAAAGAGGAATATTATGCATCTATAGTGAGCATTCCGGAAATTGGAGCAGTTGAAGTTCCTGCCAAGGAAGAAGAGTTAGCAGAAAATGTGAAGGAGCATCCTCTCAGTAAGAAGAGCTTTAACATCGTAGTTGGGATGGGAAATTCAAAAGTCATTGCGACTTTAGATAGAGGAGCTACATGTAATACAATCCCATACTGGAAGAGATGAAAGCTCGACTCCAAATGGCGGATGGGTCACATAGAAGACCAGTTGGATTAGCAAAGGGTGTCACGGTTAAACTGAATGGTGAAACTGTTGTCACCAATTTTGTTGTTCTGAAGGATGTCCGGGAAGATCAGAAGATACGACCCGATACAATCCTCCTTGGCTGGCCAATTTTATTCGCCTCTAGAATGGATATTAGCGTATTTAGACGCACAGCAACATACGAGGTGAATGGTACGGTCGGCATGGTGAAGGCATTGGATTATGTTCCTAAGGATTTTATCTGCAAGGATTATTCTGCGGGGTATGTTGGACCCCTTTATATCTATTCGCAGGTGAAAGGGCAGAGGAATTCGAGCTTGTGGAAGTCTAGTACCACCATCACAAATGAACACCACTAGTCTTCTACACATCTTGGAAACCTTCAATCAGGGAAGCCCTCTCCTATCAACTCTCTACTTTTCTCTTTTGCACTCATTTGCTCGAGGGTGAGCACGAGTTCAGGTTTGGGGAGGGGTGTTTTGAGTTTTGATCTGCTTTAGGCTTCTTGCTTGCATGTTTTCGGATGTGTTTCTTTTTATATTTCTTATTCGAGTCTGTCTGTTGAGTCTAAGTCTGTCTCCCAAGTCGAGCGTCTATTGCATGTACTAAGCCTGTTTAATGCTTTTGTTTTGGCTGATCCTTGACTATTAGTAGTTTGCGTGTTTAAGTTTGCTAAGTTCGTTTCTGTTGTAATTAGAAAGTATTCTCTAGTTCTGTAGTCCAAAATGCATGTGAGTAAACCTTAGCCGATGAAAAAACATAGTACCGGCGCCTGTGTGATTTAATTCGGGAAGTGCAAACTCCCTTCTTTGTGCCTCATCATTCTCATGTGTACTCTTTGTATGTTAAGTATGACGAATGGCATGTTTCCCATTCTTATTTGCTTATGCCAAACCCGTTCCAATAACAGGTTTGGGGTGGAGGTTTATGCGTATTGTATGTGTGGATAAAGACTATGATGTTCAGGTTTTTCGTTCTCTCAAAAAAATAAAATAAGTCTCGGAGTGGTTCTATGGTACTAGTTACCACCGTTAGTCGTGTTGGGCACTTTTCAGATACTACCTATATACCGGTGTGCCCCTTAAAAGCTATATGACCGTGAAGGTTAAAGGAGTGTATACCAAACCAGCACGCACAAAAGTGCGGACTTTCGGTAAAACAGACACTACCAAAAAATTAAGACAGGAAAAAAAGATATAAGCATATAGGTCATATATAAGACTGTAAAATAGTAGTATGGAAAAAATGAAAAATTGGAAAAGTAGAGAACGATTGCCTTTTTATAAGTCTACTGCTGATTGTTATGGAGCTATGAAAAAGTCCCTTCTGACTTGACTGATTGAGTACATTGCATGAGGTATTTGAGGCATCTTTTTGACGTAAGTCACCTTCCTTATATCTTTATATTTTTTAGTGACTACCCCTAATGGACACTTTCAGGAGCGTCAGGGATTAGATGCATAGGATCCACTTGCGAGGGACTACCGTGTTAGGCTTAAGTTCTATTTACTTTGGAAACGAACTTTTTGAACTTATGCATGTGATTCTGTGAATGTCAGTGTGAAGTCAAAACTTCTGCATTATTCGGACTTATTATTTGCAATCGTAGACTCGGTACCTTGGGTGTTAGACTTTACTTTGTGTCTATGTGTTTTTATTTTTCTAGGCTTTTTAGAGAGTCTGTTGCTTGGGGACAAGCAAGGGTTCGGTTTGGTAGTTTGATGAGTCAGTTTTACATCGTCTCATTTAGTCTTTTTCAGCGTCTTGTTGTAGTTCTGAAGTGTAGTCATAGTTTATTTTATTAGTGTTTTGTTACGTTTTTGTGTTTTGTGTGTTTTGTAGGTGTTTGGTGAAAACACATTGGAACAAGGCTAAACCATTGCATATTAATGCATTAATGGAAGCACGAAAGTTCTGAGACCTGGAAGGTGGTCGAAAATGAAGTTGATCGGTTGAAACGGAAGTGGATTCGGAGTTTGGACGAAGATTTTAGAGCCGTTTAAGTGAAAGCGCGCGAAATTCGAACTACGATGGAGCAGCTTTGGCATTTTGGCCATAACCTTTGCATATGAACTCCGATTGACCTGATCTTGGTGTCCACGTGTAGATAAGACCAATAGCTACAACAATGAAGAGTAACCATCTCCATATTACGACATTTAGAGGACCAAAACGGGCTTGGCGGACGCCAAAGTAAGAGTTGGCGGACGCCATGGATGGATTTTGGCGTCCGCCAAGTTTAATCTTGGCGTCCGCCAACCTTCTTCCATGGCGGACGCCAACTAGAAAGTTGGTGGACGCCAACTTTCTCTGTTTCTGCCTCAGTTCACCATTTTGTTTCCTTTTCGATCCAGACATCGTTTTTCTCCCTCTATTCTATTAGATAGACAAAAATATTACTTTCATAATTCATTCTATTGTCAAGTATTGAACTTTGCTCTGAAGCTAGACCCAGTTTCCAATGATTTTCATCTTGTAATCCGACAATTATCATTGATTGGGAGCGCAATCTACATACTTTCTTGCATAAATCGCTTCAGATTCTTCAGGTTCTACCTAGGTTTGTGACAACGAAGGGTAAAACTATATCAATCGATCAATTCCTCGCATTTAGTATTAGACTATGTGTGTTAATGGTTTAATTGCTTATTTGATTATGTCTTCGCATAACATGAGTAGATAAACACCCAGATTATGGGGTGGTGACGGATTCAAGCATGCTAGTTAGGGTTTATGCATTTATATTCAATCGGGTTACAATTACTATGTGCTTTTTAGATTAGATTGTATATCCTGCTATTACGTTTGATGCGCAATCCATCAATATCACTGTTAGATTAAGCATTTGATCCCTAGAAACTAAAACATTTTTCGTCTTGCTTCAATCGAACAGTTAGTTGCAAACGGTAATAGTAGGATTATCTTTATTGATCGTAGCTTAGTGAAATTGACGCCTTCACTAATGCTATTCATTTTCAACTAGAGCTAATTGTTTCCTGTGGATCGCATATTTCCTGCTAGCTAGCTTATCTTCAAGTCACCACTCCATAATTCTCCTCATTCATATATCAATCTCATTAAGTGTCAATCATTTCTAGTTTTGTCTGCCTAGTTGTCTACT
This sequence comes from Plantago major, assembly GCA_026545765.1. Lineage (NCBI taxonomy): Eukaryota > Viridiplantae > Streptophyta > Magnoliopsida > Lamiales > Plantaginaceae > Plantago > Plantago major. Next base: position 67,633,868 of record CM048844.1, on the reverse strand, counting down.
TTCACGTAGTTAATCAATCTGCTGCCGAAGCAAAAACAACTCTTTACTACTTTCCATATTGTTTCTATTTATTCGTAAACCCAAACTCTGCCTAGTTAAGTCCTTCAATACCGACCTCGGGGTTAACTTCACTGCACTACAAGTTTTCATAGTGTTGAGAATTAACTCTTAGCTCTTAAACAATTTTAAAACTTTGATTTTGACACATCATGTTTTTGGCGCCGCTGCCGGGGACTGAACTCCTTTATTAAGTTTACGAATTTTAGTTACAGTATTTTTGTTTTTTCTATTTTCTAGTTTTTGTTTTTGTTTTCGTTAGTTTGTTTTTTCCTTGTTACCTTTGTGTTTCTCGTCTTCAGTGCTTGTTTTAACTACCAAGTACTTACATTTGCGTAGTTCTGGTGTTGTGTCTATCTTGCAGCATAGGTTCGAAGAGATGACCGAGTTGGAGCAGCCTTCTATGGCTGCACTCTTCGCACCGCCCGTAAACGTTTATCGTCCTAGTGTTGTCACTCTTGCCAATTGGCGTAACATGGAGATTAAGGGGCATCTTATGGCCCTACTTCGAAAATTCTATGGGTAGAAGTATGAGGAAGTGATGGGATTTCTTATGGAGCTGGAGCACTTTATTGGGTGGCTGCCTAAAGGTGAGAATGTCACCGACAATGATCTGAAGATGAGTGTTTTTCCTATATGTTTAGCTGACAAGGAACGACATTGGATGAAGGAAGCTTAACCACCTGGGTTAAAGTCTACCATGCATTTATGCAGAAGTACTACCCTCTGTCTAAGACTTCTTCTATCAGGCAGCAAATCAGTACCTTTAGCCAGCTGTATGATGAGTCTTTGTATGAAGCATGGGACAGGTTCAAGAGCCTGCTAGCTCAATGTCGTCACCACAGGTACCCCCAGGCTGATCTAAATCAGTATTTCTATGATGGGTTGAATGAGAACCAGCAGTATATGATAGATGCGTCCTGCGGGGGTAATATGATGGAATTAACTGCTGCTGCTCTCAAGGATAAGTTTGCTAAGTTGGCACAAAACAACCAACACTGTAACCCCAGGAGAAATGTCAGGGGTCAAAGGGGAGAAGCAAACGCTGCTTTTGATGAAGAGCAGAGACCCGACGCAGGTTTAGTGCAACCAACAGGTGGATCAGGATGGGTAGATGAATTCCGGAGTTTCATGAATGAGTCAAGGGAGTTTATGCGCGAAACTAAGGCGCATCGTCAGTCTACCGATGCCCGTATTGGGAATCTGGAAACAGATAGTGAAAAGATCCAAAGAGTTCTCCAGTAGCTACTAGAGAAGAACCATGAGAGAGAAAAGGAAAAATCCCTAGTACTCCCGAAAGGGCAATGTCTATTAAGGTCATCACAGAAACACCGGTTGAGGTGACTGTTTCAGAAAATGAGACCCGTGTTAAGGTTTCAAAACAGATTTGCGCAGCTTGTGGGTGTGCATCGTTGATTCCGATTGCTAGTGAAGCAACAGTAGAAGAGGTGATAACTCCCGGTAATTCTGTTGAGGAGTTGATCCTAGAACAAGAGGAAGATCCAGCCATTTCCGTTGGAGAATTGGGTTCTGAAACAGAGGAAGATTCTGCAGCTATAGTGAGAATTCCGGAAATTGGAGCAGTTGAAGTTCTTGCCAAGGAAGAAGAGTTAGCAGAAAATGTGAAGCAGCATCCTCTCAGTAAGAAGAGCTTTAACATCGTAGTTGGGATGGGAAATTCAAAAGTCATTGCGAGTTTAGATATAGGAGCTACATGTAATACAATCCCATACAGTCTGTTTAAGGGATGTGGCTTTACGGGCTTGAAAGAGATGAAAGATCGACTCCTAATGGCGGATGGGTCACATAGAAGTCCAGTTGGATTAGCAAAGGGTGTCACGGTTAAACTGAATGGTGAAACTGTTGTCACCAATTTTGTTGTTCTGAAGGATGTCCGGGAAGATCAGAAGACAGGACCCGATACAATCCTCCTTGGCTGGCCATTTTTATTCGCCTCTAGAATGGATATTAGCGTATTTAGACGCACAACAACATACAAGGTGAATGGCAAGGTCGGCATGGTGAAGGCATTGGATTATTTGACTAAGGATTTTATCTGCAATGATTATTCTGCGGGTTATGTTGGACCCCTTTATATCTATTCGCAGGTGCAAGGGCAGAGGAATTCGAGCATGGGGAAGTCTAGTACCCACCATCGCAAATGAACACCACCAGTCTTCTACACATCTTGGAAACCTTCAATCAGGGAAGCCCTCTCCTACCAACTCCCTACTTTTCTCTTTTCACTCGTTTACTTGAGGGTGAGCACGTGTTCAGGTTTGGGGAGGGGTGTTTTGAGTTTTGATCTGCTTTAGGCTTCTTGCTTCATGTTTTCGGATGTGTTTGTTTTTGTATTTCTTATTCGAGTCTGTCTGTTGAGTCTAAGTCTATCTCCCAAGTCGAGCGTCTATTGCATGTACTAAACTTGTTTAATGCTTTTGTTTTGGCTGATCCTTGACTATTAGCAGTTTGTGTGTTTGTTTTTGATAAGTTCGTTTCTGCTGTAAATAGAAAGTCTGCTCTAGTTCTATAGTCCAAAAACCCTGTGAGTAAACCTTAGCCGATGAAAAAATATTGTACCGGCGCCTGTGCGATTTAATTCGGGAAGTGCAAACTCCCTTGTTTGCGCGTTATCATTCTCATGTGTACTTTGTATAAGTTAAGTATGACGAACGACATATTTCCCATTATTATTTGCTTATGCCAAACCCGTTCCAAGAACAGGTTTGGGGAGGAGGTTTATGCGTATTGTATGTGTTGACAAAGACAATGATGTTCAGGTTTTTCGTTCTCTCAAAAAAATAAAATAAGTCTCGGAGTGGATCTATGGTACTAGTTACCACCGTTAGTCGTGTTGGGCACTTTTCAGCTACTACCTATATACCGGCGTGAACCTTAAAAGCTATATGACCGTGAGGGTTGATGGAGTGTATACCAAACTAACACGTACAAAAGTGCGGACTTTTGGTAAAACAGACACTACCAAAAAATTGATACAAGAAAAAAAGATATAAGCATATGGGTCATATATAAGACTGCAAAATAGTAGTATGCAAAAAATGAAAAATTGGAAAAGGAGAGAACGATTGCCTTTTTATAAGTCCACTGCTGATTGTTATGGAGCTATGAAAAAGTCCCTTCTGACTTAACTGATTGAGTACATTGTATGAGGTATTTGAGGCATCTTTGTGACGTAAGTCACCTTCCTTATCTCTTTATATTTTTGAGTGACTACACCTACTGGACACTTCCAGGAGCGTGAGGGATTAGATGCATAGGATCCACTTGCGAGGGACTACTGTGTTAGGCTTAAATTCTATTTACTTTGGAAATGAACTTTTTGAACATATGCATGTGATTCTGTGAATGTCAGTGTGAAGTCAAAACTTCTGCATTATTCGGACTTATTATTTGCAATCGTAGACTCGGTACCTTGGGTGTTAGACTTTACTTTGTGTCTATGTGTTTTTATTTTTCTAGGTGTTTTAGAGAGTCTGTTGCTTGGGGACAAGCAAGGGTTCGGTTTTGGGAGTTTGATGAGTCGGTTTTACATCGTCTCATTTAGTCTTTTTCACCGTCTTGTTGTAGTTCTTAAGTGTAGTCATAGTTTATTTTATTAGTGTTTTCTTACGTTTTTGTGTTTTATGTATTTTGTAGTTGTTTGGTGAAAACGCATTGAAACAAGACTACACCAGTGAATATTAATGCATTAATGGAAGCATGGAAGTTCCAAGACCTGAAAGATGGTTTAAAATGTAGTTTTTCGGTCGAAATGGAAGTGGATTCGGAGTTCAGACGAAGATTTTAGAGCCGTTTCAGTGAAAGCGCGCGAAATTCGAACTACGATGGAGCAGCTTTGGAATTTTGGCCATAACGTTTGCATATGAACTCCGATTGACTCATCTTGGTGTCCACGTGTAGATATGACCAATAGCTACAACTTTGAAGAAGGAACCATCTCCATATTCCAACGTTTAGAGGACGAAAAAGGGCTTGGCGGACGCCAATGTCAGAGTTGGCGGATACCATGGATGGATTTTGGCGTCCGCCAAGTTTAATCTTGGCGTCCGCCAACCTTCATCCATGGCGGATGCCAACTAGAAAGTTGGTGGACGCCAACTTTCTCTATTTCTGCCTCAGTTCGCCGTTTTCTTTCCTTTTCGAACCAAACTTCGTTTTTTTCCCTCTATTCTATTAGATAGACAAAAACATTACTTTCATAATTCATTCTATTGTCAAGTATTGAACTTTGCTCTGAAGCTAGACCTAGTTTCCAACAATTTTAATCTTGTAAACCGACGATTACCATTGATTGGGAGCTGTTAGGAATATCTGTTTAGATTTTGATCAGCAACCTAATGACTTATCTTAGCTCAGAAATGTGGTTAGTACTCTTGGTTCACTTGAACACTGTAAAAGAGGAAAATCACTACGTATGTTAGTCTAACAAATCTTGTATAGGATGTTAGGTCTCTGAATGTAATTTTTATATCTTTGAAGAAGACCAAGAAGAAGGCATCCGGTAGGAGAGTTCAACAAATTTGAAGATTTGAAGACTGCACAAGATTGCTAAAGACGAAGGAAATTTGTCTCATCAGATACCTATGTCCAGATATCTTAAAGAAACAAGTGTTTTTCAATAAAAAAGTTTTGCAAAAGATATCTGAGAACACAAGGTTTCTGAACGAGGAAAAGTGCCCACAGAAACCTACACTCAGATACCTTGGATAAAACTATGTTTCTGGTAAACAATGTTTCAACATGTATATGAAGATGTGAAGGTCTCTGGAAAGGGACATGCAATACTTCAGAAAGCGTGCATAGTTCTGTTGGCACTACAGGACAAAAATAGTACAATGCAATAAATGCGCAGACAAAGTCATCTGAACAAAAGAGGAAATCTCTGAAAAGAGACAACGTTTTCTGCAGTACTATTTTCAGATATCAATAGTATGAATTTGAATTGAGCCTAACGGACACTATTCAAACGGCTTCAAATTCAACTATTAATATCACCACTTAGAATGCTTGATACACACCTTGAACTTACACTGAACAGACAAAACGAACTTATTCATTCAAGCATACAAGCCTTCAACCTACTTACTCTTTAGCTTACAGTTGCGACTAAGCTCTTGAACTCTAAGTAGCACGAAAGTTCTACGTGTCCTGATCCTTAACAAGCATTGCTATCTGTGAAGGAGTTGAATCAAAAGATCAAGTATCTGAGTTTCATTCTCCAGAACATTTAACATAGACTTGGGTCAGTAAAGAACATATCACGACACATTGTGAAGTGTGTTAAGTGATCCTTGTTCTATAGAGTATTCCTACATAACTGAAAAGTTATTAAGACTACTCACTTGACAAACCATCATAACCAACACCTTAAACGGCGTGGAGTACAGGAAGTACTTAGTTTGGAAAACTGAGGAATAACTCCAAGGTTACTGAGCATAGGAAGTACTTAGTTTGGGAAACTAAAGAATAGCTCAAAGATTTCTGAGTATAGGAAGTACTTGGCTGGGAGCCGGGGAATAACTCAGGGGGAACTCTTGGTTGGGAACCTAGTGTATTTTGGAATCGAGAGAAGATATTTGTAAGGTGAACTCAATTATCTGTCTTAGTGGATTCTAGGTCTGATAAAGGTCGAAGTGGATTAGTTGAAGGATTACGCCACCTTCAGATACCACTATAAAAGACGTGTATTTACTTTCAGCAATTTACTTATTGTTCTCTTTATCCTGCTAAGTATTTAAACACATTATATCTTGCTGAGCACGTGCACTTATCACAGAAAAGACTTCCGCTCTCTGAAATTAAGTATCAGATATCTTCACAGATATCTGAGAAATTGTGTTTATCGACAAAAGTTGTAAAAGACTATTCACCCCCCCCCCCCCCCCCGAGTCTTTTCCTTTGCCGTTATCTGGACCAACAAGTGGTATCAGAGCGGGAGGTTCCCAAGCCTTCTGCACTGAACTGAGATTCCAGATAAGTGCCCACTAACTACTTTTCACCTACACTTGATTTGTTTGTTTAGTGTAATTGTTGCAGGATGTCTTTTAGTGACGCTCCAATTCTCAAGCCAGGGAACTATGAGAAATGGAAGAAAACCATGATGCTCCACCAAGAAGCCATCAGTGACGAAATGATCGACGTAATAAAGAATGGCCCCATAGTCATTCAACAACTCAAGCAGGTCATGGAGGTTTCTAATGGTAGAGATAGAGTTCCCACTGATGAAGAACCAAGTGGTTGTTCCTCACAACAAAAAGGCCAACCAAAGGAAGACCCATCGTCAAGTTGTTTATGAGCCAAAGCCCAGAGAGCTCTGGACATCGGAAGATACCAAGAGAAATCAACTGGATGGTCAGGCTCGCAATATCATCATACATTCAACTGCAGCGCACATACAGTGTAAATTGAGGGGGTGCAAAAACGGAGAAAGTGGCCTGGCAACTGATTGAAGAAATCTGTGCTGGCACTAAGAAAACAAAGGAAAATAAGTTCGAAGTTTTGAAGCTCAAATTCCAAAACTTTAAGCAAGGTCCCACAGAGAATCTTGAAGAACTGGATTTCCGGTTCACAACATTGATGAGTGAAATGGCTGCAGTTGGTGAAAGTGAGAGATACTCTAACTCTGAAAAGGTTAAGACTATCGTGAGAAGCTTGAATAAAAAATGGGAACATACTCAGTACTTTTAATTCAACCAAGCAATGCCAAATATCACTCCAGTAGAACTCTTTTCTCACTTAGCTACAGTCAACTATGAAACTACTCAGAGAGAACAAATGATTGCTGAGAAAGTTCACAATGTTGCTTTAGTAACACAAGGTACTTCTGAAAAGAAGGATAACAAAGAAATGACTGAGGAAGATGCTCTTGCTGTGAAGCAAATGAGAAAATATGTTAGTCGGGAGATTGAGAGAAGAAAAGCCAAAGAGAAGCTGAAAAAGCATCTAGGACTATCACCAGTACAAAAATATGCAGCTGTCAAGCTCGCTAAACAAGCAGGCTCAGCAAGCATCTAGTACTGAGGAAGCAGAAATCGAAAGCGATATCTATTTCTATTGTCAGAAACCTGGTCATTTTAAAAGAGACTGTCCTATTTTCAATAAGCTAAAGACAGGTGACAAGAAAGATAGAAGAAACGTCAAGAGAGGTCAGAGACCTATGCTCACTCAAGAAAGGAAAAAGATTCAAATCCAACTGGATGCTCTTGATATTGAGTCAGAATCTAAGGAAGAAGACTCAGATGACTCCAAACTACCTTCTCCAGAATTATGTGGCATCACTCATGAATTAGTTGACTTTGGTCAAAAGAAAAGGAAATTATGTAGGGTTGTTGAGGAGATCTATCCAGATTGCTCCAACATTGAGCCTTGCCTAATGGCTGACGAGGTAACCAACATTTCTCAATTCATAAATTATGAGAGTGATGAGGAAGAAATTAGAGATTTAGAATATCTCAGAACAGAATTTCAAATGGTCCGAGCTAGAGCCGACATTTTGGATGAAGAAAAGAATTCTCTTGAGAAGGAAAATTCACAATTACTCAAGATATCTGAGAAAAAGGATGCCGAAAATGCAATTCTCAAAGCACAGATATCTGAGATGGAGAAGTCACACAGAAAGGCAATGGATATACTCCAAAAGGAAAATAAAGATCTTCTTTCTGAAAATGAGGAACTAAAAACGAAAGAACTATGTTTTCAATCCTATGCCAAAGCTAGTGACACTCTTACTGAAGTACACTCTTATTTAAGAGATCCTTCAGAAAAGGGAGGACTTAGGCTGGACACACAAACAAATAGTTCTACCGCTCTGAATAAGAGTGACGAAAGAATAACATTTGTTAGTGCTCTGCAAGATGGTTCCCAAATAACCTACAACAGAGGTCAGAAAGCTAAGGTTATTGACAAAGGAAAGGCAGTTGCGACCAAACCTTTGTGGGAAAAACAAGTCCAAAAGAAAACTGTTGGGAACGTTTTTGTAAAGAAACATAACACTGAAAAGTGTAATCACCCACAATGCTATGTCTGTTAAAAAGGAAAAATTGCAGGAGCAGGCAAATTTTCCAACATCACATTTTCTAGAAATAAAGACGTTCCAGAGACTAGCAAAGCTGTTGAGAAGAGAACTCAGATAGCACCAGGTGCTCGAAATGGCATTGTCTAGAAAGCCATCGGGAAACAACTTGCTCGTGAGCATAAACAAGAGCAAGAACGATGGATGAAAGCCAGGATTGTGCATAGCAATCATCAAAAGTGGAAGAAAGAACAGGCTACGACTACTCTGAATGCCAGGGCTAGAAGAAATCTGGCAAGGAAAGCTAAGTTCGCTGAAAAGCAGACTCAGCAATCTGACAGGTATCTGAAAGCACCACGAGGAGCACCAAGGAACACACCAAAAAGGAAAATAATTCTTAACAATGATAATACTACTCATTTACATAGAATTTCTCCTTATGTTCCTACTAGACAAAAGCATGTTCCTAAGAAATATATCAAAAATGGATTCCTACTGGAAGATTGTTTAGTCCAGATGGTTCCATCATTGACATGAGAACTTAAACTCCTATTTCCTGTTTTGTGCAGAACACTCCAAGGAAGAATCCAACATGGCATTTTGATAGTGGATGTGGGAAGCACATGACAGGAGAAAAAGAAAATCTGGTCAACTACAAAGTTTGCAATACTGGACCAGATATCAGATTTGCTGGAGGAGAAATAAATCCAACTGTAGGATTTGGAGATCTAAAATTGGGAGCCCTTACAATCTCTGGTGTACTTCATGTAAAGGGACTGAAATATAATCTCCTAAGCATGAGTCAATTTGCTGACAAGGGGTTCTCAGTAAAGATCAAATCAAAATTCTGCAAACTGGTTGACAATGAGTCAAAGCAGATAGTCTTGGTTGCTATGCGGAAAGGAAATCTTTATGTTGCTGACTGGGCATCTGCCACAACTGAAGAATGTCTCATGGTGAGTCAATCTGGCCACACTGAAGAAAATTGGCTATGGCATAAAAGAATGAGTCACTTGAACTTCAAAACTCTGAACAAGCTAGCCAAGAAAGAATTCGTGGTTTTTGGGTAAACCAAATGGGGAAACAATCCAAACCATCTTTCAATTCTAAAACTAGACACTCCAGTGAAAGGCCACTGCAAATGTTACATATGGATCTTTTTGAATCCTCTGTAACCAGCTATGCAGGAAAGAAGTATGGTCTGGTTGTCGTTGGTGATTACTCATGATTCACTTGGGTTGTATTTCTCAAACAAAAATCTGATGCAAGGGTTGAAATACCCAACTTGCTGAATAAGCTCGAAGTCATGAAAAATGACAAGGTATCTGTGATTAGAACAGACTATGGTACTGAGTTTGTGAACCAATACATAAAAGAATTTTGTACCTGCAAAGGTATACAACATCAACTATCTTCAGTAAGGACACCGAAACAAAATGGTGTTACTGAAAGGAAGAATAGGACCCTAAAAGAAGCAGCAAGAACAATGCTTGCTGACACTGAAATAAGTGAAATCTATTGGGTTGAAGCTGTTAACACAGCCTGCTACACTCAAAATAGATGTTTGATTAACAAACACCATAACAAAACTCCTTATGAACTTTTGATTGGTAGACCCCCTAGTATCAAACATCTAAGGGTGTTTGGTTGCAGATGTTTTGTTCTTAACAATGGAAAAGAATACATGAGACCATTTCAACCAAAAGCAGATGAAGGAGTATTTCTTGGTTATTCTCTGAATAGCAAAGCCTACAAAATCTACAACAAAATAACTCAAAAGATTGAAGAATCTGTTCATGTAGTTTTCTACGAAGGAAATAAGAAAGTACCCTTGAATAAAGAATTCTCAGATTGGTTCAAAGAACTAATGATTAAAGATTCTGAAGAAGAATCCTCAAAAGGAAACAACTCTGTCATTCACTTAGAGGATGACTCTGACGATGAAAAGCAACCATTGCTTGGTAAGAACCAGATGACTCTAAGACATGATGAAGAATTTCCTATGAGAATTCCAGAAATGGAACAGGTTACTGAGAACCTTCATCATGAAGTGGTTTCTGAGAATGAGATTGCTGAAAATTCAATCCCAGATATCAATGGCATTTCCCGTGTACCAGATATCTCAGATACTGAACAAGTATCCTGTCAAGATCATATTAATTCACATTCAGATCAAAATGATATTAATCCTACTAGTTCAAAACCCATTATAAAATGGATAACAAATCATCCTGCCAAGGATGTGATTGGTATTTTAGACCAAGGGGTTAGAACTAGGAGAGAAATTGCTGGAAATGCCGAGTCTCTTTATGAATGTTTCATCTCAAACATTGAACCTAAAACTATAGAAGAAGCATTGAAGGATCAAGATTGGATCTCTGCAATACAAGAAGAGTTGGATCAATTTGAGACAAACAAAGTCTGAAAACTGATTCCATTTGTTGATGGAATATCTGTAATTGGAACCAAGTGGGTTTTCAGGAACAAAATGAATGAGTCTGGCGAAATAATCAGATACAAAGCAAGGTTGGTTGCCAAGGGATTCACCCAGACTGAAGGACTAGATTTTGATGAGTCATATGCTCTAGTTGCAAGATTGGATGCAATTAGACTATTTCTAGCCTTTGCAACTCATAATGACTTTAAAGTTTATCAAATGGATGTCAAAAGTGCATTCCTAAACGGTGAACTTGCTGAGGAAGTCTATGTTGAACAACCACCAGGCTTTGAAGTTTCCACAGAAAGTAGAATGGTTTATAAGCTTCAGAAAGCTCTGTATGGACTGAAACAGGCTCCAAGAGCATGGTATGATACTTTAGCCAAATACTTGCTGGAAAATGGATTCAAGAAAGGAGATGTTGATAAAACACTCTTTACTTTGAACCATGAAGGGAAACTACTTTTAATTCAAGTATATGTTGATGACATTATATTTGGATCTAAAGACAAGCAACTTTGTGAAGACTTTGCTGAGCTCATGAAAAATAAATTTGAGATGATCATGATGGGAGAATTGAACTATTTTCTAGGGTTGCAATTCAAGCAACTTAATGATGGAATATACATTAGTCAAACAAAGTATGCAGAAGATATTCTCAACAAGTTTAATCTAAAGCCTTCTGAAAAGAATGCTAAGATACCTATGAGCATAGTACCAAAATGACCTATACTAAATCTGATAAGAGTGTTGAAGAACACAAGTATAGGAAATTGATTGGGTCTCTACTGTACCTCACTGCAAGTAGACCTGATATTCAATATGCAATTCGAGTGTGTGCTAGATTTCAGACAAATCCAATGAAATCACACTACAACATTGCCATTAAATATTAAGGTATGTAAAGGGTACTGTAGAAGTTGGATTGTGGTATCCAAAAGACAGTGGATTGAGTTTAGTTGGCCATTCTGATGCTGACTATGCTGGATCAATTCTTGATAGAAAAAGCACTTCAGGAACATGTAAATTTCTTGGTGCCAGATTAATATCATGGTTCAGCAAGAAACAAAACTCAATTGCCACATCCACCACAAAGGCTGAATATATTGCTATTGGGTGTTGTGCTTCACACATATTATGGATACAGTAAGAACTTAGAGACTATGAGATCAATGAAGAGAAAACTCCCATTTTCTGTGACAACACAAGTGCTATTGCCATAACTCAGAATCCTAAGTTTCATGCAAGAACAAAGCACATTGATGTTAGACACCACTTCATTAGAGATCATGTGGAAAAAGTCAATATAGAGTTACTCAAGATTGGTACTGAAGACCAACTTGCAGATATCTTTACACAGCCTTTGCATGAAAACAGGTTCTTAACCTTAAGACATAATCTTGGGTTAATGGAGCTACCAAAGGAACTGAAAAGTTCTAATCTCTGAGACGGGAACTCATAAGGGAGAAAAGATATCTAGAACGGGTATCCAAATATCTATGGCAAAAGGTAAAAACTCCTACCAAAAAGGTATCTGAGACAGGAACTCATATACCAAAAAGGAGCTAAAAGTGTGAGTGAAACAGGAACTCAGTATGATTAAGAAGGAAAACAAGACATAAGATATCTGGAACGGGAATCCAGAATATCAAAGACAAAAGGTGAAACACATAGCAAAAAGATATTTGAGACGGGTACTCAGATATCAAAGGTTAAAGGGTAAAATGGCTATTTGAAGATTTCTGCGACAGGTATTCAGATATCTAGATCACTCAGTGAGGGGGAACACAAAAGAAGAAAGTAGTACAACTATCCGTAGTCAACTACTCTCTCGTATTTTGTATTATTTCCATATTTGTGAAATATATGAACAGATGTATTGTTTGAAGATAAATTTAGAAAACCAAACTGTCCCTTAGTCACACAGAAGAAATGTTATTGAGATAGCTACTCGCCAAAGATCATTAATTGGGAACGATTACATGAAGTGATTGTGATAACTGCTGGAAAAGCAATCTCAGCCCTTGATGAAATGGGCGTTCCAGATTCAACGTCCAAAATTTAACCTCGCTAAAAGGTAGTGGACTGTAAAAACAGTTACGGCCCACTAGCATTTAATGCAAAGCAGTTTTCACCCACGTCTTTCTGCACGAACACAGATACATATGCACAAAATCAATTTGTATGTATATGTTTGTTGAGATTTGCGTTGCTATATATATAGGATTTTGGCAAAAGAGATCACTTTCGCCTAATCCAACATTCACACTTACACAAAAATAGCAAAAACCTTTCAAATTTTTCTGCAAATCTCTGTTCTTCGCTTAGTTTTTCTGCAAAGAATCACTAATCTCCTACCTTAATCTCTTTCCGACATTCAAAACTTTCACTATTTAAAGAGATTGCTCCAAAATGTGCTCTTACCCAGAAATCCCAGGCTACTACCTCTAGTACTGCTGAAAAGCAAGCACCAGTGTTGGTTATAAAGAACAATCGGCTGATAGGTGACTTCAATCCTTACCATTGGACTTCAAATCACAGGATGATTTGGGGTGGTGCCATGATTGAGGAATACCTTGTTGCTGCTATTGAAAACCAGGCTGATAGGAAATTGATTCTTGGTATGCTTGAAAAGGCACAAATCAAGGGTTTCCTGTGTGCTATTCCCAGTGGAGTTTCCTCACTGGATGTGTAGGAATTCTACAACAATTCCAGGATTATTTCTTGTGTTTCTGAAGGCACTGAGATAGTGTCTGTAAAATCAAAAGTTCAAGGAAAGGACATCCTTCTGAACTTAACAACTTTCTATGAGTTGTTTGAACTTCAAAATCTTGTAAATGATTTTGAAATAAACACCAAGGATGATGATCTCCTTGAAGGTGTAAAGAAACTTTACAGCGATGTGTGTGATCTTGAAAAATCAGATACACCCATCGACTTCAAACTTGATGACATCAGAACCAGACATCTGTTGGTTCACTAGGATGTGTTGGCATGCATTCTTCACAGATGTTTTGATGGTCTACAAGGAGGTGCCGACCAAATAAGCCAAGAACGCTGGTTGATGATGTTATTGTTGAATCAACAGAACAAAAGGCTGGAAAACCCTTTCAATTGGGGGAAGTACGCCTTTATGAAGTTTTTGAAGAAGATTCAAGGCTTTGAGCCTAAAATCGTTAAGGGCCTTGCTGAGCCAAGAGCCACAGTAAGCTATGGACTGAAGATATGTTTCTTGCTGGAGAAGCTTGGCATTGAGCTCAGAGAGAAGGCTGACATAGCCAACAGTAACCTGCTCTACAAATATGAGTATACAAACATGATGAAAAAGGTTACTGCTTCTCAGAAAGGTTCCAAGAAACGAAAGAATGATGAGGTATCTGAGGGTACCGTTGCGACCAAAAAGCCCAGAACTTCACGAAAGAAGTCTGCTAGCAAATCAGAAGGCATACCTGTTGTGGATGTCGACACTCAGATATCTACCGTCCCTGCTGATGATCTCATCAATGCTGCTAAGTCCACAGCTGACGAACTCATCAATGCTTCTAAATCCACTGCTGATGAACTCATCAATGTTGATAAAGGCAGTGAGAGACTTCGAACACTCTCTACAGAAGCAGCATGGATTGTTGATAATTTAGTCCCAGATTTCGATGAGGAATCTGAAGATGAGGGGGAAGCAATAATCCCCAAGGTTGCTGAAAGAGAAACAAGTGCAGAGGTTGCTGAGAAGGCAACTAGTTCAAAGGTTGCTGAAGAAGCAACTGTGTCCAAGGTCACTGGACAAAACACACCATCAGAGCAAGTAACACTTAAGCATATTGAAGATGCTCCGATGAGTGGTAACCTAGTGTTGGAGGATACTTGCATTGCCTCAACACTTACAAGTTTGTCTCATGTAAATCTAGATAGGCCCAATACAGCATCACCTTCTTCATCCAGATCAAAATCACCACACCAACCACAACAGCCAATAGTGGATGCTGCTGAGATGATACTTGAGTTACAGCATGAGATACCAGCATCTTTCCTTGCTGAAGAAAATCTTGTAAATGAGCATGTTCCCCAACTCAATGAAAGGGATCAAACTGAGGTATCTGCTCAGAATGATCAACCAGGGGAGGCAACTGAGTTGCAAACTCAGAAAAGGTCTGAAGCACCTGAAACTTCAAACAAAGCAGCTGTAATTGAACAACAAGACCAACGCATAGAAGGGTCACAAGTTCCAGAGACCAATCAGCCTGACACTGCTCAGGTAGCTGAATGGTTTAACTCTCTACTTGTGATATTTTTGTGTTTATTAATCTTGTTATTTAATAAAATTTCTTTGTTACAGGCTGAATTAAAAACACAAAAACAAGAGGAAGTTGAAAAGCTTGCCTCAGAATCTGAGAAGGAGGCTTCCATAGCCTCACCACTTAAGGAACAGGAGCCTGTCTCACAGGTAGAAGATAGTTCCTTAAGATATAACATCTCAGATATATGCTTTATACACTTGACTAATACTCTTAAGTGTTTGTTTCTAATAGGCTCCAACTGAGAAGAAAAATGGAGAGATTGAAAAGTCTATCTCTTCAGAGAAGAATCCAGAGACTTCCAGGGTCTTTGAGAAACAAGTATCTGAATCTTATGCAGAGAAGGTATTTCATTCAGATACCTATAATCTTCAAAGAAAAATCTCTGACCCTTTTTCTCAAACTAACACTTTCTACTTACAGGTTCAAAAAGAAGTAGAAGTTGCTGGGGAATTGCCCATTCAATCCCCGCAACCAATGGAAATTTATGAGGCATCAAAGCTTTCATGACAAGAAAAACTTCCAAAGACTACACAAGTCTCTGAGAGACTAGTATCTGAGCCTCCAATAGCGGAGATAATTGACCTCTCAGATATCTGAATTTATCTATAGTATTTTTCTTGATAAAATTTCCTAAGTGTTATGTTTCTAATCTCAGGTTCAAGCAGAAAGAAAGATCACTGAGGATCAAAATTCCCCGTCTCCTCCTCATATCCAGATATCTTAGGCACCTGGAACCTCACTAGTCAAGTCATCTGAGCCTGTCACACAGGTAACTCAGATACCTTTCTACTCTAAAGCCCAGATATCTCCTAAAGTTTTGAAACTAATTCAAAACTCTTTCTTTCAGGCTCAAAGAAGTGCAACTAAGGTCTCTGTTGATGAGAAAAAGGACCTTCTTCCCTTCTTCAGGTAACACACTTTGCCAAAGCACCTAAAATGCTTCAAGAGATGGCAAAAGCTTCGATGCTCCGATCTATCTGAGATCATAAAAGTGACTGATCACCACATAAGGAGAGCACGAGCCCTTGACTTGGAAAAATATGTCCATGCCATGTTCCCCACTGAACAATATTCATTTGGAACATTGATGCATAAGGACTTTGTCAAGGAAGTGGCCAGAAAGCTTATTCAAGCTTTTAACCAAGCAGATGGTCAGACCAGAATGCAGATGGCCTTCAAGCCTATTTTGCCCCAAACTCTACAGTTAATACCCTCTGAGCAAGAGGATGTTAATGGGCAAACAGTCACTATTCCAGAAGTGATCAATCTGGTCTCTGAAGATGAAGAAGAGAAGTAGACTGATGAGAATGATTATGAAGAACCTCCTTCTGACCATCACAAGGATGAGGATGATAAGAAGGATGATGATGATGCCCCTGCACCAGGGACAAGAGGGATTGCACAAGAAAGTAATGCCTCAGCTGCTGAAAAGCACACTGAGAGGACATCGCAAAAATCCCCTCCTCCATCTCCTCAGAAATCTACCCATCCATCTCCCCAACAAAAAGACTCTACTGAACAAGTAGTTGAGCACTCTGAGAACAACACTCAGAAAATATTAGATGCACAAGCCAGAGTTGCTCAACTCAAACAGTTGTTGGAGGAAGAACAACAGCTAAATCTTCAACTGGAAGAGAAGATAGCTGAATCTAAAGCAAAGCTCCAAAAGATTGAAGATCAAATCATCAAGGAAATGGAAGATTATGCTGAAATGAAAGAACTCCACCTTGCTGTTCAGGCAATTGCTGAAGAATTTGATACTGAGCAAGTATCTGAAGACAAGCATGATGCTAAGGCTGCATCACCAAAAGATGTACTGTTAATACGAAAATATGTCCAATCCATCATAGGCTCCTTTGGAACGAATCCTAAGGCGTCCCAAGTTGTCTGAGGATCCGAAACACTATGATACGACCCAAAGGTCCGACCCTAGGCCCCTTAGGTACGACCCATCCAGGTCCGACCCATCCTGGAGGAGAGGGGCAGAGAGAGCTTGAAACGGTAATAGCTCTGACCCCTCCAGTTGTCCGTAACCATGAGGTCTGACCCGGACGACCATCCGGATCTAACACGACAATCTCACAAGCAACCAAGTAAACTGGCACTAGAGAGTAAGGAGGTCCGAGCCACAAGGTCCGAATCAGAGGAGTCGGACAAACTTATGGAAGTTCCCCATAGACAACCCAATACGGTCCGGATCAAACGTCCGGACCAACCTCTTCGGACCTTGAGCCGCAACAGACCATCAAAGCCTCTAATACACTCACATTAATGACTAAACTACCACTAAAAGCCCAAAGTGGAATGGGGCAAGTGTCATTAATGGGCCATGGGCCTATTGAAGCCTTGGTGGCTCAATCTAGGCCTTACACTTGGCATGATCTGGTGGAACCCTCCCAATTGGGGAGAAATCTATATATAGGGCACACACTCCCATGATAAGGGTAAGCAATAATCACTTCCGAACCTCGGTTATTATACAGAGTAGATCTTCAGTCACTCTTGAGTAAAGTCTCAAACCGATTTGACACTTAGCAAACCGGGTCCTAATCCCCCCCCCCCTCCAAGTCACTTGTGCAGGTTCTTACCAAGCTTGGAATCTCAGGCTCTCACACGTTGGCTCTTACGCAGTACGGAGCTTCTTACTTGAGGATATCTTGGCCATTACCAGTGGGATAGAATAATCTCTAAGTGGTTGGGGGACTTTACCCTCAACATTTTGGCGCCGTCTGTGGGAAACTTTACAAAAAGTTCTGTTCTCTTCAGTAATGGCAAGAACAAGAAGGTCAGTAAGAACCAACGCTACTGCAATTGGCACGCCTGCCCCAAGGCAAAGAGGTAGACCTCCCACTCGGAGGGGAAGGGTGGCGAGAACCTCTTCAAGAAACACAATGGACTGCCCAAGTGATGGCCACACCGCTAGTCTCTCTTCAGAGGAGGAAAGAGCCACTGATCCACCAATAAGCACCCAGGTACTCAGAGTTGAAGGACAAGTTCCTCCGTTAGGAACACATGGTCCTCCTCTGGGAAGAAACTTCACCCTTCCAAATGGGCAGATCGTTCGTCCAAGTGAGTTTGGAATGAGTGAGAATCAGTTTGGCCTCTTACTCACCACCATTCAAGGGTGCTTTGGATCAAACAACCTTCAGCCTCCTCAACCCACTCCTCCCTTAGTAATTCCGAGACAAGCTGAACCCGCGCAATCAAGGAATGAACATCGCCCAATCCAACAAAGGTTAGAAGAACCAGCTCAACCGGAGGACCTAAGGAACCTTCTCAACAGGAGAGCCGCTGCTTCTCACGAACAGCGGGGGAGAAGTCCGGTAATGCCACGAGTAGATGAAGCTGGAACTAGCCGACGTGGGGCTCTACAGCATGTGCCAAGAGATCACGTGGCAGAAAGCATCTCGATAGTCCCTGTTGATGATCTTCCTCCAGATGTGGCCATCAACCCAAGGACTGGCGAGAAACTAACCGCCGAGCAGATTTATGTCCAACAAAAGGCCTTGGAAACTCAAATCGCCACTTTGAGCAAGATGGTGAAGGCACATGAGAAGGTGACTCTTATAGCTCCTAATCCTCTATGTGATGAGATAAGGAGGGAAAGGAAGCGACCCGACTCCATTATCCCAACTCTTGAGCACTATTACGGGGATACTTGTCCTGTGGGGCACCTTACTAGATACGAAAGTAAGATGGAGACCAACGACCTGAATGACAACATGAAAGCTCTCAACTTCTCCACTACACTCTTTGGGGAGGCAATGGATTGGTGGACCTCTTTGCCCAATGGCTCCATCAAATCCTATGCAGATATCGCTTCCCTCTTCCTGAAAATGTTTGAGAAAGCAAAGAAGAGAAAGAGATCGGTCGAGCACTTGGCAGGAGTAATCCAGAAAGAGCACGAGGACCTTAGGACCTTCCTTGACCGTTTCAGTGCCAAAGTGCGCCAAGTAGAGTCTCACAGTATCAAAGAACGGGTCCGACACCTGTACACTAACATTTACAACGATGATATCAGAAGAAAGCTTTCCAGCGAGGAAATCACAACTGAAAAGTACTTAGAAGATATCTGCGAAGGAGTCTTGTATGGAGAAGAGTACTGGAGAAATCTCCCAATAAGAGCCGGGGCCAGAAAGGGAAAAGAGCAAGGCAAGAACCCCTTCCCCGTCCAGGAAAGTTTGAACAAAAGAAGGAACTTAGAGACAGAAGGGAGTTCCGCAGGGAGAGAACACCACCAAGAAGATACGCCGAGTATACTCGCCTCAATAGACCAAGATCCGACATCTTGGCCTCAACTGTTGAGATAAACTTAGATATACAATGGCCAAAACCTACAAGGAGCAACAAGAAGAACAAAGCTTCAAAGGAATACTGTAGGTTTCATAAGCACAAAGGCCATTCGACTGAGGATTGTGTCCAGCTGAAACCAGAAATAGAAAGGTTGATAAGGAGTGGTAAATTGAAAGAACCAATATACGAGGAGGAACCCTCTAGACACCAGAAGAATGAACAAAGAAGGGAGGAGCGTGGTTCGGAACCTCCGACAGGATCCTTATCGCCACCTCTAGCAGAGATCCCACCCCACCATACCCAAAGATACCATGGGTATCACGAAGATATGGAAATGGAAAACCTCTCCTATAGCAGGGTTATCAATGCCATTGCAGGAGGTCCAACTGGAGGAGATAGCCGGAACGTAAGGGAAAGAACCGCGCAACATTTGAGAAACAATGACAGAACCTATGCTCCGCCGGTTCTGAAAGGAATGAATGCCTCACTTTTGATGACAGTGAGATACCCCCACCAACGTCTGGTGGAGGAGATCTTAAAGATCCTGACGTACCTTTGGTCATTTCTCTAGTCATCGCCACTTACAAAGTCAACAAGGTACTTGTTGATACAGGGAGTTCCTCCAATGTAATATCTAGGAGAACTGTGGAACAGATGCGCCTGGGGAACGTTCAGTACGGGCGAGTGCAAACCTCTTTGGTAGGATTCGGGGGCTCTATAGTGCGTCCCATTGGAAGTATACCATTACAAGTCTCTATGAGCGCCTTCCCTACAAGGGTGACTGAGACGATCCTCTTTGTAGTGGTCGACAACACATTCGACTATAACGTGATCCTGGGTCGCCCGGGACTTAACCAATTCAGGGCAGTCGCTTCTCCCCTACACAACAGGGTAAAGTTCCCAACCCCGAATGGTGTGGGTGAAGAAGTGGGCAATGTTAGAGAAGCCTGGGAATGCTACAGCATGTCGACCAGAGGAGCCACAGAACCCGTTCTTTCGGTCATTAAGAGACCCAGGAGCCCTCCTCCTATGGATCTTGCCCCATTAAAGGAAGAAATTGGTGTTGGGTCGCTCAAGGAAAAGTTCTCCAAGACTGCCAGGATAGAGCCTCATGAAGCCCTGAAAGAGGTTCAGCTGATTGAGGGGGATTCTGAAAAGGTAACTCGGATCGGAACAGAGATGAGCACGGAAGTAGAGATGAAGCTCATCACATGCCTTCGAGACAATCACGATATCTTTGTCTGGAGCACCGATGACCTTAAGGGGATAGACCCAAGGATCACAGTTCACCGCCTGAACATGGATCCAACGGTAAAACATATCCGACAAAAGAAGAAGGACTTTGGGCCTGTTGAGGATGCTATCATAGCAAGAGAGGTGGACAAGTTGATGAAAGCAGGACACATCGAGGAATTCAGGTACTCTGACTGGGTCTGTAACGTGGTCCTCGTTGAAAAGGCTCCAGGAAAGTGGAGAATGTGTAATGACTTCACTAGGCTTAACAAGTTTTGCCATTACCTCGCATAGACTAGCTGGTTGAATCCACCGCGGGATGTGCACTCCTAAGCTTCATGGATGCATATCAAGGCTTCTACCAAATCAGAATGGCCCAGGAAGACGTCAAGAAAACGGCCTTCTTCGCAACAGGAGGGGTCTACTGCTTCAAGGTCATGCCATTTGGCCTCAAGAACGCAGGCGCTACATATCAGCGACTAGTGAATAAGATGTTCAAAGAGGAGTTGGGCAAAACCATGGAAGTTTACGTGGATGATATGCTAGTAAAAAGCAAGACCGAAGAGCAACACATCGAGCATCTCAACAAGTGCTTTTCCATCCTTAGGAAATATGGAATGAAGTTAAACACAGAAAAGTGTACATTTGGTGTAAAGGGAGGAAAGTTCCTCGGCTACATGGTCACGGAGAGAGGTATCAGCGCCAACCCAGAGAAGATAAAGGAAATCCTAGACTTACCGCAACCAACGACAATCAATGAGGTGCAAAAGCTCTTGGGATGAGTGATGGCCCTGATCCATTTCATTTCCTAGTCTGCCGAGAAAAACTTACCTTTCATCAAAATTCTAAGGAAAGGAGACAAGTTCGAGTGGACAAATGAATGCGAAGAAGCCTTGGATAACTTAAAAAGCTATCTTCTCTCGCCACCTCTCTTGTCCAAACCAGTAGAAGGTGAACCTCTCTACCTCTACCTAGCTACTACTGATGAAGCCATGAGTTCTGTATTGGTGCGGATACAAGGAAATGACCACTTGCCGATGTATTACTTGATCAAGGCCCTCGTGGGTTCCGAGGCCAGATATGTCAAAATTGAGAAGCTCGCCATACCGGTTCACCGCCTACGATCAAGCCTTACTTCAAATCTCATCGGACCGTGGTCCTCACCAATGAACCAAATCAATCAGGACGCTTATCCAAATGGGCGATCGAGCTAAGTGAATATGATATCGGGTACCAAGCCCCCTCTGCTAAAAAGGCTCAAGTCCTTGCTGACTTCCTGGTAGATTACCTAGAGGAAACGGAAGAAAGAACCAAAAGTTCACAGGAGGTCGTGAGCTACGTCATGCTCACCCAAGCAAAGGATACCCCAGAAGGAGAAAGGACAAAATAGAATGAGCCTGAAGAGGTATTCAGAAGTAACGTTCAACTCTGGTCCAGATATCAGGAACCTATGGATGACTCCCTGAGGGTGAGACATATGTTCCTCCTAGACGAAGTAACCAACACTTCAACACCTGCGTCTTCCGACAAGAAGCAGGAAGACAGAAAAGTGCCTACTACTGAATCAGAGAGCAAACTTGAGAACAAGGAATGTTGGATGTTACAAGTGGATGGATCCGCTACCGGACGAATAGGAGGAATAGGAATCTTTCTTGAAAGCCCTGATGGAGCCAAGCTGGAATACGCCATCACCCTCAACTTTAAAGTAACAAACAACGAGGCCAAGTATGAGGCACTGCTCACCGGCTTGAGGATGGCAAAAGCTCTTCAAGTAAAAAGAATTAAAGCTTATATAGACTCCCAGCTCGTAAAATCCCAGTTTTCTGGGTCTTTTGCTGCTAAAGGACCCAACATGATCAAATACTTAGAACTTCTCAAGAAATAGGTGGAGCACTTTAAAGTATTCACTCTTGAGCAATTCCGCAGGGAATGGAACAAAAAGGCCGACGCCCTTTCCAAGTATGCCTCGGCCTTAGGAGCTCTAGATACAAGAAGCATCATCCTGATGACTCTCACGGACTCCTCCCTGGCAAATCTTAACGGACAAGTCTTCCTCTTGAGCACTGAAAGAAGCTAGATGACTGACATATTTTACTATCTCAAGGATGGCTCTCTACCTTCAGATCCTAGAGAAGCAAGGAGGATCCTATGCCGAGCCAACAGATACTTCATCGTAGGAGAGGATCTTTACAAGAGATCTTTCACCGACACTCACATGAGATGCCTTGGTCCCCAGGAGGCAAAGACTGTTATGGAGGAAATTCATGCGGGAAGTTGCGGGAGTCACTCCGGGGGACTAACTTTGGCTCAGAAGATCATAAGGCAAGGATACTATTGGCCTACCATTGATGTAGATGCTGCAACTTCGCTCGTGCCTGTGAAGACTGCCAATACTATGCCAACATACCACATCGTCCGACCAACCCTATGATTCCGTCAATCATAGCATGCCCATTTGATCAATGGGGCATAGACTAGTTGGTCCCTTTCCACGCGGAACTCATCAGAAAAAAAGTTCCTGATCGTGGTGGTGGAAATATTTCACCAAATGGGCTGAGGCAGAAGCAGTTTCGACCATCACTGAAAGCAGAGTACGGACGTTCATCTGGAAGAACATCATCTGCCGCTTCGGACTTCCGAGGGTACTAGTCTCGGACAACGGGGCTCAGTTCTCCGTGGCAAGACTAAAAGAATGGCTCCAGTCATTCAAAATAGAACAACGCTTCACTTCCGTTGGTTACCCCCAAGCCAATGGTCAAGTAGAAGCCACCAACAAGACCATCGTCAAGATTTTGGAGAAAAGGTTGAGGACTTCCCAAGACAGTTGGGCAGATGATCTCGACGCAGTCCTCTGGGCACACAGGACGACGACTCGGACTTCCACACAGGAGACTCCCTTCTCCCTTGTCTACGGATCCGAGGCGGTCATCCCCTCGGAAGTAGTAGTGGAAACCCAAAGGATCCAGCAATACAACCGAGCTGAGAATGAAGTCGCAAGGATCTACGACCTTGAGCTCCTTGAGAACAAACGGAGTGGGGCACTAGCTAGCATCCTTCGATACCAAGCCATGACTGCTCGAGCCTACAACAAGCGTGTCTCTCCCAAAGACATACAAGTTGAAGACTTAGTCCTCAGAAGAGCTGACATCCTAAGCAATGTTGGGAAACTCAAGCCCAAATGGGAAGGACCTTACAAAGTTACTGGAGCCAGAATCAATGGGAGCTTCGAGCTAGAGGACAACCAAGGAACAGCCTTGAAGAGAACTTGGAATGCTAAGAATCTGCAAAAGTTTTATGCTTAGGTTAACACTTCGAAATTAGACTACGTCAGTTGTCGAAGTTTTTGTCATTTTCTTTGTCCGGCCTCGAAGCCCACCAGTTGTACTTGAATTTCTGTCAAATCAATACAACTTTTCGCAAGGCAAGAATGCTATATTCACACAAACACACTTCCTCGGACCATTCACAATGTTCCGAGCCAATTGATTCAACAAATACTTGAGGAATGGCATTGATAACAAATACTTGAGGAATCAATTTCTCGTCAAGATTGACTTGTACCAGCCTGTTCGGATGAAGTGATATAACGAGCCAAAGAAAGAAGGTGCAAACACTCAAAAGACCTTGTATTATTCGAAAAATACAAATTACAAAATTACAAACTTCGGATACACCCGTCCGAGTCACGTAAAGCAGGGGGGTAATCTACATCGTTCTGTACAATACAAACACGCGGTTCTTGGCGGCATATTCAACATCTGGAACAATAAACCATATCCGTTCTGAAGCCACGCATCCGAGGCAAAACAGGAACAACACGAACCAATGGATCTCCAAATAACGAGTCCCTACTTCCACACCAAAAGGACAAGTTGAATCCGAACCGGATAACTCTGGGACGGCAAGGCAGCTCCACGGTCCTTTCAGACGATCCGCATCTTCCACCACAACCACTTTCTAGTTCGCACCCTCGGGCACCACAAGAAAATGGTAAATGGTGGAAGGAGCAAACAGCCCGAGAATTCGACTCTCCATGCCAACAAGTCTTCCATAATCCTTGGGAACGGCAAGTTAGTCCACTCCCCCGGGGGCTCAAGTGGTTGATACACTACAGCCCTGGAGAGAGAAGACTAGCACGCTGATCCGAGAACTATGTCCGAAACTTATATACTGCAAGGAACAAATTTCCCGAAAAAATTAACTCTTCGAAGCAACAGTCGTATAATCCCAGGGCTTAAATGTTTGGTAATCCCCCGAGCCATCGAGCTAGTCTGCTTCCCCGGGGCTCATGCTATTGGTACCAACCACAGCCCCGGAGAAAGAAGACTAACCCGGCGATCCGAGGAAGAGGCTGACAAGTATTCAAAGAACATTGGAACCAGCGAGTTTATCTGCTCCCCCGCGGCTCGAGTTGTTGGTACGAACTACAGCCCCGGAGAAAGCAGATTAGCATGACGATCCGAAAGAGAGTGATTTTGATGACTTGATTTCATCGTCCCCAGCATGGTCCGACCCCAAGGGATTTCCGGACCACCGAAAAACCCTCAGCGATGGATCACGCATAAGAACGTTGGAATCAACCCACCCGTCAGACATCCGGACCTCGGGATCCAGACCACCTATTACTATAAAAGGGATGGAATGATCCGATGGAAAGCCGTACAACCCAGGGTTATATATAGAAGGGGCGAGCCGATCACCACTCGACACGTGGCACATGATAGTTGGCGATGGGCTTGGGCCTGGACTTGGGCCCAATAATTGGGCCGCTATTGGGCCAACCCGGAGTTTTTTCACACTTTCGGCCTTATTGGGAGAATAATTTTGAACTGTTACCCGCTCGGATCCCTCAGCCCGAGGCGCCAAACGTGATCCGTAGCCCACACTCAACTTTTTTGGAACGTCTCCTTTTTTACCAACTTTCCGCAACTCCAAAATGACTCGGAACAGTACACCGTGTCGCTACAAATCAGGCAAGATTTATGACATCCGAATCATTCTGGTTTACTTAGGGCGATTAACATTTGGAGCTACGACTCGGACAAATGCCTTGTCCGACCGACCCATGAGTCAACCAATTGAGAATTACATTATTTTCGGAAGATTTGGTCTCGTGGACTCGAATCCATGACCCAAGAAAACCGAGCCAACGAAACTTGGGTTACTAATTCATCTTATAAATTCGACACACAATAAGAAGCATGCATTTGAATGGGAAATAACACAAGCAAATGATAAGAGTTGACCCGAGCCATCACCGAGCCCGGACCAATGCCATGTATATCGAATCGATTGTGCAAATTCAACAAAAATTATCCATACAAAAAAACAGCGGTAACGAAGAAACAACATAGTTTTGAAGGTCCGAAGACCAGAGTTACATGCTTCCGGCGCATACCCCGTCTTCACCTCCCCTGAAAACTTAGCCAGCCAGCTTGCGCGCCCGAAGGACCTGCGGCCTCTTTTTCTGGAGACACTTCTGCATCCGACGCCATTCTCTCTTGGGCCTCCTGCGCCAACCTTCTCTCCCTTCGGGCCCTTAATTCCTTTAGGAAAGAAGGGCATTCCTCCATCAGGTCCAGATCGGAAGAGAATCCCTTGACAGGACCGGGCAGAGTCAGCCAGTCCCGGTTATGCTCCTCATGGTCTTCCAACGGAACAAAAACACTGGACATCAACACCCGTGGCACAAAAGAGGGAAGATACAGACCGCCATTGTTGTACTTCTTGTCCTCGGTCTCGTCGTAGACAAGCTCTACAAACTCACATTGAAGTAAGTCCTCATCCGAGACACCTTCCGGAGCAAAGTCCGAGCCATTTGCTTCTTTGAAAGCAGCAATGCCTTCAGCCTCCAAGTCAAGGTCGCTCGGGCTCTGTCCCCTATGTCGGAGCTGCCCAATAGCCGCATCAAAGCCATCCTGCCGAGCCTCATCATACTTGGACTCGAGCATGAACTTGCAAGCGTCCGACCCCAAGAAGTCTTGGACAGCTTGCGTCCGGACCTTCAACATCTCCTTCAGCATCATATCCTTGAAAGTCTGGGAGACGCTGACATACTCATCCACACCCTCCTGATGAGCTTTGAGGTCCTTTTCAAGCGACAGGATGGCACTCTTCAGTTTTGCAGCCTCCGCTTCGGACTCCTTCTTCGCCGCAAGGGCCTTCTTCAGCCTATCAAACAAGGAATTCACCTTGGAGGTTTCCACCGCCCAAGCAGCCTCAGCCTTTACCAGCTCCTCTTCCATCGTGGCCCTCTGACCCGCCACCATGGAACATGCCCGAATAGCGGCCGTAAGCTACGATACATGATAAAACGAAATTAGTACAGGTTCTGAACAAAGGAAAGATGTATTTCTAGAAATATCAGTATTTACCTTTTGATGAATTGCGGACAACTCCGCAATCCGGTCCAGCTCCGGAACAGCAGCCAACCGAGCCACTTCCGCCTCCAAGTCCGACTCACAGACCTTCTGGCAGGGATCAGACGCTTTTGTCCAATTGCCCTTCTTGGCCGCAGGGATCGGACGCTTTTGTCCGACCGCAGCACTCGAACCACTGGCAGGAGGGTCCCGAGACACAGACCTTGGAGGTTTCTTGGCCCCCTTCGAGCCAGCCACCTTACCCTTGTCCGGGGTGGGTATCTTCTGAGCCTCCTCGCCAGCTGCGGCCCTCCGAGTCTCTTCCACTCGGAAAGTAGCAGCATTCCGAGGCTCTTCCATTGGCAGCACAGTGGACGTCTTGATGATTTAGGTTCGGGTACCGTCCTCCATCTCCTTCCGTGGAGCGGCATTTTGTTTCCGCTTCAACTCCCGCATGGTGGACATGGTGTACTCGAACCAAAAATCTGCACATCCGAAGAACAATAAGTTAATACATGATAACAAAAATTTTATTCACAACTACAAACAAAGCAATAAAGGGACCACCGACTCGGATGACCGACCACGTGACCGAATGAGGAAGAACTTACTCAGATCCTTCTTCCCGTCACAAAAAATTGGCTCCGAAAAGCCAGCTAGATAGGGGAGGGGTTGGCAGATCATCCCCCGGAAAAAATATTTCTCCGGATCTTGATTCCAGTGGAGAGCTTGCATCCACAAAGGAATGTTCCGAGCCGGAGGTTTCCAGTCCGGCAGCCTGCCTCGGAAAAACTTCTGCTCAAAATGCCATTGGGTCCTTTTCGCTTCGGATTGACCCTGTTTTAGAGTGGGCCGGACGAAGATATATCTCTTCCACCAATTTATTCCCAGGGAGGAGAGCGGATCGACGAAAAGAGTATATGCTTGGTGACACACCAGCGTATAGAATGATGTATACCTATTACTTACACTAACACTAAATAACTTCTGGAACATATCAAAAGTAACTGGGATGCCCTGTATTTACACATCACCCCGAAGCACATCAGATTTCCGAGAGAATTGGGGATGATTTGATGAGGAATTAACCCCATGTCGTTCAAAATTTCCAAAAACTCGGACGCCACTGGCAAACGCCACCCACAGTGAAGACTTATCTCATGCACGCACATATACCTCGGAGGCGGATTGTAAAAAGCATGCGACTCATCCGGAATGAGGATCTCCAAGGACTCCGAAATCTCATACTTCCTCCAAAGTTCCTCCACCTGCTCGGCAATCACAATCGAAGGGCACGTGGGCAATGTACCTTCCTCGTTCAGTTCACCTTCCGGATCGGGATGAGTTACATCGTCCCTCGACTGAGGGAATTTCACCCGGAACACGTCTTCACCCTTCTTAAGCCCCTCGCTCAACTCCTCTTCGGTCCGTTGACGACTCGTACCTGCTTGCCCAGATGACTCCCTCCGAAAAACATGGGCGGACAGCATTTCTTCCTCTTCTTCCTCCTCGGAACTGACATTGTCAGTACGACCCTCCTCCTCCACTTTGTCATCCCCGGACGATGAACTCTGCTCTACAACCGTCCGAAGGGGAGCAGCAACCTGGACCCGATCCTTGACACCTTCTTCGAACATACCCAACTCGGGTGGTGCCTCGGAGGTATCATGCACCTCCTTGATGTTAGGCTCCTGCGGATCCAGAACGAACGGCACTCGATTAGGTTTACTCCTAAAATTATAACCTAGGTTGCGAATGAGGGATCGAATCTCTACCGGGAGTTCGGGCTCCTTCCCAGCACGGCGCGGACGGAGATCCCCTATGGTCCTAAAGCTTGTCTCTTGAACAGCACCAGCACCCTGCACATTAGAGACTTGCAGGTAATCCCGATGCTTCGGAGACCCTGAACCCGGAACAACTAACCGAAGTAAGGAGCTTACCTCTGGCTCTTCCCGGCTCGGACGAGGAGAATGCTCCAGCCCTACTGATTCATCCCCACCAACAATATCAATTTCCACGAAGCTATCTGATAGGGACAACGCATCGGAATCATATCCTTTAGCCTCGGATCGGTTCTGACTATCACTCTCGGACATCCTAGGGAAAGGAGAAAGCAATTTCGTAAGCTTTAAGATGACAGTCCGAGAGGCCGTTTATGTATATTAAGAAAAGGACAAATTCTAAGTTCGGAGGATATAAAACGACTCTACCGGACGAAGTTAGTTCGGAGTTAGTAAGGTGTCAGTCCGGCGTTAGACTTGGCTACTCAACATCCGAGACACACTACGGTTATTACCAACTATAGAATACGTAACATAAGCATGCATCCGAACAGACCATATTTTCAACAGTCGCGAAATAACAAACACAAGGAAATTTGACAACCATTCAGGAAAACAAGCAACTTACTTGTACTCGGATGGTTGGATCGAAGGCAGCTAACTTTGCTTGGATAACTCGCTACGGACTTCTTTTTGCTCGCTTTGGATAGCTTGCACTTGCTTCGGATGTACTGAAAAAGTCGAAAATCTTCTCTCTATAATGCGAAAATGACGTCTGTGAAACCCCTATTTATAGAGGGTTAAATCAGGAAGCCCAACCGTCACCATTTTTCGGGATTAATTCTCAATCGTAGATCGAAATTCATCCAACGGCATAGTACAACAATACCAAGTGAAATGACGCATTGGTACAAAATATTTACCTTACGATGACAAAAACATACAACCAACTTCACGATGCTCGGGAAGAAGATATTACTACACCCTCGGGGGGCCAATCTATCTTATACCTTGGATCCGTGTCCTCTTTACAAGGAAGGATGATTTACCACACCATCACACGAACCCTCGTCCGTTCGGATGTCCCTCTTCGGACCATCCCGACAAGGTTGATAAAAACCCTCCCCTTTTACAAGGAAGGATGATTTACCTCACCATCACACGGACCTCCATCCGTTCGAATGTCCCTCTCCGGACCATCCCGATAGGGTTGATAAAAACCCTCCCTTTTTTACAAGGACGGTTGATCCAACTCATTATCAAATGGACTCTCGTCCGTTCGGATCATCCCTTCACCCACAAAGAGGTACAACTCTGACGTTCTCTGTCCACTTGATCTCGCTTACAAATACCCCTTCTTTCATTAATTTTGTTGCACTCCGAGCCTCCTTCCTTGGACTGCAACAAAAGAAAGAAAGGGGGGGGGGGGGCAGAGAGATCAAGATTAAGGACGACAAGAAGCATGAGTTACACCCTTTTTTCTGCTTACGAGGGACGGATTGGACCAAGAAACAAACTGTCTCCTCCACTTTCAACTATAGTTCCGCAACTATCTTCTACTAAGATACTTGGAAACTAGGGGACATATGTTAATACGAAAATATGTCCAATCCGTCATAGGCGCCTTTGGAACGAATCCTAAGGCGTCCCAAGTTGTCTGAGGTTCCGAAACACTAAGATACGACCCTATGGTCCGACCCATCCTGGAGGAGAAGGACAGAGAGAGCTTGAACGGTAATAGCTCTGACCCCTCCAGTGGTCCGTAACCATGGGGTCCGACCCGGACGACCATCCGGATCCAACACGACAATCTCACAAGCAACCAAGTAAATTGGCACTAGAGAGTAAGGAGGTCCGAGCCACAAGGTCCGAATCAGAGGAGTCGAACAAACTTATGGAAGTTCCCCATAGACAACCCAATACGGTCCGGACCAAACGTCCGGACCAACCTCTTCGGACCTTGAGCCCCAGCAGACCATCAAAGCCTCTAATACTCTAACATTAATGACTAAACTACCCCTAAAAGCCCAAAGTGGAATGGGGCAAGTGTCATTAATGGGCCATGGGCCTATTGAAGCCTTGGTGGCCCAATCTAGGCCTTACACTTGGCATGATCTGGTGGAACCCTCCCAATTGGAGAGAAATCTATATATAGGGCACACACTCCCATGATAAGGGTAAGCAATAATCACTTCTGAATGTCGGTTATTATACAGAGTAGATCTTCAGTCACTCTTGAGTAAAGTCTCAAACCGGTTTGACAATTAGCAAACCGGGTCCTAACCCCCCCCCCCCAAGTCACTTGTGTAGGTTCTTACCAAGATTGGAATCTCAGGCTCTCACACGTTGGCTCTTACGCAGTACGGAGCTTCTTACTTGAGGATATCTTGGCCATTACCAGTGGGATAGAATAATCTCTAAGTGGTTGGGGGACTTTACCCTCAACATGTACCATCCTCCTCACTAAAAGGAAAGAAGCCCATCTTTGAGATGGTTGCTGGACTAGAAAACATTGATGAAAATGTCCAAGAGGATGAAGATCACTGGGCTGATGACTCAGATGATGAAGAAGAGAAGAAATTGGTAGAACACCGAAATGAGCACTTGGTGGTGTCTCATTTGAAAAGGAAGCTGATTGCTCCTGAAATCTTCAGCAAGCTACCAAATGTCAACTCCAATGAATACTTGAACAGATATCAAGTACTAGCTAAATTGAACAAGGAGTTGTCTTCTCAAGATAAAGCCGCCATTGCATCAGTCCCTGCAGAGATGAAGAAATTCACTGAGCTCATCACTCAGAGAACAACCAGTTTGGTCATTGCTCAGAAAGACCTAGGCATGGTTAGGGATGATGACCAAAACTTGGCTGCAAAAGCCTTTGAAGAGGCTAGCTATGCTGTTGGAAAAGCAGATTCTATTCAAGGTCCACTAGTAGAGCTCACTGATAAGGAAACAGGACTTATCAAACAAAATCAGGAGCTCAAGGCTAAATTGCACAATAGTTGGTTGCTGCCTACAACTATCTGCAAGGGAATTTTGAGTCACTCTCAGAATCCTTTGTGATACTGAGTCAGTCAACAATGAATAAGGGGGAAGGATATCAAGAACAAGGGAAAGGATCTGGTGCTCAGAAAGGAAGAGGAAACAAGAAGAAATCTGAACAGTCATCACTTCCACCATGAAAATTAAATGAGCCCTCCTCCAGTCAGACTGATCTACAGATAGTGGCCACTACTCAGCAACTTCCTGAAAAAGGAATGACAACAAGGGCCAGGGTACAGAAACCTCCAAGGGGTACCAAGGCTCCAAGGAGAAGACAAGTGAAAGGGGTTGATGAGTCTTCTGAAGAAGAAGAAGAAGAAGAAGAAGAAGAAGAAGAAGAAGAAGAAGAAGAAGGAAGAATCAAATTCCAGGACAATGAAGAAGGCTACAATTCACCCAACAAGAGAAATCTGGAAGATGATGATGAAGATGAGGATAAAGATGAAGCTCCTTTTCACAGAAAGAGAAAAAGGGTTGATAGCTTAACTGAGCCCTTAGCTGCAAAGCCAATAGCAGCTAAGGAGAGCTATGCTCATTGAGGAAACTGATTTTCTGGACAGTTTTGAACGATGTTGACTATTGATGTTGAGTCAACACCGTTACGACAACAGTGAACAATGTTCAACTAAACTACGACAACAGTGAACTGTGATTGACAAAACTCAGTAAAGTGCAGCGGAATAAAACAGAACACAAAATTAATCAAGCCGGTTTATAAAGATACCGACGGTGCCATAGGCGAAATTTCTACTAGATATGAAAAGTAGAATTACAAAAAGAAGTTTAAATCAATCACAAATGATTTATTAAACTTACAAAAAACTAGACCTAGAACAGACAAGAAAAACCTATTCTAGTTCAATGATACTAGAGTAATTCTCAATCTTTAGAGAACACTCACAAGTAACACGAAATAAAAGTCTAGTAAAGCAAGAAGCCCTAATCTAAATAATGTGAATCAATGATGATCAAAGCCGTATTCTTGCAGATGTCGTTCTTCTTGTATATATAATGTTCTGATCAATCTCGTCAAGAAGAACGCTCTAAAAGGGTGTGTTCTTGCAGGAAGCTTCTTCTTGTATATATGATGCTTAGTCCAACCAGAAGAAGAACAGCCAATCGATCTAAAGAAGAAGAACGCAGCTTGCTCTTTTTTTTTTCTTTGCGTTCTATCCTTGCCAAAGAAGAGCGCTGATCCTGTTCCTTCTTTACGTTTTCTTCCAGAAGGAAGTATTCCTTATTTGGATATCTCAAGATCTTTATTTCCTTCTTTCTCTCCAAGTGTCCATGCCTTCACCAATCCTTTCCTTATACAATATCCTGCGCCTAGATCTTTCCAAACCACGTTTGGATTCTTTCCAGCTCTTCCAGATTGCGTTGGGTTTCTTCCTTGAGGCCCAAGCTAACCAATCTTGATCCATTAAGCAATGTTGCAGCCCAACTTGTTATTTCCTACAAAATATCCATAGAAAAACAACTACAATTGTCGAACCGGTTAATAAACGAAGAAAGGCCGAATTAACAAAACAAGTACAATATAAATTGCACATTCAAACCGGAACAATCAGCTTGTCAACCATTACCAAGATATCTTCGATGATCCCTATCGGGCGTTTTACACTCCTATCAGCCATTTCTACAACCATGCCGGTGGGGTTGAGCTTTCCAATCCCGAACTTCTTGTAAATAGAGTAAGGCATCAAGTTGATGCTTGCTCCATTATCAAGCATAGCCTTGCCCAGCTGCTGGTCCCCAATGGTGATATCAATCATAAAACTCCCGGTATCATTCTTCTTGATGGGCAACCCAAAAAACAGAGTTTGTTGTCTCAGGCATGAGTTTTTTCTCATCCTTCTCGTAGACCCTCTTACTAGCTATAATCTCCTTGAAGAATTTAGTAAAAGAAGGGTCGTTCGGTATAATGTCAAGAAGGAGAATGTTCAACTCAAGCTTTGATAGTGACTTGTTAAATGGGCTGTTTCGAAAGTTTTTCTTCTCCTTCAACCTATTAGGATAAGGAACTTGCAGTTTATTGGGGGGCTTGTAAGGATCTTGGGTCTTATGTAAGCCAGACCCGGAAGCATGTTTCCCCCCTTTAACGCTTTCCTTTCCCTTTGGGGATGGAGGTGGTAAAGGTGACATGCCTCTTGTATGATCGCTAGCACCTGTATTACCTAAAACATCGGGTAAAGGATTAGCAACACCTGGATTAGACACAATAGTCTCCTTACCACTTCTCAAGATGGCTAGAGCTTCGGTTTCTTGAGTCTCAAATGCATCCTCTCTATCGTATGCTTCCACCAATTCTGCTACAAGTCCTCCTATGGATTTCATGTCTTCGCTCATGGAGATGATCATGTCATCATTACTTACTTCATTGGGAGTGCAAGCCAGGAAAACCTCGTCCAATTGTCCCATGGCCAGCAAGAAAACATTCTCTTCTTCCATTAGTTCCTCCTCTTCATTCACATTAAGATTCACTATTTATGGTTTCCCCAACTCAGCTATACCTGCATCAATATCAAACTCCACATTGCAAACATGAGTAGGATTTACCTCAAGATTCATTGGCTTTGGTCCAATTCTTCCCTGCTTCTTATTCCTCGAATTGGTATCCAACTTCACAAAAATTTCATACAACTCCTCGGGAGTATTGTCAACCAGCCCTCTACTTGCTATCTCCACATTCTCCTGGGTCTCGTCATTTAACCCATTGTAGAAGCACATGCAAAGCTCGGCTTGAGTCAACTTATGATGCGGGCACCCGTACTTAGCTTCCTCGAATGCATCATGGAACCTCTCACTCCTTCCTTGCACGAACTCAGTTATCTCCTTCTTCAGTCGGATGGTCTCGCTATATGGGAGATATTCATCAAGGAATTCTCCTATAACATCTTCCCATGATCGCAGGGATTCAGCACCCAACCTACTTAGCCACCCCTGTGGCACACCTCCTAGAGTAAATGGAAAGACCTTCCTGTGAAACTAGCATTCACTCAATCCCCTATTGGGAATTTCAGAAGTGATTTGCTAAAATTCTTCCAGGAATCGCAAGGTGTTCTCCCCAATTATCGCCATAAATGTGGGTAACAACATCAGATCATTCTATGTAAGCTCGAACTCTTCACTTCCGGTTATAAGAAAATTAGTTGTCCTGGTCGCACCACCTTGTTCATCATGAGTGATCTCATTGACCCCATCGATGATCTGCAAAACAATCACAACACCAGAACTCGAACACTCTAAGCATCGTTAGTGAAACAAGGGTAAAAAGTGAGAAACTAAGGACCTTAACAAACAGACTTGCTCTCAAAAACACACAAAGTATGAAAATGTATGGACCAGGATTTGGTATAATGTAAACAAGTGTATACAGAACACCAAAGAATACTATGGAACAGTGTCTTCGATATACTGTAATAAACAATGTGTATAACTATATTAGTTAAACACACTAACACTAAAGCTAATCTAACAAACAATTCAAGCACAACGGAATAAAAAGAACTCCAAGTATGGTTTCTAGAGGATTTATATATTATAACCCTCCGAGCCTCAAGGCACAAGAATTCACTATGATGATATAATGAATTACAAAAACACTAAGCAGTTGGATCGAACTAACTATCCTAGTCTAGTAGAAAAACTAGACAGCCTAGAAAACTATAAAAAACTTGAGGTGTTATAAATACACTCGGAGACTGCTCTAACTCACGTTATTGAATTATCTAACTTCTGGCTGTATATATAGCCTTACAATGCACGATGGCCAGAAGGTAAGTTCCTATTTTGTGGCACAAAATCTTGACTTGAATTCATTAGGAAATCTTCTATAAGATCTTTCCTAAGCTCTTCTCTTCAATAAGGAAAGTATTTCTTCTTGCAATATTTGCTTTCCTTATTTCTTCTTGCTTCACACGCTTTCCTTCCTCTTCGATTGCTTTCCTTCCCCCTTCAGCCGCCAGAAGGTAAATCACTTACTTGGCAATGTTCAAATTTGTCTTGATCACAATAGAAGATCCTCCCAAGTATATCTCCTCAATATTCTCTTCAAAGATTCTCTTAGTCTCCAATAAGGAAATAACTCTTTCCAACTGATTTGCTTTCCTACTTAGCTCAAACTCTTCCAAAGCATCAACTTCGAATCCCTTGACTTATTTAGACCTGCACAATCAACCTAAAATCGTGGAACTAGGATTAGGTTAATAAAGGAAAATATCGAATCAAATATAAAAGTGCAGCAGTAAAGTGTTGTCGTCTAGTGTTGTGAAAACACCGCATGACAACACCTGCACTTTTCATCCTCTTTGATATCCTTAACAAGTAACTCAACATGGAATCCAATAAAAGTGAATAAAGGCAAAATATAATAACTAAAGTGCAATATAATGTGTAGTCAGCTGGTGTTGTGAAAACACTGACTGATACACTTGCACTTACATTCTCCCCCTTTTTGCCTTTCTTCACAAAACTTCAACCTCACTATCAGTTAACCCCTCCCCCCCCCCCCCCCCCAATAACATAAATCATACCTAGGAATAACATTAGCTGAAGTAGAATAGATTCAATATCAAAACATAGAGTTCAACAAAAGATTGTGCACAAGTCCATAAGTAAGTAGTTCATAAGCAGTTCAAGACAAGGTAGGGTTTCATGATAAAGTAGGGTAACCATTTCTCCCCATTTTTGTGAGGAAAGCAAAAACTCAGCATCCGTTGAAGTACTAGGAGTTTCAGAAGAATCATTTACTTTTCCAAAAACTTCTGTCTACATATAACAAAATCAGCACTGAGAGAAGTCTCAGAAGAACCTGAACCAGATGTACAAGTACCAGAGTTCTGAGCTCTAGGAAAGACATGATTAAGAGAAACGCGGCTAGGTTAAAGATAGAGAGATGTTGTAAATATGGAAAAATAGGTTTAGGTCATGGTCTTGAGAGTGTTGGGCTTGGTTTGTGGGCTTCTGTGGCTATGGATCAGAATAATGTGTCTAAGAATAATCCTTTAGTCCAATCGATCCGGTACATCAACCTGTAACACAAGTTAGTACTCAAAATAGTTGCACATAAACAAGAGAGTTAGAAAATAGAAAATCTTTAACGGTAGGATAATTAAAATTTAAGAAATAATCTGGACTCAAAGTACAATTCAATTCAAAACTGTGTATTTCTTAAATAAAGTTGCCCAAAAATATTTTCCTAGCTCCCACTCAACACTTACCAGACTTAATTCCTCTCAAGACCTAGACCTATATGATATGTATATGCAAAGTGACCTATATGGTGCAAAGAAAGCAGTGTTTCTAATACACAGAGTAATCTATGGTGTTATCAGAACACCCAGGTGCACAGCTCAAGTGTAGACTCATCAGAAAACTTTTATAGTACAACTCAACAACCTTTTTAGTGCCAAAAACAACAAGGTGGTACTCTTATTTGATATGATTAACCACTAAATGCAGGCAGCCGGAACTCCATACACCCCAGTAGCAATACAAAATCATTGGCAACACAGGTGAACACATAGGATTGAATGTAGGCAGCCTGAACCCCAAACACCCCAGTATCCCAATGCGTACTCATTTGTTGTGTCACTTTTATAGAGACAACCTCAAGTCAGTACCAACACTGAATGCAGGCAACTGGAGCCCCATACACCCCAGTGTCAGTCCAGACTATATCTGGCTATCCCATCTTTCCGAAAACAGGCACATATTTAGTCGAGGAGAGACCTTTTATTATTCCTTTGAGAGTTGTCCACTATTAGCTGCACCAAGGATTATCAGAACCCATAGAAATACTCAGGTAATGCAACACAGAGAGAGACAAGTCAAGACCTAATGCAGACCTACACACCACATGCAATCTACAGTGTTAGCCAGTGGTGTTATGGCAACACTTGAACATTCACATTCTCAGACAACACACATACCAAGAGACTTCCTCAAACTAAAGAATCTCTCACTATCTAACGGTTTAGTAAATATATCAGCAAGTTGATGTGTGGTCTCTATATGTTCTATGAGAATAGTCTTAGCATCTACCAAATCTCTTATGAAATGATGTCTAATATCTATGTATTTGGTTCTAGAATGTTGTACAGGATTTCTAGATATGTTTATGGCGCTCGAATTATCACAGAACATTAGGAGGGTGTCACTTCTCAAACCATAGTCATGTAACATATGCGTTAGCCATACTAACTGGGTTACACAACTTCCTGCTGCTATGTACTCAGACTCAGCAGTGAAAAGAGACACGCAATTTTGTTTCTTACTGTACCAAGTGACCAAATTATTACCTAAATAAAAACAACCACCACTTGTTGATTTTCTGTCGTCTAAGTCTCCGGCCCAGTCAGAATCACTAAACCCAACTATGTTGGAGTTAGTATCTCTTGAGTACCATATGCCCAAGTTTACTGTCCCAGAGATGTACTTCAAGATCTTCTTGACAACATTATGGTGTGAAGTGCGGGGGTATGCCTGGTACCTAGCACAAACACAAACTGCATACATAATATCAGGACGGGTCACTGAGAGATACAACAGGCTTCCTATCATGGACCTCCAGAATCATCCTTTGAAAGTTTAGTACTTGCAGACATGGGAGTTTTGCTAGTTTTAAACCTTCCAAACCAAATCTCTTGACCAGATTCCTAGCATACTTCTCCTGGGAAGAAACAGACCATCTTGTTGTTGTTTCACATGTAGACCAAAAACGAATGTCAGCTCTACAATCATTCTCATCTCGAAAGTACCTGTCATAGAGCTAACAAACTTATCCATTATGGATTTATTAGTAGAACCAAAGACAATATCATCTACATAAATCTGATCCATGCAGATATCCTCATCTTGTTTCATAATAAATAAGGTACGATCACCATCACCTCGAACAAAACCAAACTACAAGAGGAACACAGTTAACCTATCATACCAAGCCCTAGGAGCTTGTTTCAACCCATACAAAGTGAAGCTTCAAAACAAAATCAGGGTGAAAAGGGTCAACAAAGCCTTTTGGTTGTTCTACAAAGGCCTCTTTGTCTATGTGTCCATTTAGAAACGCAGCTTTGACAACCATTTGAAATAATTTGATTTTCAGAAAACATGCTTTGGCAAGTAATAGTCTAATAGACTCAATCCTAGCAACAAAAGCAAAATTTTTATCAAAGACAATGCCTTCAACTTGTGTGAAACCTTGAGCTACAAGGCGTGCCTTACTTCTAACTATGACACCATTCTCATCACGTTTATTCCTGAAAATCCATTTAGTCCCTATCACATTAGCCTTTGAGGGCCTTGGGACCAAAGGCCAAACATTGTTTTTAGAGAATTGTTGTAGCTCTTCTTGCATAGCATTTATCCAATAGATGTCTTTAAGTGCTTCAGTACCATTCTTAGGTTCAGTGGATGAGACATAACAAGAGACCTATACCTCAGGGGATGTGGTAGACATAAACACACACACAGAATCTTACCATGTGTCGTTAGTCGACTCTTGCTTTGCGCCTGGTGTGTACTCCATCAGTTAGATCACCAATCACTTGAGTGACAGGTGTAGTGGTAGGTGGATCTCGTCTACCTTCTGCTTCTCCTACCTATTCTTCTTTTGATTCAACATCTGACTCTTCTGGTGTATGAAGAACATCGGCATGTGTAGTGGGAACACTGGTGTCTTCTGCATCATTGTTCTCAGGTGTGCGCGGGATACAGCTGGCAGAATCAGCTTCTCTTCTTTCCAACTCTTGTGCTAAAGTTCCTGTGTCTGCTGCTTTAGGTATATGGACAGACTCTACTTCTTTTGTACCTGTTTCAAGAACAAGGTCTCCTGCAACACTGGTAGAGTCATCAAATACAACATTGACTGACTCTTGAATGGTCTTTAGCCTTGGATTATACTATTTAGGGAGTAGCCAACAAAAATCCCCTTTTCACTTTTGGGGTCAAACTTACCAAGATAATCACGATCATTAAGAATATAGCAAACACAACCAAAGATATGAAAGTATTTCAAGTTGGTTTCTTATTCTTTAGTAGTTCATAAGGAGTCTTAGAAGTGCCATGTCTTAGATAGACCCTGTTAATGATGTGACAAGCAGTATTCAAGGCTTCAGCCCAGAGTCTCTTTGAGACATTCATAGAGTTCTACATGACTCTAGCCATTTCTTGTAAAGTGCGATTCTTACACTCAGCTATCCCATTTTGCTGAGGTGTCTTGGGAGCAGAGAACTCATGAGAGATACCATATGTATTACAGAATCGAACAAATTTCTGGTTCTCAAACTCCTGGCCATGATCAGACCTAATACGATTCATAGAACAGCCATACAAGTTCCTAATAATAGCATGTAAAGTTCTGAAAGTATCAAAAGTTTCTGATTTCTCTTTGGGAAATTTAATCAAAGTGTACCTGGAGAAATCATCAACAATCACAAAGGCATATCTTTTCCACCATGGCTACTAACCTCAATTGGACCCATAAGATCCATATGGAGTAGATAGAAACACTTGTTCTTACCTGTGAGTTTACCATCTGACAAAATAGGAACAGGTGTATGGGATACCCTGGTTTGTTTCCCTTTAAGACAATCTCCACAAACAATCTTACCAGGGTTGGTCAGTTTGGGAATGCCCAACACTGCCTCGCACTTTACCAGCTTATCAAGATTCCTATAGTTCATATGACCAAGTTTTTTGTGCCAAATAACTGACTCATCAACCTTCACATGATTACAGACAACATGATCATTAAACTTATAACAGTTATCATTTGACCTAGTGCCTGTCATAACACATCAATTGGAACTATCAAAGACTTCACATAATTTCTTATCAAATCACACTTTCAAGTCATCATCACATAGTTGACTAATGCTGATTAAATTAGTAGCTAAGCCATCTACCAACAATACATCCTTTAGTGCTAGAAATCCTTCCACATTCAACACACCCTTACCCATTATACTACATTTGCGTCCTCCACCATAAGTGACAGTTCCTTTGGTGAGAGGAATTATCTCCTTCAAGTAGGTCTTTGTACCAAGTACCTGCAGGGTTAGACTTAACAGCAGAAAATACAACATTGCAAATATTGTCAGTCTTAGGCATCCAGACTCCCCTTAGTCAGTTTTTACCTTTCAGGATACTAGTGTTTTTAGACAGTGTAGTGACAACACCAGAATCAGAATATTGAACATTTAAAGAATACTCTGGAGTTGTCATAATACTGGAAACACTACTACTAGAAATATCAACACTAGACTTGTTGCAATCAGAAGAGGTTTCAATAGAGGAGTTTTTAACAGATTCAGACTTGATCAGGGTAGTTTCCTCTAATGAAACACCGTTTTTGGGTTCTTTCAAGGATTTCTGGTATTTGAAACAGTAAGGTTTAATATGGCCAGGTTTAGTACAAAACTGACACACAAAAACCTTTTTCTTACTTTGGGCAGACAATCCTTTTCCTTTAAAAAATACAGGAGTTGGGTAATTACTAGGAGCATCCTTGGTAGATGAAGTAAGGTCCTGAGTAAGTTGTTGAAAACCTAGACCTGTAGTTCCATCATTACCTAGACCTAGCATTTCATCAAGTTTAGTGGTTCCTGTATTCATTTTTGTCAAAGTAAGCTCATGAAGTTTAAGTTTAGCGGTTAACTTTTCCAATTCAGCTTCCTTTCTGGTTATACTTACCTCCAGATTCAGAATTGTGTCTTGCAGAGACTTGTTCAATTCCTTAAGATATTCTGTTTCTTTGAACAAGGCTTTCTCATTCTTAGCAGATTTCTATCATGCCTTCAACACATCCTCATAGAGGTCTTCAAGTTCATTAATGAACTCCTCTTGGCTCATCTCATTCTCAGGTGTGTGGTCAGCTCCAGGTCTACTGAACCATGCATGCAGTGGGGATCCAACAGATCACAATACATCAATGATTCCGGTGTTTCTGTATAGAAGTTCTGAGACTGAATGAGATCATCAGCTTCATCAAAGAATGTCTCACAATCAATACACTCATCTGCTATATCATCGACAACACCTGTAAAAAATATTTATTGCACAAAGATGTTATCAGCAGTGTTCGAACAACACTGTGCATCATCAAAATTGCCATAACTCCAGTTGACTTGGGAGTGTAGTGCAGCTGTATGAACTTCATCATCTAATAGAACCACTTCTTCTTATGTACCTGCTTCATCATCATCCAAATAAATCCAATACGAATTTCCCTTCTTTCAAAGAGTGTTAGCACATTCATAAGAATAATGACCAAAGCCTTCACATGTATGACACTGAGTTCTTTTTAGTTTTTCAGGATCCTCATCCATGGGTTTATTTTAAGAATACTTCACCAATG
This sequence comes from Plantago major, assembly GCA_026545765.1. Taxonomy (NCBI): domain Eukaryota; kingdom Viridiplantae; phylum Streptophyta; class Magnoliopsida; order Lamiales; family Plantaginaceae; genus Plantago; species Plantago major. Next base: position 67,591,985 of record CM048844.1, on the reverse strand, counting down.
CTTTGGAAGGGAATTTGGACTGACCAAAGGGATTGCTGCTTGAACCTGCTTTAAACTAGCCTTTTAGATTATTATTTTGAAAACGTTTTACCATAGCCTTGAACATAACATTGAAATTATCATCATCTTCTTCAATATCCAGTGTTTTCGAAGACTTTGATTGAAGTACAATGCTTCTGTCCTTGACAACATCAGAAGAGTTATTTAACCCTAACTCGAAAGTTTTCATAATATTCATCAAAGTTTGAAGATCCATGGTGGCCAAGTTCTCAGAGGTTTCCACAGCAATCTTTTTCATTTCAAAACGTTTTGAAAGAGTCTGATGAGACAATATTCTAACGTCTCATTTGGTCCTTTTTAGTGGACTTTGTGAGTCTTTGTCTTTAGTTTTATAGTCTTGTTAGTTCGATTTTACGCTTTGGTGTTTTGTTTACATTTTATAGGAATTGATGTCTTTTGAACTAAATGAGGACGAGCTGCTTAGCATAGCTCGCCGCAGCGAGGGATTCGGTTCGCCGCGGTGAAATTTTACGAGCTTGGACTTGGGAATTGCAGGAAGGCTCGCCGCGGCGAGGAAATCAGTCTGCCGCGGTGAGATTTTGCGAATGGAGCCTCTGATTTGAAGATTGAAGATTGCCGCAGTGGAGCACCTTGCTCGCCATGGCGAAATTATGCGAGGCTATATATATTGCGATAAAGAAGGCTCGCCGCGGCGAGGAAATCAGTCCGCCGCGGCAATATTTTGCGAATGGCTCCCCTGTTTTGAAGGAAGACGCTCGCCGTGGCGAGTGATTCAATCCGCCGCGGCGAGAATTTGCGGGCTGGATATATAATCGACAAAAGGCTTGCCATGGCGTAATTAACGCTTGTGACGCGCAGACTCAGAATTTGTTTTCCTTATTAGTTTAGAATTTTTTTTCCTTGATATATACTTCTTTTAACCTAGTTTTTTAGGAGAGCTCCTAGATTCAGACATTGACGTAGAGACATCTCTGGAGCTTGGTTATTCATTGATTATATACATCAGGATTATTGGTATTGATTTCTCTATTGCTTTCTTCTTTACAAATCGTTCTTTATCTCTATCGATTGAATTGTATGTTATTGCATGCGAGTTTCTCATCTATGTTTCACATGATCATTACCATGAATCTGTGCATGCAAATCTCAAGTATGATTAGCTAAACACCTTTGAATACAATAGTATGTGAAGATTATGCATGTTCGTTCTAGGGTTTATCAAATCACTCATATAGGTTAGTCTCGTATAAAATCTTCGTAAAAACCTTCAATTCGATAAGTCCGTATTAAATTCTCTAAATTGTTCATGTTTAAGGATCGTGAATTGACGACTCACGATTTCTCCAGTATAATATATTCTAAGAACAATTGGTTGAATTGAATTGATTGATTTACTGTACAACAACCGTGTGACAAATATGAGTGTTATCCCTAGTTCGAATTAGCATAATTGGATCTTGCTACTGTATTCATCTTTCTCTCATTGTTAATCGTAATCTTAGCTTTAGTCAATCTAGTTAGAAGTATACAAAAACCATCAATCAAACTGTTACTGGCATGTATCGGTTTACTCTCACTGCTACATAGCTTGATTAATTCCCTAGAGATCACGAGTTAGGCTTTAGTCTGCAACTACAGCTTAATCTCTAATTGCTTTTTTAGAGTATAATTTGAGCTCATCAAATTTGGTGCCGCTGCCGGGGAATTAATCCCTATTGTAGCACTGAGAGCCGGTGGTTACTTGTCGTGATTTCATTTTACTTGGACTAACAGAAACTAAGCATTTGTTGAGTTACGGTTGTTGAGATCCAGGAATGGAGTCCTTTTCCAGCTACTATGCACCCTCAGCAGGGGTAGCTGGACCTGCTATTGTGATCGACGAAGCATCAAAGAAATATGAACTGGAAAGTTATTTGAGGCATACACTACCTGTGTTTTCCGGAAAACCTGAGGAGGATTCCCTCCGGTTCATCCAGCATTTTGAATATGCAGTCGGCAATTTATCCAAACAAGGGTTGGAGGAAGAACAGGTTAAGTGTGTGTTATTTCCCCTCGTGATGAAGGGTAATGCCAAGGATTGGTTATGGAGAATTGCCCCAGGATCGCTTACTTCTTGGGAGGATATTCTCAAGGCCTTCTAATGTGCTCAAATTAATACTTAGAAAACCAAGTAGTAAGCAGTTGTTATAGACATACAAAGCTAAACCACAGAGTCGTTCGCTAAGTAATTAATTTAGCTACGTAGTAGTGAGAGTAAACAGATACTTGCCAGTAACAATTTGATTGATGGTTTTTGTGTACTTCTAACTAGATTGATTAAAGCTAAAATTACGATTAACAATGAGAGGAATATGAATACAGTAGCAAGATGCAATTATGCTAATTCGAAGTAGGGATAACACTCATATTTGTCACACGGTCGTTGTACAACAAATCAATCAATTCGATTCAACCAATTGTTCTTAGAAAATATTATTCTGAAAAAATCGTGAGTCGTCAATTCATGATCCTTAAACATGAACAATTTAGAGAATTTAATACAGACTTATCGAATTGAAGGTTTTTAATTACGAAGATTTTATACAAGACTAAATTATATGAGTTATTTGATAAACCCTAGAACGAATATGCATAATCCTCACATACTACTGTATTCAAAGGTGTTTAGCTACTCATATTTGAGAATTTCATACAAAGATTCATGGTAAAAATCATATGAAACATAGATGATAAACTCGCATGTAATAACATACAATTCAATGGATAAGATAAAGAACGAATTGTAAAGAAGAAAGCAATGGATAAATCAATACCAATAATCTTGATGAATAAAATCAATGAATAACCAAGCTCCAAAGATGTCTCAATGTTAATGTCTGAATCTAGGAGCTTTTTCTCTCAAAACTAGGTTAAAAGAAGTATATAAGAAAAGAATCAAAATTCTAATCTAATAAGGAAATCAAAACCTTTATTTTGCGTCTCTCGCCACGGCGGAAGGAATAGCTCGCCACGGTGAGCCTTCTTAATCGCAATATATAATGCTCTCTCATAATCTTTCCGCGGCGGAAAAATCCCTTCGCCGCGGCGAGCTACAATCTTCAAAACAGGAGCTCATTCGCAAAATCTCGCCGCGGCGGACCAATTCCTTCGCCGCGGCGAGCCTTCTGAAATCACAGAGGATAACCACTCTCTAAATCTCGCCGCGGCGATCCTTCCTTCAATTTCCAGTTGCAAGCTCGTAAAATCTCGCCGCGGCGAGCCATGCTAAACAGCTTGTTCTCATTCGGCTCAAAAGACATCATTTTCTACAAAATCTAAACAAAACACCGAAGCGTAAAAACGAACTAAAAAGACTACAAAACTAAAGACAAAGACTCACAAAGACCGCTAAAAAGGACCAAATGAGACGTTAGAATATTGTCTCATCAAAATCCCCAAACCGAACCTTTGCTCGTCCCCGAGCAAACACACAACCTACACACACTAGACTCTAAGCCATGTAAACAAACAAAGAGTCAAATTCCCAAGTGACTGAATCTACCATTGAAAACATTAAATTCACAGGATGCAAAAATTTTGTTCTCAACCTAACCTTGGCATAAATAGTAAGCAGGTAATCAGACACGATCGTTTCTCAAGTAAATAACAATTAAGCCTAGCCCGCTAGTCTCTCACGGGTGTATAAAGTGTATCACTCACTCTCATGGAAGTATCCATACAGGGTAGAGCTCAAAAAGTAAACTAGGAAGGTGACTTTCGTCACAAGAATGCCTCAAATATCTTATGCTATTGTACTCGTCTTATTGAGTCGAAAGGGACTTTGGCACATGACTGTATTCCTCCAGAAAAATTGAAAAAACTGAAACTACTCCCCTCATCCATTTCAAAACAACATCAAATCTCATAATGCTTCACTGACTTCAGTGCATAGCCACCTGGGCTCTTTTAATCTCAATTTTTTGCAGGTGTCTGTTTTACCGAAAGTCCGTACTTTTGTGCGTGTCAGTTTGGTATACGCGCCATCAACCCTCACGGGCATATGGCTTTTTAAGGCCACGCCGGTATATAGGTAGTATTTGAAACACGCCTAACACGACTAACGGTGATCAATAAAGACCATAGATCCACCCCGAGATTCAAATATCATAAGCTTAGGGAGCAGTAAACAGATTTTTTGCGGCACAATTATAACAGCTCATAACATTCATAGTGAACAATCCTCTCCCCAAACGAGTTCGACAGAACGGGGGGAAATAAAATCCGCTAAGTAAAGCATGCCGTTCGTCATCCCCAACGAAACTAAGTACAAAAGTATGAAAAGGCGCAAGCAATACGTAAAAACTTGCACATCCCAGGAAATCACACGATAACATGTGCCGGTACAATATCTTTTCTTTGGCTAGGCTCCTCACAGGCTTTTGGACTACAGGGCTAACCAGACTTGCTATTTACAAGAGAAACGGCCTTGCAGGATTAAAAGCCTACTACACTACTTCTAGCTAGACATTAAACAAAACGTAAGCAACAAGAGAATTTACCATTCGCAATAGACGTTCGACTTTGTAATTGACTCAGACTCACAACAATAAACTGGACTCGACTGGAAAGGAAATATATAACTAACACATAAAGGTGGCTAACCTACCACCGCAGTCACATAACACAAACAAGTGGCTAACATACCACTTGAACAGAATACATAAAAATAAAAAATAAAAAACAAGTACGAAATAGAGTACAAATGTCAGAAATAGAGTACAAAATGAGACAACTTTAGCTAAAGATACAGTCAACCACCTCCCCAAACCTAAACAAGTGCTAGTCCCTAGCAATGAATAGTGTAGAAACGACTGTATAGAATGACCAACCATAGTGTTGTCTCAGCAGGGGTGATCAGGCGGATCCCGAAGGGCCACCACCGAAGTGCTGCTCCCAGAAATCCTGCTGCGCCTTCCAGAGTGCCTCCTGCCTCTCTAAGCGCTCAAGCTCACGCTGCTACCTAACCTCAGCTCTCCTATCTCACTCCTCCTGTCGCTGGTAGTGGTCCTTGATGTAGGAGTACTGATCCTCAATCCGGGCATATTGTGTTCCTGCCCACTCCTGAAACTGTGCTTGCATCTGCTCGAAGTAATCTGGAAGTCAGAAGAACCAAGTGGAGCGGGCTGATCGGCAGTGTCATCGGCGCCCCTGATAGGAGTGGGATGGCGGCCGAAGATGACTCTGGCATTAGCGGATTTCAGAGCTCCTTTGGGTTTCACGGAGCCCTGAATACCGGGAACATTGAAGGACCGACAGATATTGGTAATAAGGTATGGAAAACCGAGGAGACTGCCTTTGGCCGTCCGGGACTGAGCCTCTGCCATAATGATATCTGGGGCGTCAACAAACTTCCCGTCCATGATAGCTCGAATAAGGCGGGCTGTGGGAGGGGTAAGGGTGGTAAAATGTGAGTTGGGGGTCACATTATACTGTATCAGATGTTTCCAGAGGCGAACCTCTGGCTGGAGGAAGTGGGTGGTTATGGTGGTTTTGGTCTTGTGGTCCTCTGTATCGGTACCAGGTAGAAGGACAAACTCGGCTAAGTCCCTATGAAACTGCCGGTTGTGAAAATTTTCCCCCAGTGGCTGTACCGGTCGTCTTCTGCTTTGAACACCCTAGACTGTAGGAATTCCTGGATACTCCTAGGTGAGAACTGGATCTTGACACCGCGAATCGTCATCACCCCATCAGCCAAGTCATGGAGGCTGGTGTAAAATTCCCGAACCAGCTTCGGGTCATAGGGCAGCTGCTTGCCGAAGAGCTTGCTCCAGCCTAAATATCGGATCCTTGCCCAGACTCGGGCATAGACAGCATCCTCCAGCTCATCAAGAGCCAATTCCTGCTCGGGCCATGCTTTCCTAGGCTCCATAAAGTTTTCTTCCATAAAAGCCCTCCCTTCCGCGGACAGGTGGGAGAACTCATCTACGGGACCGCTCTGTCCGGCCGTGCTACTGGACTCGCCTCTATGGCATTTACAGCCTGTGGTTCTGAAGACATAGTGCCTGCAAGAAAGGTGTTAGTGTAGAACAATTGGGGTAGAGAACTACCTCCCCAAACCGATTCATGATCAAAGAGCTAGAAGCAACAAAAGAGCAAGGAACAGGGGATAATGTAAAGTTCCCCAAACCAACTCAAGATTCAATATCATGGCCGATACACGATTCACATCAGTTCACAAGCATAGGAGTATTGATAATCATAGCAAAAGAGGGGCAAGATGGCAGTAATTGTCAAAAATGGGCAAGCATTGCACAAAATTGGAAAACACAAGGAAGCTCCAAAATCAACGAGTAAGGAATCCATGCATCAATCAAAATCGAACTACGATACCCAAGCAAACACAACTAACGACGATCAACCATATAAGTCAAGTAAACTCGAAAAACTAAGGAAGAAGGAAGTTCAAGCCAATTTACCTTTTGAATCCGAAGGAATGGGTGGAAAACACACGAAAGTGATGCATGGAACAGGGAGAGGAGGAAAAACCCGTTGATTTACAATGAGAATGGGGGAATTTGGTGGAGAATTGAGGGAGAAAGGGAGATTGGAGTGAAGAGAAGAAGAAAAACGGGAAGAAGAATGAAGAAAGTTGGGCGGTGAGGAAGAAGAAGAGAAAAAGTTTTTAAAAAAACCTAGCTCGCCGCGGCGAGAAGAAGTGCGCGCCGCAGTGAGTTTTTATGAAACAACAGATTTTTTTTTTTTTTTTTTTTTCGCCGCGGCGAGTTTTCTTTATCGTAGATATATATATATATATATATGTTTCTCGCCGCGGCAGAAACTTACGAGACAAACACTGGAGCAAAAAAACAGACGCCGCGGCGAAAACTTAAGAAAGCACGAAAAGGATAAGGGCGGCCATCTCTCCGCGGCGAGCAAGATGCTTCGCTGCGGCGAGAGTGAATTTTTTCGCAAAAAATTCACTTGCACTAGTTCAACCTCGCGTCGGAAGATCGAAACTCCAAGCCTCAGCTAGAGTTTACGAGTTTCCTCGTATGAGTGCAAAGATCCCACCTTCCAGAGACACAACTAAACTAAAAACAAGTAGTCTAACATAAACAAATAGTCTAACAATACGAAATAACAAGCAAGTGTACGGAATGAAAATTAGTCTAAATGAATGAAAGACAAAAGGGGGCTTTTCTTTATAGTCGTTAGCTCGACTTCTTCCATGCTGGAGCTAATTGAGCTTGAGGTTACCAGCCTTCTCTCTCCCCATGTTCACTCGTGAGCGAGAATAGGTGTATAGTGGACCGGTGTGTGCTGCAATGTAATTCCTGGTGTCAACCTGTGCAGGAGAATATGATGTGGTGATAGCTCGCAACTCACGTTTCTCACCGCAAACCTGGATAGTACATGTACGGCCATAAAGATCGACTATCATACGAGTAGCCTTAATGAAAGGGCGCCCAAGAAGCAGCATATCCTTGTCCATCTCTTTGATCTTCACCTGCGGTGACTCGACAACCACGAAATCAGTCATAAACACATCTCCACCAATGGTTACGGGGACATCCTCAACAACTCCCATGCATTTGCTTCGAGTACCATTAGCCATGGTCAAAAAGCATCTTCTCGGTTCTAGACCCTTCAGGTTGAGTTCCTCATAAGTCTTGAATGTCATCATGTTAACTGCAGCACTAGCATCAATAATACCTGTAACCTCAGAAGAACTGCCCATCCCGACAACCAAATCCAAACTGTTTGCATCACTAATGCTCTTCTCTTCCTTTTGGATCATCTGAGTTGGTCCTGCATTTACCTTCTCTCCTGGAATCCCAGGACCAGATGTTATCACCCTTCTTGCTTCCTGTGCCGGTGTTGCCTCAACTTGGGAAACCACCTTATCATGGTTACAAGTGCAAGTCGTAATAACAGTCTTCACTACTCCTGGCTTGTCAAAAGCTACCTCCACAACAAGTATTATGTTATTCTCGACAGTCGCAGGTAGTTTACCCTTCTCTCTTTTTTGGAAGGCGCCGACCAGATCACCAAGAGTCTTCTCTAACCTCTTTTGTGATTGCTCAATGCTCTCAAACCTCTGGTCATTCTTGGCTTGATTCATTGTTACGCTTCGTAACCTCTGATCTCTCCATGTGAGCTCTAATCTCCTGATCAGCGTTTCGCGGTGCACTAGTAGTAAGCGAAGCTTGTATCTTGGACCTGTTGAAATGGAGTATCGGCCGAAATGAGCTGGAACTCTTTGTGCGAACCTGCTATGGTGCATTCTCATAGAAGTTACCTCCATAGGATAAATTGGAACGGTCAGGGTTGAAGAGCTGCACCTTAGTAGCGCCTGCATTCATTCCCGGATTTGGTTGCCAACCACCACGCTGCCTGTTTTGCACCCAACAAATGATCTCCGGAGTTGGGTTCTCCCACATAGTCTCAGGAAGTCTGCACATACTAGCACCATGCCCGAAATTACCACACAGATTACACCTCTTGGTATTATTTGGGATGCTTTGGTCAAGGTTGACACGTACTTGGTACCAGCAGATTTTGTAGTTCTACCTCCCAGCAATGCAGCAACCAGCAGCAGAAACCATGTGATTTTGCTAGCAAGGCCATTCATGAAAACTGTCAAACTTCAAGTCGATGTGGCACAAGGAAAGATAGCGATGGATATCGGAGGCAATCGAATCAACAAGGACGCAGTGCGTCCTGCAGGTAACTCTAATGCCTATTCCGTTACAAATTGTGAAACTAAACATGAGATTGCCAAAGAATTTCATTGCATCATTGATGACTGTGTATATACTACTTTGCTTGATGACATTACTAGCGATAAGTTAGAGGCCGCTTTGACACTAGATCCTGATAGGGGAATTCTGAGTGAGGAAAGTCATGAGCTAATATGTGCTTTAGATTCAGCTGAAACTGAACCGGAAGGTGAACTCAATCCCTCAGTGAACCTTTAGGTGAAATCGACTCCCTCAGTAGCAATACTGGAGAAATTGAACCCCCTAGGCCTGACCTTAAGGAACTCCCATCCCACCTTAAGTATGCTTTCCTTAGTGAAAATCGGTCCAAACCTGTGATAATCTCTTCGAAATTGCAAAAGGAAGAAGAGAACCAACTTGTTGAGCTTCTTAAGGAGAATTCTGCGGCCATAGGATGGGGAATTGGAGACATTAAGGGCATTAGCGCAACCCGTTTCACACATAGGATAAGTTTAGAAGAAGATGCTAAACCTGTTAGGCAACCCCAGCGCAAGCTAAATCCTGTCATGCAAGATGTAGTGAAAACTGAGATCCTTAAGATGCTTGAGCACGACATAATTTACCCAATAGATGATAGTATATGGGTGAGTCCTGTGCATGTAGTTCCTAAGAAGTCGGGGGTTACTATCGAAACAAATGAGAAGGGCATAGAGGTCCCGGTAAGAAAAACCACTGGGTGGCGTGTGTGCATCGACTATAGGAAACTAAACGCAGCCACTAAGAAACACCACTTCCCTCTATCATTCATTGATGATGCTTACCCGCCTTGCTGGGCGAGAGTTCTATTATTTTTTGGATGGTCTTTCAGGTTTCTACCAAATACCTATTGCTCAGGAGGATCAGGAGAAGACGACATTTACATGTCCCTATGGGACTTTTGCCTATCGCAGAATGCCTTTCGGACTGTGCAACACTCCTGCTACTTTTCAAAGATGCATGCTTTCTATATTTTCTGACATGGTGGAGGATTTTATAGAGGTCTTCATGGATGACTTCTCTCTTTTTGGAGATTCTTTTGCTGATTGCTTACATAAACTTGATAAAGTGCTTAAACACTGGATTGAGTGTAACTTAACTCTTATCTGGGAAAAAAGTCACTTTATGTTTAGAGAAGGAATTGTCTTAGGACATGTAGTCTCAAACCGTGGGATAGAAGTTAATAGAGCAAAGCTTGATGTGATTGTTAAACTTCCCCCTCCCACTTGTGTGAAAGAGCTGCAATCTTTTCTTGGGCATGTTGGTTTTCGTAGGAGGTTCATTAAGGATTTTTCGAAAATTGCGAAGTGTTTGAGCAACTTGCTTATGAAAGATGTGCCTTTTGTTTTCAATGATAAATGCATGCAGGCCTTAACATCTTGAAAGAACAGCTTGTTTCCGCTCCCATTGTCGTTGCCCCTAACTGGTCCTTGCGATGCTTCTAATTTCGCCTTAGTTATTTGTTTTAGGACAAAGGGTAAATGGACATTTTCATGTGATTTACTATGCCAGCAAGACACTTAATCCTGCGCAGTCTACACCACAACTGAGAAAGAATTCCTAGTTGTTCTTTTCGCTTTGGATAAATTTTGTTCGTATCTTAAAGGGTTCAAAGTGATCATCAACACGGATCACGCCGCGATCTGCCACCTCATGGACAAGAGCGATTGTAAGCCGCGCCTCATTCGGTGGGTTTTGATGTTACAGGAGTTCGATTGTGAAATAGTTGATAAGTGTGGTAAAGATAATCTTGTTGCTGACCATTTATCTAGGCTTGATCCTACGACAATCTCCCCTTCTCCCCCTATTCCAAATGACCTACCTGATGAGCACCTATTCTCTGTTAGCTTAGAGCCTTGGTTTGCAGAAATTGTGAATTTTCTTGTTGCAGGTGTTTTCCCCGCTAAAATGTCTTCGCAGGAAAGAAGGAACTTTGCACCTTTTCAAGCAGGGAGCTGATGGCATCCTACGGCGCTACATTCCAGAGAGTGAAGTAGGCAGTGCTCTCACCTTTTGTCATACCATGCAGTGTGGAGGGCACTACAGCAGGAAGAAAACTGCTCTGAAGGTTCTTCAATCAGGTTTCTTTTGGCCCTCTCTGTTTAAAGATGCTCACAAGTTTTGTGCTAGTTCTGATTCATGTCAGCGTAGTGGTAACATTAGCAAGCGTAATGAGATGCCTTTGACTAGCAATCTTGTGGTAGAACCCTTTGATGTGTGGGGTGTTGACTTTATGGAACCCTTTACCAAAAGTAATGGTAATGAATAAATTCTTGTTGCTGTGGACTATGTGACTAAGTGGGTGGAGGCTATTGCCACCAGGACTAACGATTCCAAAGTTGTGCTCTCTTTCTTGTCCACGAATATTTTCAGCAGGTTTGGTACACCCAGAGCAATCATTAGCGATGGGGGATCTCATTTTATTAACCGCTCATTTGCGAACCTGCTTGTGAAGTACGGACTGCAACACCATGTCGCAACTGCATACCATCCACAAACTTCTGGTCAAGTGGAAGTCAGGAATAGGCAAATCAAGAGCATTCTCACAAGGGTCGTCAAGCCAAATCGTAAGGATTGGTCAACCAAGCTAGATGATGCACTGTGGTCTAACAGAACTTGTTACAAGACTGTTATTGGTACAACCCCCTACCGGTTGGTTTATGGCAAAGCTTGTCATCTTCCCGTGGAGTTGGAGCACAAAGCGGCATGGGCCACCAAGGAGCTAAATCTCCATATGCAGGCAGCTGGGGAAGAAAGATTGCTGCAGATCTCCGAGCTGGAAGAACTCCGCCACCTTGCCTTTGACAATGCAAAGATTTACAAGCAGAAGACAAAAGAGTACCATGACAAGGGGATAATCCACAAGGACTTGCACCCAGGTATGAAAGTTTTGGTTTTTAACTCTCGTCTTAAATTGTTTCCAGGAAAGTTGAGTTCGCGTTGGGATGGACCATACACGATAATTCATGTGGCACCGCATGGTGCTGTCGAACTCTTGAATTCCGCCGACGGTTCCACCTTCAAGGTCAATGGGCAACGAGTTAAACCATACTTTCAAGGGTACATTCAGCGACCGGAAGAAGTGGTCGACCTCTCCGAGTCCAGTACATGACTCTAAACTGTACTTCACAGGCCAGACACTTTCGAACCCTTTTATCTTTCCACTCTCATCTTGAGGACATGCTTGAGTTTCAGTTTGGGGAGGGAATGTGAGGCTCTTCAGTTTCCCGCCTGTGTTTCTATGTGTTTTTTCATATTTTCTTGAGTCTTTCGTGTGTCCGTGTTATTTTTCCAAGTTTTGATTATCTATTGTGAGTGGTAAATCCACATAATGCCTTTGTTTTGTTTGATATGTAACTGGAAGTAACCTAGTGCATTGTTAATTCCTTAAGGTCTGTTTCTCTTGCCAATAGCTAGTCTGTCCAGTCCTTTAGTCCAAAAGCCGTGAAAATCCTGAGCCGATGAAAAAATATTGTACCGGCATTTGTATTGTGTGATTCCTGGGATGTGCAAGTTTTTTACGAATTACTTGCGCCTTTTCATACTTACGTGTACTCATTTTGTTTGGGGATGACGAACGGCATGCTTTTAATCTTGAGTCCTCTAACTTTTAAACCCCGTTCTAAAGAACAGGTTTGGGGAAGAGTTACATACTTGCTTACGACTAATTTTTGAGCTTGATATGCTTGATTGTGTTTGAGTCTGCTGCTGTTTCCAAAGTTATCTGAATTTAATCTCGGGGTGGATCTATGGTCTTAGTTGATCACCGTCTGTCGTGTTGGGCATGTTTCAGATACTACCTATATACCGGCGTGGCCCTTAAAGCTATATGACCATGAGGGTTGATGGCATGTATACCAAACTAACACGCACAAAAGTGCGGACTTTCGGTAAAACAGACACCCGTCAAAAAACTGAGATAAAAGAGCCCAATGAGGCCATGCATTGCGCAATAATGGTTTATGGTTGATTTGCAAGTGAAAAAAGGGAACAACACAGGTCTTGAAATTTTGTTATAAGTCGTTTTTTGGCAAAAACAAAGTCCTTTCTTATCCGTTCGATTTGAGTACATTAGCGTAAGATAGTCTAGGCATTCTTGTGATGCGAGTCACCTTCCCAGTTTAATTTTTGAGCGACTAACCCTATTGGACACTTCCAAAGAGAGTAGAGATTGCATATTATTCCTGTGAGGGACTAGCGTGCTGGATTTAAGAGTTATTTGCTTGAGAAACATTTTTTTTGGAATTATCTGTACACTTCTCTGCCAAGGTTACTTGAGAACAAAACATTTGCATTTGGTGGACTTAATGCTTTCAATGGTAGATTCGATTACTTGGATTTATAACTCTTGTATTTGCCTACATGGTTGGGAGTCTAGTGTGTTTAGGCTGTGTGTTTGCTCAAGGACGAGCAAAGCTTCGGTTTGGGGATTTTGACGAAACAATATTCTAACGTCTCATTTGGTCCTTTTTCGCGGTCTTTGTGAGTCTTTGTCTTTAGTTTTATAGTTTTTTTAGTTCGATTTTACGCTTTGGTGTTTTGTTTACATTTTGTAGGAATCGATGTCTTTTGAAAATGAGGACGAGCTGCTTAGCATAGCTCGCCGCGGCAAAATTTTACGAGCTTGGACTTGGGAATTGCAGGAAGGCTCGCCGCGGCGAGGAAATCAGTTTACCGCAGTGAGATTTTGCGAATGGAGCCTCTGATTTGAAGATTGAAGCTTGCCACGGTGGAGCACCTTGCTCGCCGCCGCAAAATTATGCAAGGCTATATATATTGCGATAAAGAAGGCTCGTCACGACGAGGAAATCAGTCCGCCGCGGCGATATTTTGTGAATGGCTCCCCTGTTTTGAAGGAAGACGCTCGCCGGGGCGAGGGATTCAATCTGCGGCGGCGAGAATTTGTAAGCTGGATATATAATCGACAAAAGGAAGCTCGCCACGGCGAAGCAATTGGCCCGCCGCGGCGAGACGCGCAGACTCAGAATTTGTTTTCCTTATTAGTTTAGAATTTGTTTTCCTTGAGATACACTTCTTTTAACCTAGTTTTTCAGGAGAGCTCCTAGATTCAGACATTGACGTAGAGACATCTCTGGAGCTTGGTTATTCATTGATTATATACATCAGGATTATTGGTATTGATTTCTCTATTGCTTTCTTCTTTACAATTCGTTCTTTATCTCTATCGATTGAATTGTATGTTATTGCATGCGAGTTTCTCATCTATGTTTCACATGATCATTACCATGAATCTTTGCATGCAAATATCAAGTATGATTAGCTAAACACCTTTGAATACAGTAGTATGTGAAGATTATGCATGTTCGTTCTAGGGTTTATCAAATCACTCATATAGGTTAGTCTCGTATAAAATCTTCGTAAAAACCTTCAATTCGATAAGTCCGTATTAAATTCTCTAAATTGTTCATGTTTAAGGATCGTGAATTGACGACTCACGATTTCTCCAGTATAATATATTCTAAGAACACTTGGTTGAATCGAATTGATTGATTTACTGTACAATAACCGTGTGACAAATATGAGTGTTATCCCTAGTTCGAATTAGCATAATTGGATCTTGCTACTATATTCATCTTTCTCTCATTGTTAATCGTAATCTTAGCTTTAGTCAATCTAGTTAGAAGTATACAAAAACCATCAATCAAACTGTTACTGGCAAGTATCTGTTTCTCTCACTGCTACATAGCTTGATTACTTCCCTAGAGATCGATCAAGAGTTAGGCTTTAGTCTGCAACTACAGCTTAATCTGTAATTGCTTTTTTAGAGTATAATTTGAGCTCATCAGAGTCATAATAGCATTGTAAACTAGCTGCTTGTTCGACAAAGAGTCTCCAAGCATATGACTTTCATTAGAAATATCCAAAAGTTTACCAAAATAGGATGTAATGTCCTCTTCCTCTCCCATTCTCAGATTTTCAAAACGACTCAAAAGCATTTGAAGTTCTGATTCTCTCACACTCAAATCTCCCTCACAGTGCCTTTGAAGAAATTCCCAGGCCTGTTTGGAAGTTGAGCATGTTTGAATTAGTTTAAACATGTGAGGATCTACATAACTAAACAAGATATTGAGAGCCTTCTCATTTTTGTTTGCATCCGCAATTTCATCTTTATCATAATCACGTTCCGGCTTAGGGATGCAATCCTTTGTCCTCATCGGGAGGTAATAAAGGCAAAGTATAACCATCAAGAACACTTCTCTAAACACGAATATCAATGGATTTGATATGCGAGCGAATGCGAGTTTTCCAATGATTATAGTTAGAGCCATCAAGTATAGGTAACCTGTTGACATTAGGATTAGCAAAATCCATGATACCAAATCCAAACACCTATGAATTAGGTACTTGGCTCTGATGCCAAATGACAATGTATGGACCGGGTTTTGGTATAATGTAAACAAGTGTATACAGTACACCAAAGAACACTATTGAACAGTGTCTTCGATATACTGTAACAAACAGTGTGTATAACTATATCAAGGATCACTAGAAAAGCACGTAGTGAGTTGATAAGTTGCCCTGAGTGTCGTTCTCGAAGGACTAAACTAAGCTTGTCGGTGTTTTAAAGTACTAGTTTATCAAGAATTACGTCTTACGATCTCCAATTCTTATCTTTCGCAAATCACACAAAGATCAAACAGCAAACACGGGTATGTTATCAATTAAAGGAGACATGGGGTGGTGGTTTCATCAAGAGCTAGCTAGTAAAAGGATGCAATGGAATACACGACTTTTGAAAGTGAAAACGTTTAATAAACGTAGTAGAGTCGTCAATTCTACTAGTTGACGTTTGTAGTCGAAAGCGTTGGGCTAAAATCGTAATTAACCTTAAGGGTGCGAATCCCTCTTGTGGATTTTGGGTATCAGAAAACGATTGCTAAGACTTTGAAATAATCAAATGATTCGCAAGAATTCAGCAAACTCAGAATAGTGTAATTCATCCAAAGACCTGTACTAGCATGCTCAAGATTTTACCACCAACCCATGGGTATTGTTTAGCTACTCATATTCATGTTGTCACAGATAAGAAATATGATAAACATAGGCATAAACATACACAAGAATGTAAACAAAGAGAAATGATACAGAATTACCGAATGACTTTGAATAACGAAGCACCAATGGATAACAATGGTGAAAGTACTGGTTTACCAGAAGAAATCTTCAGCTAAATGGTTAACCAAGACTCCAACTTCAATAAGATGATGATTCTTGGAACCCTAGACCTCTCAGTATTCACCCAAATGTTGTGTGAAAATGAAAAAGTGATAGTTTGAATTACAAATCTGGAGTTTAAAATGAGAATTAGACAAAAAGAAACGCCAGAACATTGGCAGATTGGGGCGGGCGATCGCCCCAACAGAATGGGGCGATCGCCAGAGCCCGCTCCGTCTCTGGGACGCATCCAGACGTCGGGGCGATCGCCCCACTCCTCCTCGGGCTCGATCTCGACTCAAACTTTCTTCCTTGACCCGTTTGGCATCACAGGAACCTTCGTGTCACCTATTTGGAGTCTTGGAGCTTGTGATATCCGACAAAGTGCATTAAAATGCATCGTTTTGACTCCTTTTCTTCATGAAAAGTACCTAAAACCTGGAATTAAGGTGGAAACACAAGAAACACAAATAAAAGACAAAATATATACAAATAAAGGAAAAACTAAACTAAAAGTTAGTAAAAAAAAGGTAAAATGAACCTGATGAGGTGTCCTAAAAATGCCTCATCATGTATGCAAACATGTTTTCTAAGCATACTTCATCAAGTTAAGATCATGTGAGCAAGTTATCAAAAAGGAAAGGGGTCGACAAGGGAGTTTGTTCTATTGAAACATTTTATCGAACACTTGGTAGGCAAGAACAAAAACCCTCAAATTCTCAATTGATTCGTCAAATCTCCACCAAGCAAGTGTTAATATAGTGAATACTAAAAGTAAGCATGTATCCACATATCTCAAACATCATCAAATCAATCGATTGAAGCACATAATTGCATAGCACTCAAGATGCAAGAAGAAAGTGCAATCAAAGAGTTGAAAGATATAAACCTTGAATTGAAGATGTAATGAAGATAATAGTGAGTAAAGATCACTTACTTGATGTTGATGATGCATGGGCAAGCCAATAATGCAATGGGGGATAAAATTAAAGAGTAAGTGAAGATTTTATGAAGAAAATTAGGTGGGAAGAAGGAGAAAATGTTTTGGGGTTTTTAAAGAGGGGAAGCGGGTTGGTGGCAACTCGCTGCGGTCGACAGTCGACCATAGTGAGGCTACTGTCCAGCCCCCCACTTTCGCGACATTTCACGTTTTTTCGATTCTTTTTGGTTTTTTTCATTTTTTCTAAAAGCAAACATAGTACTAAGAAAACAAATAAGAATTTGAGAAGATTTGAAAAGTTTTTTCGAAAAGATTTTTGATGTGGAAAATGAGAAAAACGAAAACTAAAAATGTGAATGCAAGTGCGGAAACTAAATGTGACCTTGGGTTGCCTCCCAAGAAGCGCTTGTTTTAGGTCTTATAGCTTGACCCCTGTTTATTGGTGACCTTTAGGAAGAATGCATGTGGTTTAAGTTAGGTCCGTCCACCCATCTCCATCTTCCAACAGCGTTCATCTTTCGCATACTCGTTGGTGAGTTTCGATTGATGTTAGGTCTATCAACCCATTCCTTGTTCCTGTCAATTTTCCTGTCGAACTCATGACTCAACTCTCTCCTTCTTCTCAAGTTTGCTGATGTCATCTCTTAATGGTTCTCAAGGTGTTTCTCCTTGCATAAAGACTAACAGACGAACTCCGACAGGTACAGACGGATAAAACTAGAGAAAGATAATCCTAGTTTCGAATGAAAAGAAATATCAAATTACGTGTTTTTATTTTTTTAATTAATTAACGTAAGCAGATAAACAGATGGCAATGAAAATAGAAGATTTAAAAATCAGGTAGAGAGAACATGTAAGAATCAACCTTCACTTTGATAATAAGTTTATATCAGGAATAATATATAGCGATAGTTACGGCTGAGGAGTCACACAGGTCACATATCTTATACTAAGGTGCAGTCAGTACAGATACCCCTTGTAGACTATCCTCTAGCTCAATGCTGTCACCAGTGGCTAGCTCAACAACAAACCTCAGGCAGAATATCAACTTATAGACACGGTTGACATCTCCTAATATAATGCAACGAATACTCATGTCACGTGGTAAGCATAAATAAACAATGCATCTTTCCTCAAACAACACTGGTATATGATGCGTCAAATCAAGTCCTTAATTTATAAGCCAAGAGAAAAATCAAGGATCATTAGAAAAAGCACGTAGTGAGTTGATAAGTTGCCCTGAGTGTCGTTCTCGAAGGACTTAACTAATCTTGTCGGTGTTTTAAAGTACTAGTTTGTCTATAATTGGGACTTATGACCTCCAATTCTTTCTTTCGCAAATCACACAAAGATGAAATAGCAAACACGGGTTTGTTATCAATTAAAGGAGACATGGGGTGGTGGTTTCATCAAGAGCTTGCTAGTATAAGGATGCAATGGAATACATGACTTTTGAAAGTGAAAACATTTAATCAACATAGTTGAGTCGTCAATTCTACTAGTCGACGTTTGTGGTCGAAAGCGTTGAGCTTAAATCGTAATTAACCTTGAGGGTGCGAAACCCTCTTGTGGATTTTGGTATAAAAAAATGATTGCTAAGACTTTGAACTAATCTAACGATTTGCAAGAATTCAACAAACAAAGAACTATGTATTTCATCCAAAGACCTATACTAGCATGCTCAAGATTTCACCACCAACCGATGGGTGTTGTTTAGCTATTCATATTCATGTTGTCGCAGGCAAGAAATATGATAAACATAGGAATAAACATACACAAGAATGTAAACAAAGAGAAACGATACAGAATTACCGAATAACTTTGATTAACTGAGCTCCAATGGATAACAATGGTAGAAATACTGTTTACAGGAAGAAATCTTCACCTAAATGGTTAACCAATACTCCAACTTCAATCAGATGGATGATTCTTGGAACCGTAGACCTCTCAAAATTCTCCCAAATGTTGTGTGAAATGAAAAAGTGATAGCTTGAATTACAAATCTTGAGTTTAAAATGAGAATCAAACAAAAAGTAATGCCAGAACACTGGCAGATCGGGGCGGGCGATCGCCCGCTCCGGCTCTGGAATGCAGCCCTCTGTGGCTGCGTCCAGGGCATGGGGCGATCGCCCCGCTTCCTTCGGGCTCGATCTTCACCTTATTTGTCCATCCTTGATCCGTTTGACATTTCGGGAATCTTCGTGGCACCTATTAGGAGTCTTAGAGCTTGTGATCTCCGAGAAAGTGCATTAAAATGCATTGTTTTGACTCCTTTTCTTCGTGAAAAGTACCTAAATCCAGGAATCTAGGTGGAAACACAAGCAAAACAAACAAAAGACAAAATATATACAAATAAAGGAAAAACTAAACTAAAAGTTAGTAAAAAGAAGTTAAAAAGAACCTGATGAGGTGTCCTAAAAATGCCTCATCAAAACTCCCCAAACCAAACATTTGCTCGTCCTCGAGCAAACGACAAACCTAAAAAAGAAACTAGACTCTAAACATACAAAACAAAGAACGAGTCAAACAACCAAGTACTAAATCTACATTTGTAAGAAACAAACTCCAAAGATGCAAAGGGTTTAAGTTGTTGCCAAAGTTGGTGGAAAATCAATCAAAAATCTAACTAGTTCGTTTCCAAAGTAAATAAAACTTAAGTCAAACTCGGCGGTCCCTCACAAGAAATTTTAAAGCAACTCTCACTCTTCTGGACAAGTCCAGCATGGTTAACACTCAAAAGTAAAGCTGGGAAGGCGGTTTTCACCACAAGTTGCCAAAAATCTCTTATGCAAATGCGTTCTTTTCAATGAGTCTAAAGGGACTTTAGTTCAAAAGACTGAAAATAGAGACTTGCTACTCGGACTACTATTCCCTTTTTGCTTTCAAATTTCTCAAAACCTTGCACACTTATTTTTTAGAGTTACTCGAAATTGTTGTAAGTCTGTGGATAAAATCACTGGTGTGTGACCCCCGTTATCAGCAAGGACTTATTTCGCGTGTGGCTCCCATCCCAAGGTTTTGCTCATGTAGAAAAGGAATTCCACACGACTCACAACTTGGGGTTTGAGTAACTCATGTGCTTTATTTATCCTCATTGGGATCTTTTGGCTTCAATTTTGCTGGTGTCCATTTTACCGAAAGTCTGCACTTTTGTGCATGTCAGTTTGCTACGTGTCATCGACCTTCACGGTTATTTGGTTGATAAATTGCCACGCCGGTATATGGTAGTATTTGAACATGCCCAAGACGACCTACGGTGATCACTTAAGACCATGGATACACCTCGAGGCTTATTTAAATAATATTTTTGTTTGAAATAGCAGTCAGAACTACACATCTCTCAATCAGTCATAAAAATGGAAATCTCCTCCACAAAACTGTTCTTTAGAACGGGTTTGGAAGGGTATCAAAAGTACAGAGCTTGTCGTTTGTCATTCCCATCTAATCAGAACACGCATAAGTATGAAATGGCGCGAAAAACTTTAAAATAATTTGAACATCCCATGAGTCACACAAAACAATTTTTGCCGTTATAATATTTTTTCATCAGCTCAAATAAGGCTCTCACAGGTTTTTTTGGACCACAAAGCTAAATAGACTTCTTATTTACAAGGGAAACGAACTAGAAAAATTTTAAACTCAACAACCACTACTAATCAGTATATACTCAAAACTTAAGCAACAAAAGAGTTTGTCACGAACAAAGGACGTTCAATTTGTAAATTCGACTCAAGACTCACACAAAAGTTTAAACATAGGCCAAAAAAGGTAGGCAAAAAAGACACTAAAAAGCCAAGTAAGGGACACCGGCCACAATCCACTAAATAGAAAATAGAAAATCAAAGTACAACAGCCATAAAACAATCAGATAAAATAGTACATGCCAGAAGATCAAATACGGTACATTTAACCCTCCCCCCCCCCCCCTCCCCAAACCTAGACTAGAGCTGGTCCTCCAGCGAATAGACTAGAAAGAAGAGAAAGTGAAAAATGTACCCCATGGTGCTCAATGCAGCATCACTGCTGCGGGGCATCGGACCTAGATGGTCCAGCATGTGGGTGAGGATATCCCCATCCCTGCATCCGCCTGTACTGAGAGTTCAACTCCTCTCTCTGTGAGCTCCACTCCTGACGTAAGCTCGCATACTCTGCCATGTATCCCCTCATCTCATCCCCAGCAGCTGTAAAGTCAGCCCTCAGATCGGACTGTGCCCTCATAATGTCAGCCTGTGACTGAATAATCTGCTCCTGGACTCCCAAAATGTTTCCATACTCTGTGTCCAGCCTAGCATAGTGCGACTGGAAGTAACAGTGAACTACTGGAAGTCGAAGGCTCCCTGATATCCATACTGCGGAGAGATGGCATGCTGTAGCTCTTCCTCTGCATCCGGTTGAGCTTCATACATCTCCTCTTGAGTCTCCGGGACTCTTCTTCCAGCCATCTTTGCCTGACGCCCCTCCTCACGCTCCACCTCATACTTGATATCACTGAACTCGGTGTTGAACTTGTTAATCATAGTCTTGACAGACCCAACCTTCAAAATTGGACAAGGTTAGTGTGTCGCATCGACTACAATTCCGGCTCTCCTGCAAAGTTAAGTGATGAGGCAAGGTAATGAAAACCTCGTTCTCAAGTTCCCATGGTAATGCTCGAACTGAGTGATAATCAGCTGGCTAAAATTAATGGGTTCTCCTTGCACAAGAGCGGCTAGGAGTCGGGCTGAATCATAGCAAACGTAATGGGCAATCCCTTTGGGGCAGATGGAGGTGACAAGTCAGGCATGGATAATACGGGTCTGGAGGCTGAGGAACTTGTGCTCAATCATCCGACGGAGCTCCTTGGGGTACCTAAAGTACTCATGGCAAATGATGTCTGTAATCTCCTTCGGGATTGCTACTTCAGTCGTCTTTTTGTGCACGTAGACATCATCTTCGGTATCAAGTTCGGGCACACCGTAGTACGGGTTGATCGAAGTAGTAAAATCAACATACTCATTCCTGATTGGCACCCACTCGGTAAGATCATCCTCGCACTTCTTATCTTCATAGTTGGCATAGAAGTCAAACACCAACTGCATATCCCATTCCTCGGGTTCCCTAGCAAGCCTGAGCCACCCTCGACTCTCAAACATATTCGTCAGTGACTCCATGATTCGCTCTTCCTCACGAGATAGCGTCATCAGGTCAACTCCTCGATCAACAACATAAGATCTGCCGGAGTTGTGGGACTTGTACTCCATACTTCTCCGAGAAATGGTGGGAACACCATAATCCACGGTGGGAGGTGGATCAATCCTCACCATTGCATTGCCCCTAGATGATTCCCCCCTGGTTCTCTTAGCTGGCCTTGTCTTGGGTGCCATGGTACCTACATAAATAGGTGTTAGCTGACTTTTTACCGCAAAAACGCAACCAAGGCTCTAGTTAGAAGCTTAACTCACATAAACAATTTCAACCTTAGTGCACGCAAGAACAACAATACTTAAAGAATTCGAAATCTCAACCGAAAGCAAATGGCTATGCCAAAATACTACACAAAAGATAACACTATCAATGCAAGTCACTATTGAGCAAAGTAGCAAATGGAGATATGATGAACTACTAGCAAATTCGAATGAAATTCATAATCATGATACAAATCAACAATCAATACTAGAATTATGTTCAACAAGTCACAAAAAAGCTTACATACTAGCAATCAAAATCCAAAAACCATTCGAATGTAAAAACCCTCAAAAAGTAGCAAGAAGGGTTAGCCAATTACCTTAATTTCGGAATGGATCAGATGAATGGATACAAGAATGTTGTTCTAGATGATGAGTGCTTCGAAAAGAGCCAAAGAACAAGAGATTTGGTGAAGAAATGAGAAAGTTCGAAGTTTTGGAGGTGGGGCGGTCGCTTGGAATGGAGGGGGGAGTGAGAAGAAGACGGGAGAAGAAGAAGAAGAAAGAGAATAGACTCTTTATATTCGGACGAGCGATCGTCATGAAGTGCACTTGATCACCTAAAAAAAATTTGATTTTATTTATATAAAAGGAAATAACAGAAAATTAAACGTGGATGCAAATTTAAACTAATAATGCAAACTAAAATGAATTTAAAGATTTTTTTGGATTTTTTAGAAAAGAAGAAAAATATGCTAAATGCAACTATATGAAATGCAAATGAGAGAATGGGTTGAATCACTCCGGGTTGCCTCCCGAACAGTGCTTCTTTATAGTCAATAGCTTGACTCTTCACGGAGTTCACGTATCGCTGGCTTTGATACCAGGCTTCTTCTTCTTCTTAAGACTTCCTGTACCTAGTACCTGCGCACTAGAACACACATAAACAGGCCCTACAAATCCTACGAGAGGATTTTCACAAGGAAAAGATGTGTTAGGTGGAGTGTAGGCTTGCAACTCCCGTTGCACACCCCTTACCTCATAAGCAGCTCGACGGTGGCGCATATTGATCGTGAGATCAATCGTCTTGATGAACGGTCTCCCCAACAACACCATCCCATCTCCCACTTTCAACCCCTTCCTAACCGGCCCCAACACATAGAAGTCGGTTATCACGGAATCATTTTCCAACTGGATTTCCACATCTTCTACTACACCAAGTGATCTCCGTATCGAGCCATCCGCCATTCTCACCATGAGCATCTTCTCCTTCATCTTTATCATCAATAATAGCATCAACAATATCATTCCTACTCACCGATTCCATGGAGACTACATTACAAGGAATTAAATCATTGGAATCCATACGTACCTCAATCTCCTAGGGAGGAGAGTTGTGGTGACTGAACGCCCCACATTCCTCCACTAGCAATTTCGGAACCTCGACCCTTGCTCTATCTTTGGATACAGTGATTTCCACCGGTACGTCTGTGACAACAGTGATTGCCATGGCATTTTCAGTTACTCCGGGCAACCTCCCATTCTCTCGGATGCGACTCCTATCAAGAACTCTTGAAGTTGCCTCTTGATATCCTTGTGGTCCCCTTCCAGCACTGACAACCTCCCATCCGTCTTTTCCTGGTGCCTTTGAGCCCGGTCAATAAACCTCTGTGACCTCTCCATGAACTCCTCAATTCACGACTTGCTAATCGAGGTGGAATCCTTGAGTTTCTCCTCTTCCTTAGTAGTAGGATTCTCAAAATGATCGTTCGAGTAGCTCAGCTTCGACCGATAAACATTAGGGTAGATTTGGTTAGGAGCGAACATACGAACCGGTCCCTTTACTCCAAATCCAACATCCCTTGGTCTATACCTCGGGAAATACCCCCCCCCCCATTAGCTCATTGCACCCAGCACACCTCTTCTTCTTCCAATGGAGTAGCAATCTTAGACACCTCCTTGACCGAGAAGTCGTCCCTACATTGATTTGCCCCATGCCCGTAGTTGTTGCAGATCCCACACTTCTCCTGGGCATGTGGATTCTGACCACTCGCCGCTAACAACTTCACTTTCCTTATATCCCTTTCTATCTCTTCAATACGGCTGCTAGAATCATCAAAGGTGGCCTTCACCTCACTCCTAAGCCCCCCATACTTCTCCCCCGCACACTCTTGTGCTGCGAATTCTTGGCACACTTGATGAAAAGATCGTTGAGCTCCTCCGGTGTAAGATCTATGATGCTTCCACCACTAGCCACGTCAACATAGGATTGATGACTCTCATTCAGTCCATCGTAGAAGTATTGCGTCGGATCCTTAAGACGTAGGCGGTGATGAGGACACTTGGCTTGGAGCATCGAACCTCTCCCAAGCCTCATAGAATGTGTCATCATGGAGTTGTTGAAACCCCCTGGTCTGTGCCTTCAAGGTGGTGGTCTTCGACTGAGGGTAGTACCATCCGTCAAGGCCTCACAAATCTCATCCCAAGTAGTCAAAGATACCTCGGGTAGCATATTCAACCATGCCTTAGCTCTGTCCGCTAAGCACATGAGGAATATCTTCATCCGAAAGTCAACATCCTCCACCCCGGTAGTATGCATACCCGCTATGAACATCTCCAACTCCTTTAAGAAGCCCATCACATCTGCATTTTCCATCCCATAGAATTTGGGAAGATGTTGAAGAAGATACGGCTTCAGCTCATACTTTCGGGCCGCTTCTGACAGAACGATGAACGACCTATGGGCTCCAACGTGAGCCTTGAATATATTTTGGATCGTGTTTCTAGGAACAACACGAGCACCACCAGCACCATCACCACCAGCATTTGGTCTATCACCCATATTTGCTTGTAGAATGGAGCTTCTATATCAGACTCCGAATCAGATTCTTCAATAGCCTCACTTACTTGCGTACCAGCAAGACTAAACCTCAACCTCCTCCGATGCCTTTCAATGTCGTCAATAAATGGCTCCACGGGAAGATTCAAGTTCCTTTCCCCTTGCATAAACTACTTGCAATCAGAAAAGAGAAAGGTATGAAACCAAGATTCTTTGGCGCGACCGGCCGTCTATCGTGAGATGGGCTCACGCCAAGACGAAGCCTCACTATAATCCTAAAAATGCAAACATATCTCATAGCGGTACAATAGAGCGTCTAAAATCCCATAAAGTAATACAACAATTACAAATCCTCAATATCAACAATACTCCACTACTACAATCAATCCTATACAATACAAATCCAATAGTACGCAGCAGCTACTAAATAATCTTCACAAATCCATCATCTATCCACCGTCTCCACTCCAAAGTATCTTCGTCCAATCACTTACTAAATATCTGAAAGGGTGGGTAAGGGTGAGCCTCATTGACACTTCTA
Organism: Plantago major; assembly: GCA_026545765.1. Classification (NCBI taxonomy): domain Eukaryota; kingdom Viridiplantae; phylum Streptophyta; class Magnoliopsida; order Lamiales; family Plantaginaceae; genus Plantago; species Plantago major. Next base: position 67,566,349 of record CM048844.1, on the reverse strand, counting down.
CCGAATCAAGCAGAGTATTTCAAACATATATATATATATATATATATATATATATATATATATATATATATATATATATATATATATATATATATATATATATATATATATATATATATATATATATATATATATCCAAAATAATTTGCATGGAACACTTTTCAAACATCAATAACAATTCATATCTTTTGCCCAATCAGACAATACACTAAGGCCAAACGAACCGTGGTGGCACACAGGTCGGCTTTTACAAAACAATAACAATGCCCTACCAAAGGGATAACAAAACAATGGGAGATCTCCAAAAGCACGACATACCCTCGAAAGAGCCAAACAATTTATAGGCATATCGATGAGCATAAAACGTATTTTCAATCCATGCTTTTGAACAAAACGATTTTCACACATCAAAATCAAATTAAAACATTTATGGGTACACATACTGCATCCTTTTCGATTAGACTACTATACCAACTCCCATTCCTTGATATAATTACCATAAATAGTTTATCAAATCATAAAACAATACATATATATACTATAACATAAAATAGAAAGCAAATATGTCAAGTGTTCCCCTTACCTCGAAGGCAAAACGAAAGCAAGCTTAACATATCCATCCACGGAAGCTCTTACATGCAACTCGAATTCTCCAAAGTCACCTATAACCTTAAATCTTCCATTAGCACCACTTGCCAACTCCAAATAGCCTCGACTCCGGTTTTAATAGGTCAAAAGGGAAATTGGGTCATCAGGGAAAAACGGTAATTTCTTGGGCTAGGATAAATTGGTTTAAATGGTGGGAGGTAATTATAGTAATTCTACATGTCCAGGGGTAATACGGTAATTTTCTGTGTGCGAAAGAGACTTAAAAATAATTTGTGTGCGAAAGGGGCTTAAAAATAATCTTGTCCAGAGCATGGATCGAACCTGTGACCTCCAGGTTCGCAACAATGTTTCCAACCAACTGAGCTAGACAACAGTTTTGAACACACTAGTACACGAATCATAATGAGCTGACTTACTATCTGGGGCAGAACTGAATTTTCTGAAACTTTTCAAATTGCACGAGAGGTCCCTGGCACCTTCAAATTCCCAAAAGCAAGGGTTTATACTTTTCAAAAACTTACGAAAACTTCTAAACTCCTTCAAACCCGATCAAAACAACACAAGATTAACACCAATCGATCCCATAACCAACCCTCTACTCCAATCGATCATAAACAGGTCCAAAACAACACGAATTCATCCAAGCTTATCCGCGAATTCGTCCTCAAGCTTCTGATCAAGTTTCGCTATCCATAACCCCCAATTCTCAATCGATTTCAGTCCAAAATTTGGTACGGTTGGCAGTGACGGTTTTGGGGAAGGTCAAACTAGAATGAGGCGGCTATGGTGTCGATGGGTGAGGAAGAAGATAACTCCAAACTAGGTTTAATAATGGGTTAGGGATTAAGCAAGTAGTTGGGATTTTGTAAACTTGGGCTTTACGATATGGGCCTTTAATCTGTCCAAACACAATTAATTCACCGTAATACATCTCGATTTATCGTTCCATAAAAATAACTCAAGTCGAAATAATTTCTCATCTCTAAATGAAATTCAAATGGACGGTTCAAAAATAAATTCTGGGTTTTTACATCCTCCCCTCCTTAAAAGAAATTTTGTCCTCAAAACTGAAATCCACTACCACTATGCCACTTTTATAAACCTCAAGTTTTCAAAATCCTCGAATCACATACTTCATTCCTAATACTTCTCCACCAATCCAAAAATACCACTTTCGATAAAACCTCACCAAACCTCGAAAAGACTAGCCTAAGCACCTCAAAGATACTAACTTAAACAACTCAAAAGGACTAACCTAGGCTCCTCAAAGATACTAACCTAGACTCCTCAAAGATACTAACCTAGGCTCCTCAACGATCATAACATAGGCTCTTATACCACTTTTGTCACGCCCCAAAACCAAATCACTTTGGCTCGACCGACTGTCTATCGTGAGATGGGCTCACGCCAAGATGAAGCCTCGCTTTAATCCTCAAAATGCATAAATATCTCATAGTGGTATAACAGAGCATCTAAAATCCCATAAAGTAATACAACAATTACAAATACTCAATCTCAGCAATACTCCACAACTACAATCAATCATATACAACACAAATCCAATAGTACGCAGTAGCTACTAAATAATCTTCCCAAATCCATCATCTATCAACCGTCTCCACTCCAAAGTATCTTCGTCCAATCACTTACTAAATATCTGAAAGGGTGGGTAAGGGTGAGCCTCATTGACACTTCTACCGGATCAAGCAGAGTATTTCAAACGAATATATATATATATATATATATATATATATATATATATATATGTATATATATATATATATATGTATATGTATACATATGTATATATAATATCTATGTATATATAGATATGTATATATGTCTATATACATAAGTATATATGTATATGTATATGTATATATGTATATATGTATATACATACATATATATATATAAATATATATACATATACATATATATAGACATATCTACATATATACATATGTATATATACATATGTATATATATACATATCTATATATACATAGATATATATATATATATATATATATATATATATATATATATATATATATATATATATATCTTTTGCTCAATCAGACAATACACTAAGGCTACACGAACCGTGGTGGCACACAGGTCGGCTTTTACATAACAATAACCAAAGGGATAACATAACAATGCGAGATCTCCAAAAGCATGACATTTCCTCGAAAGGGCCAAACAATTCATAGGCATATCGATGAGCATAAAACATATTTTCAATCCATGCTTTTGAACAAAACGATTTCCACACATCACAATCAGAATAAAACATTTATAGGTACACATACTTCATCATTATCGATTAGACTATTATAACAAGTCACATTCCTTGATATAATAACCACAAGTAGTTTATCAAATCATAAAACGATACATATGTATACTATAACATAAAATAGAAATCAAAAGTGTCAAGAGTTCCCCTTACCTCAAAGGCGAAACGAAAGCAAGCTTAACATATCCAACCACGGAAGCTCCTACTTGCAACTCGAATTCTCCAAAGTCACCTAGAACCTTAAATCCTCCAATAGCACCATTTGCCAACACCAAAAAGCCTCGACTCCGGTTATAATACGTCAAAAGGGGAAATTGGGTCATAAGGGCAAAATGATAATTTCTGGAGCTAGGATAAATTGGTTTAAATGGTGGGAGGGTGATGAGATAATTTCCTAACGTCTCATTTGATCCTTTTTAGCGGTCTTTGTGAGTCTTTGTCTTTACTTTTATAGTCGTTTAAGTTCGTTTTTACGCTTTGGTGTTTTGTTTACATTTTGCAGAAATCGATGTCTTTTGAGCCAAATGAGAACAAGTTGCGTAGCATGGCTCGCCGCGGCGAGATTTTACGAGCTTGGAGCTGGAAATTGCAAGAACGCTCGCCGCGGCGAGGAAATCAGTCCGCCGCGGCAAGATTTAGCGAATAAATATCTTCTGCGATTAAAGAAGGCTTGCCGCGGCGAGATTTTGCGAATGAAGCTCCTGTCTTGAAGATTGTAACTCGTCGCGGCGAAGGAATTGGTCCGCCGCGACGAAATTATGCGAGAGCTATATATTTTTCGATTAAGAAGGCTCGCCGCGGCAAGCTATTCCTTCCGCCGCGGCGAGAAGCGCAGGATCAGAGTTTTGCTTTCCTTATTAGATTAGATTTTTGATTCTTTCTGATAACTTCTTTTAACCTAGTTTTTGGGAGAGCTCCTGGATTCAGACATTAACATTGAGGCATCTCTGGGCTTGGTTTATCGTTGATTTTATACATCAGGATTATTGGTATTGATTTCTCTATTGCTTTCTTCTTTACAATTTGTTCTTTATCTCTATCGATTGAATTGTATGTTATTGCATGCGAGTTTCTCATCTATGTTTCACATGATCATTACCATGAATCTTTGCATGCAAATCTCAAGTATGAGTAGCTAAACACCTTTGAATACATTAGTATGTGAAGATTATGCATATTCATTCTAGGGTTTATCGAATCACTCATATAGGTTAGTCTCGTATAAAATCTTCGTAAAAACCTTCAATTCGATAAGTCCGTATTAAATTCTCTAAATTGTTCATGTTTAAGGATCGTGAATTGACGACTCACGATTTCTCCAGTATAATATATCCTAAGAACATTTGGTTGAATCGAATTAATTGATTTACTGTACAATAACCGTGTGACAAATATGAGTGTTATTCCTTGTTTGAATTAGCGTAATTGGATCTTGCTACTGTATTCAGCTTTCTCTCATTGTTAATCGTAATCTTAGCTTTAGTCAATCTATTTAGAAGTATACAAGACCATCCATCAACGGTTATTGGCAAGTATGTGTTTACTATCACTGCTACATAGCTTGATTAATTCCCTAGAGATCGATCATGAGTTAGGCTTTAGTCTGCAACTACAACTTATTCTCTAATTGCTTTATAGATTATAATTTGAGCTCATCAACTTTGGCGCCGCTTTCGGGGAATTAATTCCTACTATAGCGTGTGAGTGTGATATTTTATTTGCTTTTTTTTTACATACCTGCGATTTCTGCACTAACAGAAACTAAGATTTTTCGAAGTTTTTGATTTTGTAGAGACGCTTTTTGCAGGTTTATGCCTGGTACAAGATCGCAAGGAACACCTTTGCAACCTCTAGTACCTGAGATCGATAGACACTACCATCAGCTTCGAAGACAGAACTTAGCAGCTATTCCAATGGGTGACAACAATGAGAATACTCCCAGAGTCAATGGTCCTGTTGAGGCCCCTGTTATCACTTATGGGACCTATATGCAGCCTGGTGAAATTAAGGCTGGGGGATCAGCTATTGTGCTCTCTAACAATGCTAGGAACATGGAGATCAAGTCTCATCACTTCCATGACATGCCTAAGTATTATGGAATGGCCAATGGGGTTATGAACCAACTCAAGGTTGTCCTACTTGGGATGATCTATACAGGGCCTTTATGAACAAGTTCTATCCAGCGAAAAAGACTAGGCATCTTCAAGTGCCGATTGAGAAGTTCATGCAGATTAATGATGAGAGTTTTTATGAAGCCAGGGAGCGATTCCTGAACTTACTCTCTCAATGCCCTTACCATAGGTTGAGTGAGATGGATTTATGTTGCAAGTTCTATGAGGGACTCGACTGGGATGCACAGAATATGGTGGATATGACTGTGGATGGCTCCATCGTCACGGCATCTCCGACTGCATTGAATGAGGCTTTTGAGAAGCTTGCTGCTATCTCCCAGCTTAAGGGAACTAGAGGTAGAACAAGGAGAGCTGAGGTAAAAACCGTGGAGGAAACACCAGGGCCTAGTACTATTGAATTGGCAGAACAAATTAAGGAGATGAGGATGCTTGGCACTATCCCTGCACCAGTGGCTCCAATTAATGAGAGGTGTAATCTGTGTGGTAATTTCGGGCATGGTGCTAGTATGTGTAGACTTCCTGAGACTATGGGGCAGAACCCAACTCCGGAGATTATTTGTTGGGTGCAAAACAGGCAACGTGGTGGTTGGCAACCAAATTCGGGAATAAATGCAGGTGCTACTAAGGTGCAGCCCTTCAACCCCGATTGTTCCAATTTATCCTATGGAGGTAACTTCTATGAGAATGCACCACAACAGGTTCCGCACAAGAGACATTCAAAGAGTTCGTTTCAGTGGTCCAAAGATGAGCGGTTCCGCCTACTAGTGCACTGCGAAATGCTGATTAGAAGATTAGAGCTCACATGGAGAGATCAGAGAGGTTCTGGGCAGAAGCACAGCGGAATCAAACCAAGAATGAACAGAGGTTTGAGAGCATTGAGCAATCGCAAAAGAGGTTAGAGAAGACTCTTGGTGATCTGGTCGGCGCCTTCCAACAAAGAGAGAAGGGTAAATTCCCCGCGACTGTCGAGAATAACAGAGTACTTGCTGTGGAGGTAGCTTTTGACAAGCCAGGAGTAGTGAAGACTGTTATTACGACTTGCACCTGTAAACATGATAAGGTGGTTTCCCAGGTTGAGGCAACACAGGTACAGGAAGCAAGAAAGGTGATAACATCTGGTCCTACGATTCCAGGAGAAAAGGCGAATGCAGGACCAACTCAGATGATCCAAAAGGAAGAGAAGAGCATTAGTGATGCAAACAGTTTCAATTTGGTTGTCGGGATAGGCAGTTCTTCTGAGGTTACAAGTATTATTGATACTGGAGCTGCAGTTAACTTGATGACATTCGAGACTTATGAGGAACTCAACCTGAAGGGTCTAGAACCGAGAAGATGCTTTGTGACCATGGCTAATGGTACTCGAAGCAAATGCATGGGAGTTGTTGAGGATGTTCCCGTAACCATTGGTGGAGATGTGTTTATGACTGACTTCGTGGTTGTTGAGTCACCACAGGTGAAGATCAAAGAGATGGACAAGGATATGCTACTTCTTGGGCGCCCTTTCATCAAGGCTACTCGTATGATAGTCGATCTTTATGGCTGTACATGTACTATCCAGGTTCGCGGTGAGAAACGTGAGTTGCAAGCTGTCACCACATCATTTTCTCCTGCACAGGTTGACACCAGGAACTACATTGCAGCACACACCGGTCCACTCTACACCTATTCTCGCTCAAGGGTAAGCATGGGGTCAGAGAAGGCTGGGAGGCTCAAGCTCGATTAGCTCCAGCATGTGAGAAGTCGAGCTAACGACTATAAACAAAAGCCCCCTTTTGTGTTTCTTTGTTTTTAAATTCATCAGACTATTTTTTTTTGCTTTCCATTCCGTACTTTGCTTTGAAGTGGTTATCTGTTTTCTTTTAGTTTAGTTGTGTTTTGAAGGGCGTGACCTTTGTTTTTTATTCTCTTGCATGTTTGGGAGTTTAGAACCCTTGTACCAACACGAGGAAACTCGTGAAACTCCGAGTTGAGGCTTGGGGTTTCAATTTCACGATGTGAAATTGCCAAGGTGCGAGCCCAAAAATTTTCAAAATTTTTGCTCGCCGCGGCGAGACTTTTCTATCCTTCCAGATGTTGCTTTCGTAAAAACTCGCCGCGGCGGAGCTTTTATCTCGCCACGGCGAGACCAAAAAGATGATTTATGTTCGTTTCGTAAAATATCGCCGCGGCAAGACCAAATAGTCTGGCAAAAAAAAAAATTGTAGTTTCGTAAAAACTCACCGCGGCGAGGAGTTCTTCCCACCGCGGCGAGCAAGTTTTTTTCAAATCTTTTTATCTTCTTCTTCTTCTTCACCACCCCCACCCTCTTCCCTTCCTCTTCCCGTTTTTTCTCCTTCTCTTCATCTAATCTCCCTTCTCCCTCAATTCTCCACCAAATTCCCCCATTCTCGTTGCAAATCAACGGGTTTTTCCTCCTCTCCCCGTTTCTTGCATCCCTTTTGTGTGTTTTCCACCCATTTCTTCGGATTCAAAATGTAAATTGGCTTGAACTTCCTTCTTCTTAAGTTTTTCGAGTTCACTTGAATTATATGGTTGATCGTCATTAGTTGTGTTTGCTTGGGTGTAGTAGTTCGATTTTGATTGATGCATGGATTCCTTACTCGTTGATTTTGGAACTTACTTGCGTTTTTCAATTTTTTGCACTACTTCCCCGTTTTTGCCAATTAATGCCATCTTGTTCCTCTTTTGCTATGATTATCACTACTCTTATGCTTGTGAACTGATGTGAATCAAGTATTGGCCATGTTATTGAATCTTGAGTTGGGTTGGAGAATTTTGCATTCTCCCCTGTTCCTTGCTCTTTTGTTGTTACTTGCCTTTTGATCATTAATCGGTTTGGGGAGGTAGTTCTCTACCCCTATTGTTCTACACTAACACATTTCTCGCAGGCATTATGTCTCGCAGAGCCACAGGCAGCAAACGCCATAGAGGCGAGTCCAGTCGCGCGGCCGAACAGAGAGGTCCCGTAGATGAGTTCTTCCACCTGTCCGAGGAAGGGAGGGCTTTTATGGAAGCAAATTTTATGGAGCCTAGGAAAGCATGGCCCGAGCGGGAATTGGCTCTTGATGAGCTAGAGGATGTTGTCTACGCCCGAGTCTGGGCAAGGATCGAATATTTTGGCTGGAGCAAGCCCTTCGGCAAGTAGCTGCCCTATGACCCGAAGCTAGTTCGGGAATTCTACATCAGCCTCCACGACTTGGATGAAGGGGTGATGACGATTCGCGGTGTCAGGATCCAGTTCTCACCTAGAAGTATTTGGGAATTCCTACTGTGCAGGGTGTTCCAGGCAGAAGATGGCAGGTACAGCCACTGGGGCAAAAATTTTCACAACCGGCAGTTTGAGAGGGACTTAGCCGAGTTTGTACTTCTACCTGGTACTGATCCGGAGGACCACAGGACCAAAACCACCAGAGCCACCCACTTCCGCAAGCCAGAGCTTCGCCTCTGGCAACATCTGATACAGTATAATGTGACCCCCAACTCACATTTTACCACCCTGACCCCTCCCACAGCCCGCCTTATTCGAGCGATCATGAACGGGCAATTTTTTGACGCCCCAGATATCATTATGGCGGCGGCACAGTCCCGGAAAGCTAAAGGCAGTCTCCTCGGTTTTCCATGCCTCATTACCAATATCTGTCGGTCCCTCAATATTCCCGGTATCCAGGGCTCCGAGAAACCCAAAGGGGCTCTGAAATCCGCTAGCGCCAGAGTCATCCTCGGCTGCTATCCCACTCCTGTTCGGGGTGCCGATGACACTGCAGAGCAGCCTGGTTCTTCTAACTTCCAGAGTTACTTCGAGCAGATGACAGCACAGTTTCAGGAGTGGGCAGGACCACAATATGCCCGGATTGACGATCAGTACTCCCGCATCGAGGAGCACTACCAGAGACAGGAGGAGCAAGATAGGAGAGTTGAGGCTAGGAAGCAGCGAGAGATTGAGCGCCTGGAGAGGCAGGAGGCACTCTGGAAGGCACATCAGGATTTTTGGGAGCAGCACTTCGGTGGTGGCCCTTCTGGATCCGTGTGATCATCCCTACTGAGACAACACTATGGTTGGTCACTCTATACAGTCGTTTCTTACACTATTCATTTCTAGGGACTAGCACTTGTGTAGGTTTGGGGAGGTGGTCAACTGTATCTTTAGCTTAAGTTGTCTTGTTTTGTACTTTATTTCTGATATTGTACTCTATTTCGTACTCTGTTTTTTGTTTTTATTTGTATGTATTCTGTTCAAGTGGTATGTTAGCCACTTATTTGTGTTATGTGACTGTGGTGGTATGTTAGCCACCTTTCTGTGTTAGTTATATATTTCCTTTCCAGTTGAGTCCAGTTTAGGTGTTAGTATTTTCATTTTCTCTTGTGGTGAGTCTGAGTCAATTACCAAGTCGAACGTCTATTGCGAATGGTAAATTCTCTTTCTGCTTATATTTTGTTTGATGTCTAGCTAGAAGTAGTGTAGTAGGCTTTTAATCCTACAAAGTTGTTTCACTTGTAAATAGGAAGTCTGGTTAGCCCCGTAGTCCAAAAGCCTGTGAGGAGCCTAGCTAAAGAAAAAATATTGTACCGGCACCTGTTATTGTGTGATTTTCTGGGATGTGTAAGTTTTTACGTATTACTTGCGCCTTTTCATACTTATGTGTACTTAGTTTCGTTGGGGATGACGAACGGCATGCTTTACTTTGCGGATTTTATTTTCCCCTGTTTTGTCGAACTGGTTTGGGGAGAGGATTGTTCACTATGAATGTTATGAGCTGTTATATTTGTACTGCAAAATCTTTTTACTGCTCCCTAAGCTTTTGATATTTGAATCTCGGGGTGGATCTATGGTCTTCATTGATCACCGTTAGTCGTGTTAGGCGTGTTTCGAATACTACCTATATACCGGCGTGGCCTTAAAAAGCCATATGTCCGTGAGGGTCGATGGCACGTATACCAAACTGACACGCACAAAAGTGCGGACTTTCGGTAAAACAGACACCTGCAAAAAATTTAGATTAAAAAGCCATATGTCCCAGCACTGAATTTAGTGAAGTATTATGAGATCTGATGTTGTTTTGAAATGGATGAGGGGAGTAGTTTCAGTTTTTCGATTTTTCTGGAGGAATACAGTCATGTGCCAAAGTCCCTTTCGACTCAATGAGACGAGTACAACAGCATAAGATATTTGAGGCATCCTTGTAACGAAAGTCATCTTCCCAGTTAACTTTTTTGAGCTATACCCTGTATGGATACTTCCATGAGAGTGAGTGATACACTTTATACACCTGCGAGGGACTAGCGGGCTAGGCTTAATTATTATTTACTTGAGAAACGATCGTGTCTGATTACCTGCTTACTATTTCTGCTAAGGTTAGGTTGAGAATAAAATTTTTGCATCCTGTGAATTTAATGTTTTCAATAGTAGATTCGTTCGCTCGGGGATTTGACTCTTAGTTTGTTTACATGGTTTAGAGTCTAGTGTGTTTAGGTTGGGTGTTTGCTCGAGGACGAGCAAAGGTTTGGTTTGGGGATTTTCCTGAGACAATTTTCTAACGTCTCAATTGATCCTTTTTAGCGGTCTTTGTGAGTCTTTGTCTTTAGTTTTATAGTCGTTTTAGTTCGTTTTTACGCTTTGGTGTTTTGTTTACATTTTGCAGAAATCGATGTCTTTTGAGCCAAATGAGAACAAGCTGCTTGGCATGGCTCGCACGGCGAGATTTTACGAGCTTGGAGCCGGAAATTGCAAGAAGGCTCGCCGCGGCGAGGAAATCAGTCCGCCGCGGCAAGATTTAGCGAATGAATATCTTCTGCGATTAAAAAAGGCTCGCCGCGGCGAGATTTTGCAAATGAAGCTCCTGTCTTGAAGATTGTAGCTCACCGCGGCGAAGCAATTGGTCCGCCGCGGTGAAATTATGCGAGAGCTATATATTTTTCGATAAAGAAGCCTCGCCGCGGCGAGCTATTCCATCCGCCGCGGCGAGAAGCGCAGGATCAGAGTTTTGCTTTCTTTATTAGATTAGATTTTTGATTCTTTCTTATAACTTCTTTTAACCTAGTTTTTGGGAGAGCTCCTGGATTCAGAGATTAACATTGAGGCATCTCTAGAGCTTGGTTATTCATTGATTTTATACATCAGGATTATTGGTATTGATTTCTCTATTGCTTTCTTCTTTACAATTCGTTCTTTATCTCTATCGCTTGAATTGTATGTTATTGCATACGAGTTTCTCATCTATGTTTCACATGATCATTACCATGAATATTTGCATGCAAATCTCAAGTATGAGTAGCTAAACACCTTTAAATACAGTAGTATGTGAAGATTATGCATATTCGTTCTAGGGTTTATCGAATCACTCATATAGGTTAGTCTCGTATAAAATCTTCGTAAAAACCTTCAATTCGATAAGTCCGTATTAAATTCTCTAATTGTTCATGTTTAAGGATCGTGAATTGACGACTCATGATTTCTCCAGTATAATATATTCTAAGATCATTTGGTTGAATCGAATTGATTGATTTACTGTACAACAACCGTGTGACAAATATGAGTGTTATCCCTAGTTCGAATTAGCGTAATTCGATCTTGCTACTATATTCAGCTTTCTCCCATTGTTAATCGTAATCTTAGTTTTAGTAAATCTAGTTAGAAGTATACAAGACCATCCATCAACTGTTACTGGCAAGTATCTGTTTACTCTCACTACTACATAGCTTCATTAATTCCCTCGAGATCGATCACGAGTTACGCTTTAGTCTGCAACTACAGCTTATTCTATAATTGCTTTTTAGAGTATAATTTGAGATCATCGGAGGGAATTATAGTAATTATGCATGTCCAGGGGTAATACGGTAATTTTTTGGGTGCGAAAGGGGCTTAAAAATAATATTGGGCAAAGCAGGGATTGAACCTGTGACCTCCAGGTTCGCAACAATGTTTCTAACAAACTGGGCTAGACAACATTTTGGAACACACTAGTACATGAATCATAATGAGCTGACTTACTGTCTGGGGCAGAACTGATTTTTCTGAAACTTGTCAAATTGCACAAGAGGTCCCTGGCACCTTCAAATTCCCGAAAGCAATGGTTTATACTTTTCAAAAACCTCAAATCATTCCCTGTTAATTACAAAAACTTCTAAACTCTATCAACCCGATGAAAACAATACAAGATTAACACCAATCGATCATAAACAGGTCCAAAACAAAACGAATTCATCCAAGCATATTCGTGAATTCGTCCTCATGCTTCTGATCCGGTTTCGCTATCCATAACCCCCAATCCTCAATCGATTTCAGTCCAAAATCCGGTACAATTGGCAGCGACACGGTTCTGGGGAAGTCAAGCTTGAATGAGGCGGCTATGGTGTCGATAGGTGAGGAAGAGGATAACTCCAAACTAGGTTTAATAATGGGTTAGGGATTAAGCAAGTAGTTGGGCTTTGGTAAACTTGGGCTTTAAGATATGGGCCTTTAATCCGTCCAAACACAATTAATTCACCGTAGTCTATCTCGATTTATCGTTCCATAAAACTAACTCAAGTCGAAATAATTTCTCATCTCCAAATTAAATTCAAATGGACGGTTCAAAAATAAATTCTGGCTTTTTACATCAGATTTGTAATTCAAACCATCACTTTTCCATTTCACATAAATATTTGGGAGATTTTGAGAGGTCTAGGGTTCCAAGAATCATCTATCTGATTGAAGTTTGAGTCTTGGTTAACCTTTTTAGGTGAATATTTCTTACTGTAAACAGTATATTTCACCATTGTTGATCCATTGGAGCTCAGTGATTCTTCATAATCGGTAATTCTATATCGTGTCTGATTTCTTGCTTCCTGTGTATGTTTATGCTTCTTATCTTCATATCTCTTGCCTATGACAACATGAGTATGAGTAGCTAAACAACATCCATGGGTTGGTGGTGAAATCTTGAGCATGCTAGTATAGGTCTTTGGATGAAAATGCACTGTTCTTAGTTTGTTGAATTCTTGCGAATCATTTTATTAGTTCAAAGTCTTAGCAATCGTTTTCTGATACCCAAAATCCACAAGAAGGATTCGCAACCTCAAGATTAATTACAATTTAAGCCCAACGCTTTCGACTACAAACGTTGACTAGTTGAATTGACGACTCTACTACATTGATTAAATGTTTTCACTTTCAATAGTCATGTATTCCATTGCATCATTGTACTAGCTAGCTCTTGATGAAAACACCACCCCATGTCTCCTTTAATTGATAACAAACTCGTGTTTGTTGTTTAATCTGTGCGATTTGCGAAATAAAGAATTGGAGGTCGTACGATGCAATTCTAAGACAAACTAGTACTTTAAAACACTGACAAGCTTAGTTAAGTCATTCGAGAATGAAACTAGGGGCAACTTATCAACTCACTACGTGCTTTTCTAGTGATCCTTGATATTGCTATTGGCTTTATAAATTAAAGACTTGATTTGACGCATCAGTCTGCTTTCCAGCAAACTGAGCTTTCCTATTCATATTTCTTCTAGCCCTGGCATTCAGATTGCTTGTGGTTTAATCTTTCTTCCAGTTCTGATGATTGCTGTGAGCAACCCTGGCTTTTATCCATCGTTCTTGCTCTAGTTTGTACTCATGAGCAAATTGTTTCCCGATAGCTTTATAGCCAATGCCATTTCGACCACGGGGAGCAGACTGAGATCTCCTCTCAACAGCCTTACTAGTCTCTGGGTCATGTTTCTTTCCAGAAAAAGTGACATTAGAGAAATTGCTAGCTCCAACAATCTTCCCTTTCTTAGAGACGTAGCACTATGGGTGATTACACTTTTTAGTGTCATGTTCCTTTTTCAGAACTTTTCCATCGGAATTCTTTGGGACTTGTTCTTCCCTCAAAGGCATGGTCGCAACTACCTTTCCTTTGTCAGCAACCTTCGCTTTCTGGCCAATGCTATAGGTTGTTTGGAAATCACTTTGTTGACCTTTAACAAATGTGATTCTTTAATCATTCTTATTCAGAATCGTAGAACTATTTGTTTGAGTGTCTAGCCCAAGTCCTCCTTTTTCTGAGGCATCACTTAAATAAGAGTGTAACTCAGTCAGAGTGTCACAAGCTTTAGCATAGGATTGAAATGAAACTTTCTTTTCTTTGATCTCAGAATTCTCAATGAGAATTTTGTCGAAGTTCCTTTGAAGTTCCTCCATTTCTTCCTTATGCTTTTTAGTAGTCTCAACTATCTTAGCTTTCAGGAATGCATTCTCAGCATCCTTTGATTCAAATACCTTGTGCATTTGTGCACACTCCTTTTCAAGAGTTTTCTTTTGTTCTTCGATAATCTTGGTTCTAGCTCGGACAACCATAAATTCTCTTTCATAAAGATCAAGCTCATTTCTGAGGTGTTCTAGATCTTTGATTCCTTCCTCATCACTCTCATAATTTACAAAATGAGAAATAGTGATTACCTCATCTGCCATTAAGCATAGCTTGATGTTGGAGCACGCTGGATAGACCTCCTCAGCAACTCCACACATTTCTTTCTTCTTTTGATCGAAGTCAACCAATTCATGAGTGAAGCCACACAACTCTAGTGAATGTAGTTTGGAATCATCTGAGTCCTCATCCTCAGACTCAGAGTCAAGATCAAGAGCATCCAATTGAATTTGGATCTTTTTCCTTTCCTCAGTGAGCATAGCTCTCTGGCCCCTCTTGAAATTTTTTCTATATTTCTTGTCACCTGTCTTTAGCTTGTTGTAAGTTGGGCAGTCTCTTTTGAAGTGACCAGGTTTCTGACAGTTGAAACAGATATCATTTTCAATTTCTGATCCCTTAGTGCTTGATGCTTGCTGAGCAGGCTTGTCCAGCGAGCTAATCATTTGTACGTTCTTGTACTGGTGATAGTTGGGACCTAGATACTTTTTCAGCTTCTCTTTAGTCCTTCTTTCAATTTCCTGACTGACGTATTTTCTCATATTCTTTACAGCAAGAGCATTTTCCTCAATTACCTCTTTGGTTTCCTTCTTTTCAGCAGTACCTTGAGTTATGAGAGCAACATTTTACGATGATTCAGCAGTCATATATCGTCTTTGCTTTGTCTCTTAGTTGACAGTTGCCAAGTGTGAGAGAAGCTCCACTAGTATGAAGTTAGGCATTCCTTGGTTGAAGTAGAAATACTGAGTATGTTCCCTATTGTGATTCAAGCTCCTTACGATAGTCTAAACCTTTTCATAGTTAGAGTATCTTTCACTCTCACCAAGTTTAGCCATGTCACTCATCAATGTTGTAAACCTGAAATCAAGTTCCTCAAGTGTCTCAGTGGGACCTTGTTTAAAGTTTTGGAATTTTAGCTTCAAAACTTCAAACTTATTTTCCTTGGTTTTCTCAGTGCCGGTATAGATTTCTTCAATCAGTGACCAGGCATCTTTCGCCATTTTAGCACCCCACAGTTTACATAGTATGTGATCTGGAGTAGAACGTATGATGATGTTCCTTGCTTGACCATCTAGCTTGTTCCTTTTGGAATCTTCATATGTCCAGAGATGTATGGGCTTTGCTTCATAGGTAATGGCTCATGTTGGTATTGTGTCTGAAGTTGTGCCAGATGTTGATGATCCATTAGAAACTTCAATGACTTGTTTCTCTTGTTGAATGACAATTGAGCCATTCTTTATCACTTCGATCATTTCATCACTGATATCTTCCAGGTGAAGCATCATGTTGTTCTTCCATTTCTCATAGTTCTCTGGCTTGAGAGTAGGTGCATCGCTTAGAGACATCCTACAGCAAACATACTAAACAAACAAAGCAAGTGTAGGTGGTGAGCTGTTAGTGGGCACTTATCTAAGATCTAGGTTCAGTGCAGAAGTTTAAAGAACCTCCTGCTCTGATACCACTTGTTGGTCCAGATAACGACAAAGTAAAAGACTGGGGGGATGAATAGTCTTTTAAAACTTTTGACGATAAAATAGATTTCTCAGATATCTTTACAGGTTTCTGATACTTAGATTCAAAGAGCGGAAGTATTTTGTGATAAGTGCACGTGTCAGTAAGCAAAAAGGTGTGTAAGTACTCAGCAAGTAAGTAAAGTGAAGTAAGTAAATAACACAAGGCTTTTTATAGTGGTATTTGAGGGTGGCGTAATCACTCAACTAATCCACTTGCCCTTTCTCGGGACTTGAATCCACGAAGATAAGATATTGAGTTCCCTTTACAAAGTCATATCTCTTGATCCCTTTCACACTAGGTTCCCAACCAAGTGTTCCCCCCTGAGTTATTCCCCGACTTTCTGATCCAAGTACTTCCTCTACTCAGTAACCTGTGAGCTATTCCTTAGTTTCCCAAACTAAGTACTTCTTATGCTCAGTTAGGTGAGGACTTTAGTTTTCTCAACTAAATCCTTTCCCTAAACACGCCTGTAGGTGTTGGTTATGGTAGTTTGTCAGGTGAGCTTTCTTTATAACTTGTTCAGTATCTTTAGAGAGCTCTTAGAATCAATCTTCTTTAATACTCTTCACAGTGTATGGGAAGTTGTTCTTTACTGGCCCAAGTCTTCTTGTTTGTTCAAGAGAATGAATCTCAGATATCAGTCGCAACTTTATCTTTGGATTCAACTCCACCACAGTAAACAATTCTTGTCAAGGATCAAGACACTTAGAACTTTCGTGCTACTTAGAATTCAAGAGCTTTAGTTGCAACAGTAAGCTCATGAGTAAGTAGGTAGAAGGCTTGTATGCTTGAATGTAAGTTGTGTTCAGTGTAGTTCTTGGTGTGTCTTCAAGCATTTTAAGTTGTGATATTTATAGTTGAAAATCATGCCATTTGAATAGTATCCGTTAGGCATATTGAAATTCAAACAATTGATACATGAAAATAATACTACAGTGAGCTTTGTCTCTTTTCATAGATTTCCTCTTTTGTTTAGACATCTCTGTCTGCGTAATAAATGCACTGTACTATTTTTTTTCCTGTAGTCTCAACGGATAGGTGCAAGGTATCTGAGCCTTGACACGCTCCTTTCCCAGTAACCTTTACTCTTTAGATATCTATCAAGAAACTTGTCACATCACAATTGCCAGATATCTTAGATACTGAACAAGTATCTTATCATGATCATAATGATACATAAATGAATCAAAAT
Source organism: Plantago major (assembly GCA_026545765.1). Lineage (NCBI taxonomy): Eukaryota > Viridiplantae > Streptophyta > Magnoliopsida > Lamiales > Plantaginaceae > Plantago > Plantago major. The sequence continues at coordinate 67,549,207 of CM048844.1, read as the reverse complement.
GATAATAATCCTACTAGTTCTAAACCCATTATGAAATGGATAAGAGATCATCATGTAAATGATGTGATAGGTCCTTTAGACCAAGGGGTAAGAACTAGGAGAGCAATTGCTGAAAATGCAAATTCTCTCTATGGATGTTTCATCTCAGACATTGAACCAAAGACTATTGAAGAAGCATTAAAAAGACCAAGATTGGATCTTAGCAATGCAAGAAGAGTTGGATCAATTTGAGAGAAACAATGTCTGGAAACTAGTTCCCTACATTAATGGAATATCTGTCATAGGAACTAAGTGGGTTTTCAGAGACAAAATGAATGAGTCTGATGAAGCAACCAGAAACAAAGCAAGGTTGGTTGCTAAGGGATTCACCCAGACTGAAGGATTAGATTTTGATGAGTCATATGCTCCAGTTGCAAGATTGGATGCAATCAGACTATTTCTAGCCTTTGCAGCTCATAATGACTTTAAAGTTTACCAAATGGATGTCAAAAGTGCATTCCTAAATGGTGATCTTGCTGAGGAAGTCTGTGTTGAGAAACCACCTTGCTTTGAAGTTTCCTCAGAAAGCAAGATGGTCTATAAGTTTCAGAAAGCTCTATATGGACTTAAACAAGCTCCAAGAGCATGGTATGACATTTTAGTCAAGTACTAGTTGGGAAGTGGATTCAAGAAAGGAGAAGTTGATAAAAATCTCTTTACATTGAACCATGATGGGAAACTACTCTTAGTACAAGTTTATGTTGATGACATAATCTTCGGATCTAAGGACAATCAACTTTGTAAAGACTTTGCTGAGCTCATGAAAAGTAAATTTGAGATCAGCATGATGGGATAATTGAATTACTTCCTAGGGTTGCAAGTCAAGCAACTTGATGATGGAATATTCATTAGTCAAACAAGCATGCAAAAGACATGATCAATAAGTTTAATCTAAAGCCTTATGAGAAGAATGTTAAAATACCTATGAGCATTGGATCCAAGATGACCTATACTGAATCTGACAAGAGTGTTGAAGAACACAAGTATAGGAAATTAATTGGGTCTCTACTATACCTCACAACAAGCAGACCAGATATTCAATATGCAGTTAGTGTATGTGCAGGATTTCAGACAAATCCTATGCAATCACACTATAACACTGCTATGAAGATTCTAAGGTATGTTAAAGGTACTATAGAAGTTAGATTGTGGTATCCAAAAGAGAGTGGTTTGAGTTTAGTTGGCTATTCAGATGCAGACTATGCTTGATCAATGCTTGATAGAAAAAGTACATCAGGAACATGCAATTCCTTGGTACTAGACTTATATCATGGTTCAGCAAGAAGCAAAACTCAATTGCCACATCAACCACAAAAGCAGAGTATATTGCTGCTAGGCATTGTGCTTCACAAATCTTGTGGATACAACAACAACTCAGAGACTATGAGATCAATGAAGTAAAAATTCCTATTTTCTGTGACAACACAAGTGCTATTGTCATAACTCAAAATCCTAAGCTCCATGCAAGAACAAAGCACATTGATGTTAGACACCACTTCATCAGAGATCATGTTGAAAAAGACAATATTAAGATACTCAAGATTGGTACAGAAGACCAACTTGCAGATATCTTCACAAAACCTCTGCAAGAGAGCAGATTCCTAACCTTGAGACATAGTCTTGGGTTAATGGAATTGTCAAGGTGCTAAATTGGTCACTGAGACGGAAACTCAGTAAACCAATAAGAGAAGAATAAGGCTTTCTGAAAAGAAAGGCACTTAAAGAGAGAAGGAGATATCTAAGACAGGCACTCAGATATCAAGGCTAAGTGTAAAGTTGGTTAAAGAGGTATCTGAAATGGGTATTCAGATATGTGAGGCCACTGAGTAAGGGGGAACACAAAAGAAGAGAAGTCGACAAACAGTACTATCAGTCAGAAGTCAACTATCTCTTGTGTTTTGAAAAATTTCCATTTTTGTGATAATTTTCAAACAACACTGTACGCTTAATTAATAAGCTCAGAAACCAGTTTGTTTCCAAGTTACAAGTTATTGAGCATTGAAAATGACTCAGATAGCTATTAGCCAAATAGCATTAATTGGGCACAATTACATATGTTAATTCTGATCATTGCTGAGAAAATAATCTCAACTATTGAAATAAATGGCGATTGTAATTCAATGGTTCAGAAGCGTCTCAACAGCCCACTAACGTAGTAACCCAGTAACTTGCCCCACTCGCATTTAATGAGAAACCACTTTTTCACTCACGCCGGTGCAGACTGGGAGATATGTAGCTACAAAATTCATTTGTATATGTGTACTTGTATTGCTATATAAAGCAGTTTATGGCAAAAGAAAAGACTTTCGCCTAAACTCACATTTTAACTAGAACCAAAACAGCAAAATCCTTCATCTTTCCCTGCTAATCTTCTCTGAAACCTCAGAATTTCTGCTAAGTTTTTCTGCAAAGAATCACATAACCGAATTCAACCTTAATCTATTTCAATCTCACTTCACTGCTACTTCTATTTAAAGAGATGGTACCCGAGAGAGCTAGATCTCAGAAATCCCAAGTGTCCACATCTGGAACTGCTGAAAAGTAAAATCCAGCTCTACTTGTGACAAATCGAAAATTAGTTGGTGACTTCCACTTCTCCATGTGGAATCCCGACCTAAGGTACTCTGGGGAGGAGTACTTGTCGATGAATACCTACTCGATCCTACAAAGAACCAAGCAGATGTGAAGCGTGGGCTTGATTTACTTGAAAAGGTAAAAATCAAGCAGGTTTGCTCTGCAAACCCCACTTGCACTTCTACTGAGGATATGTTGGAATTCTGCAATAATTCCACCATCACTGAAGATGATGGCACGGAAGAAGTGCGCATCACAACGAAGGTCCAAGGTGTTGAAATAACCTTCGATGTGAATACCTTCAGTAACCTTTTTGGGCTACCCACTCAAGGTACTACTTATGTACCAGACACCTCAATCAAGAGTGCAAAAAACTTCTACTCTCTCTATATGAATCCTGAAAAGGATGATACTCCAACAAAGTTCGACAACTCTATTCTCAGGAGAAGACATCTTGTTGAACCTTGGGATTTTATAGCCCTTGTATTGCATAGGTGCTTTGATTCAAATCAAGGTGGAGCTGACCAGATCAAAATGGAAAGATGGGGAATGATGTCATTCCTCAACACTCTGGAGGATAGAGATGAGCCCTTCAACTGGGGGAAGTACTTCTTGCTGAGGTTTGTTGACAAACTTCAAGGCTTTGTGCCTATAGTGAAAGATGATCTTGCTGAGCCCAAGCATACTATTAGGTTTGGTCTAAAGATATGCTACATTCTGGTGAAGCTTGGCATAAAGCTCATAGGGAATGGAGAGATTGCAAACAGTGATCTTGTTTGCAAATACAATTGTGAACTCAAGCAGAACCAGAAGAAGCCAGTAGAAGACATTTCTGAGGCAAATGTTGTACCAAAGAAGAAACGTAGAACTGGAGGCAAGAATATGGCAGCTGCCGAGGAGAGCACTTCTCTAGTGGATACTGACACAAGGGTATATGAACCCAGTGCATTAGATACCACTGGTGGAGTTCAGATACAACACCATAGTGTTGCGGATACCACTGTCTCTGTCCAGCAAGCACTCCATAGTTCTGAAGATACCACTCTTGATGCCAAGCGGGTTGATGCGTCCCAGCTACTATCTGCTGAAGAAGCAAATGATTTGGACTTTGACCCATTCTTGGAAAGGAATGAGGTTGCTGATGAAGTCCCTACATCACAGGTTGCTGAGCAAGCAACCATGTCCCAAGGAAAAACTCAACCAGGGACATCCACGTACCAATCCATAAATGATGCCTTGATGAGTGATGCAGTTGTACTTGATAACACTGCCAATGCATCAGTACAAAACATTGTTGCTGATCTGGAGAGAACTATTGATGAGACAATATTCTAACGTCTCATTTGGTCCTTTTTAGCGGTCTTTGTGAGTCTTTGTCATTAGTTTTATAGTCTTTTTAGTCCGATTTTACGCTTTGGTGTTTTGTTTACATTTTGTAGGAATCGATGTCTTTTGAACTAAATGAGGACGAGATGCTTAGCAAAGCTCGCAGCGGCGAGGGATTTGGTCCGCCGCGGCGAAATTTTACGAGCTTGGACTCGGGAATTGCAGTAAGGCTCGCCACGGCGAGGAAATCAGTACGCTGCGGTGAGATTTTGCGAATGGAGCCTCTGATTTGAAGAATGAAGCTCGCCGTGGCGGAGCACCTTGCTCGCCGCGGCAAAATTATGCGAGGCCATATATATTGCGATAAAGAAGGCTCGCCGCGGCGAAGAAATCAGTCCACCGCGGTGAGATTTTGCGAAAGGCTCCCTTGTTTTGAAGGTAGACGCTCGCCGCGGCGAGGGATTTAATCCGCCGCGGCGAGAATTTGCGAGCTGGATATATATTCGACAAAAGGAAGCTCGCCATGTAGCAATTAGCCCTTGCCAAGTGAGACGCTCAGAATTTGTTTTCCTTATTAGCTTAGAATTTGTCTTTCTTTGGATATGCTTCTTTTAACCTAGTTTTTGGGAGAGTTCGGAGATTCAGACATTAACATTGAGACATTCTTGGAGCTTGGATTATTCATTGATTTTACTCATCAGAATTATTGGTTTCTTCTTTGCAATTCCTTCTTTATATTTATCGATTGAATTGTATGTTATTGCATGCGAGTTTCATATCTATGTTTCATATGATTATTACCATGAATCCTTGCGTGAAAATCTCAAGTATGAGTAGCTAAACACCCTTGAATACAGTAGTATGTGAAGATTATGCATATTCATTCTAGGGTTTATCAAATCACTCATATAGGTTAGTCTCGTATGAAATCTTCGTAAAAACCATCAATTCGATAAGTCCGTGTTAAATTCTCTAAATTGTTCATGTTTAAGGATCGTGAATTGACGACTCACGATTTCTCCAATATAATATATTCTAAGAACATTTGGTTGAATCGAATTGATTGATTTACTGTTGAACAACCGTGTGACAAATATGAGTGTTATCCCTAGTTCGAATTAGCGTAATTGGATCTTGCTACTGTATTCAGCTTTCTCTCATTGTTAATCGTAATCTTAGCTTTAGTCAATCTAGTTAGAAGTATACAAAACCATTCATCAACTGTTACTGGCAAGTATCTGTTTACTCTCACTGCTACATAGCTTGATTACTTCCCTAGAGATCGATCACGAGTTAGGATTTAGTCTGCAACTACAGCTTATTCTCTAATTGCTTTTTAGAGTATAATTTGAGCTCATCAAATTTGGCGCCGCTGCAGGGGACTGAATCCCTATTGTAGCGCTGAAAGCCGGTGGTTACTTGTCGTGACTTCATTTTACTTGGACTAACAGAAACTAAGCATTTGTTGAGTTACTGTTGTTGAGATCAGGGAATGGAGTCATTTTCCAGCTACTATGCACCCTCTGCAAGGGTAGCTGGACCTGCTATTGTGATCGAGAAAGCTTCAAGGAAATATGAACTGGAAAGTGATTTGAGGCATACACTACCTGTGTTTTTCGAAAACCCTGAGGAGGATCCCCTCCGGTTCATCCAGCATTTTGAATATGCAGTCAGCAATTTATCCAAACAAGGGTTGGAGGAAGAACAGGTTAAGTGTGTGTTATTTCCCCTCGTGATGAAGGGTAATGCTAAGGATTGGTTATGGAGAATTGCCCCAGGATCGCTTACTTCTTTGGAGGATATTCTCAAGGCCTTCTACAAAAGGTTCTTCCTGCATTCAAATACGGTGAAGCTTCAAAGAGAAATAGCTGAGTTTAGTCAGCAAAAAGGGGAACGTTTTGATTCTGCGTGGGAAAGATACCTTGGAATGATAAGATTATGCCCACACCATGGACTTTCTGAGCAGGTACTTATGAGCACCTTCTATGAAGGATTGAATGTAGAACACCAGACTGTGGTAGAAGTGAGTGGTGGTGGTATTTTGAACAAGACACCTGTGGAGATGAGGATGGTTTTTGAAGACATGGCAAACCGTGCATTAATCTTGGGAGATAAAAGGAATCCCATCGAGATCAAGGAGCCTGAATTGTTATATTCTCAAGATATTGATAGGATTACCAATGAATTGCGGCAGAGTGCATGGGGAATAGCTCCAGAAATGGTGAATAGTGCAAATATTTTACCAGAGAGCAGCTCATCTAGCGAAAGCACATTGGTGGCTTTAATTGCCCATGATGAAAAATTTATGCAAGTTGTTATGGAGGGACAAGAGAGAACAGGACAGCAGATTGAAGGGATGAAGAGCATAATAGAGGACTTAGCGGATAGTTTGGCTAACTTCGTAGCAGGTCTAGAATTTGGGGATGAAGATGAATTGGAAGAGGAGATTCAAGCAACTACAGTACTGCGTAGAGGTAAGGTTGTTGAGAAGCCGGATATGATGACTAAACCGGGAACTCCACCTACACCAGCAGTCGACATTACTGAGGAGGAAGCTGAGGAGATTATTGAGGACCCAAGAAGCAGCACTGAGGTTCTACATAAATCTAATAACCCCTTTCGGCCCCCAGGACCTCCAGTTTCCAAGCTATTACCTTACCCTGGGAGAGTTAAGAAGCCAAAAGACGACAGTAAGTTCAAGTTTATTCTGGCAATGCTTTCGAAAGTTAATGTGAACATGCCACTGCTGGAGCTTATCGATAATGTCCCCTCCTATGTTAAGTTCTCCAAGGACCTAAATGCTAATAAGAAGAAGCTTTCGTCTACTGAAAAGCTGATTCTTCCAGAAACAGCAAATTCTGTGATCGGATTACTAGTGAAACAACAAGACCCAGGGAGTTTCATGATTGATATACAAATGGAGAATGGGAAAGTAGCAAAATGTATGCTCGACTTGGGAGCAAGCATTAATCTTATTACCCATGACCTTTATCAGGAGCTCGGTTTGGGGAAGTTGGAACCAGTGAATATGACTTTGCAGATGGCTGATTGTAGTATCCAGTAACCACTGGGTATTATTCGGGATGCTTTGGTCAAGGTTGACACGTACTTGGTACCAGCAGATTTTGTTGTTCTACCTCCCAGCAATGCAGCAACCAGCAGCAGAAACCATGTGATTTTGCTAGGAAGGCCATTCATGCAAACTGTGAAACTTCAAGTCGATGTTGCAGAAGGAAAAATAGCGATGGATATCGGAGGCAATCGAATCAGCAAGGACGCAGTGCATCCTGCAGGTAACTCTAATGCCTATTTTGTTACAAATTGTGAAACTGAACATGAGATTGCCAAAGAATTTCATTGCATCATTGATAACTATGTATATACTACTTTGCTTGATGACATTACTAGCGATAAGTTAGAGGCTGCTTTGGCACTAGATCCTAATAGGGGAATTCTGCGTGAGGAAAGTCATGAGCTAATCTGTGCTTTAGATTCAGCTGAAACTGAACCGGCAGGTGAACTCGATCCCCCTAGTGAACCATTAGGCAAAATCGACTCCCTCAGTAGCAATACTGGGGAAATCGAACCCCATAGGCCTGACCTTAAGGAACTCCCATCCCACCTTAAGTATGTTTTCCTTGGTGAAAATCGGTCCAAACCTGTGATAATCTCTTCGAAATTGCAAAAGGAAGAAGAGAACCAACTTGTTGAGCTTCTTAAGGAGAATTATGCGGCCATAGGATGGGGAATTGGGGACATTAAGGGCATTAGCGCAACCCGTTGCACACACAGGATAAGCTTATAAGATGATGCTAAACCTGTTAGGCAACCCCAGCGCAGGCTCAATCCTGTCATGCAAGATGTAGTGAAAACTGAGATCCTTAAGATGCTTGAGCATGACATAATTTACCCAATAGCTGATAGTAGATGGGTGAGTCCTGTACATGTAGTTCCTAAGAAGTCGGGGTTTACTGTTGAAACAAATGAGAAGGGCATAGAGGTCCCGGTAAGAAAAACCACTGGGTGGTGTGTGTGCATCGACTACAGGAAACGCAGCCACTAAGAAAGACCACTTCCCTCTGCCATTCATTGATGAGATGCTTAACCGCCTTGCTGGGCGAGAGTTCTATTGTTTTTTGGATGGTCTTTCAGGTTTCTACCAAATACCCATTGCTCAGGAGGATCAGGATAAAATGACATTTACCTGTCCCTATGGGACCTTTGCCTATCGCAGAATGCCTTTCGGACTGTGCAACACTCCTGCTACTTTTCAAAGATGCATGCTTTTTATATTTTCTGACATGGTGCAGGATTTTATAGAGGTCTTCATGGATGACTTCTCTCTTTTTGGAGATTCTTTTGCCGATTGCTTACATAAACTTGATAAAGTGCTTAAACGCTGCATTGAGTGTAACTTAACTCTTAGCTGGGAAAAAAGTCACTTTATGGTTAGAGAAGGAATTGTCTTAGGACATGTAGTCTCAAACCGTGGGATAGAAGTTGATAGAGCAAAGCTTGATGTGATTGTAAAACTTCCCCCTCCCACTTGTGTGAAAGAGTTGCAATCTTTACTTGGGCATGTTGGTTTTCATAGGAGATTCATTAAGGATTTCTCGAAAATTGCTAAGTGTTTATGAAAGATGTGCCTTTTGTTTTTGATGATAAATGTATGCAAGCCTTTAACATCTTGAAAGAACAGCTTGTTTCCGCTCCCATTGTCGTTGCCACTAACTGGTCACTACCCTTTGAGATTATGTGCGATGCTTCTGATTTCGCCTTAGGTGCTGTTTTAGGACAAAGGGTAAATGGACATTTTCATGTGATTTACTATGGCAGCAAGACACTAAATCCTGCGCAGGTTAACTACACCACAACTGAGAAAGAATTCCTAGTTGTTCTTTTCGCTTTGGATAAATTCCGTTCGTATTTGAAGGGGTTCAAAGTGATCATCCACACGGATCACGCCGCGATCCGCCACCTCATGGCCAAGAGCGATTCTAAGCCACGCCTCATTCGGTGGGTCTTGATGTTACAGTAGTTCGATTGTGAAATAGTTGATAAGTGTGGTAAAGATAATCTTGTTGCTGACCATTTATCTAGGCTTGATCCTACAACAATCTCCCCTTCTCCCCCTATTCCCGATGACCTACCTGATGAGCACCTATTCTCTGTTAGCCTTGAGCCTTGGTTTGCAGATATTGTGAACTTTCTTGTTGCATGTGTTTTCCCCGCTAACATGTCTTCGCAGGAAAGAAGGAACTTTGCACTCCGAACCAATGGCTACTTTTGGGATGACCCCCACCTTTTCAAAGAGGGAGCTGATGGCATCCTACGGCGCTGCATTCCAGAGAGTGAAATAAGCAGTGTTCTCACCTTTTGTCATACCATGCAGTGTGGAGGGCACTACAGCGGGAAGAAAACCGCTCTGAAGGTTCTTCAATCAGGTTTCTTTTGGCCCTCTATATTTAAAGATGCTCATAAGTTTTGTGCTAGTTGTGATTCGTGTCAGTGTAGTGGTAACATTAGCAAGCGTAATGAGATGCCTTTGACTAGCAATTTTGTGGTAGAACCCTTTGATGTGTGGGGTATTGACTTTATGGGACCCTTTTCCAAAAGTAATGGTAATGAATATATTCTTGTTGTTGTGGACTATGTGACTAAGTGGGTGGAGGCTATTCCCACCAGGAATAACGATTCCAAAGTTGTGCTCTCTTTCTTGTCCAAGAATATTTTCAGCAGATTTGGTACACCCAGGGCAATCATTAGCGTTGGCGGATCTCATTTTATTAACCGTTCATTTGCGAACCTGCTTGTGAAGTACGGAGTGCAACACCGTGTCGCAACTGCATACCATCCACAAACTTCTGGTCAAGTGGAAGTCAGCAATAGGCAAATCAAGAGCATTCTCACAAGGGTCGTCAAACCAAATTGTAAGGATTGGTCAACCAAGCTAGATGATGCACTGTGGGCTTACAGAACTTGTTACAAGACTGTTATTGGTACAACCCCCTACCGGTTGGTTTATGGCAAGGCTTGTCATCTTCCCGTGGAATTGGAGCACAAAGTGGCATGGGCCACCAAGGAGCTAAATCTCGATATGCAGGCAGCTGGGGAAGAAAGATTGCTACAGATCTCCGAGCTAGAAGAACTCCGCCACCTTGCCTTTGAGAATGCAAAGATTTACAAGCAGAAGACAAAAGAGTACCATGACAAGGGGATAATCCGCAAGGACTTGCACCCAGGTATGAAAGTTTTGGTTTTTAACTCTCGTCTTAAACTATTTCTAGGGAAGTTGTGTTCGCGTTGGGATGACAATATACGATAATTCATGTAGCACCGCATGGTGCTGTTGAACTCTTGAATTCCGCCGACGGTTCCACCTTCAAGGTCAATGGGCAGCGAGTTAAACCATACTTTCAAGGGTACACTCAGCGACTGGAAGAAGTGGTCGACCTCTCCGAGTCCAGTACATGACTCTAAACTGTACTTCATAGGCCAGACACATTCGATCCCTTTTATCTTTCCACTCTTAGCTTGAGGACATGCTTGAGTTTCGGTTTGGGGAGAGAATGTGAGGCTCTTCAGTTTCTTGCCTGTGTTTCTATGTGTTTTTTTTTTTCATATTTTCGTGAGTCGTTCTTCCAAGTTATGAAAGCTTCTATTGTGATTGTTAAATTTGCTTGCTGCTTATGTTTTGCATGATACTTAACTGAGGTGGTATAGTGGATTTAAAACCCCATAATTTTGTTTCTCCTGTAAATAGCAAGTCTGTTTAACTCTTTAGTCCAAAAAGCCGGTGAGAAACTTTAAGCCGTTGAAAAAATATTATACCGGCGCTTGTGTAATCCTTTCGGGAAGTGCAAACCCTCTTGTTTGCGCCTTTTCATTCTCATGTGTACTCAGTTAAGTTAAGTATGACGAACGGCATGCTCTTCATGTTTCATTTTATGAAAAGCCAGTACATTGCGAAGAACCGGTTTGGGGAGAAGAAATCTGTTGTGTTGACATGTTTATTATTCATTTTTTGTAATATGTATTACTTCCCCTGATTAGTTGATTCATCTCGGAGTGTATCTGTGGTGATTTTCACCACCGTAGTCGTGTTAGGCGTGTTTCAGATACTACCTATATACCGGCGTGGTCCTAAAAAGCCATATGACCGTGAGGGTTGATGACACGTATACCAAACTGACACGCACAAAAGTACGGACTTCGGTAAAACAGACACTACCAAAAAAGTGAGACTAAAAGAGTCCATAGTGGCCAAATTGATTAGCATCTAATTTATTGTATGCAAATATGTGGTGATATAGAAGTTTGGTTGTATGCTCCGACAAGTTGCTGTGCGCAAGGAAAAGCCCCTTCCGACTCAACTGATTGAGTACATTGCATGAGGTATTTGAGGCACCTTTGTGACGAAAGTCACCTTCCTTTTCTCTTATTGTTCCTTGAGTGATTAACCCACTGGACACTTCCAGAGTGTGAGAGAGAGATGTGTAGGATTTCCTTATGAGGGATTGGAGGGTTAGACTTAACTGCTATTTACTTGAGAAACTCTCTTACAGGATTTTTTTGTGCACTATTTCTGTCAAGGTTGGTTGAGTGCAAACCTTTTGCATCTTGTGAACTCAACGCTTACAATGTTAGAGTTCGGTCACTTGGAAGTCTGACTCATTTATGTGTTCTTGTGTGTCGTTGTCTAGAGTCTAGTTGTTTTTATTTTGTTGTGTGTTTGCTCGAGGATGAGCAAAGGTTCGGTTTGGGGATTTTGATGAGACAATATTCTAACGTCTCATTTGGTCCTTTTTAGCGGTCTTTGTGAGTCTTTGTCTTTAGTTTTATAGTCTTTTTAGTCCGATTTTACGCTTTGGTGTTTTGTTTACATTTTGTAGGAATCGATATCTTTTGAACTAAATGACGACGAGCTGCTTAGCAAAGTTTGCCGCGACGAGGGATTCGGTCCACCGCGGCGAAATTTTACGAGCTTGGACTCGGGAATTGCAGTAAGGCTCGCCACGGCGAGGAAATCAGTACGCTGCGGTGAGATTTTGCGAATGGAGCCTCTGATTTGAAGAATGAAGCTCGCCGCAGCGAAATTATGCGAGGCTATATATATTGCGATAAAGAAGGCTCGCCGCGGCGAAGAAATCAGTCCGCCGCGGTGAGATTTTGTGAAAGGCTCCCCTGTTTTGAAGGAACACGCTCACCGCGGCGAGGGATTCAATTTACCACGGCGAGAATTTGTGAGCTGGATATATATTTGACAAAAGGAAGCTCGCCGCGACGAAGCAATTGGCCCACCGCGGCGAGATGCGCAAGCTCATAATTTGTTTTCCTTATTAGCTTGGAATTTGTCTTTCTTTGGATATGCTTCTTTTAACCTAGTTTTTGGGAGAGCTCGGAGATTCAGACATTAATATTGAGACATTCTTGGAGCTTGGATTATTCATTGATTTTACTCATCAGAATTATTGGTATCGATTTCTCTATTGGTTTCTTCTTTGCAATTCGTTCTTTATATTTATCGATTGAATTGTATGTTATTGCATGCGAGTTTCATATCTATGTTTCATATGATTATTATCATGAATCCTTGCGTGCAAATCTCAAGTATGAGTAGCTAAACACCCTTGAATACAGTAGTATGTGAAGATTATGCATATTCGTTCTAGGGTTTATCAAATCACTCATATAGGTTAGTCTCGTATGAAATCTTCGTAAAAACCATCAATTCGATAAGTCCGTATTAAATTCTCTAAATTGTTCATGTTTAAGGATTGTGAATTGACGACTCACGATTTCTCCAGTATAATATATTCTAAGAACATTTAATTGAATCGAATTGATTGATTTACTGTACAACAACCGTGTGACAAATATGAGTGTTATCCCTAGTTCGAATTAGCGTAATTGGATCTTGCTACTGTATTCAGCTTTCTCTCATTGTTAATCGTAATCTTAGCTTTAGTCAATCTAGTTAGAAGTATACAAAACCATCCATCAACTGTTACTGGCAAGTATCTGTTTACTCTCACTGGTACATAGCTTGATTAATTCCGTAGAGATCGATCACGAGTTAGGCTTTAGTCTGCAACTACAGTTTATTCTCTAATTGCTTTTTAGAGTATAATTTGAGCTCATCAACTATCCCTAATGTTCCTTCTCCATCAAGATCTAGATCACCACAACAACCACAAGTTTCCAAGACTTCTGCCGATCTAAGGGATGATTACTTGGTAGAAGTACTTGAGATGCGTCAGGGAGCTGATGGTGTTGTTGAGATAAATCTTGTGATTGAACAGGTTCCCCAACTCCCTACTGAGAGGGATCAACCTGATGTTGCGACTCAGGGAGATCAAATAAGGGAGGCAACTGAGCCAAAGACTCAGGAAAGGCATAAAGTGCCAGAAACTTCAAACAGAGCTGAGGTCACTGGACAACAAGACTAAAGCATGGGACCCAAACAAGTTCCAGATACCAATCAGCCTGACACTGATCAGGTTACTGAGTGGTTTAAATCTCTACTTGTTACAAATTATGTGTTATATGTTTTGTTATTAATGTGATTAAACTTTGTTATAAGCTGAAAAAGAAAATAAGGAAGGAGAGGAATCTGAAAAGCTTCCCACATAAGAGGAAGAAGAGGAAGCTGGAAAGCTTCCTTCACAGTCTGAGAAGGGGGATTCTGTAACCTCCATCAACAAGGAATCTGAGCCTATTACACAGGCTCAAACTGAGAAGAAAGATGATGTGGCTGAAAAGCCAAAGACATCAGAGGATATACCAGAGACCTCAAAGGTCTCTGAGAGACACATATCTGAACCTCCTATCAGAGAGGTTCAGAAAGAAATGGAACTTGAAGAGGTTAAGATGCCCAAGTCTCCTCGAAAGATATCTGAGGGTCCTTCCACTGCACTGGTCAAACCATCTGAGCCTGTTGTTGCGACACAAGTAACTCAGAAACCTGACACCTTTGATACTCAGATATCTGACCAAGTTTTGATACTTAATCATAACTCCATTTTCTTTCAGGCTCCTTCACGTGCCATAAGGGTTCCTGTTGATAATTACCAGGATCTCCTTCCGTTCTTCAAGAATCATACTGTGCCCAGACACCTTAACTGCTTCAGACAGTGGCAGAAAATAAGGAGCTCCCATATTGATGAGGTCATCAGAATTCTTGATGATCCTACAAGAAGGGCACAGGCAATTGATCTGGAAAACCATGTGCACAACATGTTCCCTGATGAACAATACTCTTTTTCCATGCTAATGGACAAAAGGTTCAGAAAGGAAGTGGCGCGCAAGCTTATTCAAGCCGATGGCCAGACCAGACAGGAAATGGCTCTAAGGCCAATCCTTCCTAAAACACTGCAGATTGCTCCCACTGGGCAGGAAGAGGTCAATGGTCAAATGGTCACTTTACTATAGGTCATTAACCTGGTATCTGAAGATGAACAAGATGATGAGACTGGAGAAAATGATGTTGAAAAAACCAAAGTCTCCATCTCCATCTGCTCACGAGAAGGATGATGATCCCAAGGATGATGATGGCCCTGCACCAGGCACATGAGGGATTTCTTGAACAAAAACTGCCTCAGCTGCTGAAAAGCAACCTGAGAGGACAACTCAAAAATCCCCTCATCCATCTCCTTCTAGATCATCAAGTCATCATACCCAACAACAAGACTCTACTAAAATAGTAGATGAGCACTCTGAAGATACTCCACAGAAGATCCAGGAAGCTGAGTATAGAGTAGCTAAGCTTAGAGCTCTGTTGGAAGAAGAAACAAGACTGCGTCTTGAGCTAGAAATCAAGATGGCAGAAAGACAAGCCCTTGCATAAGCATTTGCTCAGGAATTAGATGCTGAAGAAACTCCAGAGGAAGATACAGGGAAAGATATGCCCTCATCTTGCAAAGGGGAGAAGACTTTGCCAGCAAAGGTTGCTGACTTAGATAATGAATATGTCTGGAGTGATGAAGAAGAAGAAGAAGACAAAGAGGACAACACTCAGAAAGCACATGACCACAGTCAACCTCAGACTACTGTGTCTAAAAAGTCCTTAGTTCCTCTTGTCCACATCCAAATTCATGATGATGAGACTGAGGATTATGAGATGAGATCCCAGCACATGATAGAGTAGTTCAAAGAGCTAGAAGATAAAAAAAAGCAACTAATTGCATCTGTGCCTCCTGCATATCGTAAGCTTGTTAAAATGATTGCAAGAAGGACTTCCAGCATTGCTCTGGAACAACATGATCGTACTATGCTAAGCAAATCAGATGAACAACTCATGCAATTTGCAGATACTCATGCTGATCTTGCCATGACTACTATAAGCCCAGTAGTCACTGAAGTTTCAAAGCTGACAGATGTAGAAAATGGCTTTGCACAGTAGAATATTGCACTCATAGCAGAATTGCAACAATTATACCAAGCTTACAACTGCCTACATAGGAATTTTGAATCACTGTTAGATTCCTTTGTAAAAATAGTGGATAATTTTGATCAGTGTCCTATGACTAAGGTGGAAAGAACTAGAAAAGCTATCAAAGGGAAAGGCAAACAAAAGATGATATATGAAGATGCCCAACCTCACTCTGCAACCCCTAGTCAACTTCAACTAGTAACTGCTACTGAAAGAAGAGTCACTAGAACAGGGTCTCAGAAACTCCTGTTGCTGCCAAGAGCTCAAGGAGAAGATACAGAGACTATGCTAAGGATGAAGAAAATGCATCTGGAAAGAGAAGAAGAAGCAACAATGATGGATGCAAAGACATAGTGCAACCACATCAAGATGATGATGATGATGATGATGATGATGATGATGATGATGATGATGGTGATGACGAGGATGAGGAAAATGATGCTCCTCTCATACAAAGAAAACACTCAAGGAATCCATCTGAGCCTACAACTGCAGTTGCTACCCAGCAAGGTACATCTAGTCACAAACTCTCAAGAAGAGAAGCTGCAAGACAGAAGAAGGTCAGAGAAAGGATCAAAGAATTCAGAGGAGTTGATACTCTTAGCCCTGCAGAAGCTATGATTGAGTAAACTCCAAATCAAACTGATCTAAACTCTGAAATCTATAAGTGCAAGAATGGTTACTGGGTAATGTTTGTGAGAAATTTGCTACTAAACAAAGAAGGCTTCCCAGTACCAGTCTACCTTCAAATGATGACATGGAGGAAAAACAAAGTAGATCTAGTGCCAAAGGATAAAGTAAAGGATGTACTTGATTTTGAAATTCTTGTCAGACAGATGGCTATGAAGAAGGAGCTATCTGAAACTTGCCCATACTATAAGCATGCTGATGTACACAGAATTGAGAATGTACTAGGCACTGGAACAAAGCCAAGACTAGTAGTACAGGCTTATGAGTCCTTCTACCTTAGTAAAGAAGATTACCAGCAAAAGCTAAAGTATCTGAGGACAATCTATGAAAGATACAATTTGTCCCCTATTCAGATTGATCATGCTTGGATCTGGGCAAGATACTACTGGGTTGAACAAACTAGCAAGAGAAGACCCACCAAATCCTACAGAGATAATGTTGAGTTCTCAAAAAAAGTTGAAATGGCTGTAAGAACCTACCTGTTTGATTACTCTAATGACATTATCAGATATGGTGACTTCCTATACCCAGATACAAGAAGCTGACAAAGATTAAGACTTGAAGACCAACTAGTAGGATGTTCACTTGGAACTTGGACATTCCTATTGTCCTACATAGTTGTGTATTTTTTTGATTTTTGGTTATTGTAATTTACTACTTTATCTTGTAAAAGTTATCTGTACTTCAAATGTAATTCTATCTGATGAACCTACTCTCAGGTATCTATCTAATGAAAAGATAACTTGTCTGCAAAGATCACACCTTGTGATTTGGTTGATGTTTACTTTCTGCACTTAAATAAAAGAAATGAAAGATCATAAGAAATGTTTAAGTGTTAGATTGTTTCCTAGTCCAGTTTCATGATAGATTTTCAGATAGTCATAGGTGACTGATCAAAAAGGGGAAAATTTGTTAGAAATATCTGTATAGATTTTGATCAGTAAACCGTAATGACTTATCTTAGCTCATAAAGGTAACTAGTACTCTTAGTTCACTTGAACATTGTAAAAGAGGAAGCTTACTGAGTATGTTAGTCTAACAAATCTTGTATAGGATGTTAGGTCTCTAAATGTAATTTTTATATTTTTGAAGAAAACTAAGAAGCAAGCATCCAGCAAAAGGAAGTCATTATTGAAGATAAACACGCATGTCACTTGCTCTTGTTCTTTGTTGTAATCTATGAACTTATTGATTGATTGTTTCAGGTTACTCATCCTTAGTTCATTGTTTTTGTAATGGTCAAACTTTATTGCAATGGTTGAATTTTATACTTTGATAATATACAATGATGATTGCCATGCTCTCTGTTGGTACTGTTATATGTTAACAGTCATGTATGCTTACATGGTTAGTTGCTCAAAGGGTGGTGTATTGTATTTTACCTTCTAGCTTTATTAGTTGTCAATGGTCACTGTTATCTCTGAAGTTTAAGTTTCATGATATGTCGTTTGTATGATGTTATGCACACACATTAGTTCATGCATTCATAAGTTGTGTCTAAGAGTATGCATTTACGCCAGTAATATTTAAGTCAAGAAAGATTTTCAAGTTATGTCAAGAATGGGCTAGTAAGGTCTTCCTAGCAAATCGTGGCCAACCAAGTTAAGCGGTCACAATCGGCTAGACAACTAGCAAATCGTGGCTATTCATGTTAAGCGGCCACCATCGGTTAGGCAACTAGCAAATCGTGTCAATTCAAGTTAAGCGGTCACCATCGGCTAGACAACTAGCAAATCGTGGCTATCCATGTTAAGCGGTCATCATTGGCTGGGGATGTACCTTACGATGCCAAGTGAGCTCACGATCAAGTAATTTTCAAGTTATGTTTAAGAGTAAAGTTTTAGAATGTTTTTGAAGAAGTTCAAGTTCAAGTGTGCAGAGTCAAGTGAAGTCTTAAGTTGCATTGCATTAAGCAAGATTAAAAGATTTAAAAGACATGAAGATAGAATTTGAAGTTATGGCACGTGCATAGAATTTGCTCAGTCAGTGGTCACGACTGACCCTTACTAAAATTATCAATTTTAGGTACTTAAAGCCGAGTTGATCGGAGTGGCGAGTGTTTCCAGAGCAGTGATCAGTATCAGGAAGATCTTTAATATATTCGAATTTTTTGATTTCAAAAACTTTGTAATGTTGCAAGAATTTAGTTATTTATAGTTCCGCTGCATATTTTACAAGTTCAAGAATTATTTTCAAGAATTTTCATGTGAAGTCATTTGACGCGCAAGGCGTCTTGCATCGTTTTGAAATTTTATAATTCAAGTTCGTCGAATTTTCAAGCTCACGAACTAGCGCGAGTCATATTTTCTTTAGTTCGTCTTTTTAAAAATCTGGGCCCTACATAAACGGTCTCCGAGAAGATTATTTAGCATGTTTTTTGTAATATCAATACTTTTATAATGCTATAATTTTATATATCAGAGTAAATTCGAAATTCTAAGTAGCATATACAGTATATATGGACAAAACAAAAACGTAAGAAATAAATTAAATAAATTGGTGATGCCGGAAGACGGAGAAGAAGTCGTCGGCTAGTACATGAAACGTTCCACATCCAAATATATCATATTGTCATAAGTAATTTTATTATTAGTAATACTCTAACAAACTTTGTCATTGTGTATATTATACTCAATTTGTGATCCATATCAACTTCCCATTCGGTATTATAGAGTCATTTTAAAAATTAATTTAAAACAATTGTTTTTGTAGGAGAAATTAAGTTAACAGTGAAAGCATAAATTTGCTTTTTAATTAGACTTGATATTTTATAAATGATTCTTTAGACCGGTCAAAAAGTTCACGGAAAGTTTTGATCATGACAGAGGAGGAATATATTACTCATACGTCATACGTTGTGTTTGGTAGTAGGTATGATATGGTGAAACACGGAATTCTATGCAAAATATCACCAATCTTAGTGTTTGGTAGGGGAAAAACGAAAATGGTGAGGCAGAATGGTTCTGCCCGCAAATATAACCATACCAACCTACAACACTAGGGTAGGTGGTCGGAAATGATATGGTAATATTTTGGCCACTTGACTTGTCCTTATTTTTCAAAATTGTCACTCCCTAGTTATTACATTTATGCCACCAATAATACCAAATACACAATATAAATCTATTTTTCCCTACTATTTATTACTCACCCACCAACATTTTTCATTTCCCACCAAAAAATTCCCCGATTTATGTCGAGTCATTCCTATCCAGTTGTCATTGACAATGATTCGACTTAAATGTGAGTTTTTCACTTATTTTGTTGTTATTAATACCTATTTCAAACACTTTTATTCAACTTGTACCTAACTGTGGACGATTATATGATTTTATGTTTAAATTGGCTAGGTACGCTTGTCTAGTTGGGACATTGTTTTGTAGATTGGTAAATTCTAATTGTTCCTAATTATTATTCGGCTTTTTATATAATGTTTGTCTCAATGTTATCATTTACTGTTTTACAGCCAATCCACCAATTTATCATGAAGTGAGCTTCGAAGATTATTATGTATAATACTAGAATTCACATAGCGTGACAAGACTTTTTTAAACGTAATTTGTTACGTTTTAACATTTTGAACTCATGTGAACAAATTGTTTTTGTTAACTCTCTAATTTCGAGCGTCGGTGAGTGTCTTCATTGTGCCTTGTTAATTGTAATTGTGAAACACTATTTAACTGGTAATACGGGGATCTCCTCGTGTCTTATGCCTCTAGCAGTATTCTCTAGCAGTATATCTAAATATAGAGTAAGTATAGTAAAAGGAAAGATTTTCCTAATCTAAATGAAAATCCGATTTTTACAATAAAAAACCAGTCAGAAATACTACAAACCAGTTAATAGCTTTAATATAAATACTTAAATAATGACACATTCTCTCACAAAATTCACAAAAACTCAACAATCTTTCTATCTCTACAAAAACCCTAGAGAGAGAAACATTCAAACCCATTTATCTCTCTCCCTTCCTCCCTCCCCCCCCCTCCCTCCGCCGGAACCGTCGCCGCCCTCTCCCTCCGTCGGAACCACCGTCGGATCCATATCCTCCGCTGAAAATTATGGTTCTCTCTCTCTCTCTCTCTCTCTCTCTCTCTCTCTCTCTCGTTTCGCCGGATTTATTGCCGGATTTCCACCGGATTTTCAGATGCAATTGCTAAAATGTTCAAATCAACAAATTCATCTTGTTTTTTTCGTTAAATTCTCAATTGAAAATGAAATTTGACCTTTTATTGTCGTTTTTCGCTGATTTTAAGATCTCATGTTTCCAGATCTGGTTTCAGATCTGAAATCCATACAGTGAAAATTGAATTTCGCAATTTGGTGCTTTGTTATGGTTTTAAGAGCCGGTGTTATAGTTTTATGTATCGTTGTTATAGTTTTAGCTTGTGTTTAATGTCACGGTCTGTTATTGTTTTAGCACATATGTTATAGTTTCAAGACCTATTATTGTTGTTTTAAGCAATGTTAGTGGTTTTAGCCTCTGGTGAAATATTTCTGGTCTGAATTTTTACAAATGTTTTATCATAGTTTTAAAAGGCATTGTTATAGTTTTAAGATGTACTATTATGGTTTTAATTACAAATATTACCGTTTTAGCTTGTGTTGCATGTTCGTGCTTTGTTATAGTTTTAAGATGCACTGTAATGATTTTAAACATTAATGTTATTATATTTAGTTTATTGAATATTTCTGCTTGTTATTGTTTTTAGCGCATACGTTATAATTTTAAAACCTAATGTTGTAGTTTTAAGCATCAACGTTAGTATTTTAGCTTTTGTGAAATATTTATGATTTGATATTTTACAAATGTTTTGTTATAGATTTAAGAGGCACTGTTATGATTTTATGTATCAATGTTACTGTCCTTAGCTTGTGTTGCATGTTCCTACTTTGTTATAGTTTTAAGATGCACTGTTATGGTTTTAAGGATCAATGTAACTGTTTTTAGCTTATGTTGCATGTTACTTATTTGTTTTTAAGCACCAATGTAATAGTTTTTGTAACGCCCCGACTTTTGGGTTTTTAAAAGGAGTAAATTTCAGTCGGGACGTCGGGCGAAAGCAGAGCCGAAACATTTAGTGAAACATGTAAAGATAAAGACAATCTTTCATGTCGCAGTTGTTGGAACAAAATATACTTTATTTCAGTGAATAAAACCACATGATTTCCAACATTCTTGTCTTTAAAAGATAAACAATATAACAGGAAACGACATGAGTTTTTGAAAAAGACAAAAAGACATTATTTTCATTGACAAAAATCCCAAATCCCTACCACTCTCTTAGTTCGCTGAGTTTATCAGTTGTTCATTCTTCGCCGCCATCTCACCTACAAGGAAGGGAATAAAAGCAAGTGTGAGAAAAACCTCAATGAGTGTTCAAAGATTTTCGTGTGAAGTTTTCATTAAAATCATAACAATAAAAATCAAGAACTTAAAATCCAATATACTTTCAATAACGTATACTTTTCAGAAAAAACATTATTTTATGTCGCTCCTTATAACCCCACAGTAAAACAGGCCTTATGTCTCCCTGATAGTCGATCAAACTATCCAGTCAGGACCTTGCCATGGTACAGGGGTGAAATTCTACGACCCAACTAAATCAGTGAAAGCTTCTATCACTCGATTTAAAGAGAATGGGCAAAGGAAACCGATAAGTAGCTCGCCAGACACAACTGACCAAACTACAAGCCAATTAACCTGAACTAAACGTACGTATCTTTCTTGAACCGTCAATCAAAACAAAATAACAATCATGTATATAAAATAAAAAAATATATATATCTTTCAAAATCAGCGGAAACATGCTAAAACTCTTTCGTGATTTGGTTTTATGCAATAGAACATGCGTTTTGGAAACCATGCATTACTTATATATAAGTTGAAAACATATTAAAATACCTTCCAGGTTTTTAAAATAATACATATATATAGTTTTGTAGAACACTCACATTTGAAGGTTAGGAAGAGCAAGAACCATGAAAGTACTTGCAAGAAGAACAAGCTACAAACTTGAAAGAAAAAGACAATAGTACTTGAAGATTTTTAAGAGTAAAATATTCAGAATTTTTGTGAGTAAAAGTGGCTGGAAGAATGGGGTATTTATAGGGTGGATTGAGTGAAAATGAAAGGATTGAAGAGTTAAAAAATAAATGGCAATTTAAATGGCTTAAATTGCACTTAAAACTCATTTTAAAACTAACAATAAAGGTGCAAAATTAAGAGAGACCTTTCACTTTTTTTTTCCAAACATTTAAACATAATAACTAATGATAAATGATCAGATTTTACTTGGGAAAAATTCAAAAATGTTTTTGGTATCACATAGGGTCAATTGTACAGAAAAATAAAATGTGACACACAAAAAATGCAACACTTGGAACAATTAAATTGAACTCACAATTAGACATGCATATGTAACAATTAAACTCAAAATATTGATGAACATGCCTTAGTAATATTTAACTTACAATTAGACATGCATAAGTAACATAAAAGAGAAACAAAAAAAAATCAGAACGTTGATCGAAACATAGCTGAAACATAGCATGTCACATTCGACATTACAAGCGACCTTTCGTACCGTAACATGAAAAGAAATAAAAATATTTTATTCATTAAAGAATCCTCAAGTTTTCAAACTCTTCTATTTTAAAATATATGAATATAAAATAACATTTTTATTTCTAAACATTAAGAGAGCCACACACACATAGAGACATGCATGTACATTACATAATTCAAAAGTGACTCTACACATTATAAATCAATCAAAGAAAATAAATAATTAGCTTGTATTGAATTAGTTAATTAAAATGAAGACTTTTCACATAAATCATCAATAAAGCACACATAAAGACTTCTATTAAGTTAGACTATTAAAAAGAAGTCTTGATACATTAATCATTCATAAAGATAAATTTAAGAGATGACTATCAAATTATTTTCTAATAATTACACCAACAAATTAAAGGATAAAATAATCAATTTTTTAAGTAGGAAAAATACACCAAAAATAATTTCTTTTCTTTAAAGGAAGTACAAAATAAATAACCACGCATATTACAAATTGACAAGTTATATTGACTTCTAAAACAAATAATGAACTTTTAATACAAACTTCATCAACATACTAAAATAATTCTAATATACTTCGAGACAAATAAAGTAACACTAATAAATCATGCAAGGATAAAAAGTACTAAGGTACGTCTAAATCTGGGGTGTCACAGGTTTTATGAGGGTTGTTATGGTTTTAACCCAGTAAGTTAATGTTTTAAGCAGGTGTTAATGATGACATCGAGTTTGATGATAGGACTCTCAAAGCAACAAATTAGACAGGACGCCGAAGTTCAACAAGTTTAATCGAAAAAGATCCCATTTTAACTCAGATTGCATTTGCGTAAAAAAAAACACCGAATGAACGTTTATTGTAATTTTTTTATGTTTTAAACCTTTGGATGACTGAATGTTTTAATAGTGTAATAACTGAATGTTGCAAGTAGCTTATTTTAAGCTTGTTTATTGATGTTTTAATGGCATACGTGAAACTTTTAGACTTGTTTAATGGTGGTTTAATGATATTAGAGTGTCACTTAAAACTATAACAAGACATCTTAAAACTATCATGTAACTCCTTAAAACCATCACACCAACTCTTAAAAAAAATAACAAAAGAGGTTAGAACTATAATTGAAACATACAATACTGACGTATTAAAACCTTCACATCATCTCTTAGAACATTAACAAAATACGTTAAAACTATAACTATAACTTTCAATGCTAATAACTTAAAACCATAACATAATCCATTAAAAGCATAATTAAAAACGTGTGTCTCCGCGGTTTTTTAAGAAACTCGGCCGGTCAGACTGCTAAAACCCAAAAACCGTGAAAAACCCCAAAAAATCCTTTTCTTTCCTGTATTTTAAGAAAATCTTACCTTTTTCAAGACTTTGGCCTAAATATATAATAAAAGTGGTGACCTATCGCAATAAAGAGGCATGCCACATATGCAAAATCCTATGTGGCATGTCTTTTTTGATTTCATAGAGTTCCATTCACAAAATTAAATAAAAAAGAAAATATTTTTTTAGAAGTGTACTATATATTTTTGGTATGTATACATAATTTTTATTAAATCACATATAACTTTATCTGTAAAACTCCGAAAAATATTTTGAACATATATTTGGATTTACCGCGACAAGACGAATCCATAGACACCAATATTATACATTATTATTAATTAAATAAATATTTATATATTAAAATAAAAAATCAAATTGTTAAATGAGATCTATTGGTTGTGTAAATTCTAAATTTGGAAAATAAGCCATGGAACATTTTATTCTTGACAATGCAATGCACCTTATAACTTCCACTATTTATATTTTTAGTATGTTCACTACATATATAGTTTTATTAAATCTCATATAACTTTATCTGTAAAACTTCGAAAAATATTTTGAACATATATTTGGATTCATCGCGACGAAACAAATCCATAGACACCAATATATATATATGTATATGTATATATACATATATATATATATATATATATATGTATATATATATATGTATATATATATATATGTATATATATATATATATATATATATATATATATATATATATATATATATATATATATATATATATATATATATATATATATATATATATATATATATATATATATAATAAAAGAGGTGACCTATGTGAGCAAAGAAGCATGCCATATAGGCAAAATATGATGTGGCATATCTTTTTGAATTTAATGAAGTTTCATTTCCAAAATTAAATCAAAAATAAAATAGTAATTTAGAAGTATAATCCTATTCGTTGTGTAAATTTTAAATTTTGAAAAATAATCTAGGGAACATTTTAATATATACAATGAAATGCACCTTATAAATTTCACTATTTATTTTTAGTATGTTGGTTGCATATGCATATTTATATATATGATAAAAGTGATGGTCTAATTGAAAGGAGAGCTATGCCACGTATGCAAAAAGCTGATGTGGCAAATTCCCTCCAAAATTAAATGATTTTTAATTCACTCATTTTTCATCATTCAAAACGTTCACTATATTCAAATCTTTCTTCTCCTGCACACATTCTCACCGAAAAACAGTAGTTGTTTAAACAAATTCCTATATTTTAGGAATAACTCAACGTTTTCTTTCGCGTGAGACTAAGTTTGTTAGATAATTCTAAATTCTATTTGACCTTCCTTATTGACTGACCAAGTTGTTTGGATTTTATAATCACTAATTTGAATTTCCGTAGAACCTGCCCAAATATGTTGGGATATTATACTTCCAAATTCAAATTTCCAGGTAAATAGTCGCAGTTTGTTAGAAGCATGTTGCAATATAAATATAAATCGATTCCTCATTCTTTCACCGTAAACTGCAGTCACTCAATTCCGATTTTCATTTCTCATCAATTACTATGGCCAGCTGGAATTGCATATCTCTTAGTCCCCTATATAAATTCAGTTCCATCTCCAGCCACAAAACTCATTTAAAAAAACATACGTGTGTGTTCTAATTTATCTATCGTTGTTGTTGAGCGATGTTAGGAGCAGAGAGTATCCAGTAGAGACTCCGATCTCGATTGTCTTTTTCGGATTTATCAGGCTCAACGACAAAGCCATGAACTGACCAGCATCAGGAGATGTGCCCACGATTGCCCTGAAAATAGGAACAGAGCCATTCATTTAACACGATAATACAAAAGTCGTCGAATAGATCAAAATGCATCGACTACCAGTGATGCTTGGAACTGATCTTTCGAAGCTCTTTAAGGATCTTTGGTTTGCGTGGATATACGCTGGTCTCCATCATACTGTTAGGAAGACAAACTCATGAGCTATCATACATTCAAAGGCATGATGTTGTACTCCATATGGACTGGAGTTCTCATAAATGAAGATCAATCTGGTGTGTGAAATTAGTTATTCATTCATTGTAAGTTTCAACAAGTCGGGTGAGGTTAGAAGTAGAACAATAATGTGGAGATCGATAAGACAAGTGTTTCACTGCCCCTTCCTACACATCTTCTTCAAGCTATATAGTAGTGTTTTCTCTTTATTGTGCGTGTTGTTTAATTTTGTTTGTACTAGCTTGAACAGTGTTAAAAGAGCTACTATGTAACAATGGAGCAAATGTATGGCCAATTACAATCTTATCTTTTCATGTGGGTAGCTAGGGTGATCCTGTAACTTTTTATACTTTGTAAATGATCATACATTTTTTTTGCATATATAGAACAATATAATTTTTATTCTTTTACATTTTTCATGATTATACCTATCCATCCATCCATATATATATTATAAAGGTGGGTTTTTATTCTCAAACCCACCTATACAACATTTGGCTCAAATCAATGAGGATTTTTCATACTACAATAAAAATTTTGTATAGTCATATTGTCGGGACCAGAAAAAAATATTCCTATAGCGAGTTTATTCCTAACTAGAGTTTTATGGTAAAAATATATTTTTTGTAAATAAATCCACATGCATAAGTTAAATGTTATATTCTTGGAAAAAATATATAAAATATTAACAAATAAGTAATATAGTTATTAGGCAAGTAGCGGAAGGGATAACAAATTATGGATGTTTTAACATAATACGAAATCATCACATCAATTAGATAAGAATTGGAGGGCCCGGAAGACGATAGCACTGAAGTAACAAAAATTGCATGTCAAAACGCTCTGAACCTTTCTTTACATGTTAGAGATGTTTCCGGTGCAATAAGAACGTTCACATATAGATCATCTACTAATTTATAGAAGTCGGAAGATGTGTTGCCACTCAAAAGTTTAAGTCAGTATAATAGACAACTTTAAATAAGTATTTTACAACTTCATGCAATGAAAACACACACACACACACTTATATAATTATTTTTATAGAATATTATGTTATTTATTACTATAGAGGAGTATGATTATTTAAGACGGGACCTGAAAAAGTCATGGAATATTACAGTGTGGAGTTTATTGTTATTTATAACTGGTCCCAAGTTGGGACCGAAATTAGTTATTACTATAAGGAGTTTATTCCTTTATGGAGTATTCCCATAGGGAGTTTTTACTGTTTTTTTTATATTCTTGCCAGCCTTAATTAGATAGAAGTAAAGTTTTACTATCATTGAAAGACTAATAGGGTTATACCGACTGTTACAACACAAAACATGTTCCCATAATTAAGTTGATATAGCCAAATTAAGCATATAATTTCCCACCAATTTAGCAAAGTCAATTATGGTCTCGATTATAGTAATGGCACCATATTTTTAAATTTAACCATCTATAAATTATCGAGACCATCCAATTATATTCATCATTTCTTATCCTTCTATTTCATGAATTACAAGCCTCTTTCAATTTTTCTTCAGTGCATCATTTACATCCCGATCGGCGACATAGTCAATAAAAAGAGTAACAGACATACATACATACATACATACATACATACACTGATAAACTCCCTCCCGCCGTCCCACTATTTACACGGAGGGTCTGGTAAATGAGCATAGGTGGAATGTCCAATTAAGGTTAGTGTTGATGCGACGGTCCCAAATATATGAGGTTTTTTGGGTGCTGGTATGGTATTTATGGATTTCACAAGTTTATCTGTGGTATGTCAGAGGAGACGGATTCAAGGTCATCTCTTATACCCTTTCAAGCAGAATCCCTTGGCCCTTGCGGAGAAAATTAGACTAGAGCTTGCTATGAAGGATGGGATATTCACATGTAATACATGAAGGCGACAACTCAAGTGTGATCAATGAAATTAATTCTCCGGCCTTAGCCGTGGGTACAAAATCTATCAACTGGTGCATATATTGTATTATTAACTGATACGTTTAGTATAGAGTTAAAAAAATGAGTTGAGAAAAAATTTTAGTTGATAAATAGTAAATGAGTTAAATGTAAATTATAAAAGATAGCGTTTGGAATAGAGTTAAAAATTCAAAGGGTTTATATATATATATATATATATATATATATATATATATATATATATATATATAAATAAATATATATATATATATATATATAAGAATAAAATGATGTGTGTAAAAAAAGAAGTGATGTGTTTGAGAGTATTTTTTAAGGTTATTTGATTGAAATGTCGTTTGATTGATTTATCATTGTTAGTTTGATAGAAAAAGTAAAGAGTAAGTAAAAATATGGTAGAAAGAGAATAATGATTGTTTATTGAAGAAAAATATTGAGTTAAAATTTTAATGTAGAAGATATAAAATTGAAACATTTTAATAGATGAATAGTCAATTTTAAATGAATGCCAGGTTGTTAAGAGACTAAAGACTTCGTTTACTGGATTTGAGGATGTGCACGTTAAAAGGGGTTTTTTCTAATATACAACATGTTGTACTACCCCCTGATGCTTTAGTGTGCTGTACTGTACAACTGAGGTACAACCTTTAAAGCATCGGGAGGTAGTACAGCATGCTGCATGGAAGAATAAACCGTTAAAAGGCATGCTACTCAATTTCTCCACATTTTGGGAAATGATATTGATATGAGCTTTAATGTTCTTGGTTACTTTCCATTTGAATTTAGATAATTCATTAATATGTTGATGCAATTTATGAATGGATTTTTGGGCGACTCTAAATTACTGACTCTATTTGTACAGATTAACATACAACCATTTTTAGAGTGGAAATGATATGATGTGTAAGAATAAAATGCTTAGAGTGGAATTAACTGATATGTTTAGTACCTATCTATTATATAAGAGTAATTTATCTAATTGACCTATATTGTCAAGAAAATCATCGATGTTATTAATCAAATCACCTGTGTTCTCAATATTGATGTTTTTCCATATTAAAACAAGACTTATTTCGTTCACAACATAGAAGTTTTGATTAATAATATGGATGATTATATTGATTACATAGACCATTTCGAAATAAGTTATTTAAAGACCGTCTTTCATTAGACTTTGTGGTTATATAAAGCTCAGTTTTTATTCCTTCCATTTTGTATAGAACTTAAGCAAAGAATGAACCTTAGAATTTCTTTCAATTTTTTTATTTACTTAACCAAATAAATCAAAGAAAATTACAGAGATGGTAAGAAATCCTTTCAAATTCTGTCTGCTCCATTTTTGCCTCTTGACAACCCATTTCATTGATTGTTTATCTATTCTCTAGATTCATAGCCCCTCGAATTGAAAACCCTCACTTTTATTGAAGGTCCAATATTTCTTGGTTGATAATCACATTTGGTTCACAAATTCTCTTTAAATAATCCATGGAGAATTGTAAACTCATTTGAATAATTTCTACCTTTGTTATTAGCCGTGATGCATTCATTGTTCCTTGATGTTGGGACCTTTCCTGCGCTGGTGTAGGAATGGAAGCTAGAAGCTTCAATGGCAAATCAGTGGTGTGGTGAACACAAGATGACCTTTCCGTTCAAGCGATGTTCATGGCGCGCGACTCAATTCCAATTCAGCTCTCGCTTGAGGGATACAATGCGAATATTATCGGTAAGAATTTCAATTGTTTAACTATATTTCGGGTTTATTTCAATTTATCGCTTTCCCTTATTCTACTTATTTATTAGGATAATCTGTAACAAGGATACTCTATACATTCTCAATTAAAAGTTTATAGCAAAGAATCTTAGTTTTTTGTTGATGGTGTTTGTCCATCAATGACAGTTAGAATTACACATATTGTGTACTACTAACATATTATTCTATTAATTTGATTTAATGTTTAGTGTTCAACTGAGTTTCTTCTCTTAGTACTAAAATCCCTCAATATTCAATGATTTGCTTTTGTAATTCTTATTCTCTAAAGACAAGTTAACCTTTCAACAATTTTATTTTAACTTGCATACTATTCTTCAGATATATGGCCGATGAATCTGATTTCAAAATCTTCCATGTGTGTAGTAGTCAAGATCCGGGAGGAAGTAGAAGGGAATGTACAAGCTATCTCCCAAATTTCATTTTCATCCTATCCATGATGTTCTGCAAATTCATCCATTCATGAGAATGGTAGTATAGTCTGATAGTATGTGATTATATATATTTACTATTAATTTAATTTTTTTCGTTTTTCTTATGTATTTATGCGTGAAATTGTGATTTCACAGTGTGATTTCATTTGATTAGTATTGGATTCATATTTGATTAGTAGGTTTATATTTGTCAACCCATTTCTTTCAAGAACTTAGATGGAAAGGATGTCAATTATATGAACTATGTCCATGCCTGGGTTGTTAAATCTCCTTTTATAAGTGCACCTGTACGTGGAGAATCAATGTACTCCATTTACATATTTTGTTGTTTTTTGACTTTTGATCAAGCGTTGCTCATTACGATACCTCCTTGATATGAGGGACTTAATTTATTTGCTTGCCGTTAAAAGCGGCTAAGTATGATCATTTTGATAAGGCGTCCTCCGGACTCACCTGCAAACTGTTCACCTCCACATGTTGATACTAATGTCAGATGCTTCCAACTCTCACCATGATAGATGGGCAGTGATTGACACCGTTGCTAGAAATCGTAATGGATAAGTCAGAAGCATGGTAGACATATAGTCAAGCTTATTATTGATCAATAATACATTATAACTATGACATTTCTTTGTGGCATCGATTTGTCTTCCAAGTGCGACACATTCGGCGTGAAGCAAACAACATAGCCCATCGTCTTGATGCTATGGGCTCTGGCTCTCTTCGTTTTGAGTTTACTGAAGCTAGGTGAAATTCTATGCCAAAGCTACTCTGCTGCTGCTTTTAATTTGTTTAGATGTTTTTTTTTTTGAGATTCTATCATTTGTTGTTAAGTTTATATGCGTCTGGTCGTGTTGATATTTTTTTATCACTTTGATTTTGTTAATGAATACTTTCACCTTTTTCTCTATAAAAAAAGAAAAAACAGAAAAGGGAAAAAATAATTGTACTGCCATTTTGAACTTGATTTAATTTTGAAAAAAATATAATGATATGATTAATAATGTAAAATTAGTGAAAGTTGATGCATGGTTTCTGTTCCAATGTTGTCGTCCAAATGGAAATGTATAGGTTTGGTTCTCATTCCACTTATCTCATTACTTTTCAAATTGAATCCATATACTCCTTTCGTATCAATTTCAACTTCCCGAATTTTATTTTAGAACGTCTCAATTTCAATTTATCATCTCTTAAATGGTAAATTTAATCTCCTGCTTTATTCAATATCTATTTGCTCTATTCACTACCTGTCATACTTTATTCACTTTATTTCTTACTTTATCACCATATCTCCTACTCTACTCATTCATTCTTATCTTAAAACCTGTGTTCGGGCCTGCAGCAAGTTGAATTCGGGACGGAAAGAGTATTATGTAAAGTTGGTGAGCTAAACCTCACAAGACTAATTCAGTCCTAGCTAAGTGAAATTTTGTGGAGTTAATTACTTGCATTTTCAGCCAGTATATCTTCCATTATTTATTTGTGGTATGTTGGATGCATATATAGTTTTTTATTAAATCTCATGTAAATACATCTATAAAACTTCAAAAAATATTTTGAACATATATTTCAATTCACCGTGACAAGACGAATCCATATATACCAATTTGAATATTATTATTAATTAAATATATTATTTTATTTATTAAAATAAAATATAATATATAATATAAATTAAAATAAAATGAAATAATTGAATTTTAAAAGTAGAGCATTTATTAACAAGTACTTTATGTCGAAATACTACCAGTTTAGGTGAGCAAGATGGGTACTGATGGGAAAAAATGCAGAGTCAAAGTTTACACTGCATGGTCGGGATGAGGAAGAATAACCTTGAACACGTGTTCGTTCTCCACCATCACATAAATTACCTAAGTTATTGTTATCATTGAGGAAATGTGGTAAAATTACATTGCGAGTCCAGACTTGGTATTAAAAAAAGGGTGAGTAATTTGATGATGCATATGAGCTTTAATTGTAACTTAAATCTTTAATTAATAATTAAGAGTCAGAAACAATACTCTACATTAGTATTACGTCATTTTACATTTAAACGCGTCGGATTCTATTCAATTTGAATTCAAACATATTTGAAATAATGATGTTTAGGTTCGGATCAGACATATATCCGAACCTGTTCCATACCTTTGTGACAATACCCGAACCAAAATATGTTATGGTTAACTCAGTAAAAAGTCGGCGGGGAGGGGGCGTATATTGGGGGTGGGTGAAAAAAAAAAATCACCGTCACATTTAAAATGATGTTTGTAGAATACTAATTTTTGTGTGTGGTGTGGAGCACATACCACCACATGAGTTATTGGGCACCAACCAAATTAATTGTGTTATACTCTTTTGTATTTTATTTTGGTCCGGACTGGAGTTTAATTTATTAATTAATGTGCAGGTACGGCTAGAGGACCCGATATAAAAATAATACTTTCCGCTAGGTCCTTAACGAGTTCGGGTTGGATCATACCTCTTTCATAGCATATACATCAAGATGAATCGTATTTTACATTTTTATAGTTAACATAAACAAAGACCGAGTGATATAGTATTGGATGAAAAAGTACTACATACATGCACCACGACCAACGTTGTTTACAAAGAATTTTGACAATCTTATTTTCTCAATCACAAGTTTACGGCCTAGAAATGTAAAATTTCGATAATAATAAATATAACAACAACTATCTGTTTACAATACTAAAACTACCTATGTACAAATCATTTAGCGTTTCTCTATGTCTCCTTTATACAAACGATTTGCACTTTGATAAATCTTCGTGGACCATTGCACTTGGTTAGAAAAAAAATCATATACTATAACATTATTAAATTTCACATCATATATGCATAAGAGATAAATAATTTCCTGTTATAGATTCAAGAGCATACATTTTTCTATACATGTTTACTAACAAGAGTTAGGGACAATGTTCAGTTCACTCGACCTATATCTCACTACACTGGTATTCCATTATTTTACTTTTATCATAGGTTGGGTTCCATTAAACCCGAATTCAATCCCGTTCGAAATCATGATATTCATGTATGATTTGACATATACTCGAACCCGTTCAATACCTTTGCAAAATTTTATGATTAAGTTAGTAAAAGCTACATTTTTTTTGGGGGGAGGGGGGTATGTTGATACCCTCTTGGCAGGAAAACTATCTTCGATCTTCTCTCTACTTTCTTGATCCATAACAGTCGGGGAGGGGAGGGGGGATCTGATACCCTCTAAGTGAGAAAGCTCTCTTTAATCTTCCCTTTACTTTCTCGATCTCATATGTACTTTGCTAATCTCCATGACGGGACGTGCCGAGCGGGGCGGGGATGGTGGGTGTCAGGCAGATACTCTCTAGGCAGGGAAACTCTCTACAATCTTCATCCATAACATGCGAGCGAAGGGTGGAAAAAAAATAACCGTAGCATGTGAAATTATATTGTAGAATAATAATTTTTTTTGTCTTTGGTGGGGTGACAGATACCACCGCGGGATTGTTGGAACAAGGTTGGAAAAAAAAATAACCGTAACATGTGAAATAATATTTGTATAAACTTTTTTTTGTCTGTTTGCTGGGTTACCACACCACCGCGGGTTGTTGGGAACAACAACCCTATTGATTGTGTTGTATACTTTTGTATTTTATTTTGGTTCGGTTTCAAGAATACAATTTTTTTTTTAATATGTACTACATGTTACTAATTAACATGTCGGTTACAGTATGACCCGATACAAAATATATGTTATCAACCGGTCGGGTCCCTAATAGGTTAAAGCTGAATCCTACCCCTTTGAAGGCATATCCGTCATCATAATTGTATTTTTACATTTATTATAGTTAGTATAAATAAAGACTCAATATTGGATGAAGAATGATTACCGACTGACACCACGACCAACGTTATTTACATAAATGTAACTATTATATTTTCTCGATTAATTTATTTTATCACTTCTTTATTTATTATTAAATTAAACTATACCGTGGCATCGCCACGAGTATTTCACTAACTTTTAAAAAGACAAGGGCGTTAAACTAATAACAGAAAGACAATCTAAAAGCTTTGAGAAGCTGAAATTTGAACAGTTGACTTGCGAAAACACTATTTTTACAAGCAGCGAATAAAAGTTCAAGTTTTTGCAAGCTAAAAGTTACAAAACCCCATTTATCTCACTTTCACTCAAGTTGCTGAACGTCTACCCGACTCGGTCCTCCACTAACCTCTAGAATTTACAAGAAGGTAACAAATCAAGTGTGAGATAAAACTCAGTGAGGTTCTATGCTAAGTGAACAACGAATTATGTAATAACGAAGTATGGTTTTTAAAATCAAACGAATCATAATATAAAAATAATCGAAGAAAACATATAACGAAGCGAATAAATTATCGTTGGTCCAGTCAACCTTATAACCCCAATCCAAGCCCTTATTACTCCAGACAGGGTGCTACCACTGTCAAACGAAGACGAAGACCCTGCCATGGTACATGGGTGAAACACTACTACTCCCAAAGACCTCGGTAAGCAGAGGTACTTCATGAACAACTCGACAGACACAACAGCCCAAGTATGCCCACTCAGAAACCCCCACCACAATTGCGCACCTATCGGTCGAAGCGAATCAGTCAATCGAATCAAACGAAGATCATCATGAATCATATACATATATATCTTTTTAGAACGGAAGCATGAGGAAAAGATTTGATGTAGTTTTCAGAACTTGATTTCATGAGTTTCACAATATTTGAGATGCAATACTATATATATATATATATATATATATATATAATATATATATATATATATATATATATATATATATATATATATATAATATATATATATATATAAACATTAAAATAGCTTCTTGTAGTTTCGCAAATATATACATATACTTTTTGGGTAGAACACTCACCTTAGATGACCTCATAAACTAAGCAATCCGCAAAACCTGATAAAAGGGTAACACTACTTAACATTTACGCAAAAATAACTTAACGATACCCTTTAACCCCACAGACAAGCATAAGCGAGTAGAATCAATTAGGCATATAGAATTACACATAATTTAGCAATTTCATCAATAACAATTATGAGAATAAAAATAAACAAATTAATGAGAAAACCTAGAATCTAACCAAAGAACTCCATAAAGCATTAATCAAGCCAACAATTAATTGCAAACACCAGAACACTCGAGAAGAAACCACAGAACAGCATACATCAACAGGAAGAAGAAGACGACTAAGGTAAAGAGACTCTCCCCAAACATATAAGACTTCTTTGTTTCCATATTTCAAAATTAACAAAAGTCTTACTTTCTAGTTTCTCTAAACAGCAGCGCTAGTGGTCTACATACAAGCACATAGAAAGACTTTGAAAAACGAAATAATCTTTCAGCTCAAGTACTAAACCATGATACAACATTGATTCATGTTTTCAAACTAGAAGCATGTAGTAATAGCTATAAGCACTCCCTCACAGTAGTACTATTAAGTAATTACCACCATGCTTAAAATAGCAATAGCTGACAAATTTTAGCATACAGCTACATTAGCAAAGTAATGACTACTTGCAAGAGGGCAATCTGCATAAATACTTCACTTAATAAAACACTCTCCTATAACAACAAAGGTAAAAACACTCGAACAACAAATCCATTGCTGCTGCCAGATTAATTAATCAGCTCAATATACACAATTAACCAATAGTAAGTCGACAATTGACAATAAAACTACAATTCACCCACCAGGTTCAATTCGATCACAAACAATCTAATAAATACTAATTAACTGCAAACCAGACCGCAACGGCACAGCATAACCACCAAGCAGGCGAGGAAGGAAGAAAGGAACACACAGTCACGCACGAACGAAGGCACATACATCACAGGAACACATATCGAACAGCAATAAACACACAGCAACAAACAATCAACAACAAATTCGTCAACAAACTCACAATAATTCACCAATCGAACCCAGCAACACACACAGACAGAATCAGGTAAAGAGGAAGGAGAGAAGGGATCCAGCAAAACTAATCAATCAGCAAAACAGCATGGCAACTGCAACTAGTATTCTAACTCAGACACAGATCGAATTCAGATAAACGCATCAAGTGACTGATCAACCAATTAAGCCATCACAACAAGGAGGAATCGAATTCGACTAAAACACACAACAAACACGAGCACAGTCATTCGATTCAAACACAAATTAAACACAGCAAAAACCAAGTGAGCAGTTCGACACAGAAAAGAAGAAAACAGAGTACGGCCAATCGTGAACAGAGCAAGACGAACACAGAACGACAGCAGTCAGTCGACAATAACACACAAAACAGGTCGAAATCAATACAGGAGGAAAACAGAGCAGACGAAGAAGAAACTAGATTCAGTACAGGAATCGGACTAACAAACAAAGCAGAGCACAACAAACTACAAGCAGAGCAGGTCGCGATTTTCAGCACAAAAACAGAGTTCGGCGAAATCAAAAGAAGGAAAGGGGATTTCGATTCAATTACACAGAAACAGGATGAAAACACAAACAACCACCCCGAGACTAAATCAGAAAGAAGAAAGCTTACCGAAAGCAAATCGAGACGGATCAAAGCCCTCTGATCCTTGTAATCGATTCGATTGGAGAGAACCTCGGATGAATTGGGGAGGGACGAAGGCAGTGGATGAGGTGTTGTTGATGATGAGCGGGTGATGATGGTGATGAACGGATGGTGATGAATTGATGATGATGATTAAGAATTTGAGAAGAAGAGGAATTGTGAAGGAGGCGTAGTTGTAGGAACTGATTGAGTAGAATTCGAGTGAAAGAAGGAAAGGAGGAGGAAAAGGAAACAACGAAGAAGACAAGTATGAAGGAGATGGGAAACAATGAGGTGAGGGGTATAATGGGTATAATGGCCTTATATACAAATTTAGTTATAAAATCAAATTGGACTCTCATTAAGCTATATAAAAAAAAGTAAACACTAATTTAAGCACTAGGAACATTATTAACTATAAAAAAAAATTAAAGTTTTTTTTTAATAATAATAAATAATAAAGACGAAAATAAAACGGGGTTTTACATTCTCCCCTCCTTAAAGGAATTTGGTCCCCAAATTCTCACCTTAAGAAACGAAGAGCTCGGGATACTGGCTCCGTATAAAACGTAGGTTCGAAACTTACCGTCAACATACTTGAAGGCTAGCTAACAAGTGAACACACCGAAAAAGACTGAGGCAAGCCTCCTTTAAATTTCTATGCATGGAGCAAAATCAAGAGGGTTTCTCGAGTGATAAGGAGAAGGAAAGAATACAATCTTTACTAAGAGGCCAAGAAGCTTATCGAGAGAGGTTTGGTGAGATTGAGAATCTGGTTAAGCAATCAAGATCAGGGGAATTACCACGAAGAAGATGAAAGAACTGTGAAAGTTTGCTAAGGAGTCTGAAACTTAGCGTTTCCTAGAAGAAGTTATAAATTGAGTTACTAAATGCGACTAGAGAAAGAAGAGTAAAAGGTCGATGAAAGGTTGAAGGTTAACAAGATGGGTTTCATTGAACGAGAAATTTAAAAACCACCACATAACTCCCGCAAATAAGTGACTAGCAGAAGTAAACACAGGCTACTAAGATACATGGGAAGAAAGATGTGCATAAATATCAAATTTACATAACATGATCACTTTTCAAGTAGGTTCACCAAGAATAAGAAGCATGGTATATACCTGGAAATCATCTGATCATACTTGATATCATGAAACAAAATGAGGAATTTGATTGTTCAAACCTAAACGTTCACATCAACTTAGTCAAATTAATTAGCTCAATTA
Organism: Plantago major; assembly: GCA_026545765.1. Taxonomy (NCBI): domain Eukaryota; kingdom Viridiplantae; phylum Streptophyta; class Magnoliopsida; order Lamiales; family Plantaginaceae; genus Plantago; species Plantago major. Next base: position 67,511,268 of record CM048844.1, on the reverse strand, counting down.
ACCTCAAATACCAAAAGTGCAGTTTACTAAAATCTAAAATTCCAGTAGTTGGACTAACAGAAAAAGAGCAGTGGCAGTACTAAGAGCCACATTCAACCAAATATTTTGTTACCAAAACTCATTCAAGTAACATAAGCTAGACATTCCAGAAACAGAGCAACACAAGTAACATTTGATCAGAAGATGTACTGAAATTAAAATCACACAAGTCATGCAAAAGACAATGACAAGTAACATTTGATCAGCAGGGAGGAAGAAAATTTAGCCACATAAACCACCAGAAATCCATTTTCAGTACATGCAATAATCAGCTACAAAACTCGAATTAAGTGAAATGCGCAAGTATCTAAGCATATAATCAAATAGTGATCCTCTATTAACTCTAGTTAGTACGAATCATTATGTAGTCGGCCGCCTACAAATGATTTATACTAACTCCAGTAAAATATTGGGCCACTAAATGAAAACACATAACATGCAAAAAAAAATATGCTACACAACACAAGCAGGTAACATTTTGATCATAAGACACGAAAAAATTAGAATCACATATGTCAAGCAAATCAAATTGAGCACTCAAACGTCAATCACTTCCATATCATAGTAACAAGACGACAACTCGAGGACCAGTTAACATGAAAGACACAACCTAGGTTCAGCAACTTAGACACCTCACTCGCACAACCCAAGGTCCGAAAATCATATCCCGGTATAGCTCGAGTAAAAACTCAAGCTCTGATACCAAATGTAACGCCCCGAAAATTTCACTAACTTTTAAAAAGACAAGGGCGTTAAACTAATAGCAGGAAGACAATCTAAAAGCTTTGAGAAGCTGAAATTTGAACAGTTGACTTGCGAAAACACTATTTTTACAAGCAGCGGATAAAAGTACAAGTTTTTGCAAGCTAAAAGTTACAAAACCCCATTTATCCCACTTTCACTCAAGTTGATGAACGTCTACCCGACTCGGTCCTCCACTAACCTCCAGAATCTACAAGAAGGTAACAAATCAAGTGTGAGATAAAACTCAGTGAGGTTCTGTGCTAAGTGAACAACGAATTATGTAATAACAAAGTATGGTTTTTAAAATCAAACGAATCATAATATAAAAATAATCGAAGAAAACATATAACGAAGCGAATAAATTATCGTTGGTGCAGTCAACCTTATAACCCCAATCCAAGCCCTTATCACTCAATATAGGGTGCTACCACTGTCAAACGAATACGAAGACCCTGGCATGGTACAGGGGTGAAACACTACTACTCCCAAAGACCTCGGCGACTTCTGCCTCGCGTCTAGGGATAGTAAGCAGAGGTACTTCATGAACAACTCGACATACACAACTGCCCAAGTATGCCCACTCAAAAACCCCCACCACAATTGCGCACCTATCGGTCGAAGCGAATCAGTCAATCGAATCAAACGAAGATCATCATGAATCATATACATATATATCTTTTTAGAACGGAAGCATGAGGAAAAGATTTGATGCAGTTTTCAGAACTTGATTTCATGAGTTTCACAATATTTGGAATGCAATACTATATATATATATATATATATATATATATATATATATATATATATATATATAAACCAGGAGTGTTTTTTCCTATCATTTTCATAAAGTAGCACTTTATTAAATGCTTCAACATAATCCCAGTAGTTATACTTTATGGGATTTCTATTATCGGGATAGTAAAATTCCCTTTCTCTTAATGGTGCTATTCCCCATTCTTCAGAAGATATAATCTTTTTAATATAAATTTTACTGAAGTTATAAACTTTCTTCTGTGTTCCTGAGAAATGTGTTATTTCACATGACTCTGTGTTTGAAAGAATATTTTCATAGAAAGAAGTTTTATAAGACCCTAAAGCATATGATGCCTTATCTAAATATTTGGCCATTAAAATCCAGGGATTATTTGCCCATCGTGATATCCTCGATTCAAGGTATATTACTTGATTCTGCTTTCAACATATTCAGTCTTACTTTCTTCAGACTCTTCTTCTGCTACTATTTTAGCAAAAGATGGGATTTTTCCCTTATTTCTCTTGTACTCAAGAAATTCTTGGTACTCTTCTGAGCTCTGAGCCTCAGATTTTTGTGATGGCAAATTCATTGCTATAAGCTTTCCTCTGCCAGTTTGGGCGTAATCCTTTCGATCCCGTCCTCCTCTTCCTCTATAAGAGGGAGAGCCTCTTCCTCGCGAGTACATTCCTGCAAAATTCATGAAATATATTCATGTGTTAAAAAGTCTGGAAGACTATTATCTTCTCCTTTTTTATAAATAATCTCAAAATCAAAAGGAGCTAAATGAGCTTGCCATCTTGCAAACATCTGTTTAGAAACATCATGTTTAAAATCTTTATTAAACATAAACTTTGCAGAGTTACAGTCTGTTTTGATTATAAACTTTTGATTGTATAAATCATCTTGAAATTTTAAAACACACTTGACAATTGCAAGTATTTCTTTGGCAATAGTAGCATAATTTTTCTGACTATTATTCCATTTTCCAGAATAAAAACGAACAAGATATTCTTGTTTGTTATGAGGATCAATCAGTTTAAGAACACCCCCATATCCTATATCTGAAGCATCTGTCTCAACAATTTTATCCCATGAAGGATTACTCAGCATAAGACAAGACAATGTTTTAACCTTTTCTTTTAACTTCCTAACAGCCTAAGTATGATTTTCAGACCAAGGCTTTGGATTCTTTTTAAGTCTATCATATAAGATAGCAGTATCTTGGGCTATATCTTTATAATAAGAAGAGATATAATTCAAACTTCCTAAGAACCTCTGTAACTAGGTTTTATTAGTTATTTCATCAGGAAATTTATCTGCAAAATCAATGCTTCTATTTATTGGGATAATATTACTTTTTTCTATATAATGTCCCAAAAATCTTATTTTTGTTTGAAACAAAGACATTTTTGGTTTTAATATAACTAAACCATTCTGTATAACTATTTTCTTTAAGATATCCAAATGTTTGAAATGGGCTTCAATATCTTTTGAAAATACTAAGATATCATCAATATAGACCAATATAAATTCACTGTATGGCGTAAAAATATCATTCATAATTTTCTGGAATTCAGAAGGAGCATTTTTTAGACCAAATGGCATTACATTCCATTCATAATGTCCTATTGGAACGTTGAAGGCTGTTTTATACCTATCATTTTGTTCAATTTGTACCTGCCAATAACCTGATTTTAAATCAAATTTTGAAAACAGTATTGAATCATAAAGTCTTTCTAGAAGATCTTTTTTATTTGGAATAGGATGCCTAATCCATTTTAAAACCTTATTAAGGGGCTTGTAATTTATTACTAATCTAGGAACTCCTCTTTCTTGTTCACTATGTTTATTAACATAAAAGGTTGTACAAGACCAAAGAGATTGAGAAAGACTTATTAGACCTTTTCGTAATAAAGAATCAATTTCTTTTTTACAAAGTTCTAAATACTCTGAATTCATCTGACAAGGTCTTGCCTTTGTCGGAATCCTTTTTTCATCAAAGTCTTCCTCATAAGGGAGACTGACTACATGTTTCTTTCTATTCCAGAAAGCATTAGGATGATCATTGCAAATTTCTAAAGAAAGTTGATTCTCAATCATTTTAATTTTCCCTTGTAATTTGGGATTTTGTAATTTTTCTTCAATAGTCAAAGAATTTATTTCTTGTTTTAAGAAATTCATCTGGTTTTTCTTTAAGGTCAGATGATCATACATCTCATGTAATATTCTATTAACTGGTTTCGTAATAAAATTTAAGTGGATTTTCCCACCTTGAAAAGTTCCGGTAATACCAGTATTATCCACGTGGTTAAAAGGATAAATTTTTGAAACAAAAGGGGTACCAAGTATTACTTGATTAGAAATATCTTTCGTTAGTAAAAAAACTGGTTTGAATACAATTTTTATTACTACAAATATAAGCTCTAGGAAGCTTATATTTTACATTTAATTTTTCTCTGCCAGCATGAGAAAGAGTATGCGTAGTTTTATGAAAATACTTTGTAGGAATTAATCCTTCCTGTATGACATTTAAATCTGCACCACTGTCTATGAGAGCAGTCAATTCTTTTGAAAAATAGTCATCAATTAATAGGGTAACTTTGATATACCATTTTTGGGATATGACCATTTCTAAGGTTGAAAGAAAATTATCATCCACTTGTGAATCAAAAGGTTGAGCAATTGGTTTACTTCGACTTGATTCACCAGTAGTAGAATGATTAGTTTCTTTTGTATATTTTTCAAGTTTAGAAACTCGATAGTCTATTAATTTATTTTCTCTTTTTAAAACATGTATTTCCTTTTTAAGGTTTTCAACTTCTATTTCTAAATCATGAGTAGAAGTAGGAGTTTCCACTGTTCTTCTCTACTTTAGAAGTTTATAAACTTCTGACATAGAGTAGGGTTCATCTTTTTTGAAATCTTCTCGGAGAACCATTGGTTCTGGCAAAGTCGAAGAAGTACTAGGAATATTTTCCATATGATCTATAATTTTAGATCTTAACTCATGATCTTTAATTGTTTTCAGAAACTCGATAATATTATTACCATCTAAAACATTTAAATCAGTTCCTTGAAACTGTGAAAGAATATTGTAAAATTCTTTATTAAAGAATTTATCATTATCTGTGTCTCCTTGTTTTCTTATACATGGTTGTCCAAGTATACAAGGTTCACAGTCTGACTCTGAATCAGACAATACTGATTCTTGATCAAGAACTTTTAAGTTCTCTTCTTCAGTATGTTAGAAGTATCTAAATCTTCAGAAGAGTCCATCCTCTTTTCTTCATCAGAATTTAAAAGTATTTTTGAGAGAGTTTCTTTTAAATCATTATCAGCTTTTAATCTGTTTATTTTTCGCTTGGTCCAACAATTTGTTGCAAAGTGACCAAGTTTTCCACATTGACGGCAAACTATAAGTTTCTTTCTAATCCGTTTTCTATCTTCTCTATCTTCTTTTCTTTGTTTACGGATTTCTAATTTTCTTGGAGAGTAATGCCTCTTCCTTTTTGGCTTATAAGCCGACTTATCTTTTGACTTATGAGGTTTTGAAGTGGATGGTACATCCATACCAAATTGGTCACAGAACTGTCCCAGCTGGGCTTTCTCTTTCAAGTTCTGTCTTTTAATTTGTTGGTTTAATTTAATCTCATTGCATAAGGCTAAACCTTCTTGTATACAAGTTCCAATTAACTTGCCATAAGTATAATCTTCATAAGGGATATAAACTTTATCTTTTCTTAGATTTTTTCTAACCCTTTCTGCAAATAATGCAGAAGTCCGTCAATAAATTTTGATTTCCAATGTGGACTATTACATTCAGGTAATTCCATTACCCTATTTACAAAAGTATCTTTATACCATCGAAAATCAGTCAATGTTTTGCATCTTAAATTCTGCAAAACAGTTCTAATATTTTCACTGTTATCGGAATATCTTCCGGTAAAATGTTCAATAATAGTAACAACTAAAGTATAAACTGCATTTTCAACTGATCCTTCATCTTCCTGTTTTACAGTATTAAAAATATGATTTTTTCCCTCAGGAGAGAGATAATTATCCCACCAACCTTTTAATTGTCCTGTAAAACCAGCAACAATCATTTTTGCAACATTTTTATCAGTGTTACCATTCGTTTTACAAATCGTAGAGTACATAAGCATTCTATGAATCATATTATAAATTTGCCTATCAGCATAAGCATCTAAGTTCCATTCATAGATGTTTTTGCCATTGTAGCTATTATTCAAGATATATTCTTGTTCTTCGTGTAAAGTATCTATAGGAGAAGGTCTCCTATAATAGTACATTCTCTAGGTAGGCTTATCAGCCCATTTTCCCAGCTTATTGATTTCATCATTGATTACTTTTTTGTAATCAGGATTTTCCTGTACAACATCATGAAGAGTTGTAACTTTCATATCCTTAAATTTTTCGGTTAAAATCTTTTCAAGCTCCTTCATAGACTTTAATTTAAAGTCTGCTATTTCAGGAGGTGGCTGAATATTAGGACAGGCTGAATCCTGTTCCTTTTCCTTTTATTTTAAAGGAAGATTAGAGTTTAAAGGAAGATTCGGGTTAATAGTTTTTAAAACTAATTCCACCCTTTCACTCAGAGAGATTAAATGTTCTCCAAGGACATTTATAAACAAATTTGTATAATTCTGTTGTTCAATCATTCTATTTATTTGTTTACAAGTTACTGGTAGAGTTTCATCCTCCAGTAATTTTACAAAAGCTAGGAAACTATGATTTCCTTTTTCAATTTGAAACGACTGTTGTGGAGGATAAACTTGTTGTAAAGTTTTCCCCCTTGAAAGTTTATAATTTCTTTCTAAAACTGAAATATATTGTTCCACATATTTAGAAACAAACCAGGGAACAAATGGAATCATAGTATTATGTTTTTCACAATCTTTATAAAATTCTTCTTGGATAGAAGTTTTTTCTTTTTGAGAAAAGTTTGTAAAAAACCAATTTTTAAAAGGCTCACATTTGGGTGAATTAAATTCAGTCCTAATCTTTTGCCTAGCCGGAGAGCCAGGACTAAAATCAATTAGATGATTTATATTCATTAATAACGAAATTCCATTTCTGATGCAGTTATATCTGCTTCACTTTGAGTATAATTAACTCCTCTGACAATATTATCACGATCTTTATTTATTCTGAGCTCATCTATATGATCTTCTTGTATGGTTTCAACAGACTTTTGTATCCTGCTTTTAGCAGAGGTTGACATCCTGGAAGGAGTATCAACTACATAGTCTATAGGGGATATAAAAGATCTCAAGGATGAAGACTTACCAAGTCTTGAAGATGATCCTATTAAATCGTTATTATTTTTAAACTGCATTTTTACTAAACCTTCAGGTGTTTGGATAACATCTATTAGATTATTTTGAATAACAGGTTATGAGGGCACAACCTGTTGAATCGTCCAATTTTCTGGAAAATCTATTTCTTCCCATTTAATAGATCTTCGAGTAGTAATTTTAGACTTGCTAAAATTAGTTTCAATTAAAATAGTTTCATTTAAAGGTTTATCAACCCTTCGACAGTGCAGATTCAAAGTAGACAGAGGTTTATAATAAATCCTATAACAGATACATATAGTTTCTGTACCCGCAATATAATTATAACCATTAGTCTTAACATTTAATGTTAAGGAGTCTAAAATATTAATATCCGATAAAGATAATTGTAAATTCGGATAAACATCAAAATAAACTGGAGCATGGGCCAAACTAGACTGTATAATTCCTATTAAAGATTCTTTCCAGTCTAAGTTTCTACCATCTCTAAGAGCAGCTATAAAACTCTCGGGTAATCCTTCTAAGATTAAAGGTTTAAAAGCAATCTGCACTAAACCTATATGGAGAAATTTGTAAAGGTTTTTATAAACAACTATATCTTTTTCACTAAGTAATTTTATTACTAATTCGTCATTATCTAGTGAAATAGATTCCTCAGTAGTTTTTACTACCTGTTTTAAACCTAATTTCTCAAAAGTTCCTAATTGGTAAATAACCTTAGGCTCAATTCTAGGAATTGTCCATCTATTTAATAAGTCTAAATTTTTGGGAATATCAAATTCCTCTTGTCTACTGTTTTTAACATTATCCTTTCTTCTAATCATATTCATGATTAAAAACAGTGTTTGTGTTAAGACTTATCTTAATCATGTGCTTACTGATAACTTGGCTCTGATACCACTTGTTGCTCAACATTATTCAAGCTAGAATCACTTCATTAATCAGAATTCAAATTACGAACTAACAATAAGATGACATCAGGATGTATTACTGGGATAGAATCTATCAATATTAAGATATTTCTCAAGACATATTTATCAGTACAAAACAACCCAGAGACGCCATTTCTTTCGGCTTAGAGGGGCAAACAGTACCTTCATATGCCTATCGGAATATATTAATATGCCGAATTCCAATACCAAACCTTATCTATCTTATTTTTAGTAAGTAATAGAAGTCTAATTTAATTCATAATTCTGCCGTGAATAGTAACCAAGAATAGTGACCGATGAACAGTAAAATATTTTCGCCATAATTATAGTAAATACATAATTCAGACCTGTCTTAACACAAACCAAACTTAGCCTATCATTAGGCCAATATTATTGATAAATATTAAAATTACAAACTGAAAAATAAAGAAGGAACAACTTACAAAATTATCACGACGCCAGATTGTACAAACTTTAGAAATATTACTAATTTAAAATTTAAAAACTGAGAGGGGTGTTTTTTGGCTTCTGGTTTTCTGCCGATGCCTTCTTCCTTCTTCCTTCTGCTTATTTATAGAAGGGAAATTTGATTCCCAGGCGCCAATATCTGTCGCTATCGCCAATTCCTTTAATTTCCATCCGTTTATTCTACTTTAAATTTCGTTCGTCCCTTTTGTCTGACTTTCAGTCATGTCTGCAGAACAATTTCCGTCGTTGTCTGTGGAATGATTTCCACTCATCAGTGCTCTGACTCATTATTATCATCATCATTTGACTCATCATCAAATCATCATCAAGTGGCTTTGTCTACCACCACTATTGCTGAGGAAGATTCTTCCTTTTCTTTGTTCTTGTGTTTAAGAGTACCTTTGAGGATTTCAAATACTTTCTTCTATAGAGACTTCTTCTGGAGTTTGATTAGGATCCTGAGCATCCTGATAAGCTTGACTAGCAGAGGCATAGATGTATCCGATTTTACGGACTGGGTTTCTCCATCAAATTTCTATAGAAGATCTTTTTTCATTTCTTCTACGTATGCTTCTATTAGCATTTCCCTGTTGTTGTCTTTGGACTGCATGCTGAGCTTTCTTTTGATTTGATCTAAGGGCGACTCTTCCTTTTGTGTCGCTATTCTTTTATTTTCTTGATATAATCTTATTCTTTTGTCATAAAATTCAAAGTATCAATGCAATATAATTGCTTAGTTTCTGGGTTTTCTTTATTCATTTTTTTTCCAGAACTTTGTATAAGAAGTTCTTATAATACATGGTATTTCACTTTCGGTATAACCAATAACAGGTACCCATTTCCAAATCCAGGGTATAGAAAATTCCATAAAGAAATATAAAGAATAATTTTCTTGAGGAACTTCCTTTTTCGGAGTAACATTTATCCAGTTAGTAAATAGAGTTGAAAAATTTTCAGGGAGTATTACCCAGGTGGTTCAAAAATATGTCCACCAGTTTAGAAACCAATTTATATATATATATATATATAAAACATTAAAATAGCTTCTTGTAGTTTCGCAAATATACATATACCTTTTGGGTAGAACACTCACATTATTAGATGACCTCATAAACTAAGCAATCCGCAAAACCTGATAAAAGGGTAACACTACTTAACATTTACGCAAAAATAACTTAACGATACCCTTTAACCCCCACAGACAAGCCTAAGCGAGTAGAATCAATTAGGCATATAGAATTACACATAATTTAGCGATTTCATCAATAACAATTATGAGAATAAAAATAAACAAATTAATGAGAAAACCTAGAATCGAACCAAAGAACTCCATAAAGCATTAATCAAGCCAACAATTAATTGCAAACACCAGAACACTCGAGAAGAAACCACAGAACAGCATACATCAACAGGAAGAAGAAGACGACTAAGGTAAAGAGACTCTCCCCAAACATATAAGACTTCTTTGTTTCCATATTTCAAAATTAACAAAAGTCTTACTTTCTTGTTTCTCTAAACAGCAGCGCTAGTGGTCTACATACAAGCACATAGAAAGACTTTGAAAAACGAAATAATCTTTCAGCTCAAGTACTAAACCATGATACAACATAGATTCATGTTTTCAAAGTAGAAGCATGTAGTAATAGCTATAAGCACTCCCTCACAGTAGTACTATTAAGTAATTACCACCATGCTTAAAATAGCAATAGCTGACAAATTTTAGCATACAGCTACAGTAGCAAAGTAATGACTACTTGCAAGAGGGCAATCTGCATAAATACTTCACTTAATAAAACACTCTCCTATAACAACAAAGGTAAAAACACTCGAATAACAAATCCATCACTGCTGCCAGATTAATTAATCAGCTCAATATACACAATTAACCAATAGTAAGTCGACAATTGACAATAAAACTACAATTCACCCACCAGGTTCAATTCGATCACAAACAATCCAATAAATACTAATTAACTGCAAACCAGACCGCAACAGCAAGCATAACCACCAAGCAGGCGAGGAAGGAAGAAAGGAACACACAGTCACGCACGAACGAAGGCACATACATCACAGGAACACATATCGAACAGCAACAAACACACAGCAACAAACAATCAACAACAAATTCGTCAACAAACTCACAATAATTCACCAATCGAACCCAGCAACACACACAGACAGAATCAGGTAAAGAGTAAGGAGAGAAGGGATCCAGCAAAACTAATCAATCAGCAAAACAGCATGGCAACTGCAACTAGTATTCTAACTCAGACACAGATCGAATTCAGATAAACGCATCAAGTGACTGATCAACCAATTAAGCCATCACAGCAAGGAGGAATCGAATTCGACTAAAGCACACAACAAACACGAGCACAGTCATTCGATTCAAACAAAAATTAAACACAGCAAAAACCAAGTGAGCAGTTCGACACAGAAAAGAAGAAAACAGAGTACGGCCAATCGTGAACAGAGCAAGACGAACACAGAACGACAGCAGTCAGTCGACAATAACACACAGAACAGGTCGAAATCAATACAGGAGGAAAACAGAGCAGACGAAGAAGAAACTAGATTCAGTACAGGAATCGGACTAACAAACAAAGCAGAGCACAGCAAACTACAAGCAGAGCAGGTCGCGATTTTCAGCACAAAAACAGAGTTCGGCGAAATCAAAAGAAGGAAAGGGGATTTCGATTCAATTACACAGAAACAGGATGAAAACACAAACACCCACCCCGAGACTAAATCAGAAAGAAGAAAGCTTACCGAAAGAAAATCGAGATGGATCAAAGCCCTCTGATCCTTGTAATCGATTCGATTGGAGAGAACCTCGGATGAATTGGGGAGGGACGAAGGCAGTGGATGAGGTGTTGTTGATGATGAGCGGGTGATGATGGTGATGAACGGATGGTGATGAATTGATGATGATGATTAAGAATTTGAGAAGAAGAGGAATTGTGAAGGAGGCGTAGTTGTAGGAACTGATTGAGTAGAAATCGAGTGAAAGAAGGAAACGGAGGAGGAAAAGGAAACAACGAAGAAGACAAGTCTGAAGGAGATGGGAAACAATGAGGTGAGGGGTATAATGGGTATAATGGCCATTATATATAAATTTAGTTCTAAAATCAAATTGGACTCTCATTAAGCTATATAAAAAATAGTAAAAACTAATTTAAGCACTAGGAACATTATTAACTATAAAAAAAATAAAAATTAAAGTTTTTTTTAATAATAATAAATAATAAAGACGAAAATAAAACGGGGTTTTACAAGTACTAGTTTTTAGTAAATCTCATATACATTTATTTACAAAACTTCGAAAAATATTTTGAACATATATTTGGATTTATCGCGACAAGACGAATCCATAGACACCAATCTTGAATATTATTATTAATTAAATAAAAAGTAAGTCTTTTGAGAGGCGATCTTATGGAGAGTGACTACAAGAGACGGACAAACATTACAGTTATATTAAAAAACAGTAGCGGTTTTACTAAGAACATCGGTGATATACATGTACATAAAAAGTGATATAAAATGTACACTCATAAAACACTATTAATATTGTTTAAACTATTATACATATTTTCAGTTCAGTACAATACACCTTATAAGTTATAAATTTCACTCTTTTTTACCGTATATATAGTTTTTATTGAATCTCATATAAATTTATCTACAAAACTCCGAAAAATATTGTAAACATATATTTGGATTCACCATGCGAAGACGAATCAATAGACACCAATTTTGAATATTATTAATAATTAAATAAATCATTTTTCATTAAAATATAATACTCCCTCCATCCTGAATTCAACTTCCCGTTAGGACGTCCCAATTTCAACTTTTCATCCCTTTAATGGAAAATCTATCTCCTGCTTTATTCACTATCTCTCATACTTTATTCAATATCATTCTTACTTTATTCACTTTTTCCTTAAAACTTATGTCCGGACCTGCGGGTAATTGAATCTGGAATGGAGGGAGTATAAATTTATTAAACGCGATAAAATGAAATAATAAAATTTTAAAAATAGAGAATTTATTAAATGTTTAATACTCCCTCCATCTATTTAAAATAAAATTAATAGTTATTTAGATGTCCAATTATAAATTTTGATTCTACGAGGCAGAGTCTGAATAGGGGGAGTCTTAGTGTCATTGCTAGGATCATGAGGGCAATGTTATTGTTTGTTGGTAAAATTATTATGTCATGTGGTTGTTGAAACTACGAAAGGTTTGGTGACCAAATTAGCAACTGAATTTGTTCGATTTTGAGTGGCAACATGTAGTAATTGAAAGGGACTGTTTCACACTTTCAAAGAAATTCGGACATTTACTAGAGAATTTTGTTCCATGAAGTTTTTTCAGGTTAAATGTGAGGCTAGTGTTTTAATATATCGAGTTTCAGTTGGGTGTTCTTATGTTGGTTTTGTAGATTCATCGATATCATGTGAATCTGTAATGTTGTTGGTTTCTTTTTTTAGTATGGAATGGAAGTATGTTTATATTCTAAAAAAGAAATTGAAAATCATCATTGTTAAAATTTTGAGCATCATATAATTTTTGATATTTCATACCTGAACTAAAAGTAAAAGTATTTAATGAAAATATTAAACATAGTTGATTGCAAACATTAAATAATTAATGGAGCATAATCATTTTTTTCAAATATTTTTCAATTTTTATAAGTGGCGTTTTATATATAATTTACTGACATAAAAAATATATGGAAAGAAATCACTAAATATTCGTCATTACGAAAAGGTAAACGAGAAAGAAAAAGGAAAAAGAAACAAAATATAATGAAAAAAATTATGGAAATGAAAGTAAACAATAATTAAAAAAGAGACAACAACAAAAAAAGAGCTCAGTCATACTCGCCGAGAAACTGTTGTGGGTCTCATTAGTCTGACGACATGTTGACCATCTCCAGTGAGATAAACGTTGATGGTCTGATGCTTTGTAATTTGATGATAATTCCGTGCAGTTTGGAATAATAATTGAGTTTAAGAGGACTATTTGATGATAATTTGGGCAAATGTTGAAAAAGTTTACAAGGATGCAACTCATACAACTTTATAATATTTTGACAGGAACAGATGTTTAAGGTTATTTTAGTTTTTATTCTATGGGTGAAGTTTGATTTAATGGGTTTTCACTTTGATACATCCTCGTATAACATCAAACCTTAGTTAGAAAAAATCATATACAATAAGATATTAAATTTTACATCATATGTATATAAAGGATAAACAATTCCTATTATAGATTCCAGCGCATACATTTTCTACACATGTAAGTTATGACAATTAACAAGAGTTGAAGACACTGTTGAGGTGTCATTGCAGTCTATATCTGACAACACATGTATCAGTCAATTTATTTTTAAACAGGTCAGATTCTGTCCAACCCAAATTTAAACCCGTTTGAAATAATAAAAGTTCAGGTCCGGGTCAGGCATATACTCGAACCCGTTTCGTACCTTCGTAAAACAAGACCCGAACCTCAACATTTTATGGTTAAGTTAGTAAAAAGTACATTTTTTCAGGGGAGGGGGGTGCTGGGTGGGTGCCAAGAAAATCACCTTAATATGTGAAATTATATTTGTAAAATAATACTTCCTCCATCCCGAATTCAACTTTTCGCGGGTCCGGACATAAATTTAAGAGAAGAGTGAATAAATTAGGATAAATAGTAATCAAGTATGAAATAGATAGAATAAAGTAGGAGGGATCATGAAAAAGTATGATAGATGGTGAATAAATTAGGAGATAAAATTTCCATTTAAGGGATGAGAAATTGAAATTGGGACTACAATAGAATCCGGGGAGTTGAATTTGGGACCGAGGGAGTAATTTTTATGTGTGTGGTGGGGGACCACATACCAACCCGGGGGTGTTGGGAGCTAACCCTGTTAACTTCATTATAGACTTTTTATTTTATTTTGTTTGAGTTCGAGGAATACAATTTTTTTTTAAAAATAACATGTATCAGCTACTAATTAGCAGGTCAAGTACAAGTATAGGATCCGATATAAAAAAATATATATGTCGTCAACCCGTCGGGTCCTGAACGGATTCGGGTTGGATCCTAGACCTTTCAAAGAAAATCCGTTATGATTAGTCATATTTTACACTTTTTATTTTTGCCAGAAAAATTGACTAGGTCATATAGTATTGAATGACAGATTACGACCGACACAACGACCATTGTTGTTTGCAAGTCTTATTTTCTCGACAAATTTATTTTGTCGTCCCTTTCTATTTATTATTAAAAATAACTATACCGTGTCATCAACATGTGTTAGTACTAGTATATTCTAAAGATGAGTTGCTATTCCAAAGCCTAAGCTATCTAGAGCCACTCAAATCCTATGTGGATTAAAAGTATTTTTATGTATTTTTTAATTGTTAAATATTAAATGGATGGGGGAGGTTTACTATTTAACTTGGTTCGGTTACATATAATTAGTTTGTGGGGGAGTTTTAATTAGTGAATGAACGTAATTAATTAGTGATCAAACCAAAATTTTGAATCAACCCGACTGTTACATTCCATTAAGTGCAATGATGTTACATGCATTTTATATGGCCGATTATTATGCAGTCTAATCTAAAATTAATAAAAAAAAATCAAATCACATTAAAGTCCATTAATCATTAGAAAGGGGTTACGTTAACGATCTTTGTCACCAATCTCCACATCAAGTATACGCGAGAGTAAGGATACACATTTGTATAGAGCCCTTGAAGTTCACTAGCTACTCCAATCCTCAAGCTTGTGTTGTGATTCAAATTATAGTATTATGTAATCTATGCATTCATAGCCTGGAATTTGAATATGAAAATACAATAGTATCTACTTTGTTTGATCAGTTGTGATTTTTCTTTCTTTATTTTCTATTTGAAATATGATAATAATGTAATGAATGTTTTTTGTGATACTAAATTATATTGTTGTCTTATAATTTTTGATTAAAAAAAAAAACATATACATGTATTAGTTTCTCCTCCAAAACAGAAAGTGGCCATCATCAGTCCTCTGACGATTCATTATCAAGAAGGACAAGTGCAATATTGGTAGATAGATTTTCACGTTTGCAAGTCTAAATGGTGTTGGTTGTAGAGAGTGGGTGTATGAAGATGGTGAATGGAACATAATGTAAGATAGAAATCTGCTGAGTAAAGGGTTGGCCATCGGTCCTTAAAACTTTGATTGTCCCGCTCTGGTGCCTATGGTTTACTTAGCAATCAGTCTCCCAAGATAGAACAGCAGAGAGTTAGTATTCTAGCACTGAATCACTAACTCGTCGAATTTGGCAGTATAGAAAGTTCAGCCTTTTTAGAGAGTAAGAGAAGAAAGAAGGTTTGGATTTCTGTGTGTTGAAAATCCGAATCTGGGGGTCTATTTATAATTTTGAAAAGTTGCAGCCTGAATAGATGTAACTTTTTGTGAACAGGTCTCTGTAGAAATAAAAATTCAAACGGACACACTTGTTTGAATTTTCCCATTCAATTACATCCCTCAGCGGATGGACAGATCCGTTCGCTTAAGCCCAAACCAAACAGACGCGTCTATTGGGCTTTTCTGTTTGAGACTCTCTATTGGGCTTAACCAAACAAAATATGTTTCTGGCCCAAAAAAAATACAATCAACTCAAGACCGCGACCTGCGGACCCACGGATCTCGGACCCACGACCCACGACCCGAGGCCCGGGCCCGGCTCCGGGCCGAGCCAGGCGGGCAAGTATGGTCAAGTGATGGAGCCATCTAGCTCCTTCCCCCTTCCAAAACCATGGGTGCCCCTTGGGGCCCAAACTATAAAGCAAGTCTTGGACTTATAACTAACTCCTTCTTTCTCAATTTTAGCCATGTGGGACTTCTCCCATTTCCAATTCTTGGCATTCCATATTTAATGCATCAACCAACACACTTTGAGCTTCAATTACTCTTTCACCTTTCAATGAATTTTAGTAATTCTTTCTCGAGTGCAATCTACTATTATAGTAGATTATTCATGTTCAAGGAAACATCATTTCTAACATGTGGGGCCCATTTGGTTTAGGTGCAAAAACATGGACTAGCCTCATTGTAGACTAAAATTCTAACAATCCCCACATGAAAGAGGATTGATGCTCACAGCATTTCGGGGTGCTCCAGCCTAGAATTTCTGGTGGAAAATCATATTGCATCGGGATCGATTGTCAATGACGTTGAATCGTCCCTAGTAGAATACCATCGGATTTACTTGCCACACGGTGGACGTGGTGCCTTGAACCGGTCGGCATTTTGTGTAAACCAAGACAGTGATATCAACACAATAATTCTCCTTATTGCCATGTTCCTTGTTCGTCCATTAAGGCCTTGGACTCACTTGGATTCTTAAGTGTTTACGTTTGAAGTGGCCTAAACTTCACATTTAAATAGGTGACCTCGTTCTAAGAGCATTCCTGCCAATGCTCCGCTCGTAAGCTAAAGAGATTAAGAATCTCTTCCGAGATCATTAAGAGTTTAGTGACTCAACCTCCGTCCGGACTGCAGTAGCACTTAATGTCTTTCACGGGAATGGCGCAAGTGGAGCAATAGATCCTAAGTGCTTTTACCTCGAAGTACCAAACTTCACGAGGCACGTACTAGTCCTTTACAGCTTAGTTGTCCCATTGAACCAAATTCTTGGGATCTCCAGTCAGTATGGTTGGGTTGCCACCGCAAAGTCCTTTAGTGAGTGGGTCTTAAGCCCATTCTCCTAGACAACCATATTACTTGATCTCTAGGTATAGCTTTAGTTAGCGGATCCGCAATGTTATCCTTTGATTTCACGTAATCAATAGTGATAACCCCCATAGAGATCAATTGCCTAATGGTCTTGTGTCTATGACGTATGTGTCTAGACTTGCCATTGTATATATTACTTTCAGCCCTTCCTAAAGCTGACATACTATCACAATGTATTGTCACAGAAGGCATAGGTTTCTCCCAACAAGGGATGTCCTCTAAAAATTCTCGAAGCCACTCCGCTTCTTCTCCAGCTTTGTCCAAAGCTATGAATTCAGATTCCATCGTGGATCGGGCGATGCAAGTTTGTGTAGAGGACCTCCAGGAAACAGCCCCACCACCAATGGTAAACAAGTACCCACTTGTGGACTCGGTGTTTGCGCTATCAGATATCCAGTTTGCATCACTGTATCCTTCCAATACAGCTGGATATCTTCCATAGTGTAATCCATAATCTATTATGTGCTTTAAGTAACTCAATAGATGATTTAGTGCCTTCCAGTGGTCACTTCCTGGATTACGCGTAAATCTAGCCAACTTATTGACTACATATGCAATATCTGGACGAGTGCAGTTCATTAGGTACATCAAACTGCCAATTATCCGGGCATATTGCACTTGTTCCACAGGATCACCATGATGTTTGTCTAAACATTGATTCCTGTTCAAAGGTGTTCACAGATGGACAATCAAAGACCCGAAATCTCTTCAAGACATCTTCAACGTAATGAGATTGTGATAGCACCAAACCCTCGGACGTCTTAGAGATCTTTATTCCTAAGATTAAATCCGCCACACCTAAGTCTTTCTGTCAAAAAGTTGTTTCAACATTTGCTTGGTTTTCATGATCAATTCCATACTACTCCCAGTAATGAGCATGTCATCTACGTATAAGCATATCATGACAAAGGACTCAGCGTTCCCTTTTACATAGATACACTTATCACATTCATTGATAGAAAAGCCCTTTGACAGCAGCGTATGGTCAAACTTTTCGTGCCATTGTTTAGGAGCTTGCTTGAGTTCGTACAATGACTTGACAAGGCAACAAACCTTCTTCTCTTGTGCTGGAACCACATACCCTTCAGGTTGTTCCATGTATATTTCATCTTCCAACTCTCCATTTAGGAAAGCAGTTTTAACATCCATTTGATGTATCTCAAGACCACGCAGCGCAACAATGGCTATGAATACTCTAATGGAAGTTAATCTTGACACGGGTGAGTATGTGTCAAAGTAATCAAGACCCTCCTTCTGTCTATAGCCCTTGACTACTAGACGAGCCTTGTATTTATCAATGGTCCCATCTGCTTGAAACCAGCCTTGACCAACAGTGTTCCGGACACCAATTTCTTGCGGATGCCAGGCATGTGCATCACTTCATTCAGAATGAGCTCCTTCCCAGAAGTCATCTTCAAAACCACCTTTCCAACTCCTTTCACCTCCGAAGTAGCATCGTTCCCCATGAACAGCTTTTTATCCTTCACCGGAGAGTAGGTAGAGAAGGCACCCTTGTCAGAACATATGTGGCGAGTTGCACCCGTATCAATCCACCATTTCCTTGGATTCTTAACCAGATTTGCCTCCAAGACCACAGCAGCAAAGGAATTGACCATATCCTCCACCATAGGTTCATCTTTTGCTTCAACAACATTGGCCTTTTCCTTCTTGAGTAATCTGCAATCTGCCTTCATATGCCCATGCTTCCCACAGTTGAAGCACTTTCCCTTGATTTTCCTAGACGTTCCTGGATAAACAGAATTCCCTTGAGACTTCACGTCCCCATTGCGCTGCTTGTTGGAATTCCCCTTTGAATCCACCAGGTGAGCCTTGGCATCCATGGGCTGCTTTCCTTTGCCCAAAGCCCTTCGATTGTCTTCCTGAATCTGAAGCTTAATGATCAACTCTTCAAGTCCCATTTCCTTGGTCTTCAACTTGAGATAACTCATGAATTCATTCCATGATGGTGGCAGTTTCTCAATCAATGAAGCAACCAGAAATGATTCATTAGGCTTCATGCCCTCTTGTTCCAATTCGTGGAGAATCAATTAGTACTCCAGAACTTGACTCATCACAGAATTAGAGTCAGTCATCCTGAAGTTTAAGAACTTCCCCACAATGAACTTCTTTGTACCAAAGATTCAGGCGCAGATTTCTGCCCGATTCCCCACAATTCCCTTGCAGATCGCAGAGCGTAAAGCGATAGAGAGCATCAGAAAGACAATTGAGAATGTAGTTCTAACATAAGAAGTCGCTGTGGACCCAAGCATCATAGGCCAGTTGCCTCTTCCGGTTGTCATCTTGCACGGCTTGCACCTCCTCCGTAGCCATAGCATTTGCATCAACCTCCTGCAAAGTGGGTGCAGCAGGAGGGTCAGCAGTGAGGAAATTCGCCAGCCCAATAGTTGTCAGGTAGAACATCATCTTCTATTTCCATTGTTTGAAGTTCGTCCCCAGGAACTTCTCTAGTTTCTCCCCATGGTTAGCAGGAGCAGCATTCACACAAACAGCAGGTACTTTAACTCCAGCAGTAGACATCTTCGATACAGATTTAAAGTCTTAAGTTGTTGGTTGTAGAGAGTGGGTGTATGAAGATGGTGAATGGAACAGGATGTAAGATAGAAATCTGCTGAGCAGAGGGTTGGCCCTCAGTCCTTAAGACTTTGTTTGCCCCGCTCTGGTGCCTACGGTTACTTAGCAATCAGTCTCCCAAGATAGAACAACAGAGAGTTAGTATTCTAGCACTGAATCGCTAACTCCTCCAACTTGGCAGTATAGAAAGTTCAGGCTTTTTAGAGAGTAAGAGAGAAGAAAGAAGGTTTGGATTTTTGTGTGTTGAAAATCCGAATCTGGCGGTCTATTTATAATTTCGAAGAGTTGCAGTCTGAATAGATGTAACTTTTCATGAACAGGTCCCTGCAGAAATAAAAATTCAAACGGACACACCTGTTTGAATTTTCCTGCTCGATACATCCTCGGTACAGATGGATGATCCGCTTAAGCCCAAACCAAACAAACGCATCTGTTGGGCTTTTCTGTTTGAGACTCTCTATTGGGCTTAACCAAACACAATATGTTTCTGGCCCAAAAAGATTACAATCAACTCAAGACCGCGACCCGCGAATCCACGGACCCCACACCAGAGGCCCGGGCCCGTGTCCTAGCGGAGCCAGGCGGGCGCGTATGGTCAAGTGATGGAGCCATCTAGCTCCCCCCCCCCCCTCCAAAACCATGGGTGCCCCTTGGGGCCCAAACTATTAAGCAAGTCTTGACTTATAACTAGTTCATTCTTTCTCAATTTTAGCCATGTGGGACTTCTCCCATTTCCATCTCTTGGCATTTCATATTAAATGCATCAACCAACACACTTTGAGCTTCAATTACTCTTTCACCTTTCAATGAATTTTAGTAATTCTTTCTCAAGTGCAATCTACTAATATAGTAGATTATTTATGTTCAAGGAAACGTCATTTCCAACATGTGGGGCCCTTTTGATGTAGGTGCAAAAATATGGACTCGCCTCATTGTAGACTAAAATTATAACAAATGGAATCAAGACACTGGAGTTTTTTGTATACCTAACTTCGTCATCTACTGTAAGAATTTATTGATGCTAATGTTTGCCATATCATGAGGAAGGGTCTTGCTCATGAGTTGTGTCATAATTTCACTATTAATTGTTTTGGCTTTGGTGTAATGTGTAATGTCTTTGGATTGTACATAAACTATATAGGTTATTTAGCTTCGATGCAACTTTGGTTTTGCCTTTGTGAATCCGTTTTATGGTTAGATAGTTTATGGTTAGGAATTTTGGGTAGTCTGTTCGATCGGTTTTATTAAATATACATGTTGTTCTACCTACAGAGTTTTGCTCTCGGCTATTATTTGTAACTTTGGTGGAGTGAATGAATGATGTAATTTATTTATCTACAAAAAGAAGGTGTTTATCTAAGGAGACCTACTCTTACTACACAAAGTTTTGGAAGGGGCATGCATTAGTAAGGTCCTTACTGGTATTCTTGAGTATATGTATATACTATTTTAATATTTAAACAATATCAATAATGTATAATGAGTGAATTAATTGTTTATGTCATTTTATGCATATTTATACTACCATGATCTTAATTAAAACCTTTAATTTTTCTCGCTATAACTACAATTTTTATCGGTTTATTTTAGATCACCTATAAACGATCCTGTCATGAAACCAACAACAATGACTAATAAAATGTATACTGAAGTTGTCAATAATCTAAGTTATGCAGCAAAACGTAATGCAACATGTCACAACACAAACTAAACGTAAAATTCTTACATAGACCCGTCTATAAGTAAGTTGTATACTACGTGGATGAGAATCTCCCCAAGCAAATCGGATTGTTCATTCTACATCGCCAATAACGAATCTTTTACATCACCATCTAGGGTAATTATTTTATTGATAACTTATATAGTGCATACTTGAGTAAATTGGTGTTTTTCATAAATAAAAAATACATTTTTGTTTAACGATATAGGAGATTAGTTTAAAAACATCAACTTTTTTTAACAACATCACCCTAGCTGTTAATTTATTTTTAAGTTGTTAGTTTATTTTTATAAGTTAAATATAGTGAGTCTCCAACAAAAATATGAGATCATTAATACTCACTCCACCCCTCCACAACATCATGCATTTCTCATATTTAAGCGTACCAGATAACATGACTAAAAAAGAAGCTACTCATATCCAAAAAAATAATTAAAAATATTACATTTACACAAAAATTGCACATTTTACCATATTTTTATGTTTTATAATTTATTTAATTTTTTTTTACATAAAACTACGGCCCAACCATAATGTATTACTACGTAGGTTATTATGGACGGAGGCACTGCAGTATTCTATTATAGGAGATATCCATAACTTGATTATGAGTACATTAATCTTGCCTTTTTTTCTTTTTCTTTTTTTCAATGGTATTTGCTACATGCGACTAATTCAATTGAGCACTCTCAGACCCTTTTTGAGTGGGTAATAAGTTTGAAGAATAAACAATTTTGGGGTCTGTTTGTGAGTGTTAAAAATATTTTTTTTGGTTTTATTTTGCAATAAGTGAGAATTAATGAATTATAGAATTATAAATAACAGTTAAAATGGGTGAAAACATTGACTTTTGGGTCTATCTGTAATTACAAATTTTTGCGAATGTAAAAAAATGGGTGCTTTTGTCATTGTTTGAATATAAGGGACTAAATTGACAAGAGGACAACTTGTAGGAGTGATATATATAATTTTCCCAATAATTTTTCCGGTATAATGTAAGATTAACTTGTGATCAAAATCAACCTTGAAAATTATTTAAAAGTCAAGCATGACATTTGCTTGGGAAGAAGGGAGAAATATTTATGTATATACTCTTTGGATGTGCGAGTAATGTGTACTTTGTCCATCCCGCTATTATTATTGCACTGTCATTTACACTTTTTTCTGTAAAGTTGAACTTAATTTCACTTCCATTCGATATCGCATTATAGAAATAAAGATGATAGCTAGAAAGAATGTCGCACATAAGGTATTCTACCTTACATGGTTTGGTAGGTTGTACAATTTTAATTCCAACATCTCACGTCAATTAAGAACGAAAGGGATGAAGGGTATCTGAGGCCTTTTGGGTGATTTCAAAAGTAAATCCATGCAGGATCTAGCCAAAGGGATAAGATCATACAAACAAGACATGTATGAGCCAGTCATGAGAAACTCCACCGGTCCAATGGGTCGGGTCTCGGTCCATTGTGTTCAGGTCGTTACAAGTGGTATCAAAGCATGACCTTCCCCCAATCCGTGAGGGGTGCGGATGGTTGGTCCAAGAACATGGATACCCCCATCCAAGACTCGATGAGAACGTCGATGGGATATAATGTAATACTCAACATCACACATCGGTTAAGAACGAATTGGATGGATGATGTATAAGTATATGTTGGTCCAGATAACGGCAAAGTAAAAGACTTGGGAGGGGGGGGGGGTGAATAGTCTTTTAAAACTTTTGTTCGATAAACACAGTTTCTCAGAAATCTGGGGGTTTGATACTTAAATTCAGAGCTCGGAAGACTTTAAGATAGGTAAGTGCAGAAACAATAAGTAAATGTGTGTGAGCTTTGCTGAAATGTAAATACAAAAAGGTAAATAACACAGCAAGTATAGTGGTATCTGGAGGTGGCGTAATCCTCCAACTAATCCACTTCGGTCTTTCTGAGACCTAGAATTCACTAGAACAGATAATTGAGTTCACCTTACAATAATCCTATTCTAAGATTCCTAAACAAATGGTTCCCAACCAAATGTTCCCCCTGAGTTATTCCCCAGCTCCTAGAGCTAAGTACTTCCTCTACTCAGATAACCTTGGAGTTATTCCCTGATTTCCCAAATCAAGTACTTCCTCTACTCCACGCCTTGATGGTGTTGGTTATAAGGTTTGTCAGAGAGGCTCAGATAACTTTTCGCTTATGTTTTCAGAGAGCCTAATAGAACAAGACTACTTAATACACTTGTTCAAGGATGACGATGTACGCTTTCTTGACCCAAGTAATTGGTGTCCGTTCTGGAGAATGATCTTCAGAAATGGTATCTGATAGTTCAACTCTTTCATGAATAACAATCTCTTGTTAAGGTTCAGGACAACTTAGAACTACTAATGATTCTTCAAGCAACAGAAAGCTTTCAGAAAGGGTAGTAGAGTGCTTGAGAGAATACTTTACTTGATGGTAAGTTTGCAAGATAGAGCGTTCTAAGGTATGTTCTTCAAGCATCTAAGTGTGTGATATATATATAGATAAATTTGAGAGGCGTTTGAATTGTATCCGTTGTGCTCTCTATCAAATTATATCTGTTTATATCTTGAACTATGTACTCAGAAGTCACTATCTCATTTTTCAGAGGATCGCTGCTTTAAGATTTCGCGATGCATTTAATGCATAGTAATCGCTCATTGTCCTTTAGTCTCAACGGATACATGAGCCTTTCTGATGGCTTGCATGCTCCATACTCATGATGTCATATGTCCAGAATCATATCCCGAAAATAAGTTAATATACTTAAGAAAGGATTAAGGACATAGTCTTTTTGAGTTAGACTAAACCTTTGTGTCTTCATAAACCTTGTGCAATCTTCAGTCTTCTAATCTTCAGAAAAGCTCCATTGCTAGGATTGATCTTCATGGTCTTCTTGAAATAAAAATTACACTCAGAGACCTATAATCCTAATACAAGATTTACTAGACTAATCATACTCAGTGATTTCCTCTTTTACAATGTTCAAGTGAACCAAGAGCACTTAATCACCTTTCTGGCTAAGATAAGAACATGTGATGAGTGATCAAAATACTAACAGATATTCCTAACAAATTTCTCCCTTTTTTATCAGTCATCCATGACTATCTTTCAAGTCCTATTACAAAATTGTAATCCTGGAAGAGAAAACAATCCACCACTTAATCATTTCAAATGATATTCAATTTTAGTTGAATTAAGTGCAGAAAGTAAACATCAAACAAATCACAAGAAGTGATATTTGCTGATAAGTTGTCATCTATTAAAATGTATCTGAGAGTATGATCTTCAGATAGGTACAATTTACAGAGTAAGATGCAACTTTTACAGATAGAGAATTTCAGAAACAATCAGCAAGATTACAAAAAGTAATAAAACATACTAAGTAAATTAGAACAAAGGAGTGTCCAAGCTCCAAGAGAGTATTCTAATGTTACTAGTCTTCAAGTCTTCAGAAACACAACTTGGGTTCAGATACCTCAAGTTCTTCAGCACCCTTTCTGGATCAGTTGACATGATCATCCACTTTTCTGCATTCTTGGACATAGTCATAAAGAATCCTTCTGACAGAGAGCTCTGTCGTTCTGGATAAGTCACATATTTCATGGTAACTCTTGCCAAGCTTGTGATTCTTCCGCAGAAAATGTTTGACCCAGAAGTACTTTCCCCAGACCCAGGCATGGTTTACTTGCAGCTGAGATAGGTTGAAATACTTGTATATTTCTTCCAGATAGTGTATATCATCTAGGTATTCATCCAATGTCATATAGAATGACTCATAGGTTGAAACACCTAGTTTGTTCTTCTCAGTAGCTACCATCCGCTTTTCTTACCTTGTGTACATCATCGTGTTTTGGTAAGGATGCAAAAGAAAGATCCATCTTTCCGCTTCATTCCTCTTTCTACTTCAAAGTTTAACTGTGCATGAAGGTGCTCAGGTTTTAGCAATTCTGGCTTGCCTTCTCTCCATTTCAGGATCTGGTTGAGGATGGGAGTTGGAAACTTATCATTGACAAGTAGATGTTGTAGTTCCAGAATCCAATACCCTCTCTTGTTTAAAATGCACCTATATGAAGATTCTTCATTACTAGTCTTCATATACTCAATGTGGGCATCAGTTGGCCTTTCTTGATGTGTTTCATTGTTTATTCTGCCAAACTGGAAATCCCTTCTTGCTTTTCTGTTTGGTGGCCTTCTGTCAGGAGATCCTCTAACCCTTTCTTTCTGCCTTGAATTTGGCTTTGGTGGATGTTCCTTGTATAGACTTGGTGTTGCCAGAAGGAGTTCTGGCTGCTAAGGGCTTTGCTGCCAGAGGAGGTTGTGAAGTAGTTGCTTGTCTCCTTTTCTTGTGAAGTGGATGTTCATCAGAATCATCCTCATCATCATTGTAGTCCAAAATTGGAGACTTGCAGCTTTCTTGGCCTCTTACTTCTCCTTCTTCCTTTTCTTTTTCTTCATAAGTCTTATTCTCTTCTGAGATTCTAAGGGACTTGGTTCCCCTAGTGACCATACTTCTCAGCCTTCTGGCTGGTTGATCTGGAACAACTTCTTCAGCAAGGGTGTCTCCAGTGGTGTCCTTAATGACAAGTTGACTTGAGGAGGGAGGATTTGATTGTTTTCTTTTTCTTCCTCTACCTTTCTGAGGCATCTCTTCTTCCCCCTTAGTCATGAATGACTGACTCATGATAGCATAAGCTTCAGAGAGTGTCAAAGTTTTTCTGGAGATTGTTGTGCACCCTGACTAATTCTTGAAGTTCCTTCTTTAGCTCGTTGTTCTGTCTAACCAGTTCCTGCTCCTTTCCGTTGAGCTCTTCAAGCGGCCTTAGGATGGCGTTGGCTTGCAGGATAACATGGCTGGGTTCATTCAATGCTGCATTAGCATTGTTACAATCCTCATCCCTGACCAACCCTAGGTCTTTCTGAGAGAGAGCGATGCTGGTTGCTCTGTTGAGTAAAGCAGCAGCCAAAGGCTTTATCTCTTCTGGGACGGATTTTAGCACTTCTGTATCTTGGGCAACTAGTGTCTTTCTGAGTTCTAAAAAGACACTATTCCTTGCACGGTGCTCTTCACTTCTTGAACTACTTGGTGCAGAGAATATATGAGGAGCAAGTAGGGCTCTTTTGTGCTGAGTGACAAGTCTCTCATCTTCTGTTTCAGTGATCAAGTTGTGGGTTTCAGCATCACTATCATAATCCTTTTCTTGGATTGTTTGCAGATTGACAATCTTCTTCTGCTTTCCATCAAGTGTGCTGGCCTTCTGAGAAGATGTAGAAGGTCTTTCTGATGCGCCTCAAAGATCATGCTCTTCATCATCATTGTCATCCATTGCATCTATTTCAGCAGCTGTGACAACAATGGCATTCTTCAAATTTCTTTGCTCATCTAGGAGTGCCAATTCTTTGGCATTAGCTTCTTCGAGCTTTTTGATTTTGGCTTCCTTTTCATCAACAAGAGCTTGAGTCTCAATGTTGATTCTCTTCTCTTCTTCCAATACCTTTCTGAGTTGTTCAATCCTAAACTCAGCAGTTGCAATTTCTTCTATGGCATCTGTTGGGAAATTTGTTGGGAAATTTCTTGAGAAATTTTTTAGGAATTTTGTTAGATATTTTGCAAAGAATATCTGTTTAGTTTTGATCAGCAACATGATGACTTATCTTAGTCTCAGAAAGGTGATTAGTACTCTTGGTTCACTTGAACATTGTAAAAGAGGAAACCCACTAAGTATGATAGTCTAGCTAATCTTGTATAGGATGTTAGGTCTCAAAATGTAATTTTTATTTTATGAAGAGAAGACCAAGAAGAAGACATCCAGGCAGAAAGCTCAACGACATTGAAGACTTGAAGAAAACTGCACAAGATTACTTAAACTGTTTTTCAGATACCTTAGCCAGATATCTTGAAGACACGAATAGTTTTAAACAAACTGTGTCACAAGAGATATCTGAGAAATAAGAGACATATCTGAAAACAAGGAAAGTGTCCACATATATCTATTCTCAGATACCTTGAGCTTTAACCACGTTTCTGAAAAAGAAACATATATATTGCAAACAAAGTTGTTTCAATAAATACAAGTGGTATCTGAAGATTGAAGATAAGGACGTGCAAAGAATCAGATAACACTAGTCTCTGATATAAAGCATATTTCCATTGACACTACAGGACAAAAGTATAGTACAATGCATTTAATGCACGGACATAGATGTCTGAATAAAAGCAACGACAGCTTCTGAAGAAGAAGACAAAACCTGCTACAGTACTATACACAGATATCAATAGTTTGAATTTGAGCCTAACAGATACTATTCAAACGGCACTCAAATTCATCTATAAATATCAACACTTAGACTGATTGAGAAGATACCTTAGACACACCTTGAACTGCATACAAACGCTGAACATCTTACTCTCTCAAAGCAACTTACTTACTCACAAAGCTTTCTGTTGCGACCAAAGCATTTGATCTTGAGTAACACTGAAGTTCTAAGTGTCCTGATCCTAAACAAGCAAAGCTATCTGTGAAGGAGTTGAATCAAAAGATCAACTATCTGAGATTCATTCTCTTGAACAGATATCATAAGACTTGGGTCAGTAAAATCGAACAAGATACCATACGCTGTAAAGTGTATTAAGTACCTTGATTCACAGAGCTATCTGAATAACTGAATAAGTTATTAAAGAAGCTCATCTGACAACTCAAACCAAAACCAACACCATAAGCGTGGTATGTGAAGTACTTAGTTTGAAAAATCAGGGAATAACTCCAAGGTTACCGGAGTATAGGAAGTACTTGATTTGG
Organism: Plantago major; assembly: GCA_026545765.1. Classification (NCBI taxonomy): domain Eukaryota; kingdom Viridiplantae; phylum Streptophyta; class Magnoliopsida; order Lamiales; family Plantaginaceae; genus Plantago; species Plantago major. The sequence goes on along the minus strand of CM048844.1, from coordinate 67,483,112 downwards.
GAAACTAAGGAATAACTCCAAGGTTATTGAGTATAGGAAGTACTTAGCTTGGGAAGCTAGGGAATAACTCAAAGGTTTCTGAGTATAGGAAGTACTTGGCTGTGAAAGCCGGGGAACAACTCAGGGGGAACATTTGGTTGGGAACCAATTGTTTAAGAATCTTAGAATAGGATTATTGTAAGGAGAACTCAATTATCTGTTCTAGTGAATTCTAGGTCTCTGATAGACCGAAGTGGATTAGTTGGAGGATTACGCCACCTCCAGATACCACTATACTTGCTGTGTTATTTACCTTTCTGTATTTACTTTTCAGCAACACACACACACACATTAACTGTTTCCGCACTTTTCTTTATTAAGTCTTCCGCGCTCTGATTCTAAGTATCAGATATCTATTCAGATATCTGAGAAATAGTTTTTATCGACAAAAGTTTTAAAAGACTATTCACCCCCCCCCTCTAGTCTTTTACTTTGCCGTTATCTGGACCAACAAGTGGTATCAGAGCAGGAGGTTCACCAGCCTTCTGCACTGAACCTAGATCCCCAGATAGGTGAAGGAACTTTGTCCACTTTTGAGGACTATTTAATTTGTGTGTTAAGTGTGCAGGTATGTCTCTGAGTGATGCACCCGTTCTCAAACCAGAGAACTACGAGAAATGGAAAAATAACATGATGCTCCACCTTGAAGCCATAAGTGACGAGATGATCGAAGTAATAAAGAATGGCCCAATAGTCATTCAACAACTTAAGCAAGTCATGGAGGTTTCGAGTGGAAGAGACAGAGATCAAAGCGAAGGATCTTCACAAACAGATGCGTCAACTAGTGGAAGATCTACTGGTCAAGTTATTTACGAACCAAAGCCCAGAGAACTCTGGACATCGGAAGATGCCAAGAGGAATCATTTGGACGGTCAAGCTCGTAACATCATCATCAGATCGACACCAGAGCACATACAGTGTAAACTGTGGGGTGCTAAAACGGCGAAAGTTGCCTGGCAACTAATTGAAGAAATCTGTGCCGGAACTGAGAAAACCAAGGAAAACAAGTTCGAGGTTCTAAAGTTGAAATTTCAAAATTTCAAGCAAGGTCCCACTGAAACTCTGGAAGAACTTGATTTCAGGTTTACCACTCTCATGAGTGATATGGCAGCACTTGGGGAAAGCAACAGATACTCCCAGTCAGAGAAGATTAAGACTATTGTCAGAAGTCTTAACCACAACTAGGAGCATACTAAATTCTTTTATTTTAACCAAGGTATGCCAAATATCACTCCAGTGGAACTTTTCTCTCATCTTGCTACGGTTGATTATGAGACAACTCAGAGAGAACAAACAACTGAAAAGTTGCAGAATGTTGCTCTAGTAACTCAAGGAACTTCTGAAAAGAAGAAAAGCAAGGAGGAGACTGAGGATGCTCTTGCTGCAAAACAAATGAGCAAATTTGTCAGTCGAGAAATTGAGAGAAGAAAAGCCAAAGAGAAGCTGAAAAAGCATCTAGGCTCAAACTATCACCAGTACAAAAATATGCAAAGCTCGCTGAACAAGCCAGCTCAGAAAGCATCATGTACTGAGGAAGTAGAAATTGGAAACAATATCTGTTTCTGTCGTAAACCCGCCACTTCAAGAAGGATTGTCCTGCCTTCAACAAACTAAGGACAGGTGACAAGAAAGATAGAAGAATCTTCAGAAGAAGCCAGAAAGCTTTGTTAACTGAAGAAAGAAAGAAAATCCAAATTCAACTGGATGCTCTAGACGTTGAGACAGATTCTGAAGATGACAATTCAGATGACTCAACCTTACCATCACCAGAATTATGTGGAGTTACTCATGATATAATCGACTTCGGCCTCAAGAAGAATGAAATGTGTGGAGTTGCTGAAATTGACGGTCCAGACATCTCCAACATAGAAAACTGTCTTATGGCTGATGAGAATGCTTCCTGGACTAAAGCACAATGGCTATTTGATAGTGGATACGGAAAGCACATGACAGGAGACAAAGCAAATCTAGTTGATTACAAAGCTTGCAACACAGGACCGAGCATCGATTTGGAGGAGAATTAAATCCCTCTCTGGAATTTGGCAACGTCAAATTGGGGACTTTAACAATCACTGACGTATTACATGTTAAGGATTTGAAATATAATCTATTTAGCATGAGCCAGTTTGCAGACAAGGGTTTTACTATAAAATTCAAAGCTAAATACTGCAAACTAATTGACAATGAGTCAAAGCAGACAGTCTTAGTTGGTCGGCGGAAAGGCAGTCTTTATGTTGCCGATTGGGCATCTGCCACAACTGAAGAATGTCTCATGGTGAGTCAATGGTCACATGTAAGAGCACCTTGGTTATGGCACAAAAGAATGAGTCACTTGAACTTCAAAACTCAATAGACTTTCCAAGAAAGAGTTAGTGGTTGGCCTTCCTAACATCTTCGTAAAGGATGGTATCTGCTCACTGCCGATGGGGAAACAATCTAAGATCTCTTTCAAGTCCAAAATCGGACACTCTAGTGTTAGACCACGCAACTTTTACACATGGATCTTTTGAATCATCTGTAACTAGTTATGCGAGAAAGAAGTATGGTCCGTTGTTGTAGATGACTTCTCAAGATTCACTTGGGTTGTCTTTCCAAACACAAATCGATGCCGTGGAGATACCAAACTTGTGAAAAAGCTTGAAGTCATGAAAATGACAAGGTATCTGAATCGTAGCAGACCATGGTATCGAGTTTGTCAACCAAGACATAAAGGAGTTTCAGACCGCAAGGTATACAACACCAACTTTCCTCTGTAAGAACACCTCAACAAAATGGTGTTGCAGAAAGGAAAACAGAACCCTTAAAGAAGCCGCAAGGACAATGCTAATGACATCAAATAAGTGAAATTTATTGGGTTGAAGTTGTAAACACTTGCTACACTCGTAATGATGTTTGATAAACAAACACCATGACAAGACCCCCTATGAAATCTTGGTTGGTAGACCCTCTAATATCAAACATCTGAGAGTATTTGGTTGTAGATGTTTTGTTCTAAACAATGGGAAAGATTATCTGAGAACATTTCAACCAAAGGAAGATGAAGGTGTTTTTCTTGGCTATTCCACAAACAGCAAAGCCTACAGAGTTTACAACAAAAGAACAAAGAAAATTGAAGAATCAATTCATGTTGTATTCTATGAAGGAAATAAGAAAACACCTCCTATTGATGAACTCTCAGAAAGGTTCAAAGAACTATTACTGAGGGATTCTAAAGAAGAATCCTCAGAAAGGAGAAACATCATTATGGAAAGTGAGGATGACTTTGATGTAGAAAAGCTTGAAAAGCCTAGTAACAACAAGATGACTCACATACATGATGAGGAATTTCCTATGAGTTTTCCAGAAATGGAACAGGTTACTGAGAACCTTCATCATGAAGAGGTATCTAAAAATAAGAATGCTGAAATGCATGTTCCAGATATCTCTAACACTGAAAAAGTGTCAGATATCCATGACATTTCCCATATGTCAGATATTGAAAAAGTATCAAATCAAAATCTTAGTGATTCACATTCAGATCACTTGGATATTGATCCTACTAGCACTAAACCTATGATGAGATGGATCAAAGATCATCCTACAAAGGATATAATTGGACCAATTAATCAGGGTGTTAGGACTAGGAGAGCAATAGTAAATCGCTAACTCTCTCTTTGGATGTTTCATCTCGAATATTGAACCTAAAAATATAGAAGAAGCACTAGGAGACCAAGACTGGATCTCTGCAATGCAAGAAGAATTGGATCAATTTGAGAGAAACAAAGTCTGGAAACTAGTTCCATTTATAGAAGGAATATCTGTGATTGGAACTAAATGGGTTTTCAGAAACAAGATGAATGAATATGGTGAAATAACCAGAAACAAAGCAAGATTGGTTGCCAAGGGATTTCCTCAGACTGAAGGCTTAGATTTTGACGAGTCATGTGCACCAGTTGCCAGATTGGATGCAATAAGACTCTTTCTAGCCTTTGCAGCTCATAAAGATTTCAAAGTTTATCAGATGGATGTCAAAAGCGCATTCTTAAACGGTGAACTTGCAGAAGAAGTTTATGTTGAGCAACCACCTGGCTTTGAAGTTTCCTCAGAAAGTAGAATGGTCTATAAACCATAAAAGCTCAGATGGATCAAACAGGCTCCAAGAGCATGATATGACACTTTGGCCAAGTACCTTCTGGAAAGTGGTTTCAAGAAAGGTGAAGTTGATAAAACTTTATTTACCTTAAATCATGATGGAAAACTACTCTTAGTTCAAGTATATGTTGATGACATCATATTTGGATCTAAGGACAAGCAACTTTGTAATGACTTTGCAAATCTCATGAAAAGCAAGTTTGAGATGAGCATGATGGGAGAAATGAATTATTTCCTAGGATTGCAAGTCAAGCAACTCAATGATGGAATATTCATTAGTCAAACAAAGTATGCAAAAGATATGCTCGCAAAATTCAATCTTAAGCCTTCTGAAAAGAATGCTAAGATACCTATGAGCATTGGAACCAAAGTGACCTATACTGAATCAGACAAGAGTGTTGAAGAACATAAGTATAGGAAATTGATATGTTCACTACTTTACCTCACTGCAAGTAGACCTGATATTCAATATGCCGTTGAAGTATGTGCTAGATTTCAGACAAATCCAATGCAAACACACTACAACATTGCTATGAAAATATTAAGGTATGTAAAGGGTACAGTAGATGTAGGATTGTGGTATCCTAAAGAAAGTGGATTGAGTTTAGCTGGGTACTCAGACGCTGATTATGTTGGATCAATGCTTGATAGGAAAAGCACCTCAGGAACTTGTCAGTTTCTGGGTACTAGACTTATCTCATGGTTTAGCAAGAAGCAAAACTCAATTGCAACTTCTACCACAGAGGCTGAATATATTGCTGCTGGTTGTTGTGCAACAAAAATTCTGTGGATACAACAACAACTCAAAGACTATGGACTCGATGAGAAGAAAACTCCCATTTTCTGTGATAACACAAGTGCTATTGCGATTACACAGAATCCTAAATTTCATGCCAGAACAAAGCACATTGATGTTAGACATCACTTCATCAGAGACCATGTTGAAAAGGGCAATATAGAGATACTCAAGATTGGCACTGAAGACCAACTTGCAGATATCTTCACTAAGCCACTACAAGAAAGTAGATTCTTAGCCTTAAGACATAGTCTTGGACTAATGGAACTACCAACGAACTGAAAAAGTTCAGATATCTAGAACGGGCATCCAGAGAAGAGGTATCTGGAACGGGCATCCAGAGAAGAGGTATCTGGAACGGGTTTCCAGAAAAGAGAAATCTGGAACGGGTATCCAGAAGTCAAAAAGTCTAAAGAGCAAAAAGATAGCTTAAGATCTCTGAGACAGGAACTCAGATATCTGAATCACTCTATAAATGGGAAACACAAAAGAGAATAGTATAACTATCTGCAGTCAACTACTCTCTTGAAACTCGCATTATTTCTATCTTGATGAAAAACTTGAAAAAATCCTAAGTATAAGACAGATTAAGATGCGAACAGTGTCCTTGGTCATACAGAATTGTGATTCAGATAGCAAGTCACCAAAATTCATTAAATGGGCACAATTACACTTGCTGATTGTGATCATTGCTGAAGAAGCAATGGTGACCCTCGATGAAATTAAGCGATTGATCTGTACGGTGGAAATTAATTCACAGTAAATAGTGGACTGTTGAAATTCAGACATGGCCCACTAAGCATTTAATGCCGAACTAGCTTTTGCTCACGCCTGTTTGCAAATCACAGATACGTACACACAAAATTAATTTTTATGTATTTGTCTGTTGGGATTCAACTGCCATATATATAGGATTTTGGCAAATGAAATCACTTTTGCCTAATCCGAAATTTCATCTTGCACAAAAATAGCAAATCCTTCTCTTGATTCTCTGCAAACCCTCTACAATCTCTGCAAATCAAGATTAAGTTTTTCTGAAAAGAATCACTGAATCAAATCTCTTTCAAACACCAATTTCAAATCCCTACACTATATAAAGAGATGGCCTCCAAGAACTCTTCAACACAGAAATCCCAAACCTCCACTGGTACTGCTGAAAAGCAAGCACCAGAGTTGGTTATTGTAAACAACCGACTGGTAGGAGTTTTTAATCCTGACCATTGGACTTCAAGTCACATAATGATTTGGGGTGGTGCCATGGTTGAGGAATACCTCTCTGCTGCAATAGAGAACCAAACTGATAGAAAATTGATTCTTGACATGCTTGAAAAGGCACAAATCAAGGGTTTTCTATCTGCTCGCCCAAGTGGAATTTCATCACTCGATGTGTTGGAATTTTACAACAACTCCAGGATTATTTCCTGTGTTTCTGAAGGTACTGAAATAGTGTCTATCAAAACCTCAGTCCAAGGAAAGGAAATCCTTCTGGACTTAACAACTTTCTGTAAGTTGTTTGAGTTTCAAAATCTTGGAAAGGATTTTGAAATAAACACCAAGGATGAGGAACTCCTTGAAGGTATTAAAGAACTTTACAGTGACGTGTGTGATCTTGAAAAATCAGATACACCCACTGAGTTCAAGCTTGCTGACATCCGAACCAGACATCTAATGGTTCACTGGGATGTACTGGCTTGCATTCTTCACAGATGCTTTGATGGTCTACAAGGAGGTGCTGACCAGTACGCCTTTCTGAAGTTTGTGAAGAAGATTCAAGGCTTCGAGCCTAAGATTACCAAAGAACTAGCTGAGCCAAAGGCCACTGTAGGATATGGTCTGAAGATATGCTACTTGCTGGAAAAGCTTGGCATTGAGCTCAGAGAGACGGCTGAAATAGCCAACAGTAACTTACTCTATAAATATGAGTATACAAATTTGATGAAAAAGGTTACTGGGTCTCAGAAAGGTCCTAAGAAGCGAAGTCAAAAGATATCTGAAGAAAAGGTTGCGACCAAGAAGCCCAGAACTTCAAGAAAGAAGTCTGCTGGCAAATCAGAAGACACACCCAAAGAGGTTGTCAATTCTCAGATATCTGCAGGCATTGCCGATGAACTGATAATGGCAGATGAACTCATCAATGTTGCAAAAGAGTTATCAACTACTGAACAAGTAGACTCAGCAAGAGAAAGTGCTTTCAGAAATGTTGCGACTAATGCAGAAAGCCTTGCTGATGAACTCATAAATGCTGCTAAAAGTGGTGAAAAGCACCAAGCCCCATCTGCAGAAACTGCAGGAATAATGGACCAATCAGTTCCTAATGCTGATGAGAGATCTGACAATGAAGATGATGAACTGGTCATCTCTCAAGTCCTAGAAAGAACAAAGAGGGCTAAGGTTACTGAAAAAGTAACTGGTGATAAGGTATCTGAAGAAGAACCTACACCACAGGTTGCTGAAACTATAGCAAAGGTTGTTGGTGCAAACACATCATCAGGGAATGTCTCTCTTGCACAACTTCAAAAGGCCCTGATGAGTGGTATTTTAGTGCTGGCAGATGCTGATGGAAATGCCACATCTAAAAATCTGGAAGAACATTCTACTGATCAATCTTCTGCTTCCAGACAACCACAACAACCACAAACACAACAACCACAATAGCCACAAGTGGTTGATGAAATGGTAAATGAACTCCATTTCGAATTACCAGCAATACAGTATGCTGAAGAAAATCCTGCAAATGAGCAGGTTCCCCAACTCACTGAGAGGGATCAAACTGAGACATCTACTCAGAATGATCAACCAGGGGAGGCAACTGAGTTGCATACTCAGGAAAGGTATGAAGTACCAGAAACTTCAAACAAAGAAACGGCACTGGGACAAGATGACCAATGTATAGAAAGGTCACAAGTTCCAGAGACCAATCAGCCTGAAACTGCTCAGGTAAATGACTGGTTTAACTCTTACCTTGTGAAAATTTTTATACTTATAAATCTTGTTACCTCATAAGAATTTCTTTGTTACAGGCTGAGTTAGAAACGCAGAAACAAGAGGAAGCTGAGAAGCTTGCCTCAAATACTGAAAAAGAGGTCCCTTCAACCTCAACTCTTGAGAAATCTGAGCCACAGGTAAATGATTCTTAAAGAGAACTAATTTTTCAGTAAAAATGTTTATGTGCTTATTCATGATTAAATGTTTCTAACAGGCTCCAACTGAGATGGAAGAAGATAAGGCAGAAATGCCAGAGACAAATCCAGAGACCAACAAGGTTTCTGAAGAATACATCACTGAGCCTTCAAACATGAAGGTATATGACAATCAAGTGACAAGTATTCTTCATCTTGGGTTATCTTTTATCTCTTATAATATTCAATACTTTCTACTTACATGCTATTTCAGAAGTAGAAATGCAAGGGGATAAAGTTGCGACTTCCAAGATCAATGGAAATTGATGAAGCCCCAAGGCAAGATCACTGAAAGAACACCGAAAGCACAAGTTTCGAGAAAATGAATCTGAGCTTCCTTTTGAGGAAGTAAGTAGCTCAAATCAGAATTCATTAAAAGCATATTTATGCATAGATTCTTTCAAACTATTTCCTAAGTATTGTATTTCTCTCAGGTTCAAGAAAGAAAGGTTGATGAGGACCAGACTTCCAAGTCTCAACCTCACAACAAGATATCTGAGACACCAATTGTCTCAGTAGAACAAGTCTCTGAGCCTGAAGTACTTACTCAGGTAACTCAGAAACTAAACTACACTACTACTCAGATATCTACCAAAGTTTTGAAACTCATTCAAAACTCTCCCTTTCAGGCTCAAACAGATGCAAAGCAGGTTCCCATTAAAGAAACAAGGGACCTACTTCACTTCTTCAAAGCTCACACCCTGCCAAAGCATATTCAAGAAATGGCAGAAGTTAAGGTGCTCTGATCTCTCTGAAATATTGAGAATCACAGATCAACCAATCAGACGAGCACGAGCTCTTGACCTGGAAACATATGTCCAACCAATGTTCCCTACAGAACAATATACAGTTGCGACTCTACTACATAAGGACTTTTCCAGAGAAGTGGCGCATAGTTTGATACATGCCTTTGAACAGGCAGATGGTCAGACAAGATTACAGATGGCATTCAAGCCCTGCACTGCAGCTTTATACCTTCCGAACAAGAAGAAGTTAATGGGCGTAAGATCACTATCCCTAAGTGATCAATCTTGTATCCAAGATGATGAGGAGGAAGAAATGAATGAAAATTACTTTGATGAACCTCCCACCGACCATCACCAAAAGGATGATAATGACAAAAGGATGATGATGATGCCTGCACTGTGGACCGGAGGAATTTCACAGAGAAACAATGCCTCAGCTGCTGAAAAGCAAACTGAGAAGACTTCACAGAAATCTCCGTCTTCATCACCTCAGAAATCTACTCATCCATCTTCTAACCAACACGCAGTTACTACTGAACAAGTAGTTGAGCTTTCTGAAGAAACAAATCAGAAAATACTAAACACTCAAACCAGATCTGCTCAACTCAGACAACTGCTGGAAGAAGAACAACAGCTCCATCTTCAACTGGAAGATCAAATAGCTAAATCCAGAGATAAGATTGATCAACTACAAGATCTATACTTAGAAGAAATGATTGCTTACTCTGAGGTTAAAGAGCTACGGGATGTCAGGCAAGAGATCACCAAAGAACTCGACATCAAGAAGTATCTGAAGTCAAGCATGATGCTAAGGCTGCATCATCTTCAAAAGAAGTACCATCCTCCTCCCAGAAAGGAAAGAAACCAATCTCTGAGATGGTTGCTGGACTCGATACAATCGATGAAAATGTCCAAGACGATGAAGATCACTGGGCTGATTACTCAGATGATGAAGAAGACAAGACTTTGGCAGAACACTGCAATGAACATTTAGCGGTTTCTCACTTGAAAAGGAAGCTGATTGCTCCTACAATATTCAAAGAACCGCCAAACGTCCACTCCCATGAATACATGAACAGTGTCAATCGACACAACTTAAAAAGGAGATGTCTTCACGTCAAGGAAGTAATTGCCTCCGCCCTCTCGAATGAGAAAGTTCAAGCTCATCACTCAGAGAACAACTAGCATAGTCATTGCTCGAAAGATCTGGGAATGATAAGGGACGATGATGCGTCTTTAGTGAAAAAGCTTTTCAAGAGGCAAGTTACATCACTGAAAAGCGATGCCATCTTAGCCCATCAAGAGCTCATTGATAAGGACAACGGACTTATCAAGCAAAATGAGGAGCTCAAAGCCAACTTCAAGTTGGTCACGCTATAATTATCTACAAGGGCACTTCAACTCTCTCGATTCCTTTATGAGACCGAACCCAACAATGACTAAGGGGAAAGAAAGTACAAATCTGGACCTCAAAGTCGGGGAATGGGAAGAAGGAGATGAAAACAAGAAGAAATCTGGAGTCAAGTGCGGAAAGGAAGAAGAAAAACTTCCCACCACCACTCGTAATCAATAAACCCTCCTCGCCAAGCTACTTTGCAAATAGTAGTCGCTTCGTAAACCCATCAAGGAACTAAAATGGTAACAAGGGCCATGCACGTAAACCTCCAAGGAGTACCAAGGCTCCAAGGAGAAGACAAGTTAGGGATTGATGAATCTTCCAAGAAGAAGAAGAAGGTCAAATCAAGTCCTAGGCAATGAAGAAGGTCAGAAACTCTCACAAGATCTAATCTTGATGATGATGAGGAAACTGATGAAGATGAAGCTCCTCTTCACAGAAAAAGGAAAATTGAAAGCCTAACTGAGCCCATAGCTGCAAAGCCACTAGCAGCTAAAACACCCTCTAGAAATACCAAGTCTATCCAGGGTGGTGGTTCTTCAAGCAACCCCAAAGAGAATTCAAGATGAGAAGGACAGATCGAGTCGAGCAAAGACAAAGTCAACTTCCACTCAGGCCAGAAGAAGCCAAAATAGAGTATGTGAAGTATGACAATGATTCCTCTGTCTACAGGTGCATCAATCAGAAAAATGGCTATTGGATTCTGGAACTTAAGCATCTATTGGTAAACTCAAGATTTCCAGAACCAATCCATAAACAACTTTTGGCATGGAGAAAGGATAAACCTACCTTGATCAACACCAATCACATCAAAGCATGGTTGGATTTTGAAGTTGTCAAGAGAAGCCATGAAGAAGGACCTCTCGATGATTGTCCATATGGAAAGCCGATGATGTGCACAAAATTAATATCACAGAACAGCACAAGACCAAGACTTGTGGAACCCTATGAGTCGTTCTATCGGCGGAAGATCAATACAAGGGTGACATCAGATATCTGAAGATTATCTACGAATACTTCAAGCTTTCAGATATCAGAATAGAGCATGCCTGGAAGTGGGGAAAGTACCTATGGGTCAAGCATTTTGCCAAGAAAAATCCTACCAAAACCTATAAAGAGGTCTGTGGATTTGCGAGAGACACAGAGATGCTTGTCAGAACTCTCCTCTATGACTATTCTGATGACATCAAAAGGTTTGGAGATAGGAAATTTGCAGACTGATCCATAGAACTACTGTTGAAGACTTGAAGTGATTGAAGACTTGAAGACTAGTTCTTTAGGATGTTTACCTGGAGCTTGGTTACTCCTGTTATCCTAATTTACTATGTAGTTTTTGTATTTTTGCTGACTGAGCTTAACTGTATCATGTATTGATGTTATCTGTAATCTTTAGTTGTAACTTATCTGAAGAACTTACTCTCAGATAGTATTCTATAAAAGATAACTTGTCAGCAAAGATCACACCTTGTGATTTGGTTGATGTTTACTTTCTGCACTTAATTATATGAATTGAAAGATCATAAGAAATGATTAAGTGGTGGATTGTTTCCTCATCCAGATTTGTAATAGGTAAAGATAGTCATCGTTGACTGATCAAAAAGGGGGAAATTTGTTGGGAAATTTCTTGAGAAATTTGTTAGGAATTTTGTTAGATATTTTGCAAAGAATATTCGTTTAGTTTTGATCAGCAACATGATGACTTATCTTAGTATCAGAAAGGTGATTAGTACTCTTGGTTCACTTGAACATTGTAAAAGAGGAAACCCACTAAGTATGATAGTCTAGCTAATCTTGTATAGGATGTTAGGTCTCAAAATGTAATTTTTATTTTATGAAGAGAAGACCAAGAAGAAGACATCCAGGCAGAAAGCTCAGCGACATTGAAGACTTGAAGAAAACTGCACAAGATTACTTAAACTGTTTTTCAGATACCTTAGCCAGATATCTTGAAGACACGAATAGTTTTAAACAAACTGTGTCACAAGAGATATCTGAGAAATAAGAGACATATCTGAAAACAAGGAAAGTGTCCACATATATCTATTCTCAGATACCTTGAGCTTTAACCACGTTTCTGAAAAAGAAACATATATATTGCAAACAAAGTTGTTTCAATAAATACAAGTGGTATCTGAAGATTGAAGATAAGGACGTGCAAAGAATCAGATAACACTAGTCTCTGATATAAAGCATAGTTCCATTGACACTACAGGACAAAAGTATAGTACAATGCATTTAATGCACGGACAGAGATGTCTGAATAAAAGCAACGGCAGCTTCTGAAGAAGAAGACAAAACTCACATAAGATTATACACAGATATCAATAGTTTGAATTTGAGCCTAACATATACTATTCAAACGGCACTCAAATTCATCTATAAATATCAACACTTAGACTGATTGAGAAGATACCTTAGACACACCTTGAACTGCATACAAACGCTGAACATCTTACTCTCTCAAAGCAACTTACTTACTCACAAAGCTTTCTGTTGCGACCAAAGCATTTGATCTTGAGTAACACTGAAGTTCTAAGTGTCCTGATCCTAAACAAGCAAAGCTATCTGTGAAGGAGTTGAATCAAAAGATCAACTATCTGAGATTCATTCTCTTGAACAGATATCATAAGACTTGGGTCAGTAAAATCGAACAAGATACCATACGCTGTAAAGTGTATTAAGTACCTTGATTCACAGAGCTATCTGAATAACTGAATAAGTTATTAAAGAAGCTCATCTGACAACTCAAACCAAAACCAACACCATAACTGGCGTGGAGTACATGAAGTACTTAGTTTGAAAAATCAGGGAATAACTCCAAGGTTACCGGAGTATAGGAAGTACTTGATTTGGGAAACTAAGGAATAACTCCAAGGTTATTGAGTATAGGAAGTACTTAGCTTGGGAAGCTAGGGAATAACTCAAAGGTTTCTGAGTATAGGAAGTACTTGGTCAGGAAAGCCGGGAACAACTCAGGGGAACATTTGGTCAGAACCAATTGTTTAAGAATCTTAGAATATGATTATTGTAAGGAGAACTCAATTATCTGTTCTAGTGAATTCTAGGTCTCTGATAGACCGAAGTGGATTAGTTGGAGGATTACGCCACCTCCAGATACCACTATACTTGCTGTGTTATTTACCTTTCTGTATTTACTTTTCAGCAACACACACACACACATTAACTGTTTCTGCACTTATCTTTATTAAGTCTTCCGCGCTCTGATTCTAAGTATCAGATATCTGAGAAATAGTTGTTATCGACAAAAGTTTTAAAAGACTATTCACCCCCCCCCCCCCTCTAGTCTTTTACTTTGCCGTTATCTGGACTAACAGCATCATTGTGTTCAGCTTGTTGGGTATCTTGATGAGACTTGGGAGGTGATAATGATGGAGCTTTTTGAGCAATTGAGGGAGTAGCCTTTTCTCCACTCTCTTTGCTAGCTTTCTGAATCCCGCCTTGTCCAGGTTGGGGATCATCATTATGATCATCATCATCATCACTCTTGTTCTTTGTTTCTTGGTTTGGATGCTCAGAGGGAGGTTCTTGATAATCATTTTCGTCCATCTCCTCGTCATCTTCTGAAACCAGGTTGATCACATTTGGGAATGTAATCATCCTCCCATTAACTTCTTCTTGTTCAGCAGGATAAGTAGTGAGCTTGCTAGGCAAGGCAGGATGGGTAACCATCTACTCTTGGGTTTGAGCATCCGCAGACTTGAAATATGCTATAAGTCTTTGTGCTACTTCATGAATGAAGTCTTCATGCATTAGAGTGGCAAATGAGTAGGACTCTGTAGGGAACAATGCATGGATATAATCCTCCAGATTTAGGGCAATTGCTCTTTTCTCGACGTCGATTACTCGCTACTTGTAAAGGTCAGCTTTTCTGAGTTTCTGCCATTGTCTGAAGCACTTGAGATGTTTCTTTAAGGTGTGCTTCTGGAAGGCCTTGAGTAAATCAACTGGCACTAGACTTTGAGCCTGAAAGAAAGTGTTCAAGTTAGTTTTGTTCAAACCACTTGTGTTAGTATCTGTGTGCAGAAGTGAGCTTTCTGAGCATACCTGTGTAGAAACACTAGGCTCATCTGCTTGGATTTTTGCTTCTTGGGCACAGAGGCCTCAGATACTTTGGTGTGAGGAGAAGTTTTATCCTCATCAACCTTTCTTTCTGCTTGAACCTGAGAGTTAAAATCAAACATGTTTTAGAAACTTTAATGTAAAAGATAGGTGGAAAAGTGCTTTCTGAGACTTCACTTACTTCCAAGTGAGGAAGCTCAGTAGCATGTTCCTCAGAAACCTTGGGGGTTTCTGGCACCTTTTTTGCAGATGCTGCTTGTTCAGCAGTTTTAGCTTCTTTTGGAGGAGATGACACAATTGTTTCTCCATCCAATTGTTCTTCCGAGCCTGTAAGAATGTATATAAGAGATTTTAGTAGTGGTTTTTCAGAGCATTCTGAAGAAGACTATTATCGATTACTTACCTTCTCAAAGAAGGCTCAAGAATACTTCCTCGTAAAGCTTTTCACGGAATCTCTAGGTTTTGGGGTGTTGGTTCCACCACCACTACTTCCTCGATTGGAGCCTAAGAAGAGGCATTAAGAATATTAGAACATAAGAGCAATTTTAGTTAGTTATTTCTTGTTCAGAGATAACTTTACTACCGTGGATGTGCTCTTCTTGATGTTCCGAGGTTGGAGGAACCTCTTCTTGGTTCAAGGGGTGGATGTTTTTCCCCAAAGTGTGTCTCCAAGTGGCTCAATAAATACAAATTTTATGAGTAACAAGTTAACATACAATTATGTTGACATGTTAGATACAAACTATCTTTGTTACTTGAATAGTCAGTCGGTGATCATTGATCTCTTGAACTTGTGGTGATTCCACGTCTCTCTATGCTCATTATTGATCTCCTCTGCAGATCATTCGAGTCTCCATCTCGCTGATCCCTTTCCGAGTTGAGCTCTCTCGGAAGGTTGAGGAACCTGCTCAAGAATGTGGTTTTCTTCAGAATATTAAGTGTTGGCATTGTGAATGTGGAAGCAATGGCAACATCTTCCATCATTCTATCTTCCTCACCTGTGCCTTCTTCTTCCTGGCAAGGGGCTCTTGTCTTCAAGAGTCGAGCTTGAAGCTCCTCCATGGGTCTCATACTTGAACCTTTTGAGTACTTTTGCAAGTACTTCATCATCCTCGAATCACTATTTTGTGTTCGTGCGGACCCATCTATGATATTTCTATCATCTCGAGAATTCGAGCATTCTCGTTCATGACTGACTCTGGGCATTCTGATTTGCCTTTCGAGTGTCCAACATCTTCGAGACCTTGTCTCCAAAAGGTTGTGCCTCTTGTATGATTAGGGACTGGAGGCTCTTTGCTATGAGTCCTCTTTCTCTTGGCAACCTGGAGGTTTAGCTTTGGCTTGCTCGGAGACCTCCTCACCTTGTCGTGCGCTTTTCTTCTTCTACCTTCGAAAAGTTCTCAAGAAGAAGTTTCTCCTTTTCTTCAAAAGCGTGTGCGAAAAGGAGTTGGTGGCGATTTCTGCCTCTCGAGAGTGATTCCCATTGTTTCGAATGTAATGTATCCCGAGACCAAAGTACATATGGCCTTTGGCTCAAGAAGGCCATTGATGATTTTGGGCTCAAATTCCTCAATGTGTCCAAGAAATTTGTCAAGGCGTATTTCCCCAATTGAAGTGGGTTTCCGCCTTCATGCTTCTTGTTCAAGATGCATCATCATCCATCTCTCCATGCTTATCCGTCTACTCCACCTTTGTTGCCATCAAAGCAACGGACGAATGAGAGCTAAAGTACTCCAGAGTTCGAGATGACTAGTTCGATGGCCTTCGAACAAAGTCTCCGGCAACCTTTGCATTTTCTAACTGGATTGCTTCAAATAGCTCTTTGACGCCTTGAATCATGGAAGCGTCCTTGATGTTGATGTCTTCAAATGTTCCTCGATTTTTCAATCGGAATATCTTGCAGAAAGTCTTGCAGTCTAGAACAATTTATTGTCCTTGTACTTCAGTCTGCATGTATTTTTCTTCTTCATCATTCACAAATTTTGTGAAGATTTTGGTGTTGTTATAGAACTCCAGTACATCCAGTGTGGATAGTCCACTGGGTGCAACAGATAGAAGCTTGTAGATATGGGAATTCTTCAGCATTCCCAATATTAGTTTCCTTTATGGTTTTGAAGATATAACTGCTGGTACATATCTCTTTACTAGAAAGGCTCCCCAATTCATTTTGTGTTTAGGGTTCCAAATCATGGGGTAACTTTCCCATATGCTTATTCAACACCTTAAGTTCCTTTCCTCCTTGCTTTTCAGCAGGAGCAGAGGATGTTGCCTTAGGGTTCTTGGTGGTCATCTTCTTGGGTGCCATCTCTTATATAGAGTTTAGAGTGAGTGTTTTTTCAGATGAATATTGCACAATTAATCGAGATTAGTCTAACTTTTCAGAAGACTATGCACAAGAAGTTGAGTTTTGCAAAGGGGTTTTGCAGAAATCTTGAGAGATTTTGCTGTTTTGATGCAAGTTTGAAATTTCGGAATTGGTAAAAGTGTTTGTCTTTTGCCCAAATCCTATATATATATCGCATAAAGTGTACATAGATACAACATACATATAGCTGAATATGAATGCGTGTCTTTGCATCTGCATAGGCGTGGTACGTCCTTTGTACTTCATTAAATGCGTAGTGGGCCATGTCTGCATTTCTCAACAGACATTACTTGCTTTGTTTTAATCTCAACATTTGAGATCAAACGTTTATTCATCAAGGGCTTATATTGAATATCTTGTAATGATATCAATCAACAAATGGTAATGTGCCGACTTGATGGATTTTTAATATGCTATATTCATTGTGTCACTTAGTAAAGAGTAGGAACACTTAATCGTTTGAGCTTATCATTCTGAGTGTCAAGTCCTTATCTATATATTGTTTATCATGAAAATGGTAAAAATACAAGACATTGCACATGTTTGACTTTCAGAACTTATACCTTTTGGGCTTTGTGTGTCCATTTCTCTTTATGACTACATAGCTTTCTAAATTCAAGTGTCAGAAGCTTCAGTTGTTTGAATGTATTTGACCCACTCTCAGTAAGTAAGTTCTAGTTTTATTTACTTATTAAGTGTGTACCGACCTTTGCCTTTCTGGATACCCGTTCCAGAAATGTTTTGCCTTTCTGAGTGTTGCTACTCAGAAACCTTTGCATCACTTCTTATCAACTGGCTTTCGAGAACCCGCTCGAGGCCTACTCACTTATTCGTCTTTAGAGATTCGTGACAATTTTTCAGTCCTTAGGCAACTCCATTAATCCAAGATTATGTCTTAAGGTCAAGAACCGCTTTCTTGTAAGGGCTTAGTGAAGATATCCAAGTTGGTCTTCCGTGCAATCTTGAGTATCTCTATATTGCCTTTCTCAACATGGTCTCTGATGAAGTGGTGTCTAACATCAATGTGCTTTGTTCGCATGGAATTTGGGGTTCTGTGATTTCAATAGCACTTGTGTTATCACGTAAAATGGGAGTTTTCTTCATTGAGTCCATAGTCTCGAGTTGTTGTTGAATCCACGTAATTTGTGTTGCACAACAACCAAAGACAATATATTCAGCCTCTGTGGTAGAAGTTGCAATTGAGTTTTGTTTCTTGCTAAACCATGAGATAAGTCTAGTTCCCAGAAACTGACAAGTTCCTGAGGTACTTTTCCTATCAAGCATTGATCCAAAGATAATCGGATCCGAGTAACCACCAAACTCAATCCACTTTCTTTAGGATACCACAAACCTACATCTATCGCCTTTCACATACCTTAATATTTTCATAGCAATGTTGTTGTGTGATTGCATTGGATTTGTTTAAAATCTAGCACACACTCCAACTGCATATTGAATATCAGGTCTGCTTGCAGTAAGGTAAAGTAGTGAACCTATCAATTTCCTATACTTGTGTTCATCAACACTCTTATCTGATTCAGTATAGGTCATCTTGGTTCCAATGCTCATAGGTATCTTAGCATTCTTTTCAGAAGGCTTAAGTTTGAACTTTGTGAGCATGTCTTTTGCATACTTTGTCTGACAAATGAATATTCCATCATTGAGTTGCTTGACTTGCAATCCTAGGAAATAGTTCAATTCTCCCATCATGCTCATCTCAAACTTACTTTTCATGAGATTTGCAAAGTCATCACAAAGTTGCTTGTCCTTAGATCCAAATATGATGTCATCAACATATACTTGAACTAAGAGTAGTTTCCCATCATGGTTTAAAGTAAATAAAGTTTTATCAACTTCACCTTTCTTGAAACCACTTTCCGTAAGGTATTTGCCAAAGTGTCATACCATGCTCTTGGAGCCTGTTTTATCCATAAAGAGCTTTTACGAGCTTATAGACCATTCTACTTCGAGGAAACTTCAAAACCGGTGGTTGTTCAATATAGACTTCCTCAACAAGTTCACCATTCAAGAATGCACTTTTGACATCCATCCGATAAACTTTAAAGTCTTTATGAGTCAAAGGCTAGAAAGAGTCTTATTGCATCCAATCCGCAACAGTGCATATGACTCATCAAAATCTAAACCTTCACCGTGAATCCTCGCAACCAACCTTGCTTTGTTTCTCGTTATTTCACCAGATTCATTCATCTTGTTTCAAAACCCACTTAGTTCCAATCACGTATATTCCTTCTACAAATGGAACTAGTTTCAGACTTTGTTTCTTTCAAATCGATCCAACTCTTCTTGCATTGCGTAGATCCATCTTGGTCTCTTAATGCTTCTTCTATAGTTTTGGTTCAATGTTTGAGATGAAACATCCAAAGAGAGAATTAGCATTTTCATTATTGCTCTCCTAGTCCTAACACCTTGATTGATTGGTCCAATTACATCTTTGCGGGATGATCCTTGATCCATCTCATCATGGATTTAGGGCTAGTAGGTCAACATCTATGTGATCTGAATGTGAATCACTATGATTATGACTTGATACTTCTTCAAGATTCTGACATTTGCACCTCGGAAGGGCGGTGAATGTCCGACACTTTCTCGAGGTGAGAGCTTTACGACATGCCTGCCGAGAGGTCATTTCGAATTAGCTATCCGATGAACATCTTCGATTCATTTCGGAATTCTCATAGGAAATTCTTCATCATGTCTGAGAATCATCTGGTTGTTACTAGGCATTTCATGCTTTTCTTCCTCAGAGTCATCCTCTCTTTCCACAATGATGTTTTTCCTTTCTGAGAGTTCCTCTTCAGAATCCTTTATCATTAGTTCCTTGAACCTTTCTGAGAGTTCATCAGCAAGAGGTGTTTTCTTGCTTCCTTCATAGAATACAACATGAACTGATTCTTCAATCTTCTTTGTTCTTTTGTTGTAAACTCTGTATGCTTTGCTATTCATAGAATAACCAAGAAACACACCTTCATCTGCCTTTGGTTGAAATGTTCTTAGATACTCTTTTCCATTGTTAAGAACAAAACATCTACAACCAAATACTTTTAGATGTTTGATATTAGGGGGTCTACCAACCAAGAGTTCATAAGGGGTCTTGTCATGGTGTTTGTTTATCAAACATCTGTTCTGAGTGTAGCATGCTGTGTTTACAGCTTCAACCCAATAAACTTCTCTTATCTCAATGTCAGCTAGCATTGTCCTTGCTACTTCTTTAAGTGTTCTATTTTTCCTTTCTGCAACACCATTTTGTTGTGGTGTTCTTACAGAGGAAAGTTGGTGTTGTATACCTTTGCTGGTACAAAACTCCTTAATGTACTGGTTGACAAACTCAGTACCATGGTCTGTTCTGATTGCAGATACCTTGTCATTTTTCATGACTTCAAGCTTATTCAACAAGTTTGGTATCTCCACCCTTGCATCGATTTGTGCTTGGAAAGACAACCCAAGTGAATCTTGAGAAGTCATCTACAACAACAAGACCATACTTCTTTCCTGCATAACTAGTTACAGATGATTCAAAAAGATCCATGTGTAATAGTTGCAGTGGTCTAACACTAGAGTGTCTGATTTTGGACTTGAAAGAGATCTTAGATTGTTTCCCCATCTGACAGGCAGAACATATACCATCCTTTATAAAAGATGTTTTGGGAAGGCCAACCACTAACTCTTTCTTGGCAAGTTTGTTCAGAGTTTTGAAATTCAAGTGACTCATTCTTTTGTGCCATAACCAGTGCTCTTCTGTGTGACCTGATTAACTCACCATGAGACATTCTTCAGTTGTGGCAGATGCCCAGTCGGCAACATAAAGATCGCTTTCCGAAAGCAACCAAGATGCTCGCTTGACTCATTGTCAATAAGTTTGCAATACTTTGCTTTGAATTTCACAGTAAATCCCTTGTCTGCAAACTGGCTCATGCTAAATAGATTATATTTCAAACCCTTAACATGTAATACGTCAGTGATAGTTAATGATCCTAATTTGACATTGCCAAATCCCAGAGAGGGATTTAATTCTCCTCCAGCAAATCTGATGTTTGGTCCATTGTTGCAAGCTTTGTAGTTGACCAGATTTGCTTTGTCTCCTGTCATGTGCTTTCTGCATCCACTATCAAATAGCCATTGAGCCTTAGTCCAAGAGGCGTTCTGCACAAAACAGGAAACAGGAGTTAGGTTCTTGCTTCAGAGATAGAACCATTTAGACTAAACATTCTTCCAGTAGGAATCCACATTTTAGTGAATTTCTTGGGAGTTTGTTTTTGTCTAACTTGATCAGAAGGAGATGCAATAAAATCAATAATTTTGATCTCAATTTTCCTTCTTGTGGTGTTTCTAGGTGTTCCTTTTGGTGCTTCGACCACAGGTTTCGGATTGCTTTTCAAAGAACTTAGCCTTTCCGCCGTGTTCCTTCTAGCTCGCATTCAGTTTTTCAGTGGCTTGAGATTTCTTCCACTTCTGTCTATTGCTACGTGCAATATCAGCCTTGCGCCATTGTTCTTGTCCTTCCTTATATTGTTGCAGAAGAACTTTTCCAATAGCACGATAGCCAATGCCATTTCGAACACATTTGGCTTTCTGAATACGTTCTTCAGAAACCTTACTAGTTTCTGCACCATCTTTATTTTCATAAAATGGTACAGTAGAGAATTTGCCTATTCCAGCAATTCTTCCTTTCCTAGTAATGTATCAATGTGGATGGTTACATGTCTGAGCGTTATGTTTCTTTTCAGAAACCTTATCCGCAAGTTTCTTGTGAACTTGTTGTTCTTTCAAAGGCTGGGTTGCTACTCCTTTTCCTTTGTCAACTACCCTAGCTTTCTGACCAATGCTATAGGTGGTTGAAGAACCATTCTGTTGACTTTTTACAAAGGTCAACCTTTCATCACTCTTCTTCAGAGGAGATGAATTACTCGATTGTTCATCAAGTCCAAGTCCACCTTTCTCAGAGGGATCTCTCAGATAGGATTGAACCTCAGTGAGAGTGTCACTAGCCTTTGCATAAGATTGGAAGGATAGCTCTTTCTTTCTGAGTTCTTCATTCTCAGAAAGCAGCTTTATCATTTTCTTAGTAAGTTCATCAAAGGCTAGTTTGTGAGAATTTTCATTCTCAGATATCTGAGATTTCAGAAAGGCTATTTCAACGTTCTTGTTCTCAGATACTCTGGTTAGCTCAGAAACTACTTTTTCAAGAGTTTCTTTGCTTTCCTCTAGAATTCTAGTTTTGGATTGTGCTTCCAGAAATTCTTTCTCATAACGATCCAATTCACTCTTGACCAACTCCAGATCCTCAATTCCATCATCACTCTCATAGTACAAAAATTGTGAATTGTTAGTTACCTCATCAGCCATATGACACATTTCAATGTTGGAGATGTCTGGACCAGCAATCTCAGCAACTCCACACATTTCTTTCTTCTTAGGGTCGAAGTCAATTACATCGTGGGTGTTGGTCCAGATAACGGCAAAGTAAAAGACTAGAGGGAGGGGGGTGAATAGTCTTTTAAAACTTTTGTCGATAAAATCTATTTCTCAGATATCTGAGTAGATATCTGATACTTAGAATCAGAGCGCGGAAGAATTAAGATAGATAAGTGCAGAAACAGTTAAAGTGTGTGTGTGTGTGTGTTGCTGAAATGTAAGTACAGAAAAGTAAATAACACAGCAAGTATAGTGGTATCTGGAGGTGGCGTAATCCTCCAACTAATCCACTTCGGTCTTCCAAAGACCTAGAATTCACTAGAATAGATAATTGAGGTCACCTTACAAAAATCCTATTCTAAGATTCCTTAAACAGATGGTTCCCAACCAAATGTTCCCCCTGAGTTGTTCCCCGGCTTTCACAGCCAAGTACTTCCTGTACTCAGAAACCTTTTTGAGCTATTCCCTAGCTTCCCAAGATAAGTACTTCCTGTGCTCAATAACCTTGGAGTTATTCCTTAGTTACCCAAATCAAGTACTTCCTATACTTCGTTAACCTTGGAGTTATTCCCTGATTTTTCAAACTAAGGACTTCCTGTACTCCACGCCAGTGATGGTGTTGGTTTCGGTTTGAGTTGTCAGATGAGCTTCTTTAATAACTTTTTCGCTAATCGATAGCTCGTGAATCAAGTATACTTAATACACTTTGCAATGTATGGTATCTTGTTCTTTTCTTGACCGTCTTGATAAGTGTTCAAGAGAATGAATCTCAGATACTTGATCTTTCGTTTCAACTCTTTCACAGATAGCTGTGCTTTTTTAGGATCAGGACACTTAGAACTTTAGTGCTACTTAAGATCAAGAGCTTTGGTCGCAACAGAAAGCTTTGAGGATAAGTAATTTGCTTTGAGAGAGTAAGATGTTCAGTAAGTTTTGTGTTTCAGCGTCGTGTATTCTCAAGCTGTCTAAGAGTTGATATTTATAGATGAATTTGAGTGCCGTTTGAATAGTATCCGTTAGGTTCAAATTCAAACTATAGATATCTGTGTATAGTACTGTAGCAGGTTTTGTCTTCTTCTTCAGAAGCTGCCGTTGCTTTTGTTCAGACATCTATGTCCGTGCATTAAATGCATTGTACTATACTTTTTGTCCTGTAGTGCCAACGGAACTATGCTTTGTATCAGAGACTAGTATTATCTGATTCTTTGCACGTCCTTATCTTCAATCTTCAGATACCACTTTTATTGAAACAACTTTGTTTGCAATATATATATTTCTTTTTCAGAAATGTGGTTAAAGCTCAAGGTATCTGAGAATAGATATTTGTGGACACTTTCCTTGTTTTCAGATATACCTTTCATTTCTCAGATATCTCTTGTGACACAGTTTGTTTAAAACTATTTGTGTCTTCAAGATATCTGGCTAAGGTATCTGAAAAACTGTTTCAGTAATCTTGTGCAGTTTCTTTAAGTCTTCAATGTCGTTGAGCTTGTTCTGCTTGGATGTCTTCTTCTTGGTCTTCTCTTCATAAAATAAAAATTACATTTTGAGACCTAACATCCTATACAAGATTAGCTAGACTATCATACTTAGTGGGTTTCCTCTTTTACAATGTTCAAGTGAACCAAGAGCACTAATCACCTTTCTGAGACTAAGATAAGTCATCATGTTGCTGATCAAAATCTAAACAGATATTTTTGACAAAATATCTAACAAATTTCCTAACAAATTTCCCCCTTTTTGATCAGTCAACGATGAATATCTGACCTATTACAAATCTGGATGAGTGAACAATCCAACATTTAATCATTTCTTAAGATTTTTTCAATTCATTCAATTAAGTGCAGAAACTAAACATTAACCAAATCACAAGGTGTGATCTTTGCTGACAAGTTATCTTTTATAGAATACTATCTGAGAGTTATTTCTTCAGATAAGTTACAAAGAGAGATTACAGATAACTTCAATACATAAACCAAGTTTAGCTCAGTCAGCAAAAATACAAAAATACATAGTAAATTAGGACAACAGGAGTAACCAAGCTCCAAGTAAACATCCTAATAGACTAGTCTTCAAGTCTTCAAGTCTTCAAGTCTTCAACAGTAGTTCTATGGATCAGTCTGCAAATTTCCTATCTCCAAACCTTTTGATGTCATCAGAATAATCATAGAGAAGTGTTACGAAAGCATCTCAGTGTCTCTGGCAAATCCACAGACCTCTTTGTAGGTTTTGGTAGGATTTTTCTTGACAAAATGTTTGACCCATAGATACTTTTCCCACTTCCAGGCATGCTCTATTCTGATATCTGAAAGCTTGAAGTATTCGTAGATAATCCTCAGATATCTGATGTCACCCTTGTATTGATCTTCAGTTAGATAGAACGACTCATAGGGTTCCACAAACAGTCTTGTTGTACTGTTCTGTGATATTCAGAATTTTGTGCACATCATCTGGCTTTCCATATGGACATTCATCAGAGAGGTCCTTTCTCATGGCTTCAGTTCTCTTGACAACTTCAAAATCCAACCAGGCTTTAATGTGATTGGTTTTGATCAAGGTTGGCTTATCTTTTCTCCATGCCATAAGTTGTTTATGGATTGGTTCTGGAAATCTTGAATTTACCAATAGATGCTTAAGTTCCAGAATCCAATAGCCATTTTTCTGATTGATGCACCTGTAGACAGAGGAATCATTGTCATACTTCACATACTCTATTTTGGCTTCTTTTGGCCTGAGTGGAAGTTGACTTTGTCTTTGCTCCGCTCTCAGTCTGTTCCTTCCCTGTCTTGAATTCTCTTTGGGGTTGTTGCTTGAAGAACCACCCTGGATAGACTTGGTATTTCCAGAGGGTGTTTTAGCTGCTAGGGGCTTTGCAGCTATGGGCGTAGTTAGGCTTTCAATTTTCCTTTTCTTGTGAAGAGGAGCTTCATCTTCATCAGTTTCCTCATCATCATCAAGATTAAATCTTGTGAGAGTTTTACAGCCTTCTTCATTGCCCAGGGACTTGATTTGGCCTTCTTCTTCTTCAGAAGATTCATCAATCCCTTTAACTTGTCTTCTCCTTGGAGCCTTGGTACTCCTTGGAGGTTTCTGTGCCATGGCCCTTGTTATCATTGTAGTTCCTTCAGTAGGTTTCTGGGAAGCAGCTACTATTTGCAAAGCAGCTTGGCTTGAGGAGGGTTTATTGATTCTGAGTGGTGGCTGGGAAGTTTTCATGTTTCTTCTTCCTCTCTGAGCCGCACCACCTCCAGATTTCTTCTTGTTTTCTTCTCCTTCTTCCCATTCCCCCTGACTTTGAGGTCCAGATTTGTACACTCTTTCCCCCTTAGTCATTGTTGGCTGACTCAGTCTCATAAAAGAATCTGAGAGAGAGAGTTAAAATGACCTTGTAAATAATTATAGGCAGTGACCAACTTATGAAGTTCGGCTTTGAGCTCCTGATTTTGCTTGATAAGTCCATTGTCCTTATCAGTGAGCTCTGCCAATGGGCCTAGGATGGCATCTGCTTTTCCAGCATTGTAACTTGCCTCTAGGAAAGCTTTTTCAGCTAAAGACGCACCATCGTCCCTTATCATTCCCAGATCTTTCTGAGCAATGACTATGCTAGTTGTTCTCTGAGTGATGAGCTCAGTGAACTTTTTCATTTCAGATGGGACGGAGGCAATTACTTCCTTGTTCTGTGAAGACATCTCCTTTTTCAGATGAGCCAGTACTTGGTATCTGTTCATGTATTCATGGGAGTGGACATTTGGCAGTTTGCTGAAAGTTTCAGGAGCAATCAGTTTCCTTTTCAAGTGTGAAACAGCTAGATGTTCATTGCGATGCTCTGCCAAAGTCTTGTCTTCTTCATCATCGAAATCACCGATGATCTTCATCCTCTTGGACATTCTCATCGATTGTGTCGAGTCCAGCAACCATCTCAGAGATTGGTTTCTTCCCTTTTTGGGAGGAGGATGGTACATCTTTTGAAGATGATGCAGCCTTAGCATCATGCTTAATTTCGGATACTTCTTCAGTATCGAGTTCTTTGGTGATGGCATTCACAGCATCCTGTAGTTCTTTGGTGAAGGTGGAGCTGTTGTTCTTCTTCCAATAGTTGTCTGAGTTGAGCAGTTCTGGTTTGATTGTTTAATATTTTCTGATTGGTTTCTTCAGAAAGCTCAACTACTTGTTCAAGATAATGGCGGGTGTTGGGAAGATGGATGAGTAGATTTCTGAGGAGATGGGGACGGAGATTTTTGTGAAGTCTTTTCAGTGTGCTTTTCAGCAGCTGAGGCATTATTCCTTAGCGAAATTCCTCTGGTCCCTGGTGCAGGGGCATCATCATCATCCTTTTTGTCTGTGTCATCCTTTTGGTGATGGTCAGTGGGAGGTTCATCGAAGTCATTTTCGTTTATCTCTTCCTCCTCATCATCTTCAGATACAAGATTGATCACTTCAGGAATATTGATCTTTTGCCCATTAACCTCGTCTTGTTCAGAAGGTATAAATTGCAGAGTTTGGGGCAGAACTGGCTTGAATGCCATCTGTAATCTTGTCTGACCATCTGCCTGTTCAAAGGCTTGTATCAAACTGTGCGCCACTTCTCTGGAGAAATCCTTATGCAATAGAGTCGCAACTGTGTACTGTTCGGTAGGGAACATTGCATGGATATATGTCTCCAAGTCAAGAGCTCGTGCTCTCATTTGGTTGATCTGTGATTCTCAATATTTCAGAGAGATCAGAGCACCTTAACCTTTGCCATTTCTTGAAGCATTGAATATGCTTTGGCAGGGTGTGAGCTTTGAAGAAGGGAAGTAGGTCCCTTTTCTCATCATTGGGAGCCTGCTTTGCACTTGTTTGAGCCTGAAAGAAAGAGTTTTGAGTGAGCTTCAAAACTTTTATAGATATCTGAGTAGAAGTGTAGTTTAGTTTCTGAGTTACCTGAGTAAGTACTTCAGGCTCAGAGACTTGTGCTACTGAGACAATTGGTGTCTCAGATATCTTGTTGTGAGGCGGAGACTTGGAAGTCTGGTCCTCATCAACCTTTCTTTCTTGAACCTGAGAATTAAAATTATCACAATACTTAGGAAATTTTATCAAGAAAACTTTAGATGACACAGATATCTGAGAGGTCAATTACCTCCATGGGAGGCTCAGATATTTGTTTCTCAGAGACTTGTGCAGTCTCTGGAATCTTTTCTTGTGATGAAGGCCTTGATGCCTCATCAGTTTCCATGAGTGCAGGGGATGTCGCAACTCTGTCCCCTTGCACTTCTACTTCTGAGTGAGCCTGTGAGTAGAAAGTATTGAGTAATTTAGAGAAGAAGTTTTAGTTAACCCAAGGTGAAGAATATTTATCATTGATTTTCATATACCTTCATACTGGAAGGCTCAATGATCTGTTCTTCAGAAACCTTGTTGGTTTCTGGGTTTTCTTCTGGCATTTCTGCCTTATCTTCCTCTTTCTCAGTTGGAGCCTGTTAGAAACATTCACTTAATTGGTTAATTAAATTATCGTATAACTGAAAAATGACAACTTAAGAAACATTTTATAACCTGTAGGACAGGCTCAGATTTCTTAAGAGGTGAGGTTGATGAGATCTCTTTCTCAGTTCTTGAGGCAAGCTTTCCAGCTTCCTCATGTCCTTGTGTTTCTAACTCAGCCTGTAACAAAGAATTTCTATAAATAACAAGATGTACAAGCATAAAATTTGCACAAGATAAGAGTTAAACCATTCAACTACCTGATCCATGTCAGGCTGATTGGTCTCTGAAACTTGTGACCTTTCTATACATTGGTCATCTTGTTCCAGTATTTCTTCTCTGTTTGAAGTTTCAGGTACTTCACACCTTTCCTGAGTATGCAACTCAGTTGCCTCCCCTGGTTGATCATTCTGAGTAGATGTCTCAGTTTGATCCCTCTTATTGAGTTGGGGAACCTGTTCTTTTGCAGGATTTTCTTCAGCATACTACATTGCTGGTAATTCAAAATGGAGTTCATTTACCATTTCATCAACCACTTGTGGCTGTTGTGGTTGTTGTGTTTGTGGTTGTTGTAGTTGTCTGGAAGCAGAGGATTGGTCAGTAGAATGTTCTTCCAGATTTTTAGATGTGGCATTTTCATCAGCATCTGCCAGCACTAAATTACCACTCATCAGGGCTTCTTGAAGTTGTGCATAAGAAACGTTCCCTGATGAAGTATTTGTACCAACAACCTTTGCTATAGGTGCTTGTTCAGCAACCTGTGGTGTAGGTTCTTTTTCAGATACCTTTTCACCAGTTACTATTTCAGTAACCTTAGCCCTCTTTGCTCTTTCTAGGACTTGAGAGATGACTAGTTCATCATCTTCATCGTCAGAGCTCTCATCAGCATTAGGAACTGATTGGTCCATAACTCCTGCGGTTTCTGCAGATAGGGCTTGGTGTTTTTCACCACTTTTGGCAGCATTTATGAGTTCATCAGCAAGGCATTCTGCATTAGTCGCAACATTTCTGAATGCACTTTCTCTTGCTGAGTCTACTTGTGCAGTAGTTGATGATTCTTTTACAGCATTGATGAGTTGATCTGCCTTTATCAGTTCATCGGCAAGGCCTGTAGACATCTGAGAATCGACAACCTCTTTGGGTGTGTCTTCTGATTTGCCAGCAGACTTCTTTCTTGAAGTTTTGGGCTTCTTGGTCGCAACCTTTTCTTCAGATACCTTTTCAGACTTTCGCTTCTTAGAACCTTTACGAGACCCGTAACCTTTTTCATCAAGTTTGTATACTCATATTTGTAGAGTAGTTCTTTGTTGGCTATTTCAAATTCTCTCTGAGCTTAATGCCAAGCTTCTCCAGCAAGTAGCATATCTTCAGACCATAGCCTACTATGGCCTTTGGCTCAGCTAGTCCTTTGGCAATCTTAGGCTCGAAGCCTTGAATCTTCTTCACAAACTTCATGAAGGCGTACTTTCCCCAGTTAAAAGGGTTTTCCAGCCTTTTGTCTTGTTGATTCAGCAAGAACATCATGATCCATCGTTCTTGGCTTATTTGGTCAGCACCTCCTTGTAGACCATCAAAGCATATGTGAAGAATGCAAGCCAATACATCCCAGTGAACCATCAGATGTCTGGTTCGGATGTCAGCAAGCTTCAACTCAGTGGGTGTATCTGATTTTTCAAGATCACACACGTCACTGTACAATTTGTTAACACCTTCAAGGAGATCATCATCCTTGGTGTTTATTTTAAAATCCTTTCCAAGATTTTGAAACTCAAACAACTTACAGAAAGTTGTTAAGTCCATAAGGATTTCCTTTCCTTGGACTGAGGTTTTGACAGACACTATTTCAGTGCCTTTAGAAACACAGGAAATTATCCTGGAGTTGTTGTAGAATTCCAACACATCGAGTGATGATATTCCACTTGGGCGAGCAGATAGAAAATCCTTGATTTGTGCCTTTTCAAGCATGTCAAGAATCAGCTTTCTGTCGGCTTGGTTCTCTATTGCAGCCGTGAGGTATTCCTCAACCATGGCACCACCCCAAATCATTCTGTGATTTGAAGTCCAATGGTCAGGATTAAAATCTCCTACTAGTCGGTTGTTCACAATAACCAACTCTGGTGCTTGCTTTTCAGCAGTACCAGTGGAGGATTGAGATTTCAGTGTAGAAGAATTCTTTGGGGCCATCTCTTTATATAGTGTAGAGAATTTGGATTGGTGTTTGAAAGAGATTTGATTCAGTAATTCTTTGCAGAAAAACTTAATCTTGATTTGCAGAGATTGTAGAAGGTTTGTAGAGAATCAAGAGAAGGTTTTGCTATTTTTATGCAAGTCTGAATGTTGGATTAGGCGAAAGTGATCTCTTTTGCCAAAATCCTATATATATAGCAACGTAATTCTAACAAACATATACACACAAATTGGTTTTGTATGTATGTATCTGTGAATTGCAGTGAGGCGTGGGTAAAAGTTTGTTCGGCATTAAATGCATAGTGGGCCACGTCTGAATTTCAACAGTCCACTATTTACAGAGAATTAATTTCGTCCGTTAAGATCAAACGCTTAATTTCATCAAGGGTCACCATTGCTTCTTCAGCAATGATCACAATCAGCAATTGTGATTGTGCCCAATTAATGAATTTTGGCGATTTGCTATCTGAATCACAATTCTGTGTGACTAAGAACATTGTTTGTATCTGAGTCTATCTCATACTCAATATTTGTCCAAGTTTTACAAAGATAGAAATAATACAAATTTCAAGAGAGTAGTTGACTGCAGACAGTTGTACTATTCTCTTTTGTGTTCCCCTCACTGAGTGAACTAGATATCTGAGTTCCCGTCTCAGAGATCTTAAGCTGTCTTTTAGGTCTTTAGCCTTTTTGACTTCTGGATACCTGTTCCAGTTTTCTCTTTTCTCTTCTCTGGATGCCCGTTCCAGATACCTCTTCTCTGGATGCCCGTTCCAGATACCTCTTCTCTGGATTCCTGTTCCAGATACCTCTTTTCTTTCAGTTCATTGGTAGTTCCATTAGTCCAAGACTATGTCTTAAGGCTAAGAATCTACTTTCTTGTAGTGGCTTAGTGAAGATATCTGCAAGTTGGTCTTCAGTGCCAATCTTGAGTATCTCTATATTGCTCTTTTCAACATGGTCTCTGATGAAGTGATGTCTAACATCAATATGCTTTGTTCTGGTATGAAATTTAGGATTCTGTGTAATCGCAATAGCACTTGTGTTGTCACAGAAAATGGGAGTTTTCTTCTCATCGAGTCCATAGTCTTTAAGTTGTTGTTGTATCCACAGAATTTGTGTTGCACAACAACCAGCAGCAATATATTCAGCCTCTGTGGTAGAAGTTGCAATTGAGTTTTGCTTCTTGCTAAACCACGAGATAAGTCTAGTACCCGACAAGTTCACGAGGTGCTTGTCCTATCAGCGATGATTCGAGATAATCGGCGTCGAGTACCCAGCTAAACTCAATCCGCTTTCTTTAGGATACCACAATCCTACATCTACTGTACCTTTTACATACCTTAATATTTTCATAGCAACGTTGTAGTGTGTTTGCATCGGATTTGTCTGAAATCTAGCACACACTCCAACGGCGTATTGAATATCAGGTCTACTTGCAGTGAGGTAAAGTTGTGAACCTATCAATTTCCTATACTTATGTTCTTCCACACTCTTATCTGATTCAGTATAGGTCATTTTGGTTCCAATGCTCATAGGTATCTTAGCATTCTTTTCAGAAGGCTTAAGATTGAATTTTGTGAGCATATCTTTTGCATACTTTGTTTGACTAATGAATATTCCATCATTGAGTTGCTTGACTTGCAATCCTAGAAAATAATTCATTTCTCCCATCATGCTCATCTCAAACTTGCTTTTCATGAGATTTGCAAAGTCATTACAAAGTGACTTGTCCTTAGATCCAAATATGATGTCATCAACATATACTTGAACTAAGAGTAGTTTCCCGTCATGATTTAAGGTAAATAAAGTTTTATCAACTTTACCTTTCTTGAAATCACTTTCCAGAAGGTATTTGGCCAAAGTGTCATACCATGCTCTTGGAGCCTGTTTCAGTCCATACAGAGCTTTCTATAGTTTATAGACCATTCTACTTTCTGAGGAAACTTCAAAGCCCGGTGGTTGCTCAACATAAACTTCTTCTGCAAGTTCACCGTTCAAGAATGCACTTTTTTCATCCATCTGATAAACTTTAAAATCTTTATGAGCTGCAAAGGCTAGAAAGAGTCTTATTGCATCCAATCTGGCAACTGGTGCATATGACTCATCAAAATCTAAGCCTTGATGCAGGTAAATCCCTTGGCAACCAATCTTGCTTTGTTTCTGGTTATTTCACCAGATTCATTCATTTTGTTTCTGAAAACCCATTTAGTTCCAATCACAGATATTCCTTCTACAAATGGAACTAGTTTCCGGTTTTGTTTCTCTCAAATTGATCCAACTCTTCTTGCATTGCAGATCCGATCTTGGTCTCCTAATGCTTCTTCTATATTTTTAGGTTCAATATTTGAGATGAAACATCCAAAGAGAATTAGCATTTTCACTATTGCTCTCCTAGTCCTAACACCTTGATTAATTGGTCCAATCACATCTTTTGCAGGATGATCCTTGATCCATCTCATCATAGGTTTAGTGCTAGTAGGATCAATATCCAAATGATTTGAATGTGAATCACTAGGATTTTGATTTGATACTATTTCAGTATCTAAGACATTTTGCTCCTCAGAAGGGCAATTAATGTCTGACACTTGCTCAGTGTTTGAGCTATCTGGAACATGTATTTCAGAGAGATTGTTTCCAGAGATAGCTTCATGATGAACATCTTCAGTTTCCATTTCTGGAAGTTTCATAGGAAATTCTTCATCATGTTTGTGAGTCATCTTGTTGTTACTAGGCACTTCATGCTTTTCTACGTCAGAGTCATCCTCACTTTCCATAATGATATTTCTCCTTTCTGAGGATTCTTCTTCAGAATCCCTCAGCAATAGTTCTTTGAACCTTTCTGAGAGTTCATCATTAGGAGGTGTTTTCTTACTTCCTTCACAGAATACAACATGAACTGATTCTTCAATTTTCTTTGTTCTTTTGTTGTAAATTCTGTAAGCTTTGCTATTCGTGGAATAACCAAGAAATACACCTTCATCTGCCTTTGGTTGAAATGTTCTCAGATAATCTTTCCCATTGTTTAGAACAAAACATTTACAACCAAATACTCTCAGATGTTTGATATTAGGGGGTCTACCAACCAAGATTTCATAAGGGGTCTTGTCATGGTGTTTGTTTATCAAGCATACATTACGAGTGTAGCAAGTGTGTTCTGACTTCAACCCAATAAATTTCACTTATTTCAGTGTCAGCTAGCATCGTCCTTGCAGCTTCTTTAAGGGTTCTGTTTTTCCTTTCTGCAACACCATTTTGTTGAGGTGTTCTTACAGAGGAAAGTTGGTGTTGTATACCTTTGCAGGTACAAAACTCTTTTATGTCTTTGGTTGACAAACTTCGATTACCATGGTCTGCTCGATTGCGGATACCTTGTCATTTTTCATGACTTCAAGCTTTTTCAAAGAAGTTTGGTATCTCCACCGGCATCGATTTGTGTTTGAAGACAACCCAAGTGAATCTTGAGAAGTCATCTACAACAACCAGACCATACTTCTTTCCTACATAACTAGTTACAGATGATTCAAAAAGATCCATGTGTAATAGTTGCAGTGGTCTAACACTAGAGTGTCTAATTTTGGACTTGAAAGAGATCTTAGATTGTTTCCCCATCTGACAGGCAGAACAGATACCATCCTTTCTGAAAGATGTTCTGGGAAGGCCAACCACTAACTCTTTCTTGGCAAGTCTGTTCAGAGTTTTGAAGTTCAAGTGACTCATTCTTTTGTGCCATAACCAAGGTGCTCTTACGTGTGACAGATTGACTCACCATGAGACATTCTTGATTTGTGGCGGATGCCCATCGGCAACATAAAGATCGCCTTTCCGAGCAACCAAAGTATGCGCTTTGACTCATTGTCAATTAGTTTGAAGTATTTTGCTTTGAATTTTATAGTAAAACCCTTGTCTGCAAACTGGCTCATGCTAAATAGATTATATTTCAAATCCTTAACATATGTCGTCGGTGATTGTTAATGTTCCCAATTTGACGTTGCCAAATCCCAGAGAGGGATTTAATTCTCCTATAGCAAATCTGATATCTGGTCCTGTGTTGCAAGCTTTGTAATCGACCAGATTTACTTTGTCTCCTGTCATGTGCTTTCCGCATCCACTATCAAATAGCCATTGTGCTTTAGTCCAGGAAGCATTCTGCACACAACAGGAAACAGGAGATTAGGTTCTCAATTTACAATTGGAACCATCAGGACTAAACAATTTTCCAGTAGGAATCCATTTTTGGATGAATTTCCTTGGAACATTCTTTTGTCTGATAGGAACATAAGGAGGAATTCTAATTGAATGATTATCATCATTGAGAATTATTTTCTTCCTTGGTGTGTTCCTAGGTGCTCCAATTGGTGCTTTCAGATACTTGTCAGGTTTCTGAGTTTGCTTTTCAGCAAACTTAGCTTTCCTTGCCAGATTTCTTCTAGCCCTGGCATTCAGATTTTCAGTGGCTTGATTTAACTTCCACTTCTGATAATTGCTTTGAGCAATTCTAGCCTTTAGCCATCGTTCTTGCTCCTGTTTGTATTCATGAGCAAGTCGTTTCCCGATGCCTTTATAGCCAATACCGTTTCGAGCACTTGAAGCTATCTGAGATCTTTTCTCGGACTTTGCTAGTCTCTGGTTGGTCCAATTTCTTTCCAGAAAAAGTGACATGGGAAAATTTGCCAGCTCCTACAATTCTACCCTTTTGAGAGACATAGCACTGTGGGTGTTTACACTTTTCAGTGTTGTGTTTCTTTTCAGTGACGTGCCCAACAGTTTTGTTTTTGACTTGTTTTTCCCACAAAGGTTTAGTCGCAACTGCCTTTCCTTTGTCAACAATCTTCGTCTTCTCACCGATACTATAGATTGCATGGGAACCATCTTGTTGAGTACTTACAAATGTTCTTCTTTCCTTACTCTTATTCAGAGTGATAGAACAATCTGTCTGTGTATTCAGCCCAAGTCCTTTCTTTTCTGAAGGATCTCTTAGGTAAGATTGTACTTCAGTAAGAGTGTCACTAGCTTTGGCATAAGATTGAAAAGATAATTCTTTCTTCTTAAGTTCCTTGTTCTCAGAAAGAAGATCTTCATATTTCTTTTGTAATTCAGCCATTGCTTCTTTATGTGACTTTTCAGTCTCAGATATCTGAGCTTTGAGAAATGCATTTTCAGCATCCTTTTTCTCAGATACCTTAACTAATTGAGAATTTTCCTTTGCAAGAGAATTCTTTTCTTCTTCAAGATTTTCGGCTCTAGCTCGGATCATTAGAAATTCTCTTTCATAGATGTCAAGTTCTTTCCTGAGATTTTCTAGATCTTTATTTCTTCTTCATCACTTCCATAAGTATAACAAGAAGTATGTGTTATCTCATTAGCCATAAGACAGATTTCTACGTTTCCAATGTCTGGACCGTCAATTTCAGCAACTCCACACATTTCATTCTTCTTGAGGCCGAAGTTGATTATATCATGAGTAACTCCACATAATTCTGGTGATGGTAAGGTTGAGTCATCTGAATTGTCATCTTCAGAATTTGTCTCAACGTCTAGAGCATCCAGTTGAATTTGGATTTTCTTTCTTTCTTCAGTTAACAAAGCTTTCTGGCTTCTTCTGAAGATTCTTCTATCTTTCTTGTCTCCTGTCCTTAGTTTGTTGAAGGCAGGACAATCCTTCTTGAAGTGGCCAGGTTTCTGACAATAGAAACAGATATCGTTTCCAATTTCTGCTTCCTCAGTACATGATGCTTTCTGAGCTGGCTTGTTCAGCGAGCTTTGCATATTTTTGTACTGGTGATAGTTTGAGCCTAGATGCTTTTTCAGCTTCTCTTTGGCTTTTCTTCTCTCAATTTCTCGACTGACATATTTGCTCATTTGCTTTGCAGCAAGAGCATCCTCAGTCTCTTCCTTGCTTTTCTTCTTTTCAGAAATTCATTGAGCAACTAGAGCAACATTCTGCAACTTTCAGTTGTTTGTTCTCTTTGTGTTGTCTCATAATCTACCGTAGCAAGATGTGAGAAGAGTTCCACTTGAGTGATATTTGGCATTCCTTGGTTAAAGTAAAAGAATTTGGTATGCTCCCAGTTGTGATTAAGACTTCTGACAATAGTCTTAATCTTTTCTGACTGGGAGTATCTCATTCTTTCCCAGTCTTGCCATATCACTCATGAGAGTGGTAAATCTGAAATCAAGTTCTTCCAGAGTTTCAGTGGGTCCTTGTTTGAAATTTTGAAATTTCAACTTGAGAACTTCGAACTTGTTTTCTTTGGTTTTCTCGCATTAAACGCATTTCTTCAATCGGTTGCGAGGTAACTTCGCCGTTTAGCACCCACGTTTACCTTGTATGTGCTCAGGTGTCGATCTGATGATGATATTACGAGCTTGACCATCCAGACGATTCCTCTTGGCATCTTCCGATGTCCAGAGTTCTCTGGGATTTGGTTCGTAAATAACTTGACTAGTAGATCTCCCACTTGTTGACGCATCGGTTTGTGAAGATCCTTCGCTTCGATCTCTGTCTCTACCATTAGAAACCTCCATGACTTGTTTGAGTTGTTGAATGACTATTGGGCCATTCTTTATCACTTGATCATTTCGTCACTTATGGCTTCAAGGTGGAGCATCATGTTATTTTCCATTTCTCGTAATTCTCTGGTTTGAGCGGGTGCATCACTCGGAGACATTCCCCACACTTAACACACAAATTAAATAGTCCTCGAAAATGGACAAAGTTCCTTCACCTATCTGGGGATCTAGGTTCAGTGCAGAAGGCTTGTAAACCTCCCGCTCTGATACCACTTGTTGGTCCAGATAACGGCAAAGTAAAAGACTAGAGGGGGGGGGGGGTGAATAGTCTTTAAAAACTTTTGTCGATAAAAACTATTTCTCAGATATCTGAGTAGATATATGATACTTAGAATCGAGGCCGGAAGACTTAAGATAGATAAGTGCAAAGCAGTTAAAGTGTGTGTGTGTGTTCTTTGAAATGTAAGTACAGAAAAGTAAATAACACAGCAAGTATAGTGGTATCTGGAGGTGGCGTAATCCTCCAACTAATCCACTTCGGTCTTCCAAAGACCTAGAATTCACTAGAATAGATAATTGAGGTCACCTTACAAAAATCATATTCTAAGATTCCTTAAACAAATGGTTCCCAACCAAATGTTCCCCACAGTTGTTCCCGGCTTTCACAACCAAGTACTTCTGTGCTCGAAACCTTTTGAGCTATTCCCTAGATTCCCAAGCTAAGTACTTCCTGTGCTCAATAACCTTGGAGTTATTCCTTAGTTACCCAAATCAAGTACTTCCTATACTCCGTTAACCTTGGAGTTATTCCCTGATTTTTCAAACTAAGTACTTCCTGTACTCCACGCCAGTGATGGTGTTGGTTTCGGTTTGAGTTGTCAGATGAGCTTCTTTAATAACTTTTCAGTTAATCAGATAGCTCTGTGAATCAAGTATACTTAATACACTTTGCAATGTATGGTATCTTGTTCTTTTTACTGACCCAAGTCTTAGATAAGTGTTCAAGAGAATGAATCTCAGATACCTGATCTTTCGTTTCAACTCTTTCACATATAGTTGTGCTTGTTTAGGATCAGGACACTTAGAACTTTAGTGCTACTTAAGATCAAGAGCTTTGGTCGCAACAGAAAGCTTTGAGGATAAGTAATTTGCTTTGAGAGAGTAAGATGTTCAGTAAGTTCTGTGTTTCAGCGTTGTGTATTCTCAAGCTGTCTAAGTGTTGATATTTATAGATGAATTTGAGTGCCGTTTGAATAGTATCCGTTAGGCTCAAATTCAAACTATAGATATCTGTGTATAGTACTGTAGCAGGTTTTGTCTTCTTCTTCAGAAGCTGCCGTTGCTTTTGTTCAGACATCTCTGTCCGTGCATTAAATGCATTGTACTATACTTTTTGTCCTGTAGTGCCAACGGAACTATGCTTTGTATCAGAGACTAGTATTATCTGATTCTTTGCACATCCTTATCTTCAATCTTCAGATACCACTTTTATTGAAACAACTTTGTTTGCAATATATATATTTCTTTTTCAGAAATGTGGTTAAAGCTCAAGGTATCTGAGAATAGATATATGTGGACACTTTCCTTGTTTTCAGATAGACCTTTCATTTCTCAGATATCTCTTGTGACACAGTTTGTTTAAAACTATTTGTGTCTTCAAGATATCTGGCTAAGGTATCTGAAAAACTGTTTCAGTAATCTTGTGCAGTTTCTTCAAGTCTTCAATGTCGTTGAGCTTGTTCTGCTTGGATGTCTTCTTCTTGGTCTTCTCTTCATAAAATAAAAATTACATTTTGAGACCTAACATTCTATACAAGATTAGCTAGACTATCATACTTAGTGGGTTTCCTCTTTTACAATTTTCAAGTGAACCAAGAGTACTAATCACCTTTCTGAGACTAAGATAAGTCATCATGTTGCTGATCAAAATCTAAACAGATATTTCTGACAAAATATCTAACAAATTTCCTAACAGTGGGTGATTCCACACAATTTTGGTGATGGTAGGTTTGAGTCATCTGAATCTCCATCTTCGGAATCTGTCTCAAAGTCTAGAGCATCAAGTTGAATTTGAATCTTCTTCCTTTCTTCAGTCAGTAAGGCCCTTT
Organism: Plantago major; assembly: GCA_026545765.1. NCBI lineage: Eukaryota > Viridiplantae > Streptophyta > Magnoliopsida > Lamiales > Plantaginaceae > Plantago > Plantago major. Next base: position 67,444,673 of record CM048844.1, on the reverse strand, counting down.
GATTTCTCTTGAAATTTCTTCTGTCCTTCTTGTCACCTGTCTTGAGCTTGTTTAAAGCAGGACAATCTCTCTTGAAGTGACCAGGCTTTTGACAATAGAAGCAGATATCATTTCCTATTTCTGCAGCTTCAGTACTAAAATCTTTCTGAATGGGGGTGTTCAGAGAGTTGTTCACTTGTATGTTCTTGTACTGATGATAGTTTGGGCCAAGATGCTTTTTCAGCTTTTCTTTAGCTTTTCTTCTCTCAATCTGTTGACTCACAAATTTCTTCATGTGTCTTACTGCAAGAGCATTTTCTTCAGATGCTTCTTTGGTATCCTTCTTTTCAGAAGTACCTTGAGAAACTAGAGCAACACTTTGCAATTTTTCAGCTGTTTGTTCTCTCTGAGTTGTCTCATAGTCTACAGTAGCAAGATGAGAGAAGAGCTCTACTGGAGTAATATTTGGCATCCCTTGATTGAAATAAAAGAACTTAGTGTGTTCCCAGTTGTGATTGAGACTTCTGACAATAGTCTTAATCTTTTCTGACTGGGAGTATCTATTGCTTTCACCAAATGCAACCATATCACTCATAAGAGTAGTAAATCTGAAATCAAGTTCTTCCAGAGTTTCAGTGGGACCTTGTTTGAAGTTTTGGAACTTCAATTTAAGAACTTCGAACTTGTTTTCTTTGGTTTTCTCAGTTCCGGCACAGATTTCTTCAATCAATTGCCAGGAAACTTTCACCATTTTAGCACCCCACAGTTTACATTGTATGTGCTCAGGTGTCGATCTGATGATTATATTACGCTTGACCATCCAATCTGTGTCTCTTGGCATCTTCAGATGTCCAGAGCTCTCTTGGCTTGTCTTCATATATAATGATTCCACAAGCAACATGACCACTATCACTAGCAGCCATGTCCTCGCTTCCATCTTCTTTGTCTGAGGCTTTTCTTCCATCAGACACCTCAGTAACTTGTTTGAGTTTTCTGATTTTGATAGGCCCTTCATTGATGACATAGATCATCTCATCACTGATGGCCTCCAGATGGAGCATCATGTTGTTCTTCCATTTCTCGTAGTTTTCTGGCTTCAGAACGGGTGCATCACTCAGAGACATACCTGCACACTTAACACACAAATTATATAGTCCTCAGAAAGGGACAAAGTTCCTTCACCTATCTGGGGATCTAGGTTCGATCTGAAGGCTTGTGAACCTCCCGCTCTGATACCACTTGTTGGTCAGATAATGACAAAGTAAAAGACTAGAAGGGGTTGAATAGTCTTTTAAAACTTTTATCGATAAACAGTTCTCGAAACACAGGGTTTCGATACTTAAATTCAGAGCGCTGAAGACTTTAAGATAGGTAAGTCGTAAACAATAAGTAAGTGTGTGTGCTTTGCTGAAATGTAAATACAGAAAGGTAAATAACACAGCAAGTATAGTGGTATCTAGAGGTGGCGTAATCCTCCAACTAATCCACTTCGGTCTTTCTGAGACCTAGAATTCACTAGAACAGATAATTGAGTTACCTTACAATAATCCTATTCTAAGATTCCTAAAGAAATGGTTCCCAACCAAATGTTCCCCCTGAGTTATTCCCCAGCTCCTAGAGCTAAGTACTTCCTCTACTCAGATAACCTTGGAGTTATTCCCTGATTTCCCAAATCAAGTACTTCCTCTACTCACGCCTTGATGGTGTTGGTTATAAGGTTTGTCGAGAGGCTTCTCGTATAACTTTTGATTATGTTTTCAGAGAGCCTAATAGAACAAGACTACTTAATACACTTGTTCGGTGGATGACGATCGCTCTTATTGACCCAAGTAATTGGTGTCCGTTCTGGAGAATGATCTTCAGAAATGGTATCTGATAGTTCAACTCTTTCACGAATAACAATCTCTTGTTAAGGTTCAGGACAACTTAGAACTACTAGTGATTCTTCAAGCAACAGAAAGCTTTCAGAAAGGGTAGTAGAGTGCTTGAGAGAATACTTTGCTTGATGGTAAGTTTGCAAGATAGAGCGTTCTAAGGTATGTTCTTCAAGCATCTAAGTGTGTGATATATATAGATAAATTTGAGAGGCGTTTGAATTGTATCCGTTGTGCTCTCTATCAAATTATATCCGTTTATATCTTGAACTATGTACTCAGAAGTCACTATCTCATTTTTCAGAGAGGACTGCTTTTTGCAGCATTTCTGCCGATGCATTTAATGCATAGTACTGTTCATTGTCCTTTAGTCTCAACGGATACATGAGCCTTTCTGATGGCTTGCATGCTCCATACTCATGATGTCATATGTCCAGAATCATATCCCGAAAATAAGTTAATATACTTAAGAAAGGATTAAGGACATAGTCTTTCTGAGTTAGACTAAACCTTTGTGTCTTCATAAACCTTGTGCAATCTTCAGTCTTCTAATCTTCAGAAAAGCTCCATTGCTAGGATTGATCTTCATGGTCTTCTTGAAATAAAAATTACACTCAGAGACCTATAATCCTAATACAAGATTTACTAGACTAATCATACTCAGTGATTTCCTCTTTTACAATGTTCAAGTGAACCAAGAGCACTTAATCACCTTTCTGGCTAAGATAAGAACATGTGATGAGTGATCAAAATACTAACAGATATTCCTAACAGTATACAATTGCTCTCCAATAGTATGAGGCTTTTGGGTGATTATAAAAGTAAATGTGTGTGGTCTCCGGCCGAAAGTGGACAATATCATACCAATGACACGTGTGCGGGCCAGTCATGAATAAAAACCTTACCATTGACCGGGCTTCGCCCCATTAGTGGTCAGTTCGTTACAACCATAGAATGGAAAATGAATCTTTTTGGGGAAGTTATTTGTTTTAATATAAATATTGAACTATAACTCTTTTTCTACATTATTCTATCAAAGTATGCCGTCTTTCATTTCTTTATCATATAGGCTATATTTGGTTTCAGGGAAAATATGTACAAGGAAACTGTTTAAGGGAAAAACAACTTTCCTTCCTTATTTTGTGGAGATAGATATATATGATATAAAACTTCATACATTACCAAAAAACAAAGCTAACCCACACCCAACAAATAATAAACAATCTCAACTATTCACTGAAATATTACACTTTGCCACAAAAAATACACTTTTCAATATTTTCTATATTCTATCATTACTTTAACTTTTTCACATAAAATTAACTCTAATATATGAAGTTCTCCAGGACGAAGGGAGTAAAGATTTTCAAAAAACTTCCAGAAATTTCCCCTATTTTTTTTCCTTTCCCCCCATTTTTCCTCAAACCAAATAAGTCTTAAAGAAAATTATGTTGCAGCATCGTCACGGGTTAGTCCCGAGAAGCATTTTTTAGGAGGCAGCTCTCCCAACGTGCTTTTTACATCCACAATGCTTGAAACTGAATGAGGCATGATTGAAGTATTCAAGCCTCCCAGAGGAGTCCCGAAAAGAACACAGATCAGTCCGGAAATTGAAGTCCCCGCGCGGCATCGTATTCTTCTTCTCTCCGATAAGTCTTCTCAGTCTTCCTCAACCTTATGCACCGCCTCTGTCTCCATGAACCTTCTTCATGCCATATCCGACTGATTCATGGTGAGGATGTGGAGGGGTTGACACACACACACACACATACATGAAAGACATGTTGCTATTAAAAAATCTGGCTATATATATGACTTTCATCAATAAAGATTTTGTGATTTTCTTCAATTTTTTTGCATTAAATAAATTAAAACAATTATGTTTAAGGAAAGTCAATTTCGATGCTAATCCCACCAAAATCGACATTGTTGATACGTAAATATGTCCAATCCGTCATAGACGCCTTTGGAGCGTATCCTAAGGCGTATTAAACTGTCTAAGGTCAAAAGGCTCAATGTCTGACCCGGAGGTCCGACCCTTGTCCTTCCCGGAACGAGCAATAAGAACCTTGGCCTTCAGAACAAATGGTCCGACCCAGACCATGGTCCGAGCACCATGATGGTCCGACCCAGAGACGTTGATTCGGATGTATGACTCGGACCTCATAAGGAACCAAGTGAACTGGCAACAAGAGAGAATGCAGGGTCCGAGGCTACCAAGGTCCGAACCACAGTACTTTAGTAGGCTGTTTACGTTATCTTACTTTCAAGAGAGTACCGCTCGGACCATTGCTCCGGACCTACCCTTTCGGATGAAGGTCCGAAATGGACATTAGAAACCACTAATCTCTTGAGGAAAGACTAAACTACCATCGAAAGCCCAAAAGGGAAATGGATTAAGTCTCCTTTATGGGCCATGGGCCTAATAGAGCATTGTTGGAGCAATCTGAGTCTTACACTTGGCACGATCCAACGGAGCCCTTCCTCTTTGGGAGATCTCTATATATATGGCACACATTTTCATGCAAACGGTAAGTCAAGTCAAGTCGTCTTGACGAACTAATCCCGATCACTATACAAAGCAGAATTTCAGTCTCTCTCAAGTAAAGTGTCTACCCGGTTTGACACTTAGCAAACCGGGTCTACGGTTCTAACCCCGCCCCCCCTCCTCCGAAGTTACTTGTGTAGGTTCTCACCCTCAAGTGCTTTGGAAGCTCTACAGTGATTTGGAGTTAGGCGATTTAGGAAGAACTTATTAAGTGTTTGGGGGACTTCACCCTCAAAATTTTGGCGCCGTCTGTGGAAAACTTTATAAAAAGTTTCGTATCTCTTTAAGCAATGGAAAGACCAAGAAGATCAGCGAGAACCGCTACTACTTTGGTAGAAACTCCAGCTCCTAGGCAAAGAGGGAGACCTCCCACTAGGAGAGGGCGAAAGGCTAGAGGCACATCAAGTAACACAAATGAGTATCCCAGTGATGGACATACTTCTAGTGTTTCCTCAGAGGAAGAAAGAGTCGCTGACCCGCCCGCAAGAGTTCAAGGATTTGGAGTGGCAGTCCAAGACTTAGGAGGACAGGTTCCTCCGACAGGAACACACGGTCCTCCACCAGGAAGAAACTTCACTCTTCCAAACGGTCAGATCGTGTGTCCCAGTGAGTTTGGAATCAATGAGAACCAGTTCGGCCTCTTCAGCCCACTCCGCCCTTGGCTGCTCCTAGGCAAACTGAACCTGCTCAATCAAGAAATGAGCATCGTCCAGTTTTGGAAAGGATAGGTGAGTCGGCTCAACCAGAGGATCTGCGAAACCTCCTCAATATGAGAGTCACTACATCTCAGGAACATCGAGAGAGGAGCCCAGTAAGACCCAGAATGGATGAAGCTGGTACTAGTCGCCATCCGCCTCTTCAAACAAGAGCAAGAGACCATATGGCAGAAAGTATTCCTGCGTGCCCAGTCAAAGATCTCCCTCCTGGCGTGGCCATCAATCCTAGAACGGGTGAGAGGCTCACTGCGGAACAGGTCTACATTCAACAGAAGGCCTTGGAAACTCAGATTGCCAGTCTGGGCAAATTAGTGAAAGCTCATGAAAAGGTGATGACAAGAGATCCAAACCTCTTGTGTGATGCAATAAGGAGAGAGAGAAAACGTATTGATGCTAACATACCCAACCTTAAACATTACTATGGGGATAGTTGTCCTGTTGGCCATCTAACCAAGTATGAGAGTAAGATGGAATCTAACGGCTTGAATGACAATATGAAGGATCTCACCTTCTCAACCACTCTTTTCGGAGAAGCTATGGATTGGTGGACCGCCCTACCCAATGGCTCCATCAAAAGCTATGCAGATATCACCTCACTTTTTCTGAAAAGATTTGAGAAAGCAAAAAAGAGGAAGAGATCGGTAGAGTATTTGGCGGGAGTCATTCAGAAGGAGAACGAGGATCTTATGACCTTCCTCGATCGCTTCAATACTGAAGTACGCCAGGTTGAAGCTCATAGCGTCAAAGAACAGGTCCGACACCTGTATGCTAACACCTACAATGATGATCTCAGAAAGAAGCTCTCCAACGAAGAAATCACAACCGAAAAGTATCTGGAGGATATTTGTGAGGGAGTCTTGTATGGTGAGGTGTATCGAAGAAACGTTCCAGTAAGAGCCGGGACTAAGAAGGGAAAAGAGCCAATGAGACAAGATCCCGCGCCTCGCCCTGGAAAATTTGAGCAACGAAAGGATTTCAAGGATAAGAGAGAATTTCGTAGGGAGAGAACCCCTCCCAGGAGATATGCAGAGTACACTCGCCTCAATAGACATCATTAACAACAAAATATATGAAGATTAATCTATTATTAGTAAATTTGTATTATTTATATATGGTAATGCATGTAATATTACAACGTACTAATCAATGTCCCACAAATATAGAACAAAATGTTCGTTTGATTTAATTATATACAAAATTGATATCAAAGTTATGCTAAAAATCTACACTCCCATATATAAGATATTCCAGCCCCCTATAAATTTGTATTCATCCCCAAAAAAAGTTAACCACAAGTTGAAATCCCTATTTGATCGTCAAACACTCAATGGCTCAATCAACCAGTCTTCATCATTCTAACATTATGCAGCCCAAAGAAAATAGAGATATTCATGAGGTTTAAGGAACACTCAAGAGGCCGAATAAAATTGCTTTGATTTCTTTTTTTGTCGGTTCATAAGATAAACATGGATCGGATGGTGAATTATTTATTCTCGACTCCCAGTCTTTTTCATTTGCTTTGCAGGTTGATTCTCCTCGCATCAACCAATAAATTCCGAATTCTTGGATTTTTTTGTTTATCGCATTGATTCATTTTCAATGTTGTATTGTTCGATTAGGATTTATCCTCCTTTTATCCTTTCCCGTTTTTATTTTCAAATTATTCTGTAACAAATGCTTGGATTATTTCATTTGTCGATATGGAGAGCTAGCTCTTATACAAATCATTGTTTGCTTATAGCAACTCAAGTTTCATCTTTTGCATCTCTCCCAAATTCTAAAATCGAGTAGATTTTATCCCTTCAATTCCTCTCATCCTTTTGATTGAAGAGTAGGGGGGGGGGGAGCTGTCGGACCAGAGGTTGACGCGTATCACCATCATGAGCTCGAACATGTGCAATCCCTAGAAAAATCGTCAAGACTACAGAAAGAGCTGCTCTTGTTGCCAGAGCAGGTAATAGTAAAGAGGTTGACGCGTATCACCATTAATATCGTGCTACTTGGGACATATTTGATTTGGATACGAGAGGAATACCCTTTGTTTACGATTCATAAATGACGAAAGTTAATGCGGAAAATTGAGGAGTTGAGGTTTACATTGCACGGCTGCTATAAGGAAGAATAACCTTGAGTCACATGTTCGTTCTCTATCATCACGTAAATTAGATAGGTTATTATTGTCATTGACGAAATGTACCTAAAGTAACTTGTGACTTAGTAAATAATATACAGGTGTGTAAGTTGATAATGTATATGAGTTTCATTATAAATTATTTTCATAAAGATCTCTAACTATTAAAAAGAAAATATGTTAGCAATATATACAATTTAGATTATTCTACAATAATTTATTTATATATAATGTTAACATTTCATCATGCATATATTAACAAGAAACAAATTTGAAAAGATTCAACGGGATTATTTAGTTTATTTTTGAATAATGATTGTGTTTAAGAGGACTATTTAATAATAACAACAACAACAACAACAACAACAACAACAACAACAACAATAATAATAATATTGAGTAAATATTAAAACAGAAAAAAGTACCCCATAATAAAGAAAAAAAAAGTACTCTAGGTCGAGACACTTCCAGTTTGAGTGAACAAGATTGGTTTGTCCGATCAGTTTATACTTAATTTATCAAACGTACAATTAGGAACTGCGACCCAAACATTCGCGAAAATAATTTATAAAGTTCGATTGAATTAAGTCTTCTAAAAACAATCAAAAGTTTACGACCTACAAAAGTAAAATTTCGATACTAATAAATATAACAACAACTATCCATTTACAATATTAAACCTATCTATGTACAAACCATTTATCGTTTCTCTACGTCTCCTTTATACATACGATTCGCACTTTGATACATCTTCATGTACCATCAAACTTAGTTAGAAACAATTATACATGCCTGGTCGGGGGATCTGACACTCTGTAGGCGGGGAAACTATCTTTGTTCTTCTCTTTACTTTCTCTTTACAAAATGAAGGAAACTATATTTTGGCTCGGTTTGACGGATACATTGTTTAAAAAACTATGTATATGTTACTATAATTAACAGGGCGGTATATGTTATAAACCCGTCCCGAACGGGTTAAGGGTAGATCATACTCCTTTCAAAGTATATCTTTCATGATGCGTTGTATTTCTATATTTTCTACAGTTAGCATAAATGAGGACTCAATGATATAATATTGGATGAAGAAGGATTACCCACCGACACCATGACCAAAGTTGTTTATATAAGTTTGACTAATGTTTTTTCTCGATTAATTTATTTTGTCCTGCACTTTTTATTTATTACTCCATCCGTTCCATAGATTTCTTTCCATTTTTCCATTTTGGGCGTTCCATTAAAAACTTTCCATTTCCTTTTATGGAAACTCACTATCTCCATTATTAATATTTTAATCTCTCTCTTTCATACTTTTTCAATTCTCTTTCTTACTTTTTACTATACACTTACTACTTTATCTATATAAACCCATTTTTTACTCAAATTTCTTAAAATTTGTGCAAAAACAAAATGGAAAGAAATTGGTGGAATGGAGGGAGTATTAAAATTAAACTATACCGTGGCATCGCCACGGGTTAGTATTGGTTTTAATAAAAACCAAGTGTCATTTTTGCAATTCCATTCCAGGGCCCCCAATCCTTTCTTCTCTTCTAAACTAAAGTATAAGAAAATGGACAACAACGCTTCCAATCTTTGAGTCTTTCTTCACCTCTGGGAAAAAATTTATTTTTGGTACACTACAATGAGACAGTACCACTTTTAATGCGGTAGAACGGCCTTGTCCAATTTCTGTACACTACAACAACCACCCTCGAAATTGATATCCTCCGATCAATTTTCCGACTAAATTGATGACGTGGTACCGAGTTCGATTTTCCGCTAAAATCATTATGTTGATCATTTTAATGATTTTGACAAAAAAAAATACATTGTGAGGACACGTGTCGCACTCTGGTTGATTCCGGGTAAAGTAAATTAAAGAAAAAATAAACCAATTTTATAAATTTCAAAAAAAATTATATAAATTTTTTTAAAAATTATAAAAGTTAATTATTAATATTTTTGAATGAAAAAAAAAATTAAAAACCTTTAATTTTTTATTTTTTTAAATGCAAAAATATTACTAATAAACAAGTTTTTTGTTTTCTTTCGATATCCATATAATTTTTAAAAATTAAAATTTTATAACTTTTTAATTTTTTTTTTAATAATCTTCCATGGAAGCTATGGCAGGAAGCTCAACTTGAGCTTCCTGCCATAGCCGGAGCTTCCACTGGAAGAAGCTCCACACCGGAGCTTCTTCCGATGGAAGCTCCGATCTGGAGCTTCCACGGGAAGCTCCAAATCGGAGCTCCGAATGGGGAGCTCGCCGGAGCTCCCTGGTGGGAGCTCCGACGGAGCTTCCATGGAGGAAAGAAAATTTGGGAAAGAAGTTAGAATGATTTGAGTTGTTTCTTGCATGATTTGAGTTGTTCAATTGATACTTCCAGTGATTATGCATTGAGAATGAAGTAATTGGAAATAATGAAGAAGAAGGAAGTGAATTAGGGTTCTCGTTGATTCATTTGGGGAAGAAGGAAGTACATTTTTTTTACTACTTTTTTGATTTTTTAAAAATTGAAAAATTAATTGTTATAATTTTATTTAATTTTTATTGTATTTAAAAATTTATTTTACATTTTTTAAATAAAATGTTCCAGATTGAACGAAATTGCGACATGTGTCCTCATAATGTGTTTTTCTTTTTTTTTTTTTTGGGTCAAAATCGCTGAAATACGGTCAATATACGTATTTTAGCTGGAAAATCGAAACTTCGGCTGCCACGTCATCAATTTAGTCAGAAAATTGATCAGAGTATATAAATTTCGAGAGTGATTATTTAGTGTACTGAAATTGAATAAGACTGTTCTACCATATTAAAAGTGGCACTGTCTATCAGAAATAAAATTTTCCCTTCTCCTCTCCTTGCCCCTCTGTCTATACAGCCTCTTTGATGTATGTGCATGTGATTACTTCCTGAGGTTTGGCACAAAGAGATCTTTAAATTGTTAATGATGCCACAAGGGGAAGGATAAGGATAAATCAGGAAAGGCTTATCGCTAGTATAAGTGTGTCTTTGCAAATGCTTTTACTTGTACTTTTTTGTCTGCTTCTACTAAAAGTTGATTTTAAGTAAAAGTAAGTAGTGTTTGATATATCATATAAAAAGCAGCTTAAAATTATAAAAGCAAAAGTTTAAGTGTTTGCAAAAATTAATTTAATTAGTTGTTTTAATTGAAAAAAAAGCTACTACTTGCTTAAAGGCTAGAAGCTATCGGTTGCTTCTCCGCTTCCTAGCACTGCTTTTTACCAGAAAAGTTGCAGCAGAAGTTGTAATATAAAACACTAAAAAACTGCTTTTACTACTTCAAAATTACAAAAACACTTTTTTAAAGCATTTGCAAACACAAGCTATATCTAGTATGACAAAACTAAATGTGTAGAGGCGATAAATTCTCCACGCCCACACACCCACCACTACTCTATATACTTTAAAACTTTGAAATGTAAACATAAGGTGAACTTTGAAATGTAAACATAAGGTGGTGGCTGTGAATGAGATGGCGGTTGTGGACAGTTATATACATTAGGCAGTGGTGGAGAAGGGGATAGAGGTGGCGGTGATTTATAAACATAAGGAGGTGGTGGAGACGGTGAAGGAGGCAGTGGGGAGTTATAAACGTATGGTGGAGGTGGGAAGAGTAAACATATAGACTTTAGTATTTTTTTAAAGCGGAAATCAATTATGAAAAACACAATTATATCACCATTGTACCATACGGACAACTTTATTTTTTCCAAAACATCATGCTATAATTTTTTTGTTTATTTCCTATCAAACACCACAAATTCTCACAATCCAATTTAATCTCACAAAATCCCAATTCCATTTCACAAAACTCCATTGCACATATAAGGGGAATTTCCATAATCATCATTTGATAACTCCCGGTCAACATCCCACTAGCTAGAATGGAGTTGAATATCAAATATTATATACTCCCTCCATTTCAGAAAAAGTATTACAACTTTCCGTTTTCGGCGTTTCATTAAAAGTGTTACAATTTCCATTTATGAAAATTAGTTAAATAATAAAACTCCCTACCTTTCACTTTTATTACAATATGCCACTCAGTTAATCTCTAATAATCAGGGGGCACTTGTACTTTCTACTTTTTCTTAAAATTGGTGCAAATTCAAATTGTAACACTTTCTCTCAAAATGGGATGAAGTATATAATTTCAGCTATTGAGTTTGGAATTTGGATGCTAGCAAGCTAGTAGCTATATTATATATATAAACAGCAAGCAACTCTTTGAGTTTGGTATATTCATCATTCCAGAAGCAAAATAAGTATTTGAGATAAAAGAAGATAAAGATGAAAGGATCAAACAACGGTACTGAGTTGACTTTAGTCCCTGAGATTAAGTTTACGAAGCTCTTTATCAATGGAGAATTCATCGACTCGATTTCAGGTACGAACAAACCACTTCTTTTTCAGCTCGTGGTTGGTTTCGATGGGCCGTACTCTTTCCGTGCTTGTTGCTAAGGTTTCGGGGTGGTGTGCTGCCGTGGTTGTGGCTTTTTCAGCTCTTGTTTTTTGTTTATTCCGGCAGGTCTCAGTTGTAAAGTATACTGATGCTTTTGGTTGATTACAGGCGCATTACTTATGCCCTGTTTTGTGATATTACAAATTTTAATTTCTTTAAAAAAAAAAAAAAAAAAAAAAAAACCACTTCTTTTAATTCGTGTTTTGTTTTGCTCTAGACAAGATTAATTTGCATTAATGAAGTAATTCTTTATGTAAGTCTGGAGCCAACATATCTTTTTGCACCATTGAATTTCACTTCTAACTGCATGGGCACGCATTAAATTATTATCATGAATTCATGATTCTTGACTATTGGCTTATTTGTTTTTATACATCAATTATCCTTGTTTGTCTTTATAAAAACAGGAAAGACTTTCAAATCAATAGATCCGAGAACCGAACAAGTCATAGCAAATGTCGCCGAAGGAGACAAGGATGACGTTGACTTGGCAGTCAAGGTTGCCCGTGAGGCTTTTGACAATGGCCCCTGGCCTCGGTTGCCTGGTTCCGTAAGTTTTGTTTCTACTTTTTCCATCTAAAAAAAATACAACTTTTTTTGGAACAAAGAACGTTTCTTCAATTATTTCAATTTTTCTAAAGTTTTATTATATAATTTAATTGAACAATTTACATTTACGATTTAGAATTAAATCCGAGTCAAAATTGAAAAATGTTGACTTCAAAAAGTCAAAACATGACATTTGTAGTGGGACGAAGGGAGTAATAATAACAATAATAATAAATGCTTAACTAAATAAAATAATATTTTTCACAAAGAAAAAAGGGACGTTTATTTTTAAATTAATTATGACTTTAATTATACCATTAAAGTCAACATCAAATTTGCTCAAATTACCAAATTATCCCTACAATTTTCAAAAGGAATCAAAAGAATAAACATAAAAAGTATTAGTAAAAAATATATATACCATTGACTCGAGCGTTTAACCTCCTAAACTGCCGTCATGAGTAGGGACAACAATTTGGCAGCCGGGCCAAGTCAAAGCCTATTTGAACGGGCATAAATATAGGCTTGCGTGCCTGGGCCTAACTTTCAGGCATGGCCCCGGCATATATATGTTTATATATTAGTATATGTTATTATTTTTTCTATCCCTCTATTCCGATTCAATTACATGTGGATATAAGTTTTAAGAAAAAAATGAGTAAAATAGAATAGATATTAGTAAAGCAATAAATAGATTGAATAAAGTATGAAATATAGTGAATAAATTATGACAGAGAATAATAAAGTAGGAGATCAATAGATTTTTCATTCAATAGATGGAAAGTTGAAATTGCGACCTTCAAAATGGAAAATTGAAGTTGGGACGGGGGAAGTATATTTATATATAATTGTGAATGATGTTACATAATACATGGAAAATTAAAATATACTAATAAAAATAATTATCCTGAAATGAGTTAAATAAAATGATACATAAATGATTGTTGTAGAAATGTTTTCTTTTAAAATGAAGGTAAATAAATAAAAAATTATCAAAATAAATAGCCACCATTTAGAATCGAATTTGTATCTTAGAAATAAGTATTCATACTTCCAATCAATTGGGTTACATGCAACAATATCAGGAATAATTACTATCTATAATAACCAACAATGTTTCCAAACTTAAAAAAAAAAAAAAAAAAAAAAAAAAAAAAAAAAAACTCCTGACCTGGCACTGACCGGGACTGGGACTTTGAAAAAATGGATGGGCCCGGCCCGTTATCATCCCTCACCATGAATGGGTGCCGTCCTTGGCCCAAAGTCATGTTGCAAAATTTCCAGTTTATTTTATTTCTTTTTTCTAATATTTTTATGTATTATAAAAAGAGTATATTTTATCATATTCATGATGTCATGGCTTATTTAACGAATTTCAAAAAGTCTTGTGCTCAAAGTCAGAGGTTACTAATGATGGAGTTTCAAAAAGTATCTTAGAACTGAATAATTTTACCGAGCATAAGCAATGCTCTTTGAGTTTTACTACCTTTTACATTAAAATCAAAATCGAATGGAAAATGTCAACAAACATTAATTTACAATTCTCCACCTTTCTTCCTTCTTCATATCAGTTTTATCTCCTTTAATTCCATACAATATTATTTCAAATAATTATCGTATAATGAAATCCAGATTTATGTGTAATTAATTAATATATAATTCTGGGATTACATATGATAGGTTTATTGTGATACTGCATATTTATATGTTTATAATATATGGATTCACTTTGGTTTAATCAGTCTAAAATAGTAATCCTATAAAATTAAAAGTTACATATTTCCTTTATATATATTCAAATAAAAATGCATTGGCACGATTTATTGTTTTTATCAAATTCATGTACACTTTAAATTTATTATATTCCACATTATACCTTAATCAACTATTCAACCTCTTTGTTAGTTTGGTATATTTGCTCTTCGTAGCTTGGTATGTACCTATCTAAAGACTCGTACTCTACTACTCCTCGTTTAGTTCTTAGGCGAGGATAATTAATCTATACAGTTTACTTTATAAAAAAAATATTCAACCTGTTCAAAATCGATTACTCATCAGCCTGAAATACAAATAAAATAATAATTGTCTGATGTAAGTCCACTCATTTGGTTGAATTGTTATATGATTTGATAATATCAAACTGCCAACCTGGTGTTTGATAGGGAAGTAATAGTAGACTAACAATTGTAAATTAATAAAATGAAAAATTACAAAAACTATCCTTAAATTTACCCTATCTCCACTTTAATACCTAGATTGGCGACTATTACAGATTAGTCCAAAATTTTCAAAGATGGAATTGAAAATCACCTCCAAACAAAAAAGTCAACTTTTTTCACATATTTTATCTTTTCTTTATAATTCCATAATAAAATAGTTCTATTTCATTGCAAAACAAGATCTAACAGTTTTAAATTTTTATAAATAAATCTCAAAAACTTTTACTTATTAAAATTCCTACCCTTCTTCTTCTTCCACACCACCACCACCTTCTTTCCCATGCCACACAACCTCCGATCATCGATAAACCCTTCCCCCCCCCCCCCCTCCACCACCTAAATCTCCTCTCCTTGTATAGCTCCGGTGAGCTGTAAATTTCAGCTCACCGGAGCAGCAAATTTCAGGTTCATGGGAGCTACAATTCCAGCTCGTCAGAGTTGCAGATTGCAGCATGGAGCTACAATTTGCAGCTATGGTGACTTTGCTCGAGCTCTGCCGAGGTGGAGTGGAAGTGAATTTTTTTTTAAATAAAAAATTATTTTGTGGGTTAATTATAAGAGTTGTGAAATTATGGGGTTTATTTAAAAATATTTTAGGTTATTTTTTGTAAGTTATACTCCTTCCGGTCTTTTAGAAGGTTTACATGTTGATTTGGTGTGAATTGTAAGGAAATTAAGTAGATGGTAAAAAGTAAGATATAGTATAAAAAAAGTAAGAACGATAATGGATAAAGTATGAAAAAGAGTATTTTAAAAATTAATTACTGTAGATAGTGGGTTTTCAAAAAAGGAAACGTTAAAATTTTAAAAAAAAAAACCCCCAAAATGGCAAAATGCAAACCTTTAAAAAGAACGGAGGGAGTAAAATATTTGAGTCCAATGTAGTAAAATGAAACTTGAAAATTGCAATTAAGTCCAATTAATATTCTTTACCATTTAATTTGAAACTTGAAACTTGAAACTTGCAAATTGCAATCAACGGTGATTATTTAAGACCACAGATCCACCCCGAGACTTCAGTAAAAACTCTATCAGAAAGTCTCTGGAGAGACGGTGTTATAAAGAGACTAAAAAAGACGGACAAACATTACAGTTATATCCAAAAACATTACAGGTTTTACTATTAACATCGGTGATATACATTACATAAAAAATGATATAAAATGTTTACTTATAAAACATTTCTGATATTGTTTAAAACATTACACATATACTTAAGAACATCAATCCGTCTCTCAGGTCTCTCACTAATACACGTCTCTTTCAAGACTTTGTGAAACTCTATACAGTCATATTGATTGGACCGAGAAAAAAATATTCCTATAGCAAGTTTATTCCTAACTAGAGTTTTCTGTTAAAAATATTTTTTCTAAATAAAAACCTCATTCATAACTTAAATATTACTATATTTCTTATATAAAATTTCTAATGTTTTAACTGAAGACTAAATCATCACATCTTTTAGACATGAAGTGGAGGTGGATAATCCGGAAAACGATAGTTCAATTCAGAAGTAGCAAAAATTTCATGTCAAAAAGTTTCGAACCTACTTGACAAGTTAAAAATGTTTTGGACGCAACAAGAAGTCATCTACCAATTACACGAAAGCTAAAAAATGTGCTTACCACTCAAAAGTTTAAGTCATTATAATAGAGAATTTTAGATAAATATTTTGCTTCATAAACTTCATTCAATGTAAAACATATACTAATATTTTTTGAGTAAGTCTCATATGAGAGACGGTCTCTAATAAAAACTCCATAGAGGAATAACTTTTTATAACAATAAATATTCTAAATAACTTATCTCGAGACGGTCTATATTATCAAGAAAATCATCGATGTTATTAATCAAAACACCTGTGTTTCAAGGTTGGTGTTTTTTCACAACAAGACTTATTTCGTTAACAACAGAAACATTTTGATTAATAACATAGATGATTTTATTGATAACATAGGCCGTCTCGAGATAAGTTATTTAGAGACCGTCTCTCATGAGACTTTGTGATAATTTTTATAGAATATTATGTTATTTGTTACTATAGGGGAGGGCGGGATCTGAGAAAATCATGGAATATTACTATGTCAAGTTTATTCTTATTTATAACTGCTCCCAAGTTGGGACTGAAATATTTTATTGTTATAAAAAGTTTATTCCTTTATAAAGTATTCCTCTATGGAGTTTTTACTGTAGTTGTTCAACTTATAAAATAAATTTTTGATATGAATATAATTGTTGTAAATTCGGAGTTGAATCTGTAATTAGGTCCAATTTAATGTACCTTACCTTAATTGCCCTTGGTAAAATGAAAACGAGATTTGGAACATAATACAACTCGCGCAGGCAAATCAGCAAATGGACGGAAAGTTGACCTTGGCCTATTTGGTTGGAGCAGAACCAACAAATATGAGTGAGATTTTAAATGGGTCGAATTTCAACTTACAATATAATTTTAAAATTAAAAATATTATTTTCATAAAGTTATAATATAAGCCCGAATATATAATTATCATCATTTACTCATTGATATTATGTAACAATATGTATATTTAAAATTAGGGATAAATTCTCCTAAGCCCATATTATGAAACTAAATTACTCTGGAATCCAAACTAAAAATAGATATTAGTATTCATCAATTATACCCTAGAAACTAAATTAGTTAAATATCTATTATTAATATCATTATCTACTAAAATTCCAATATGGAACCATCATATGGTGCATCACATTTTAAATCAATTCACAAATCACGATATCAAAATATGAAATCAAAGTATTATGCAAACTATATATAGAATAAAAAAGCATTATATATATGGTACAAAAAATAAAACAATGTACCATCTAAACAGACCAATAAGTATAAGGTACCATATCGTTGTGTCAAAACTAAAAACATTGCACCATCTCAACACACAAATATATATAAGGTACTACATCGTGGTACCAATACTAAAACATTGTACCATCTAAACAGACCAATAAATATAAGGTACCATATAGTTGTGTCAAAATTAAAAACATTATACAATCTCAACACACCAATAAATATAAAGTACCACATAGTAGTACAAATACTAAATTTACTGCACCATGCTCTAGTTCATAATTGCTTATTAACATTGTATCCTGATGGTTCATAATTTCTTTGGTTGTGTCACTCATGGTACAATGTTAATATATATTGCACCATGCTTTGGTTCAGTAAATAATAACACAAGGCACCAACATTAGGTACCATGAATGACATAAGCCATTATAGAATATTGAATCATTACCAATTAATGGTTTTTTTAGTTATAGTTATTCGGTACCAGTTACTTGTTCATAAATTAAATAATCTATTTATTTGTGTTACCATGGTACCGTGTTTGTGTTTAATGCACTATGCTATGGTGAAGAAGACGTTATTTTACCTTTTTTGTGAAATTTACTGAATTAGTTATATTAAGGAAATTTTTTTCCTAAAAATAGGATACTATAATTAGGGAGTTAGTTTCCATATCTTATAATATTTAAGTTATTAAAATATAAAAGGGCACAAATGTCAATATTTGGACTTGAGAGTAATATTTTTGGGTCTTATAATAAGGATGTTTTGAGAGTGGGTTTTGTAGCAATATTTGGTCTAAAACTGGACCTCCGAGCAATAATCCCTTAAAATTATTACTCCATCCGTCCCGGATTCAATTAATCCGCGGGTCCGGACACATTGTTTAAGAAAAAGTGTGAGTAAAGTAGAAGAGATGGTAATAAAGTAGAAAATAAATTGAATAAAGTAGGATATATAGTAGATAAAGTATGAGAGACAGAGTAGAAGATAAAATTTTCATTAAAGGAATGAGAAGTTGGAATTTGGGACGTATATGAGTGGAATGCGAGAAGTTGAATTCGGGATAAAGGAGTATTATTTACATATTCGTATATAAATTTAGGCTGATGATAATGCCAGAGCAGAAATCCTATTGCCAAAGCAATTTTAGTTATTTCTGACACTTGTGACACATATTAAATCTATAAAAAGAAAATTGTTTTGGCATTATCATTTCTGCTCTGGCATTATCATTCACCATAAATTTATTACGATATATTGTAAGGTAAGTGACGCATCGTGCGTGGTTGGATACAAGAACAATAAACTCAAAACTCGTTGATTCTTACAGAATACCGAGAATAGACTCAAAACTCGTTGATTCAGCAGAATACCGAAAATTGATGGATCAAGATTCGTTGATTCACAAGAATACCGAAAATTGACAGATTTGGAGGAACATCTCTGTTTTTCATATAATATCTTAAAACTCTAATCTCTATGATAAAACAATGAACAAGTACTTAAATAGTAAAAAACTCCTAACCAACTCCTAATCAACTACGAACTCCTAACCAATAAGTAATCCTAATCAAACTATACTTCTAATTACCAATATAATCCTAAACATATTCTAACTGATATTTACATAATCTAACACGGAGCCTAATATATCTGTTTGGACCGCATCAGTAAGTATGGACGATATTATTTGATATATTTTGAAATCTATGTATTTTTGTAAAAAAGAAGAAGGAAAAAAAAAAAAAAGTAAAGCTAAAATGAATGAGATATATGGTTAGATCAGAAACCAAAAAGAAAATGTCAATAGGTGTCAAACCCATGCTCTCAAGCATACAATTGATATACTAATCCATTCATCTACTGACAAAGTTTGGAAAAATTAAGGGTAGGTAACGTATACTAACTTACAAAATTAAGCCTGGCAATACCTCTGTGCATGAGTGTATCCCGTATCCGTGTTCAACTGATTTCATAATCAACTAATGAACATGACATGGATCGATCATTTACACATGTTGTATATAATCTTGATTGATGAATCAGGAAAGGAGAAACTTGTTGTTGAAATTCGCAGACCTGATAGATGA
Organism: Plantago major; assembly: GCA_026545765.1. NCBI lineage: Eukaryota > Viridiplantae > Streptophyta > Magnoliopsida > Lamiales > Plantaginaceae > Plantago > Plantago major. The sequence goes on along the minus strand of CM048844.1, from coordinate 67,425,244 downwards.
AAATCTTGAAGAAATAGCTGGGCTGGATAGCCTTGATGCAGCAAACTTGTACAGCTTTGGCAAGGCATACCAAATCCACAGTGGAGCTGAACTCATCCGTTACTATGCGGGTGCAGCAGACAAAATACATGGCGAAACCTTAAAAATGTCAAGGGACCTGCAAGGTCATACTCTGGTTGAGCCCATCGGTGTTGTGGGCCACATAATCCCATGGAATTTTCCAACTCAGATGTTTGTCATGAAAGTGGGACCCGCTCTCGCTGCTGGTTGTACTATGGTCCTCAAACCGGCTGAACAAACACCTCTCTCTGCTCTTTATTTTGCTCATTTAGCTAAAAAGGTACTCCTTCCCCATTTTCTAATACCGTTTCTTGTTGTTTGAGTGATAAATGATGAAGATATATTATGACATATAAGAGAGATAAATGTTAAAGAATGAAATAAGTAGGAAAGATATTGAGTTAGGCTCTATTAATTTCGTCTGAACAGAACATAACTGAATTGAACTTATTTGTATTATGAAAAACAACTAAATTTGTCTAAGTAAACTGAAATCAATGGTTTTCAGATAAAGAGAAGAGAGGTTTAGTTTATTGAATTTTTTGAATGAGACTAGATTAATGGGACATTCATAAAATGAATATGAGATCAAATTAGCGAGACGGAGTGAATTAGTAAAATTGTTACTTCATTTCTTTCATTATTTGTTACTCCCCTTCCATTATTTTTAAAGGTTTACTTTTTGCCATTTCGAAAGTTTTTTTTTAAAGTTTAACGTTTACTTTTTTGGAAACACAGTATCTCTACTTATTAATTTTTTATCACTGTCTTTTATACTTTATATATTCTCTTTCTTTCTCCGTCTCTACGTTACTCCATTTCGATTTTTTTCTATTAACTGCTTTCAACTTTATTTAATAAATCTTAAACCATAAATGTAAAATGTTCAATTCAATTATATTATGATACTTTACGGACTAAAGTTTCATAATATAATTTAATTGAACATTTTACATTTGCGGTTTAACATTAATTTGTAGTTAAAGTTGGACACTGTTGACTGTAAAAAATCAAAGTGGGTAATATTGAACGGGACGGAAGAAGTACTTTTCTATGTCTCTTACTTTTTACCATCTACGTACTAGTATTTTATTCCATATTCATTAAAATTCACACAAAATCAAATCATGTAAAAGAATTGAGGGAGTACTACATTAGATTGTGGTAATTAATATTTGTTTATGAACTCAAATTTGCAAGGCTGGTATACCAGATGGTGTACTAAATGTTGTGACTGGGTACGGACATACTGTTGGTTCTGCAATTAGCTCTCACATGGACATTGACATGGTTAGCAACTACTAACTAATTAATAGTAAAATTGTAATTAGTGGTATGTAGAGTAGTTGATTATGATAATTTAGCGTAATTAATAATTAATTGGTTGTGTAGGTTAGTTTTACAGGATCAACGGAAACAGGACATCGTGTAATGGAAGAAGCAGCAAGAAGCAACTTAAAAGTAGTAGCACTTGAACTCGGAGGCAAATCTCCATTCATTATCTTTGATGATATTGATGTCGATAAGGTTGCACCTTTAGCTCTCAATGCTTGCTTCTTTAACCAGGTAACTTCCACTATCATATATATATATACTAGAATTAGCGTAACACGCTACGCACGTTACAACATCGTATTTTTACATTTTCTTTCTTCATTTCACTTGATTTTTTATTTGCAAACATCAAATATGCATTCAATATAATAAAACGGTATAATGTATGGATAATTCATCAACAATATTCAATGAAAATAACCTGTATTCTTTTCATTTCTGCTGAGGTATTATCAGAGCTACAATCCATGTACCTACTCCTTTCAACGCACTCTTCTTATGCATCGTGTAAACAATATCATTCGGTATCGCCTGCAAACATAATAAGAATAATGTAAAGTAGACTCAATTACTCAAATAAATTTTACAAAGGGATCCAATTTTTCAAGAATATAACGAGAGGCAATTTTTAGGGTACAATAACTACCTAATCCCATAAGCATCAAGCCTATGATTATAACCTCAAGCACCATTCATGGGTTTTAATCTTTTATCTAAACTATAATTGAATAAAATACAAATGCAAAAGTTCCATTTGAAAACGAAAATTTAAATTTAAACATAAATTCATAAAATAAAAATCTAAACTGATTTTGCATTTTCTCATTTCAAGTACTCCGTCCGTCATAATTTCAACCTTCTCAATTTCACTTCTTTGTTGTCTCAATCTCAACTTACCATAACTTATATGGAGAACCCCCTCCGTCATAGATTTACTATACCAAACCGTATACTATCTCATATTGCTAATTATAGAGGTAATATTCTTGCATGTTTGTTTCCATTCTTTGTTTACACATGTTACGAACCCCCGCCATACTTTTAATGTCACACACACTTTTGGTACCCACACGTCCGGACGTGTAAAATATCAAGTGTACTAATATAATATAAGTTTCTATACTTAAACATAGTAACAAACACCTCTCGCTAGAAATGTGAGTCAGACTTTTTGTTGTCAACAATCTACAACTTTAATTACGAATTAATCATAAATCGTGAATACGAAATGTTCAATTAAATTATATAATGTCATGGTTGACTTTTAAGATATTTTCAAGTTCAACTTTGACAACAACTTACTCATAAACTATATCAACAAAATTTCAAGGTTCATGAAGTGTACATTCATAGATTATTTTTTATGTATAATTTAAGAGTAATTTATGATTAAAGTCGACCTCAAAAATTATTTAAAAATCTAACAAGACATTTTTTTTGGAATTGAGAAAGTACAAAAAAATAATATATATATATATATATATATATATATATATATATATATAATCGTAAAAATCGACCTGGAAAATGATTTGATTGATTATGTTTGTGCAATTTTGTTGAAAAATTGTTAGTTTAGTTTAGCTGAAAAATGAAGTTGTATGGATAAAGTTTTTTTTTTTTTAAAAAAAAAAACAGGCAAAATAGCATTAGATAAATTAAGTCATTACATCATTCTCCTCATTAGATGCCAGAACTCGACATGGTCTAATAGTTGTTTTATCCCAAAAGTAGCACACTATCTAAGGTGGGCCAAGAGCCCCAAACCTTGAGATTAACTCTTAGATCCGTAGCTCACCACTAAAATAGTCTACCAAAACCAAAAACCCCCATGTTTAGATGGAGTCAAGCTCCTATTATTAAACAGCCTGATTGTATTGTACATATAGTTAAGAAATAGATTTTTTTTAATTAATAATTAATAAATTAATTTACTACAGGGACAGATATGTGTTGCTGGTTCGAGAATTTTCGTCCAAGATGGAATTTATGATAAATTGATCGATCGATTGATGGAAGAGCTGAAGAATTGGGTGGTTGGAGATCCTTTCGATCCAAATGTTCACCAAGGACCACAAGTATGTAATAGCTATTGGAAAATTCGACCATGGTTTTACCCCGGTGATCTCATCCTCTCACTGTAGCAGTGGGCTCCACACTGTAGGTCCCACTGCTACAGGAAGAGAGTGAGACCATGGTCTAACAAACCCTAACTACTTATGCATAAATTAATTAATCATATACTATCATATACTTTTATTTAAAAATTTTAACTTTCATTTTCTAACGTTTCATTACAAACTTCCCTACTTATTATTGAAAAGTTCTTATCTCACTATTTAATTATTTATTTATTCTATTTATTCTTTATCATCGTTTTATTCACTATATTTCTTAATTACTTCATCACTTAATTATAAGTTTATAAATGTAATACGACTGACAAACTAATTTTTGTTAATTTCTCTTAATCATAGATAAAGTTGATCTCTAGTTAGTTATTAATGAGTAATATAATAAATATAATATATATTTAGATAGAATCAAGTGATTAATTGATGATGTTTGTGATCGATTAATGAATGAATGTGGTAGATTGACAAGAAACAATACGAGAAAGTGCTATCGTACATTGAGCATGGGAAGAAAGCAGGAGCAACATTGTTAACAGGTGGCAAACCTCTCGACCGGAAAGGTTATTACATCCAGCCCACTATCTTCACAGATGTCACGGTAATTAATTAATAAGAGTCATAACTTTTAAATACGACTCTTATATATATGATACGACTCTCTTTATGAGTTGAATTAGATCAAATGTTTTGTAGTGTGCGTACTAATTAATCTCCTATTATATGTTATTCTTGATTCATTTGCGTTTGTGTTAATTTGATCTAGGATGATATGCTTATTGCACAAGAAGAAATCTTTGGCCCCGTCATGTCAATCATGAGATTCAAGTACGTTTACTACTACAAATATCTATGCATGCACAATTTAGATTAGTAAGCGATTGGACAAGACTGCGGCAGTTATAACGCATATGTAGATATATTATTGTCCGTTTTGAAATGGAGGGATACTATTATAATACAAGACTAATAAAATATATAACTCTTTCGATTGATTCACCAACGAAACACAAATTGCAGGACTGTAGAAGAAGTGATCAAGAGAGCAAATGGGACGAAATACGGATTAGCAGCTGGAGTAATGACCAATGACCTGAACCTTGCTAACAGGGTGTCAAGATCCCTTCGGGCAGGAACGATTTGGATAAACTGTTACTTTGCGTTCGATAACGACCTTCCCATAGGAGGCTATAAGCGGAGTGGATTCGGGAAGGACATGGGAATGGATGCTCTTCACAAATATCTCCAGACCAAATCAATTGCCACTCCCATTTATAATTCACCATGGCTTTGATTGGATTGAAATCAAATGATATATAATAGTAGTATACATTGATATCATCAATCTGGTAAAAGATATTTGTATTGTTTGTAGTTTGGTGCAACTTTGATATGCTAATGCATTATGTGGTGTAAAACTGATTGTATGTGTCAAATTTCGTGGTGTTGTATTATATATAAATTCGTGTTTAATTTGAAGTAGATGTGAATCCTTATTGGAATTTATACATGGTTCTTCAAAATGTATGGACCCGGATTTCGTACTTATAACTACAAGTGTTGTCCAGCGGTAATGTCTAAAAACTATGCTGCTGATGAATGTTCACATGGAAGATTAACTCAAGACTTACCACAACTACTACATGCAACCTGTGTGGCTAACCGACCACTACTAAGAAAACGATAAACAAAAAGAGAAAGGAATATAGAAAAAGAGGTTCCTTGAATTCTGATACCTCCTCCCGAAACCCGAAAGCTTGCACGTCCCGAGCATATGAGTGCGTAAAGAAGGAATTAAAGGAACCTGAAAGTGTCAAAAACCTAAAAAAAAATGCTAAAAGGGAAAGTCAGAAAAATAAAAACGGGATTAGGGGAAAGGGAGGCGGGCGATCGAGCGCTATTTCCGCATGCGCGGATAGTAGCGCGTGATCGCGCTTGGCCCATGCGGTCGCATGGATTGGCCCACGCGATCACGTGGTCCTCTATACGCTGCCATCAAAGCAATGGCGCTCTGATGGCTGTGTACAGAGACATCTGAGTGATTGCCCCCTTTTATAATTGAAAGTAGAAATTTAACGTGTATGGATTTTTTTGTGGATTTTTTTTTCGAATGGTAAAAACATGGTAATGAAAATCTACAATGCAATGCAAATGAATGAAGATGGTTTGTCATCCTGGGCTACCTCCCAGGTAGCACTTCTTTATAGTCAATAGCTTAACTCTTCATTTGATTCATCTTTTGCGGGTTTTGATGCCACACTTTTCCCTTCCTTCCAGTCTCGATGTACCGGGTCCCTGCGTACTAGAACACACATAAACGGGTCCTACAAATCGTACTAGTGGATTCTTGCAAGGACAAGAAGTGTGGTATGGAGTATAGGCTTGGAACTCACGTTGCTTGCCATTTACCTCATAAGTGGCATGACGGTGGCGCATGTTGATGGTCAGCGCGATAGTTTCCAGAAAAGGCCTTCCTAACAACACCATACCATCACCTACTTGCTACCCCTAACCGCTCCTAAGAAATAGAAGTCGGCTGTGACAGAATCTTTACCCAACCGGATTTTCACATCTTCGACTATACTAAGTGGTCTCCTTAATGAGCCATCTGCATTCTCACCATGAGCTTCTCCTTGCCCTTTCAACCTACTCGCCTCGTACAATTCGTACGACATGACATTGACACTAGCCCAGGTGTCCAACATCTACGATACTCCATCCAAACTCCCAAAACCAACCTCCACATTAAAACTACCCGTGTTAATAGTTTTGGGGATTCTCCTTTCTATCAGCTCCACTTGTGGTGACCTCACCCCCCCCCCCCCCCCAATTGTGCATCATGCACCTCCTCAAATGTGTTACCAACCACAACGGGGGTCTCAACACCCTCACCATCAACATCCCCATCATCATCAATCAAGCAATCAACAATAGGGTCAACAAGAAGAAATTAAAGTGTCAAAAGCTGGACATACCTTAACCTTGTTGGGTGTAGCATTGTGGTGATTACATCTACCACACTCTCCACCATGGGATTTAGGGACCTCAACCCGGGCTCCTCCATTCGATATCGTAATCTCAGCCGGTACCTCGGTGATAACCGTGATGGCCATGGCATTCTCGGATACTCCGGGCAACCTACCCTTCTCCCTGATCCGACTTCTATCATGCAACTCTTGAAGTTGCTTTTTGATGTCATTGTTGTCTCTATCCGAAACAGACAACGTGCTATCCGTCTTCTCTTGGTGCCTTTGTGGCTGGTTGATGAAAGTTTGTGACCTCTCCATGAAGGATTCTGTTGGTCCAGATAACGGCAAAGGGAAAAGACTAGAGGGGGGGGGGGGGGGGGCGTGAATAGTCTTTTACAACTTTTGTTGATAAACACAATTTCTCAGATATTTGTGAAGATATCTGATACTTAATTTTCAGAGAGCGGAAGACTTTTTTGTGATAAGTGCACGTGCTCAGCAAGATATGTGTAAATACTCAGCAAGGTAAATAAAGCAAGTAATAAATTGCAGAAAGTAAATAACACTGATCTTTATAGTGGTATCTGAAGGTGGCGTAATCCTTCAACTAATCCACTTTGGCCTTTCTCAGACCTAGAATCCACTTAGACAGATAATTGAGTTCACCTTACAAATATCTTCTCTCGATTCCTAAATACACTAGGTTCCCAACCAAGTGTTCCCCCTGAGTTATTCCCCGGCTTTCTCAGCCAAGTACTTCATATACTCAGAAACCTTTGAGCTATTCCTTAGTTTCCCAAACTAAGTACTTCCTATGCTCAGTAACCTTGGAGTTATTCCTTAGTTTCCCAAACTAAGTACTTCCTATACTCCACGCCGTTTAAGGTGTTGGTTAAGGTAGTTTGTCATGTTTGGTAGATTAATAACTTATTCAGTTATGTAATACTACCTTCTTGAACAAGAGTCACTTAACACACTTCACAATGTGTGGTGGTATGTTCTTTACTGACCCAAGTCTATGATAAATGTTCTAGAGAATGAATCTCAGATACTTGATCTTTTGATTCAACTTCTTCACAGATAGCAATGCTTGTTAAGGATCAGGACACTTAGAACTTTCGTGCTACTTAGAATTCAAGAGCTTAGTCGCAACTGTAAGCTGAAGAATAAGTAGGTTGAAGACTTGTATGCTTCAGAGAAAAATACCACTACTTGTATTCTCAGAGAGGCTTGGTATTTTCAGTACTGCATAAGACGTTGTCTCTTTTCAGAGATTTCCTCTTTTGTTCAGATGTCTCTGTCTGCGCATTTATTGCATTGTACTATTTTTGTCCTGTAGTGCCAACAGAACTATGCACGCTTTCTGAAGCATTGCATGTCCCTTTCCAGAGACCTTCTCATCTCCATATACCTATTGAAACATTGTTTCCCAGAAACATAGTTTTTATCCAAGGTATCTGAGTGTAGATATTTGTGGGCACTTTTCCTCGTTCAGAAACCTTGCGTTCTCAGATATCTTTTTCAAAAATGGTTCATTGAGAAACACTTGTTTATCAAAGATATCTAGACATAGGTATCTGATAACCTTTGTCTTCAGCAATCTTGTGCAGTCTTCAAAACTTCATTTTAATGTTGAACTTCTCCTGCTGGATGCCTTCTTCTTGGTCTTCTTCAAGGAAATAAAAATTACATTTAGAGACCTAACATCCTATACAAGATTTGCTAGACTATCATACTTAGTGATTTTCCTCTTTTACAGTGTTCAAGTGAACCAAGAGTACTAACCACCTTTCTGAGCTAAGATAAGTCATTAGATGCTGATCAAAATCTAAACAGATATTCTTAACAGATTTCCCCCTTTTTGATCAGTCGACGATGACTATCTTTAAAACCTATTACAACTTGGAAGAGGGAACAATCTAACACTTAATCAATTCTTATGATCTTTTCAATTAAAATTTTAATTAAGTGCAGAAAGTAAGCATCAACCAAATCACAAGGTGTGATCTTTGCTGACAAGTTATCTTTTTATAGATTGATATCTGAGAGTAGATTCATCAGATATGTTACAAGTAAAGTTTACAGATAACTTTTACAATGATAGAACAATAAAGTACATTAAGCAAGATACAAAACACTTATTTAAATTAGGACAACAGAAGTGACCAAGCTCCAAGTAGACATCCTAATAAACTAGTCTTCAAGTCTTCAAGATCTTTAAGTCTTCAAACACCAGATCTATGGATCAATTTGTAAATTCCCTATCCCCAAACCTTTTGATATCATCTGAGTAGTCATAGAGCAAGGTCCTGACTATCATCTCAGTGTTTCTGGCAAATCCACAAACTTCCTTGTAGGTTTTGGTGGGATTCTTCTTGGCAAATTGTTTGACCCAAAGATACCTTCCCCATTTCCAGGCATGCTCGATTCTGATATCTGATAGCTTGAAGTATTCATATATGATCTTCAGATATCTAATGTCACCCTTGTATTGATCTTCAGTCATGTAGAAGGACTCATAGGGTTCCACAGCAAGTCTTGCTCTTGTGCCTACTCCAGTGGTGTTGGGAATTCTGTGCACATCATCTGGCTTTCCATAGGGACAATCATCAGAGAGGTCCTTTTTCATGGCTTCTATTCTCTTGATTACTTCAAAATCCAACCAGGCTTTGATGTGGTTGGTATTAATCAAGACTGGCTTGTCTTTTCTCCATGCCATGAGCTGTTTATGGATTGGTTCTGGAAATTTTTCATTTACCAGTAAGTGCTTGAGTTCCAGAATCCAGTAGCCATTCTTCTGATTAATGCATCTGTAGAAAGAGGAGTCATTGTTGGTCTTCACATACTCAATTTTGGCTTCTTCAGACCTGAGTGGTAGTTGAAGTTTTCTTTGTTCAGCTCTCAGCCTATTCCTCCTTTGTCTTGAATTCTCCCTTGGGGGATTGCTTGAAGAACCACCCTGGATTGACTTGGTATTTCCAGAGGGTGTTTTAGCTGCCAAAGGCTTTGCAGCTATGGGCTCAGATAGGCTATCAACCCTTTTTCTTTTCCTGTGAAGAGGAGCTTTATCTTCATCAGTCTCTTCATCATCATCATCAAGATTAATTCTTGTGAAAGTTTTGCAGCCTTCTTCATTGACCTGGGATTTGATTTGGCCTTCTTCTTCTTCTTCTTCTTCTTCTTCTTCTTCTTCTTCTTCCTCCTCCTCCTCCTCCTCAGAAGACTCATCAATCCCTCTTACTTGTCTTCTCCTTAGAGCCTTGGTACTCCTTGGAGGTTTCTGTGCCCTGGCCCTTGTTGTCATTCCTTTTTCAGGAAGTTGCTGAGTGGTGGCCACTATCTGTAGAGCAGTCTGACTGGAGGAGGGCTCATTTATTCTGAGAGGTGGTTGTTCAGATTTTCTTTCGTTTCCTCTTCCTCTCTGAGCACCTTGAAATCCTTCCCCCTTAGACATTGTTGACTGACTAAGAATCACAAAGGATTCTGAAAGGGAGTCAAAGTTGCCCTGCAAATAGTTGTAAGCAGCAACCAACTGTTCCATATTAGCCTTGAGCTCCTGATTTTGTTTGATAAGACCTGTTTCTTTATCAGTGAGCTCTTCCAGTGGGCCTTGAATAGCATCTGCTTTTCCAGCAGCATAGCTAGCCTTTTCAAAGGCTTTTGCAGCCAAGTTTTGGTCATCATCCCTAACCATGCCTAGGTCTTTCTGAGCAATGACCAGACTGGTTGTTCTCTGAGTGATGAGCTCAGTGAATGTCTTCATTTCTGCAGGGACTGATGCAATGGCAGCTTTATCTTGAGAAGACAACTCCTTTTTCAATTTAGCCAGTACTTGATATTTGTTCAAGTATTCATTGGAGTTGACATTTGGCAGTTTGCTGAATATTTCAGGAGCAATCAGCTTCCTTTTCAAATGAGAAACCGCTAAGTGTTCATTGCGGTGTTCTGCCAATGCCTTGTCTTCTTCATCATATGAGTCATTAGCCCAGTGATCTTCATCCTCTTGCACTTCTTCATCAAGGTTTCTGAAGGCGGCAACCATCTCAGATATGGGTTTCTTGCCTTTGGAGGATGGTTTCTTTGGTGAAGATACAGCCAGCATCATGCTTTTCTTCAGATACTTGTTCAGCATCTAGCTCCTTAGCAATATAATCAACAGCGTCCCGGAGCCCTTTAATCTCAGAGTAAGCTTGCGTTTCTTTGCGCATTTGTTCTTCAAGTTTATCTAGCTTGACTCTGGATTCTGCTATCTTTTCTTCCAGTTGAAGATGTAGCTGTTGTTCTTCCTCCAACAATTGTTTGAGTTGAGCAACTCTGACTTGTGCATCCAATATTTTCTGAGTGTTGTCCTAAGATTGCTCAACTACTTGTTCAGTATAGACCTTTTGTTGGGGAGATGGATGTGTAGATTTCTGAGGAGATGGAGGAGGGGATTTTTGTGATGTCCTCTCAGTGTGCTTTTCAGCAACTGAGGTATTATTACCTTGTGCAATCCCTCCTGTCCCTGGTGCAGGGGCATCATCATCATCCTTCTTATCATCTTCATCCTTGTGATGTTCAGAAGGAGGTTCTTCATAGTCATTCTCATCAGTCTCCTTCTCTTCTTCATCTTCAGAGACCAGATTGATCACTTCTGGAATAGTGACCATTTGCCCATTAACTTTCTCTTGCTCAGAGGGTATGAATTGTAAAGTTTGGGGCAAAGTAGGCTTGAATGCCATCTACATTCTGGTCTGACCATCTGCTTGGTTTAAAGCTTGAATAAGCTTCTTGGCCACTTCCTTGACGAAGTCCTTATGCATTAATGTTCCAAAAGAGTATTGTTTAGTGGGGAACATGGCATGGACATAATTTTCCAAGTCAAGGGCTCTTGCTCTCCTTATGGGGTGATCAGTCACCTTAATGATCTCAGATAGATCGGAGCATCGAAGCTTTTGCCATTTCTTGAAGCATTTTAGATGCTTTGGCAAAGTGTATTCCTTGAAGAAAGGAAGCAAGTCCTTATTCTCATCAACAGGGACCTTAGTGGCACTTGTTTGAGCCTGTGTGACAGGCTCAGATGACTTGACTACTGAGGTTCCAGGTGGAGGAGACTGGGAAGCCTGATCCTCAGTAATCATTCTTTCTGCTTGAACCTGAGATTAAAAACAAGACTTTGAAATTTTGAACAAGAAAACTACGTTAGACAATTTTAGTTATCTGAGAAGTCAATTACCTCCACAATAGGAGGCTCAGATATTTGTCTATCAGAGACTTGTGCAGTCTTTGGAAGTTTTTCTTGTGATGAAAGCTTTGATCCCTCATCAATTTCCATTGGTTGCGGGGATTGAGTTGGCAATTCCCCAGCAACTTCTACTTCTTTTTGAACCTGTAAGTAGAAAGTGTTAGTTTGAGAAAAATGATCAGAGATTTGTCTTTGAAGATTATAGGTATCTCATATATATATATATATATATATATATATATATATATATATATATATATATATATATATATATATATATATATATATATACCTTCTCAATAGAAGGTTCAGATACTTGTTTCTCAGAGACCTTGGAAGTCTCTGGATTCTTCTCTGAAGAGATAGACTTTTCAGTCTCTCCATTTTTCTTCTCAGTTGGAGCCTATTAGAAACAAACACCTTAGTATTATTCATGTGTATAAAGCATATATCTGAGATGTTATATCTTAAGGAACTTTCTTCTACCTGTGAGACAGGCTCCTGTTCCTTAAATGGTGAGGCTATGGAAGCCTCCTTCTCAGATTCTGAGGCAAGCTTTCCAGCTTCCTCTTGTTCTTGTGTTTCTAATTCAGCCTGTAACAAAGAAATTTTTATAAGTAACAAGATTTATAAACATAAAATTTCACAAGTAGAGAGTTAAACCCTTCAACTACCTGAACAGTGTCAGACTGATTAGTCTCTGGAACTTGTGACCCTTCTATGCTTTGGTCTTGTTGTTCCATTTCAGCTTCTTTGTTTGAAGTTTCAGGTACTTCAGACCTTTCCTGAGTGACTAACTCAGTTGCCTCCCCTGTTTGATCATTCTGAGCAGGTGTCTCAGTTTGATCCCTCTCTAGGAGTTGGGGAACCTGCTCATTTGCAGGATTTTCTTCAGCATATTGCATTGCTGGTATGTCGAAATGGAGTTCATTGACCATTTCATCAACCACTTGTGGCTGTTGTGGTTGTGGTTGTTATGGTTGTCTGGAAGCAGAAGTTTGAGCATTTGAGAGCTCTTCCAGATTTTTAAGTGTGGTGTTGACATCAGCGTCTACCAACACTAGGTCACCACTCATCAGGGCTTCTTGAAGTTGTTTATACGTGACTTTCCCTGATGGTGTGTTGGCACCAACAACCTTTTCTATAGGTGCTTGCTCAACAACCTTTGAGTTAGTTGCTTTCTCAGCAACCTTGGACCTTTTGGTCCTCTTTCCCTTGGCCTTGATTACTTTTTTAGTAACCTTGGGGGCTTGGATCTTCTCCTCCTTGTCCGATTCATCATCGAAATCTGGAACGGAGTTATCAACTATCCCTGCTGCTTCTGCAGAGAGAGTTTGAAGTTTCTCACTGCTTTTATCAGCATTGATAAGTTCATCTGCAAGGCACTCTGCAGCATTGATGAGTTCATCTGCAGTGGCGGCAGGTATCTGAGAGTCGACATCCATAGAGGGTATGCCTTCTGATTTGTCATCAGACTTCTTTTGTGAAGTTCTGGGCCTCTTGGTCGCAATGGAACCTTCAGATACCTCATCAGTCTTTCATTTCTTGGAACCTTTCTGAGATGCAATAACCTTTTTCATCATGTCTGTATACTCATATTTGTAGAGTAGGTTACTATTGGCAATGTCTGTCGTCTCTCTGAGCTCAATGCCAAGGCACTCCAGTAAGTAGCAAATCTTCAGTCCATAGCTTACTGTGTCTTTTGGCTCAGCAAGGCCCTTAACGATTTTAGGCTCAAAGCCTTGTATCTTCTTCAAAAATTTCATGAAGGCGTACTTCCCCCAATTAAAAGGGTTTTCCAGCCTTTTGTCTTGTTGATTCAACAAGAACATCATCATCCAGCGTTCTTGGCTAATCTGGTCAGCACCTACTTGTAGACCATCAAAGCATCTGTGAAGGACACATGCCAACACATCCCAGTGGACCAATAAATGTCTGGTCCTTATGTCGGCAAGCTTAAAGTCGATGGGTGTGTCTGGCTTGTCAAGATCACACACATCACTGTATAGTTGCTTCACACCTTCAAGGAGATCTTCATCCTTGGTGTCAATTTCAAAATCCTTTCCAAGATTTTGAAGTTCAAACAGCTCACAGAAAGCTGTTTCGTCCAACAGGATTTCTTGTCCTTGGACTTTGGTCTTGATAGACACTGTCTCAGTGCCTTCAGAGACTTTGGAGATAATCGTGGAGTTTTTATAAAACTCCAGGACATCCAGTGAAGAAACTCCACTGGGAAGAGCAGATAGAAAGCCCTTGATTTGTGCCTTTTCAAGCATATCAAGTACCAGCTTTATGTCAGTCTGGTTTTCTATTGCAGCTACCAGGTATTCCTCAATCATGGCACCACCGCAAATCATCCTGTGATTTGAAGTCCAATGATCAGGATTGAACTCTGCAATCAACCGATTGTTTGTTATAACCAGCACTGGTGCTTGCTTTTCAGCAGTACCAGATGTAGTAGCTTGGGATTTCTAAGTAGAAGCACGTTTGGGAGCCATCTCTTTAAATAGTGAAGTTTTTGAAAAACGAGAAGAGATTAAGGTAGGAAATTAGTGATTCTTTGCAGAAAAACTAAGAGGGGATCAGTAGTTGCAGAGAAAATTGCAGAGAGATTTGAGAGAATTTTGCAGTTTTTGTGCAAGAGCAAATGTAGGATTAGGTGAAAGTGATTTCTTTTACCAAAATCCTATATATATAGCAGTATAATTCCAACAGGCAAAAATACACAAATTAATTTTGTGCATTTGTATCTGTGTACGTGCAGTAAGGCGTGGGTAAAATTCGGTCTAAGCAGTCCACTATTTTACAGAGAATTAATCTCGGCCTTTAAAATGGAACGGCCATTTCATCAATGGTTGGGATTGCTTTTCCAGCAATGATCACAATCAACCCATGTGATTGTACCCAATAAATGAATTTTGGCGATTAACTATCTGAATCACATTTCTTATGTGTGACTAAGGGACAATTTTTGTATTTGAGTCTATCTCACACTCAATATCTGTTCATGTTTTACACAAAGATAGAAATAATACAAATTTCAAGAGAGTAGTTGACTGCAGACAGTTGTACTATTTTCTTTTGTGTTCCCCCTCACTGAGTGAACTAGATATCTGAGTACCTGTCTCAGATATCTTCAAATAGCCATTTTACCCTTTAACTTTTGATATCTGAGTACCCATCTCAGATACTTGTTTGCTAAGTGTTTCACCTTTTGCCTTTGATATTCTGGATTCCTGTTCCAGATATCTTATTTCTCCTTTTTCCCTTAATCATACTGAGTTCCTGTCTCACTCACATTCTTAGCTTCTTTTAGTATATGAGTTCCCGTCTCAGATACCCTTTTTTTTTTTTTTTTTTTTTTGAATATCTAGATGTTTGATTCAGATATCTTTCTCCTTTCTGAATCCTCATCTCAGAGATTAGAACTTTTCAGTTCCTTTGGTAACTCCATTAACCCAAGACTATGTCTCAAGGTTAAGAACCTGCTTTCTTGCAAAGGCTTTGTAAAGATATCTGCAAGTTGGTCTTCAGTACCAATCTTGAGTATCTCCATATTGCCTTTTTCAACATGGTCTCTAATGAAGTGGTGTCTAACATCAATGTGCTTTGTTCTTGCATGAAACTTAGGATTCTGAGTTATGGCAATAGCACTTGTGTTGTCACAGAAAATCGGAGTTTTCTCTTCATTGACCTCATAGTCTCTGAGTTGTTGTTGTATCCACAATATCTGTGAAGCACAACACCCAGCAGCAATATATTCAGCCTCTGTGGTAGATGTGGCAATTGAGTTTTGTTTCTTGCTGAACCATGATATTAATCTGGCACCAAGAAATTGACAAGTTCCTGAGGTGCTTTTTCTATCAAGCAATGATCCAGCATAGTCAGCATCAGAATAGCCAACTAAACTCAATCCACTGTCTTTTGGATACCACAATCCAACTTCTACATTACCCTTTACATACCTTAATATTTTCATAGAAATGTTGTAGTGTGATTGCATTGGATTTGCCTGAAATCTAACACACACTCCAACTGCATATTGAATATCAGGTCTACTTGCAGTGAGGTACAGTAGAGACCCAATCAATTTCCTATACTTGTGTTCTTCAACACTTTTGTCAGATTCAGTATAGGTCATTTTGGTTCCAATGCTCATAGGTATCTTAGCATTCTTTTCAGAAGGCTTTAGATTAAACTTGTTGAGCATGTCCTTTGCATTCTTTGTTTGACTAATGAATATTCCATCATTAAGTTGCTTGACTTGCAATCCTAGGAAGTAGTTTAATTCTCCCATCATGCTCATCTCAAATTTACTTTTCATGAGCTCAGCAAAGTCTTCACAAAGTTGCTTGTCTTTAGATCCAAATATAATGTCATCAACATATACTTGGACTAGAAGTAGTTCCCCTTCATGGTTCAAAGTAAAGAGTGTTTTATCAACATCTCCTTTCTTGAAGCCACTTTCCAGCAAGTATTTGGCTAAAGTATCATACCATGCTCTCGGAGCCTGTTTGATCCATCTGAGCTTCCAAGCTTATAAACCATTCTACTTTCTGAGGAAACCTCAAAGCCTGGCGGTTGTTCAACATAGACTTCTTCAGCAAGTTCACCGTTTAGGAATGCACTTTTAACATCCATCTGATAAACTTTAAAGTCATTATGAGCTGCAAAGGCTAGAAATAGTCTAATTGCGTCCAATCTAGCAACTGGAGCATATGACTCGTCAAAATTTAGTCCTTCTGTCTGGGTGGATCCCTTGGCAACCAACCTTGCTTTGTTTCTGGTTATTTCACCAAGACTCATTCATTTTATTTCTGAAAATCCACTTGGTTCCAATTACAGATATTCCGTCAACAAATGGAACCAGTTTCCAGACTTTGTTTCTCTCAAATTGATCAAACTCTTCTTGCATTGCATAGATCCAATCTTGATCCATCAATGCTTCTTCTATAGTTTTAGATTCAATATTTGAGATGAAACATCCATAAAGAGAGTCAACAATTTCTCTCCTAGTTCTAACTCCTTGGTCTAAAGGACCGATCACATCCTTGGCAGGATGATTTCTTATCCATTTCATAATGGGTTTTGAACTTGTAGGATCAATATCATTTTGATCTGAATGTGAATTAATATGATCTTGATAGGATACTTGTGCAGTATCTGAGATATCTGACACATGGGAAATGCCATGGATATCTGACACTTTTTCAGTGTTAGAGATATCTGGAATTTGATTTTCAGCAATCTCATTCTCAGAAACCTCTTCATGATGAAGGTTCTCAGTACCCTGTTCCATTTCTGGAATTCTCATAGGAAATTCTTCATCATGTCTTAGAGTCATCTGGTTGTTACTAAGCAATGGTTGCTTTTCATCGTCAGATTCATCCTCTAAGTGAATGATAGAATTGTTTCCTTTTGAGGATTCTTCTTCAGAATCTTTAATCATTAGCTCTTTGAACCTATTTGAGAGTTCTTCATTCAAGGGTACATTCTTGTTTCCTTCGTAGAAGACTACATGAACAGATTCTTCAATCTTTTGCGTTCTTTTGTTGTAGATTCTATAGGCTTTGCTATTCAGAGAATAACCAAGAAATACTCCTTCATCTGCTTTTGGTTGAAATGTTCTCAAGTATTATTTTCCATTGTTAAGAACAAAACATCTGCAACCAAACACCCTTAGATGTTTGATACTAGGGGGTCTACCAATCAAAAGCTCATAAGGAGTTTGGTCATGGTGTTTGTTAATCAAACATCTATTTTGAGTGTAGCAGGCTGTGTTAACAGCTTCAACCCAATAGATTTCACTTATTTCAGTGTCAGCAAGCATTGTTCTTGCTACTTCTTTTATGGTCCTATTCTTCCTTTCAGCAACACCATTTTGTTGTGGTGTCCTTACGGAAGATAGTTGATGTTATATACCTTTGCAGGTACAGAACTCTTTTATGTACTGATTCACAAACTCAGTACCATGGTCTATTCTAATTATAGATACCTTGTCATTTTTCATTACTTCAAGCTTATTCAGCAAGTTGGGTATCTCAACCCTTGCATCAGATTTTTGTTTGATAAATACAACCCAAGTGAATCTTGAGTAATCATCAACAACAACCAGACCATACTTCTTTCCTACATAACTAGTTAAAGAGGATTCAAAAAGATCCATATGTAACATTTGCAGTGGCCTTTCACTGGAGTGTCTAGTTTTAGACTTAAAAGATGTTTTGGATTGTTTTCCCATTTGGCAAGCTGAGCATATACCATCTTTTCTATATACCATTTTGGGTAAACCAACCACCAATTCTTTCTTGGCTAGCATGTTCAGAGTTTTGAAGTTCAACTGACTCATTCTTTTATGCCATAGGCAGTTTTCTTCAGTGTGGCCAGATTGACTCACCATGAGACATTCTTCAGTTGTGGTGGATGCCTAGTCAGCAACATAAAGATTTCATTTTCGCCTAGCAACCAAGACTGCCTGCTTTGACTCATTGTCAATTACTTTGCATAGTTTTGACTTGATCTTGACAGTGTACCCTTTGTCTACTAATTGACTCATGCTTAGGAGATTATATTTCAATCCCTTCACATGTAGTACTTCAGAGATTATAAGAGCTCCAAACTTCAGATTGCCAAAACCTATGGTTGGATTTTCATCTCCTCCAGCAAATCTAATAATTGGTCCATTATCGCATTTTCTGTAGTTAATCAGATTTGCTTTGTCTCCTGTCATGTGCTTCCCACATCCACTATCAAAATGCCACTTCGGGTTCTTCCTCAGAGTGTTCTGCACAAAACAGGAAACAAGGAGTTAGGCTCTCATTCCAACAATGGAATCTTCTGGACTAAAGAATCTCCTTGTAGGAATCCATTTCTGAATGATCTTCCTTGGGATATTCTTTTGTCTTGTTGGATCATAAGGAGGAATTTTAGGTAAATGAATGGTATCATTATCATTTAAAGCTATTTTCCTTCTTGGTGTGTTCCTTGGTGCTCCTCGTGGTACTTTCAGATACCTGTCAGATTGCTGAGTCTGCTTTTCAGCAAACTTAACTTTCCTTGCCAGATTTCTTCTAGCCCTGGCATTCAGAGTGGTCATAACCTGTTCTTTCTTCCACTTCTGATGATTGCTATGCGCAATCCTGGCTTTCATCCATCGTTCTTGCTCTTGTTTATACTCACGAGCGAGTTGTTTCCCGATGGCTTTATAGCTAATGCCATTTCGAGCACCTGGTGCTATCTGAGTTCTCTTCTCAGCAGCTTTGCTAGTCTCTGGAACGTCTTTCTTTCCAGAAAACGTGATGTTGGAAAATTTGCCTGCTCCTGCAATTTTTCCTTTCTGAGAAGCATAGCACTGTGGGTGATTACACTTTTCAGTATTATGTTTCTTTATAGAAACGTTCCCAACAGTTTTCTTTTGGACTTGTTTTTCCCACAAAGGTTTGGTCGCAACTGCCTTTCCTTTGTCAACAACCTTAGCTTTCTGACCAATGCTATATGTTATTTGGGAACCATCTTGCTGAGCACTAACAAATATTCTTTCGTCACTCTTATTCAGAGTGGTAGAACTATTTGTTTGTGTGTCCAGCCCAAGTCCTCCCTTTTCTGAAGGATCTCTTAAATAAGAGTGTACTTCAGTAAGAGTGTCACAAGCTTTGGCATAGGATTGAAAAGATAGTTCTTTCTTCTTGAGTTCCTCATTTTCAGAAAGAAGATCTTTATTTTTCTTTTGGAGTATATCCATTGCCTTTCTGTGTAACTTCTCTGTTTCAGATATCTGTCTTTAAGAAATGCATTTTCAGCATCCTTTTTCTCAGATATCTTGAGTAATTGTGAATTTTCCTTCTTAAGAGAATTCTTTTCTTCTTCAATAATGTCGGCTCTAGCTCGGATCATTTGAAATTCTCTTTTGTAGAGATCAAGTTCTCTTCTGAAATATTCTGAATCTCTGATTTCTTCCTCATCACTCTCGTAAGTAATGAATTGAGAGATGTTGGTTACCTCGTCAGCCATTAGGCAGGACTCAATGTTGGAGCAATCTGGATAGATCTCCTCAGCAACACCGCATTATTCCCTTTTCTTTTGACCGAAGTCAACTAATTCATGAGTGATGCCACATAATTCTGGAGAAGGTAATTTGGTATCATCTGAGTCTTCTTCCTCAGATTCTGACTCAATATCAAGAGCATCCAGTTGGATTTGAATCCTTTTCCTTTCTTCAGTGAGCATAGCTCTCTGACCTCTCTTGAAGTTTCTTCTATCTTTCTTGTCACCTGTCTTTAGCTTATTGAAAATAGGGCAATCTCTTTTAAAATGACTAGGTTTTTTACAATAGAAACAGATATCGTTTCCGATTTCTGCTTCCTCAGTACTAGATGCTTCTAAGCCGGCTTGTTGAAATAGCTTGCATATTTTATCTTGGTGATAATTTGAGCCTAGATGCTTTTTCAGCTTCTCTTTGGCTTTTCTTCTCTCAATCTCCCGACTGACATATTTTCTCATTTGCTTTACAGCAAGAGCATCTTCCTCAGTCATTTCCTTGGTATCCTTCTTTTCAAAAGTACCTTGTGTTACTAAAGCAACATTGTGAACTTTCTCAGCAATTATATGTTCTCTTTGAGTAGTTTCATAGTTGACAGTAGCTAAGTGGGAAAAGAGTTCTACTGGAGTGATATTTGGCATTCCTTGGTTGAAATAAAAATATTGAGTGTGTTCCCAGTTTTAATTCAAGCTTCTCACGATAGTCTTAACCTTTTCAGAGTTAGAGTATCTCTCACTTTCACCAAGTGCAGCCATTTCACTCATCAATGTTGTGAACCGGAAATCTAGTTGTTCAAGAGTCTCTGTGGGACCTTGTTTAAAGTTTTGGAATTTGAGCTCCAAAACTTCGAACTTATTTTCCTTTATTTTCTCAGTGCCGACACAGATTTCCTCAATCAGTTGCCAGGCCACTTTCGCCGTTTTTGCACCCCATAGTTTACACTGTATGTGCTCTGGAGTGGAACGTACGATGATATTGCGAGCCTGACCATCCAGTCGATTTCTCTTGGCATCTTCCGATGTCCAGAGCTCTCTGGGCTTTGGCTCGTAAATAACTTAACCAACGATGGGTCTTCCAATTTGAAGCACTGTTGTGAGGAACCACCACTTGGTTCTTCATCAGTGGGAACTCTGTCTCTACCATTAGAAACCTCCATGACCTGCTTGAGTTGTTGAATGACTATGGGGCCATTCTTTATTACTTCGATCATTTCATCACTGATGGCTTCTAGGTAAAAAGCAGTTAGTGGGCACTTATCCGGGATCTAGGTTCAGTGCAGAAGGCTTGGGAACCTCCTGCTCTGATACCACTTGTTAGTCCAGATAACAGCAAAGGCAAAAGACTAGAGGGGGGGGGGGTGAATAGTCTTTTACAACTTTTGTCGATAAACACAAATTCTTAGATATCTGTGAAGATATCTGATACTTAATTTTCAGAGAGCGGAAGACTTTTCTATGATAAGTGCACGTGCTCAGCAAGATATGTGTAAATACTCAGCAAGGTAAATAAAGCAAGTAATAAATTGCAGAAAGTTAATAACACTGATCTTTATAGTGGTATCTGAAGGTGGCGTAATCCTTCAACTAATCCACTTCGGCCTTTCTCAGACCTAGAATCCACTAAGACAGATAATTGAGTTCACCTTACAAATATCTTCTCTCGATTCCTAAATACACTAGGTTCCCAACCAAGTGTTCCCCCTGAGTTATTCCCCGGCTTTCTCAGCCAAGTACTTCTATACTCAGAAATCTTTGAGTTATTCCTTAGTTTCCCAAACTAAGTACTTCCTATGCTCAGTAACCTTGGAGTTATTCCTTAGTTTCCAAAACTAAGTACTTCCTGTACTCCACGCCGTTTAAGATGTTGGTTAAGGTAGTTTGTCAGGTTTGGTAGATTAATAACTTCTTCAGTTATGTAATACTACCTTCTTGAACAAGAGTCACTTAACACACTTCACAATGTGTGGTGATATGTTCTTTACTGACCCAAGTCTATGATAAATGTTCTAGAGAATGAATCTCAGATACTTGATCTTTTGATTCAACTTCTTCACAGATAGCAATGCTTGTTAAGGATCAGGACACTTAGAACGTTCGTGCTACTTAGAATTCAAGAGCTTAGTCGCAACTGTAAGCTGAAGAATAAGTACGTTGAAGACTTGTATGCTTGAGAGAAAAATACCACTAGTTGTATTCTCAGAGAGGCTTGGTATTTTCAGTGAGTTCAGTGTGTAAGTTCTGTGTGTGTTTTCAAGCATTCTAAGTGATGATATTTATAGTTGAAAATCATGCCATTTGAATAGTATCCGTTAGGCTTAATGAAATTCAAACTATTGATATCTGAAAATAGTACTGCATAAGACGTTGTCTCTTTTCAGAGATTTCCTCTTTTATTCAGATGTCTCTGTCTGCGTATTTATTGCATTGTACTATTTTTGTCCTGTAGTGCCAACGGAACTATGCACGCTTTCTGAAGCATTGCATGTCCCTTTCCAGAGACCTTCTCATCTCCAGATACTTGTTGAAATATTGTTTCCCAGAAACATAGTTTTTATCCAAGGTATCTGAGTGTAGATATATGTGGGCACTTTTTCTCGTTCAGAAACCTTGCGTTCTCAGATATCTTTTTCAAAACTGGTTCATTGAGAAACACTTGTTTATCAAAGATATCTAGACATAGGTATTTGATAACCTTTGTCTTCAGCAATCTTGTGCAGTCTTCAAAACTTCAATTTAATGTTGAACTTCTCCTACTGGATGCCTTCTTCTTGGTCTTCTTCAAGGAAATAAAAATTACATTCAGAGACCTAACATCCTATACAAGATTTGCTAGACTATCATACTTAGTGATTTTTCCTCTTTTACAGTGTTCAAGTGAACCAAGAGTACTAACCACCTTTCTGAGCAAAGATAAGTCATTAGGTTGCTGATCAAAATCTAAATAGATATTCCTAACAGATTATATCCTCTTTGATGTCCCTGAAGAAGAATTTCCTCCATTTTGTTCCCGCACCTGGTATACTTCCTCTCCTTCTTCCGGAGTGGTCATTACTGACACCTCCTTTGCCAAGAAGTCGGTCCTACATTGATTTGGTACATGTCCATAGTTGTTGCAAATCCCACACTTCTCTTTGGCTTGTGGATTCTGAACATTTGTTGCAAACAACATCAACTCCTTTTATAGCTCATTAATGACCCTCCTAGGATCAGAATAGACCGCATTATCCTCTCTTCTAAGCCTTATACACAAGTATTAACTTAGCAGATTATACAATAGTATTAACTCACCGAGAACAAGTTTATGTATTTTAACTTGATCAGCGTTACTCACTACAAGATTATGTATTTTAACTTGATCATTGACTAACAACAGGCATTATGTAAACTATTTATATACACAAGAATACAACTCCCAAAATGTTATGCAATCAAGCTTATTACATAATCATACACACAATTCCCCAAGAACGTCTTGCAGACTTGCACTCACATTACAATACGAACTGAATTGAAATTAATGAGTTTTCGGATGAAGAGTACATAGACTTAAATAAATAATTTAATGGGTTAATAATAATGAACAATTCAAAGGACTAACCAATAATAATTGTGTTCACACAAGCGATACCCTTCTCAAAATTTTTATTCAAACAGACCCTCTGATTTTCAACACTATATTAATTCAGAACTCGCTAAGTTACAACATTATATTAACTCAAGACTCTCTGAGTTAGAAATTAGTTAATATAACGTACGTTGTAACTCAGCTAGTTTTGAATTAATATAGTGTTGAAATACTGAGGGGTTCTTGAATCAATACATATAACGCACCATGCAAACGGCCTGATTTTAACCCATTGGTAACTGAGCCGGTATTACAATAAGACATAAGTTTTAAACTCATTGGTGGAGCCAACTTCTCCAAGGCATAGATCCCCTTGAAGGAGGTGGTGTCAGAAGAATCCATCATGGTATCTCTTTCCTTGGGTGTCAATGGAATACCCCTAAGAAGATCGATGGCCATAATATGTAGGCTTGTCTTTTGCCTGTACCTTTTGTAAGCCCATATTCCTCCCGCACTTCCAGCAATCAAAAGCTGTTTTCACAAAGAAAAAAAACAAACTATGTTAATAATATTACTAGAAGAGAGTATTGGGGGGAATAAATTGAGCAATGCCATTTGACTGACCAGCGAAAACCAGAGAGCAGCAGTTTGCAAATCGAATTTGGGCTCATAAAGCACAGTCTCACCATATTTATCCACCAGCTTCTTATAGATGTCCTTATCACTCTTTCCAGACTGAATCTTTTGTGGATTAACTAAGAACATAGACAAGAGATATATAATTACAAATTCCTTCCGATATGAAGTTGAAAAAAAAAAAGAAGGAAAAAAAAAGGATAGTCCACAAGACCATAGTATCATAAAAGAAATGTTCTCGTTCCCGTAAACAATTAAGTACAAACTACAGAAATATTACAAAATTGTTCTCGTCTATAGAGCAAATTCGAAAGCCAGAGCGAGAGTGTGAAATCCTTAAAACTAAAAAGATATGCATCTGCTCTACACCCAAAGTTGCAAAGACACAAATACATAATAAAATAATAAATAATTGACATCACATTCTCTATCAGAAGCGAAATCGAAAAGGAAAGCAGCAGAAGTGAAATGGATCAGCTTCCTGTTCATAGTTAGGTTGAGGTTCATACTCAAATCGATTGAAGAAGGACCCATAAATCAATAAGAGTTATGGGCAAATCAATGGAAGAGAAGCAATATGAAGAACTGAACAATTACCTGAAGATTGTGCTGCATTAAAATTGATGTCGACCAGTTCTTGTTTACAAGTGATTGCTTCGTGGAGTATCGAGGGTTTTGGAAGGGTATTTTGGGAGGCGTACCTTTGTTTATAAAAACACAGGAAATATTTATCGGTTATTAAAGGATATGAATACTTCACAGGTTTGATTTATGATGGTGGAAAGCAGCGATGATCAAGTGAAGAAAGAGAGATTGGTTCAAGCGAGAGCATGAAATATAAGCCATAATGTGAGGTGCACTGAATGTGGTAGCCAGTCCATTGAAGACTCTCAAGCTGACATTGCAATTATCCTCCGTAAGGTACCTGCATTATACCATCCCTTCTTTATCCTTATCACTTCTACTGCTACTCTTGTATATTTATTACCTGAAAAATTACAGCTTTGGAGGCCAATAACTACTGCTACTAGTATATACTATATAGGAGAAGTAATATGTATGTGAGTATGTCCACCATAGCTCCATCCGTCCTTTGTCTTTCAAGGTCTTCATTTCTTCTCTGTAATATTTGTTATTCGCTTTTAGTTCTCATGTAGAGTTTAAGTAGTGGAAAAGGTGTTCTTTTAACCACCCATTTTGTTGCAATTTTCCCGGCTGTATGAGCACTTTTATGTATGCATGTGAACTAGAACACTATTTTGTATCATGCTAGACTAGATTGTGGATTCCGTGCACAAATATGTATCCTTAATATCCTGGGTGTGTCGCTGGTTCTTGTACTGCTAGGAATGATGATAAAAGTCTGTTACCATAGACCATAGTTATATATTTGTCCCCGCTATTGGGTGCATCAGAAGCAAACCTGACAAAACTGTTTATGGGCTCTAAGCTGCAAGGAGGAGAAACTTTCGGTTCTATAGATCGCACTTACTTTATGAAAGGTAAAGGACGGACAGTATGAACTTACCAAATAATAGTAATTCTTAGCTGATAAAAAATATTCTTAGAACACCATTAAGTTGGAGCTAAGAGTGTTTCGAATAAAGCAAGATTACGTGTTGGGTTACAATGATTTATAAAATGCTGTGGCGTGAATCTGTGACAGTGTCATGGAAACAGATACCTGATCATATAAAATTTCATATTGTGGCTTCTATTGTGAGGTAGACTTGCAACAGAGGACAGAACATGAAATTTTGGCACCCAAAGTGCTGGAAGGTGCGCATTTTTATGGATTGGATAAAAATGCATATCGTAGTATTTAACATACCGTAGTGATTTGTTATAGACTAACGTCTATAGATTTGAGTTATTAAATTTTGTAATATTTATGTAGTTTGTACTTAATTGTTTACGGGAACGAGAACATTTCTTCATGATACTATGGTCTTGTGGACTACCCTTTTTTTGTCCTTCTTTTTTTTTTTCAACTTCATATCGGAAGGAATTTGTAATTATATATCTCTTGTCTATGTTCTTAGTTAATCCGGCAAGAGATTCAGTCTGGAAAGAGTGATAAGGACATCTACAAGAATCTGGTGGATAAATTTGGTGAGACTGTGCTTTATGAGCCCAAATTCGATTTGCAAACTGCTGCTCTCTGGTTTTCGTCGGTCAGTCAAATGGCATTGCTCAATTTATTCCCCCCAATACTCTCTTCTGGCAATATTATTAACATGGTTTGTTTTTTTATGTGAAAACAACTTTTGATTGCTGGAAGTGCGGGAGGAATATGGGCTTACAATAGGTACAGGAAAAAGACAAACCTACATATTATTATGGCCATCGATCTTCTTAGGGGTATTCCATTGACACCCAAGGAAAGAGATACCATGATGGATTCTTCTGCCACCACCTCCTTCAAGGGGATCTATGCCTTGGAGAAGGTGGCTCCACCAATGAGTTTAAAACGTATATCTTATTATAATACCGTCTCAGTTACCAATGAGTTAAAATCAGGCCGTTTGCATGGTGTATTAAATGTATTGATTCAAGAACCCCTCAGTATTTCAACACTATATTAATTCAAAACTAGCTGAGTTACAACGTACGTTATATTAACTAATTTCTAACTCAGAGAGTCTTGAGTTAATATAATGTTGTAACTTAACGAGTTCTGAATTAATATAGTGTTGAAAATCAGAGGGTCTGTTTGAATTAAAATTTTGAGAAGGGTATCGCCTGTGTGAACACAATTATTATTAGTTAGTCCTTTGAATTGTTCATTATTATTAACCCATTAAATTATTTATTTAGGGCTATGTACTCTTCATCTGAAAACTCATTAATTTCAATTCAGTTCGTATTGTAATGTGAGTGCAAGGCTGCAAGACGTTCTTGGGGAATTGTGTGTATAATTATGTAATAAGCTCGATTGCATAACATTTTGGGAGTTGTATTCTTGTGCATATAAATAGTTTACATAATGCCTGTTGTTAGTCAATGATCAAGTTAAAATACATAATCTTGTAGTGAGTAACTATGATCAAGTTAAAATACATAAACTTGTTCTCGGTAAGTTAATACTATTGTATAATCCGCTGAGTTAATACTTGTGTATAAACTACTCAGTCAATGCTAGAGTGTAATCCGCTGAGTTAATACTACTATGTAATCCGCTGAGTGAATACTAGTGTATATTACGCTGTGTTAATGCTAGTGTGTAATCTACTGAGTTAATGCTAGCACGAAATCCGTTGAGTTAAAGTTATGTGAACAGAGCAAGGTGAGTAGCTTTTATTGTACCTAACAGAAACAGCCACACTATGTTTTTCATAATTAATGCATTTACTCGAGAATTACATGAACAATTACTCATTCAGATTGCCAATAGTCACTCTCTTTTTTTTTTTTTTTTTGAATTCATGTACATTTTCAACCTTTTCATACAGCAGTAAGAAGACGACTGCATACAAGGTGTACCATGCTGGGTTCTTCTGGCCTTCGGTCCTGAAAGACGCCCAGGATTTTTGTAACAGGTGTGATCGTTGCCAATGTACTAGCAACATTGGTAAGAAACTGGAGATGCCACATACTGGTAATCTAGTGGTTAAGCCATTTGATGTCTGGGGGATCGATTTCATGGGTCCGTTCCCCCTAGTTCTGGTTATGAATATATTTTAGTTGTTGTAGATTATGTGACTAAATGGGTAGAAGCCATTTCTACTAGAACTAATGATGCTCCTGTTGTTACTAAATTTCTCCGCGATTTATTTGCGCGATTTGGTACCCCTCGCACAATCATAAGTGACGGGGGAAAGCATTTTGTGAATCGGTTATATACAGGTTTAATGAAGAAATATGGTGTGTACCATAGGTTAGCCACTCCGTATCACCCACAGACGTATGGTCAAGTGGAAGTTAGCAACCGACATATTAAACAGATTCTGGAGAGGTGGTGCGACCAAACAAGAAAGATTGGGCTGAGAAGCTGTCAAACGCTTTATGGGCATACCGCAGCAGTTATAAGACCGTGATTGGCACCACTCCCTACCGGCTCGTATATGGAAAAGCTTGTCATTTGCCTGTAGAACTATAGCACAAAGCTCGTTGGGCTATTGCACAGCTTAATATGGAGCAGGACACGGCAGTTGAACAACGACTCCTCCAGCTAACTGAGCTGGATGAACTATGACTGAGCGCTTTCGAGAATACCAAGATATACAAAGAGAAGACAAAGAAATACCATGACCATAACATCATTTGGAGGAGCTGGTATAAGGTAAGAAAGCTCTGCTATTCAATTCACTTTTGAAATTTTTTCTAGGGAAACTCAGAAGCCATTGGGATGACCCCTTCAAGATAATCTCGGTGGCTCCTCATGGAGCTGTAGAACTCGAAGACTTGGGAATTGGAGACATATTCAAAGTTAATGGGCAACGAGTTAAGCATTACGTTGAGTCTGTTGACTCCGCTGGGGAGATCGATGACTTCGACTTGAATCCGCATGAAAGAGATGAAGAGTCTTGCACTGAATATGAACATTGCTCAGGTTAGTTGAGGTAAGTAGTTTAGTTTTATTTTATATCAGTTGAGTTTTCATTAATTTTTTAGTGCGGTCTTTTTTGAGTTAGTGGACTTTAAAGTACCCAAAAATTGTGCCAATCTCGAGCTCTCTTGGTTCTAGGTGATTTGGCGACGCTAAGTGTACATTAGCGAGGCAAAAATGACCCAGAACCAAGCTAAGTGGTAGACTGGCGTACGCCAGGTATGCGCCTGGTGGACGCCAGATGCTTCGTAAGCACCTGGCATACACCAGGCAGAATCCTGGCGCATGCCAAGCGCTTCGTAAGCGCTTGGCATATGCCAAGGTATTTGTGGCGCAGGCCAAGCGCTAATTTAGCCGTTTTTTGCGTTCTTTCTCGTCCACTATATCCTTTCTTGTTATCCAACCTTTTACTTGAGTCTCAAGCTTCTACTTGCAGCTGTCTACACACTTCGGTCATTTACAAACAGTGAAGCCTTCTCAAATCAATTCTTTTTTCTCTCTTCACACGATTGCTCGAAGGCAAGCACGAGTTCAGGTTTGGGGAGGGGGTGTCTTGATCTGCATAAGGTTTCTTGCTTGTACTTTTCTCGTGTGTGTTTTTATGTTGCATGCCGTCTTTTTGTTTGGGTCTAAGTCTGTCTCCTAGGTCGAGCGTCTATTGCATGTACTAACCCTGTTTAATGCTTGAGTTTTGATTGATCTCTGATTATTAGCAGTTGGCATGTTATAAATTTGTTAAGTTCGTTTTTCTTGTAAATAGAAAGTCTGTTCTAGTTCTGTAGTCCAAAATCCTGTGAGCAAACCTTAGCCGATGAAAAAATATTATACCGATAAATTTGTTCTTGTGTGATTTTTTCAAGAAGTGCAAACTCCCTTGTTTACGCCTCATCATGCTCATGTGTACTCTGTGTAAGTTAAGTATGACGAACGACATGCTTTTCATTCCTTATTTGCTCAACCCAAACCCGTTCCAAGAACAGGTTTGGGAAGGAGGTTTATGTGCGCCATATTTTTTATCCGACTGTAATTTGGCTTTGTTCTCTAAAAAAAAATATTACGATAAGTCTCGGAGTGGATCTATGGTACTTGTTACCACCGTTAGTCGTGTTGGGCACGTTTCAAATACTACCTATATACCGGCATGGCCCTTAAAGGCTATATGACCGTGAGGGTTGATGGCGTGTATACCAAACCAGCATGCACAAAAGTGCGGACTTTCGGTAAAACGGATACTACCAAAACAAAGAGACAAAATAAGCATATGGGTCATTATAAGACTGCAAAAAAGGAGTATGCAAAAAAGTATAAAAAATTTAAAAAAATAAAAAAAGACAGAATGATTGCCATTTACAAGTCTGAAGCTGTTGATTGTAGAATAAAAAGTCCCTTCTGACTTAACTGATTGAGTACATTGCATGAGGTGTTTGAGGCACAAAGAGTCACCTTCCTTTCTCTTTTTGTATTACTTGAGTGATTACCTTTACTGGACACTTTCAGGAGAGTGAGAGATAGTTGCATAGGATCCACTTGTGAGGGATTACCGGGTTAGACTTAAGTTCTATTTACTCGGGAAACGAACTTCTTGGATTTATGCTTGTTCTTCTGCAAACGTCAGTCTAATTTCAAACCTCCTGCATTTTTCGGGCTTATTACTTGCAATCGTAGATTCAGTAGCTTGGGAGCTAGACTTTTTCTGTGAGTCTATGTATTTTTATTTTTCTTGGTTTTTTCAGAGAGTTTGTTGCTTGAGGACAAGCAAGGGTTCGGTTTGGGGAGTTTGATGAGTCGGTTTTACACCGTCTCATTTGGTATTTTTTACCATTTATTATCGTCTTTAAGTATAGTTTTTAGTAGTTTTCCTAGAGTATTTTTACTTATTTTGTTCTTTGTGTGTTTTGTAGGTATTTGGCTACACCGCATTGTTTGGAGGCAAAAGGATGCATTTTATATGCATTTGCAGGATACGGAGTTTCGATGCCTCGAACCGATGCTAGAAATGGAGCGGGAAGGCCAAAAATACCAACGTTGGAGTCAAAGTGTGGATCGGAGTCAACCAGGGTATCTGGCGCATGCTAGGCGCAAGCCTGGCGTACGCCAGGTGCTTTACTCGCGACGACAGGCGGGCGACTGGCGTACGCCAGTAATCCTAGTTCGCCCCGTTGATGCCTAATTCATTTCTTTCTCTTTTCACTATTAGTTTTGAACAAAGACAATTGTATTCATTATCTTCTTTTTATCTTTGCTCTCAACATAGAACTTTTCCAAAGCAATTACCTACCTATTACTGGAGGTAATTGAACCGATTATTCTTGTAATTGACGATATATTATTCATTGGGAGCATTATCTACATACTTTCTACCGATTGGATTCCAATTTCTTCAATTCTACCCAGGGTTTATGAAATGATTGGGTAAAATTGTATCGACTCCTGATTCTTGATATTTAGTATTCGATTATGCTTATTATGTGTTCGTATATGATATTGATTATGTCTATGCATATCATGAGTAGCTAAACACCCAATTATGGAGGTGGTGATGGATTCAATGCATGCTAGTTAGGATTTATGCAATTCAATAACAGTAAGATGAGATTTACTTTGTGCCCTTTTGATTAATTGTGTATGTAGTTGGTAGGAATTGGTAACTTTGAAAACCAGTACATGGTTGAAGCTACCAAGTTCGTTGAGGGTCTGCTCTAAACTTGAGTTTTTTTTTTTTTTTTTTTAATGTAATAAGATTTTGCATTCACTAGAATGCAAAATCCACTCTATCTATGTACTTTCTATTATTATAATAAAATAAATTTATCATTTCTATGAGTTTTTGTGTAATCCACTGAGTTAATTCTAGTACGTAATCCGTTGACTTAAAGTTATGTGAACAGAGCAATGTGAGTAGTAGGGTGTGAAGTTCACAATTAAATTAAGTGTTTAAATTGTCTATTAACGCATACATCACTGAGTTTATAGTTTCAGAAATATCAACCAAATTAATTAATCAGAAATATCAACCCTATAGTTGGTTAATAATTTTTCATGGATGATATTAACCATGGCAAGTTCGCGGTTCGTAAGTGAGGGAATTTTGCTACTAGCTAGTTAGGAGGTGTCTACCAAGGCAAATTCCCCTTGGACTTACATTCACAAATATATATGTGTGATGTTAACCTTGCGTGGTTGATTGTTATATATACTATGATATGAAATTGGTGTAAGTTTCTCTATGATTAAGTCACCTTTTTTAATATGATTGTTATCAAAGTATAGTTCATGTTATATGCAAGTTCCCCTAAGAATCATTACGTAGAAGTCTAGGTTTGATGAATCATGTTATCTTGTTTGCTATTGCAAATTTTACGTACCATGGCCAGAATAGGAACCTACGATGTCAAGTGAGTTCACGATCATGTTAATTTTCAAGTCATGTTTAAGAGTAAAGTTTAAGTTTAATTTTCAAGAAGTTCAAAACAAGTTCAGGTGTTGATTAAGATCAAGTCAGGTTATAGGGTTGCATTGCATTAAGCAAGATTAAAAGCTTTAAAAGACATGAAGATAGAACTTAATTTAAGTCATTTCACGTGCATGGAATTTACTCAGCCAGTGGTCACGGTAGACCCTTTTCTAAAATATCAATTTTAGGTATGAAGCCGAGCAATTGGAGTGGAGCGTTGCCGAAGCAGTGATCTTTACCAGAAGTGTCTTTATCATTTTCAGTTTAATGTATTTAGAACTTTGTATCTGAGCTATATATGAGCATAGGATTACCAAAAAAAAAAGGGAAATAGATCCAAATGCTGAATTCATAGAATTCGAAACCAACACAAACAGGATTATTGTAGGCTACACACAGAATACGAATTGTGGGGGAACTTTTATCTCTCAACTGATCTCTGGCAGTTTGTATTAGGATCAGAAAGTGCCACAAGTTGGAAGTTGAAAATGGTGAACTGATAACATTTTAATTACGCTTTAAACAAATTAAGGGTTAGTTAGAATCTTATTATCACAATGAAAAGGCAAAAGACATCAATCAAGTAAAGTTTAGTTAAAATCTTATTATCATAATGGTGTACACAAAATAAGACAAACGGCATTCTAACTTACCTTATTCATGATAAGTAAGAACCGACAAATAGAAGGTACGAGTACTTTCCAAAAGCACAACATGAAACATTTAGACCAAGACAATCCTATGCTAAAATATAACATGGTCAGAAAGTGAAAAAAGGGAAATGCCCCATTATAAATTATCTAACTAATTCAAACAAACAAACATATTAGCACTCTGAAACTCTGCTTAAGATGATGTAATGCCAATATTTTCAATAGATTTACTACCTATATAAAATAGCTATTGTGACTATTTGGATTTGAACTGTTCAACATAATGAATTCGATGAAAGAAAGAGTTTGTCATTTTCTCAGGACTAAAGACCAGGAAGTAAAAACAAGATTAAACATGCAATTATGAAAATTAATCTTCACAGGACATTTCCTTTCTCGGATAACTTATCAATGGGATTGTGTACTCTATTATTGGAATCAGGATCCTATTGCTTCTTCTAAGCCTGTAAAACAATTTTCATCTCGCTACAAACACAGGCCCATCACTGAAGAAAATTACTTATCCAGTAACCAGACTATGGTGCTATATTATCCGCTTCAAGTTTAACTACTTAAAAGATCAGAAGAGTGCAGATGACCAGCACCTTACTTAGGCTCTGTTCTCTTCAACTGCAATTTTCTGAATTGAACTGAATTGTAGTATAAAATATAACTAAGCAGAATTGAACTGAACTGAATGAGTTTTCAGTTGAAGATAACAGAGCCTTAGGGTTCAGTAGTTGGAGGACATTTTGTTCTCTCAACTGAAAGAGAAGTGACAACGAAACCCACTTGTCTTCAAAGCAGACTAGAAATATCTCCAAGGCTGTTTACAACTTCACATCTTTTATCATGGTGAATTTGTAAAATAGGCACCAGATAATACAAGCTATATACTGTGGAAAGAATCCCAGAACTGCCAGACTATCAAATCTGTACTTGCACACACCTATTATATTTGTATTTAAGACCACAAACAACTTTCAAGACAAGCACCACAGGACACCAAAAGATGAAGCTAGTACTTAATGGCATTGCTAAAGAATATATAGTGCGGAAAATAAATCCCATGTTGCACATGCATCACCCTCTAGTTTACAACGAATAAATGAGATATTAATCAAGGTTGAAATATTTATGACATTATTCTTCATTGACATTCCTATTTCAGTTTTGCAGTTTAGTGCAAGAATCCACACCATAAAATAATTAAAAGGGAAAAAAGCTATTCCAGCAGTATATTTAGACGGATGAAACAGTTTAGAACTTTAACGTATCACTTAAGACATTAACAATAATTCCTTGATTTAAAGAGAAATGAACCCGTGATTACAATATAAATATACATACATATATATTGAACCAGTCCAAGATCAAGAGATCTATACAAATGAACAAATAACAATAGCCAATGGTTACCACACTATACACCCCGATAAAGGGGGAGACACCTCACAGGCCCAAACTTTCTGGATGCAAAATCTGGAAAAACTAAAAGCAACTTAATGGGCAGCTTGAAGAAACTGCAGAAGAATTCTGAATGGAGGTTTAATAGCTTTTCTACTGATCTTAACATGTACCTCCAACTGTCGAAGTGAGTCCAGTAGGAGCAAATGCTTCTCTTTTATCATCTGACCTGCTCTCTCTAATAGATGAGACCTACATAAAGGTGTACTAATTAGAAGAATCAAACAGAAAACTATTCCAATCTCAAAATACACACCACCTGACATAAACTAAAAACATGAAGATTGAGCAGAAAACTATGGAATAAGTAACGATAACTTCCCGACCAAGCATAAAATATAGTACAAGGAATTACAGCTGCAAGGAAAAAAACACAATCAACTACATGGCACAAGAAGTATGAGGAATCCAAAATTTTAAAGATGATACTTGTGAAGGTAGAAAGCAGAACTGTGATATAGTCCAGACAAACGATAAAATAATCAATCAAAAGCACAACCACTTGACTTTCAACAATCAACAATTCAATGCGGTCCCAAGATATCTCATGCATCCACTACTTTGCTAACAAACAGAAACTAACAACATCGAATAAAACGATACCAAAACATGTATTTCCCTCTAAAAAATCCTTGCCCCGTGCCCCCGAGCATCTAGTTCTAGCTAAAACCAAATCAATGCATCCAATGAGCAAATCATTATTGGTGAACACTGAATATTCAATCACATTTAATGAACTCCACCAACAAAACCGAACCAAATCTCGATTCAAGGCATAACACTCTCATCCAACCATTAAATGCGGTTATAAAAACCTAATGCATTAACCAATTTGCTAACACCCCAACTCAAATCAAAGCATCAAATAAGTCTGTCACTCAATAGCATCAAACAACGAAAACATAAACACCTTCAAATGAACTTCACCAACAGGCCTCCGGCTCCTAGACGAAGAACAACCACCAGGACTACCATAACTATGACAATGCTGACTCACGCCAAGCCTACTGATCCTCCTCATAGATCCCTCCCCAATAAGCCTGGAACCTTTCTCCGCCTCCTGCTTAAGCAGAATCTTATCCGGCCCATGGATCTTATAATAACTCAACACCGCATCCTGCAAAACAAACCACCTAGGTCGCCATCCTCGACCATAATTCACCCATTTATACAAAATCCCCGAAATCCCGTTCCCAACCACTTCATTAATAATCTTCACTTCTGATTCGAATTGTCACGCACCGACGAAACCCTAACGATCGCCGAAGGAAGTGTCTCGGAAGTGTTGGTGGTCATGATCGGCGTTACACAGCAGAATTGGTAATGGAGACTAACATAGCGGAAGTGTCTCGGAGGTGTTCATGATCGACTGTTGTGAATGTAATTGGTTTGTGAAATGAGTTTGTTCAGGTGGAGAAGATGAGTGAGAAGGTAGGTAGAGAGAGAATAGTTGGGTTGAGAGATGGAGAGAGAAGATAAGAATGGGAACGAACGGTTGGAGGGAGAATTTTTCCGGCGAGTTGGATTGCTACTTCACGGTTTGGGCGGGCGGTTTTTTTGGAGAGAGAATGACAGTGGGTGAAGATGGTGAAGGTACGTGGCACTGATTTAATTACTACTCATAATGCAACTTTGAAGAGGAAAGGTACGTGGCACTGATTTAATTACTCCCTTCGTCCCGGAAAACTTCATACATTAGGGTTAGTGTGCAATTTTATGCGAAAAGTTAAAATAATGATAGAATATAGAAAAAGGTGGAAAAAAGTGTACTTTTAATGGCAAAAGGTGTAATTTGAGTATAAAATTGAGATCATTTATTATTTGTTGGGTAGCTTTCTTTTTTGGTAATGTATGAAGTTTTGTGGGACGGCTAAAAATGACAAATGTATGAAGTTCTACGGAACGGAGGGAGTATTATGTTTCATTTTATAAGTCTTGCTCGATAAAATTGGAAGGCAGAGTTTTAACTCTATCATGATGTTTGGCGTTTGAATGTGAATAGATTCATCAAACGATCATTCACTTAAAATGAGCATCACATATATATATCACGATGTATAGAGAGCATGTGAGAATTTCATGTGTATCATGTGATACCTTAGAAATATCCAACGATGAGCTAAAAACTTTTGTTCCATGGAGAAGCCATGATAGCTGCTAAAATCTAAATACTAAATACTCCCTCAGTCCGCAGATATTTGACAATGAATTAATGAACAGATGTACTTGCATGTCTCTTCTGCTGGATGTGCACACTGCACAGGATCCCTATGAGGTGAGCTTTTCGTACTCAGTACGAAGTGCATTGTTACCATCACGTGTACAAACTCTTTTTAATCAGATCACAACGCTAATGTTATAATCCAATAGTATCATACAACAGCTTTCAAACCAATATCAACTTGAACCCATGCAATAGACCTACCAGGTGTTACTAATGCACATTGCACAGTAAGCCTGTTTTATTAATATTGACCTTTAAACTTTAAAGTATCAACTAGAACTACAAAATGAAGGGAAAAGAATAAATAAATCATATATACATGAACATGATTGCAAATTCTCCTATCTGCGTAAGCTACAGATTTGATTGTCGACCAACATAATCATTCAGAGACGAGAGAAAAATCACTGCATGTACTAAAGAAAAAAGGAAAAGTAGGAGAATGAGTGAACATTCTCACAGCATGTATATTTCCTGATTCAGCTTAGTTGCCACCCCACCTGGCTCAGGCCAGTTTTCTTTTGACAAGCCCTTTGAAGAAATCAAAACTGTAGCCACAAAGAAGATTAAATCAATCAGGTAAATTTTTACTTAGACCGAGTATAGTATTGATTGAAAATTCACATGGGACTTGATTCTTGAATGCCAAACATATTTAGGTTGAAGGAATACACGACATGAACTACAATACGGGGACTTGGTAATGCTTTTCTATACGTCTTTGCGTAGCAATTAGCTTTATATCCCAAAAGCAGCACTCCATATTATTTTATTAGAGAATTTGCAGTATTGAGGACTAAGAAAGAGAACATACCAAGTTTTCAGAATAGAATAACCTAATAAGAACACTGACACGTTAAAATTAAACCTCATCCCAGATTTCAAAGAGATACAATACACAAAATTAAAGCAAATTCATATAACTGAACTGGAACACCAAGTCTCAAAGGAAAAATAGTGGGAGAAAAAATGAATCCATCAACAAATGGCGTATAAAATATAAATCACTTGAAAGATAGAAAACCAATATTTAACAAGTTTCTTTCAAGTTATGGTGCATCACAGTAAAAAATCACTGCAGGATCGACTGGACAGAGAGAACCACAACCTTTCATGGAATGTACTAAAATTTAATTCACTAACCATCTAATAATACTAAATTTATGTCAGTATATATATGAAATGATAAAACTTTTTTACAGTTGGTTTAATTGGTTGTCGGGTTTGTGTTTTGCCGAAAATAGAAAGTGGAACCTTTTATGGGATGCTGAAAATGGCAAATGTAGAATTTTTCTATGGGTCAGAGGGAGTATAACATCACACTAAATTTATCTCAGTATACTGCATTGCAAGGGCATCAGTTGGATAATCATTGGACATCTAGTGAGAGTTATGAGCCTAATTACATTAAGCTTGCTAATTAGTTGGATTGAGAACTACAGGAAATTCATTGTGAGAATAAAACAAAATGAGAATACATGTACCTGTTCCCATCTGGATGAAGTTCACATGTCTGTCCATCTTCAGTGACGGCCAACAAGTACCCCGAAGTTGTTAAACCCTGATTTAAGTGAAATAGATCGGATTTGAAAACATGCCACTTAGGTAACAGAAACCGTAAGACTGCTATTACAACGGTCACTTAAGCTATAGCTGCCAGTCCTAACATTTGGCAAAGCATGAACAAGCAAAATCCCGAAAGTTTCAAATAACTACTGAAAAGAAAATATTTCAGCAAGCACAAAACGCATATATTGGCATCTGGTTGAGTGTTTCCAAGCTTAAGCTTATATTAAGTGCTGCAATATTTTATTAATCAGATAAAAAAATGATTCATAATGGAATGGCGGGATGTGTAGAGAGTTGTTGGACATCAGAAAAATTTAACAGAATTTGCCAAGTTCTGCTGGTAGGTTCACTAAAACACCAACTCCTTTTTCTTTAGTTTTGTTGGCAGTGAAGCAGAATCTAAAGTATGAATGTCAAATTCCTAATAAATGGATTTGCAGCAAATGGCGAGAAGCCTACATAAAGTTCTGTATATGCTCACTCAAGTGACCATCGAAGCCCCTCTAAAATTCAGAAGAACCAATTAGAATGTTAATTTATGTTATCATTCTCTGTATAGATAGGAAATTTGAGTGGGAAAAGAACCATAAATTGCATCTTAAGCCAAAGCCCAATGTGCAAAGGTAACAAAAGGTAAATAACCTGAATGGTAACAACAGTTTCTGAAATTTGATCCTGATTCTCATTCTCCTCCTGTACAATAACTTTCTGTTCACTGCAGAAGTTGCCAATGTTAGGAGAAAGAATTCACCAGGGACATAATTCCATCCAATCTTTTGTGTTGGAATAACAAGCCTTCATTTCATAATATCGGGTTAAATGATTTTACCTGTGCAGCCATGTCTTGTAGTACAGATTTTCTAGTGCTTGAAATCCTGCACGAAAGAACATGAAAGAAATGAAGAAGTTTCCTTCAGCATAAGGTAATAATTTAGTAAAAGTGAAAAAAAATTGTTCATAAGAAACTCAACAGAGCATTTGAGTTTATTTTCAATTTTTATTTCTTTGAGCAGACTGAATACATCTCAAATGCTTTGCAACTAATGCTTGACAGGAAATGATAGAAAATTTTCAATTCTAGACACCAAATCAAAATAATTCAAATGTGTAACTTCATTCATAAATGACTCAAGTTTCTAGCAAAGAAAGACAATTAAGTCATACTAAGTTTATCAAACAAGCAGCAAATGCTTATGAGCCTCAAACAAATCCACTTAAACAAATTAACAGGCAATCAAGCAATAAAAATTAATCACCTTTATTAACAAAGATGTCATATAAGCTCTCAAATTTATTGAAGAAAGATGATATGACATCTTCACGTTGCAGTTGATGAGACACACCCCAACTTTTGAAGAACATCATTCAGACACGTAGTCGGCCGCTGATTGCTGACATTCAACCCAATTCCTACAAAGAAAGAATGAGAAAATCTCAAGGCTATTTTCATTTTGTAAGATGCTTGTAGTTATAGCTTAAATGCATCTCCATTAAGATGAAAACAGTGTCTTCAGTAAAAACTAAAAAGGGTGTTACAGAAAAAAATGACATGCCATTAAGTAATTCAGCATGAACTTACTAAATTAAAATTGTGTATAATGATAACATCGAGTGTTTACCAGCACTAATATTAAACTTCTTAGACCTATATGTTGACG
This sequence comes from Plantago major, assembly GCA_026545765.1. Lineage (NCBI taxonomy): Eukaryota > Viridiplantae > Streptophyta > Magnoliopsida > Lamiales > Plantaginaceae > Plantago > Plantago major. Next base: position 67,385,712 of record CM048844.1, on the reverse strand, counting down.
TGCACAAAATGCCTCCCACTTTTAGACCATCTAAATACAGATCATTTGGCCACTTGATCCTAACATCAAGAAGTGGCATGCCATGAAATGTCATGGTATCCACAAGAGAAGTATTAGGAGACCACATTTCATTAGCAAGAAGAGTTGTTCAAGCAGACCAAACCTCAGTAAATAACTCACATTTCGTCGGCAAAGATCATTAATTGCCTCAGTCATAGCTAAACTAACAACATACTACTGCACAAGTGGCACGACTCGTCCATCCTCCATTTGTATCGTGAATGAAAAAAGAAGACATCCTTTTGGTGATTCCCATACATTTTTCGACCGACCTTGACAACCAGGAAAAGTCGACAGAAAAAAAAAAAGAAAAAAAACCAATGAAGTGATAATTCCAGAGTTTAATATGAACTGTAAAACCAAATAATACCTCCCCCCTTTAACTGCACATCAGCAACACATGCTGCACCAATAGACAACTCCGAAAAATTACTTCCAGAGCGAAAGAGTAAAGGAAACAAGTTAGAAAACCTTGTAACAGTCCAAAGCTAAAATATAGAGTAAACTTCTCGTGTGTCAACTGATTAATCTATCTGTAGAATCTAAAGCCTATAACATTGCTCTCCTTTAATCTGAAGCCTTCAGTGAAAGCATATGAGCTAGGTAATGAGAAATGAGTACCCGACGTGTATCCTATCAAAGAGTACTCAGTTGGATAACAAGCTTACTATGGTCCTACTCTAAACAATGTTAGTAACATTCATACAGGAAATTTTCCAGATGAAAACTTTTGTAAGATTCTTTTTTTTTTTTGTTTCTTTGGTGAATCAATGATGAACTGTTTTTTCATGAAGCTGACTTAGTTTTGGCATATGAGAGATTCAAAACAATTGTGCATTACAGACTAACTAAATCATATACTCAACACTCAACAATCGATTTTCAGGCAACAGTATTCACATAAAAAATTGAATCAAACAGCTGGTGAGCAGACCGAAAACTGCTTACTGCGATACAACATCGTGCGTAGAAGCCAAACCGATCAGTCGATAGCGAATTCATATACGAGTTCAATCGAAAAGAGTCGTCACCATCAAAGCTCGCACGTCCTTCAATGTCCGAAGACAGAACAACATTCACCGGAGAACTATCGGGAATTTTTAGAGCGTTACTGGTCTTCAAATGGATTGCTAATTCGTTATCTTCACTGGATTTTCCGCAGAGAACTAGCGTTGTTGGTAATTGCGGCTCCATTTCTGCACCTGAAGAAAAAAGGGGCAAAAGGAAAATCAGTGCTAATAAAATAAACGTAGAGGTAACGATAGAGATGGAAATTGATGTTGGTGAAGAAGGAAGTTTACGTGCAAATACAGAAAAATGAGTGAGTTTTCGAAGAGAGAGAAAGCGAGGTAAGGTGGCGGTGACGCAGAGCATGAGCAGTTCAGAGAGCAGAGAAAACAATTTCCAACTACTGAATTTTGTACAGATGATGATGAGTGTTGCTTATTTGCATTTGGGGTCATTTTTTTTTTTTTTTTTTTTTTTTGGGTAAATAGCATAAACAATTCTTAGTCGAAAAAATGTTACAAGTTTTCGAATATAAGTCCACGTTTCGAGAAACTTGCCTTGCCTTGAATTACACTTGAACGAAAGAAATTGTAATGACCCGAAAAATTACACTAATTTTTAAAAAGACAAGGGCGTTAGAAGAAAGACGAAGATACAATCTAAAAGCTTCTATCAGTTGACTTGCGAAAGTCACTAATTTCAAAAGCAGCGGCTAAAATTTTACAAAATCCAAATTAAGTCCCCACTCTCACTCTAGTTGTTGAACGTCTACCCGACTCGGTACTCCAACTTTCTCAGAATCTACAAGAAAGGAAAACAAAAGAGTGAGACAAATGTCTCAGTGGCGTTCGTGTGTGACAGTGACAATTAACATATCAATAGGAAAATCATATCGTAAATCCAAAAATAACAATCATAACAATAACAAATCAATAACAATGCAATCAATCGTTCGTTGGTGCAGTCTCCTTATAACCCCAATCCGAGCCCTTATCTCTCCACTCAATCAAAATACCCGCCATGTTACGGGGTGGTACACTATTACCCCTAAGACCTCGGCAACTTCTGCCTCGCGTCAAAGGGAAGTAAGCCAAAGCAACCCACAAACATATCAACAGTCACCACTTCCCGAAAATGCAATGAGTATACCCTAACCGAAAACTTGGCCAAAACAATCAATATGAATCAATCAATCAAAAATCATATTATTGTTCGGAATAAAGTTTACTTTTTGACTTTATGATCAAACTTTTTCACTACTTAATAATGAATCAAGAATGTAAAATGTTCAATTTTTTTATATAATGAAAATTTAGCCCCAAAAGTTTCATTATATAAAAACAATTGAACATTTTACATTCATGATCAAGAATTAGTTAAAGATGAAAAAAGTCAAAGTAAACTCGTTCTGATTTTATCTGAATATTTATATCGAATCAATCACCGCCTTTCATATCCACAAACTTCCAGCTGAGCTCCACCAACATCGACTCACTCCACAGTCCAATCCATTTCACCTCACTCCGCCTCCACTGGCCATTTCCTTCACCACCGGTAATTCAAGTCACAGCGCCACCACCACCATCAATTCTTCTAGCTGTTCTTTCTTTCTCTACAATGTTTGAGTTTGTTGATTTGGTTTGCAACTTTGATTCACTCTTTTTTTTTTCGAACTTCAAGATTTTGTTCTTTTCTCTAATAAACACCGGTGTGTTTTGATTTGTTGATTTAAGCTCCATAATTATAGAAGAAATTTCAAAATATAGCCAAACGTTGTAATATGAATTGTCAGTGTTGCAATAGCAGTAAATAGAAATTATAAATCACTATATACCCATCTTGGAACTTAAATCAGTATTAAAACTTAACTTGGGTTCTCTTATGCTTCTTCTGTATACTGTTTAAATAAGTATTTTTTTTTCTCTAAGTTTGCTGCCAGTTTATTACAGTAATTTTTATTTATTTTTTAATGTCATGTCAGACCAACCCGGGTTTGGCAGCCCTGCTGACGTGCTACTTTCTTAAATTTATTTGAGCTTAATTCTTAAGCTTTTGCTGATATGGTACTTTCCTAGCTAAAGGTGATGTTCTTATAGTTGTGGGTTGAGTGAGAATATGTAGTCAGCTGATGGCCATGGTTTAGCTACTAGGAATTACCGAATTAGAAATGATAAACCAGTTTGTATTATCAAGTTTGTACTTGGAAAAAGGATATTGTATTGAGGGTGCTAGGTCCATTTATCACTTTCATTAACTATAAGCTCAGAGATGTTGGTGATTTGTAGTGCTGTTAAACGAGTCGAGCCGGGCCGAGTATTATGATACTCGACTCGAGCTCAACCGAGCCGAGCCCGAGCTCGGCTCGTTAACAAAAATGAGTAAAAAAACGGGGCTCGAGCTCGAGTTCGAGTAACATGTAACGAGCTCGAGCTCGGCTCGAACTCGAAAAATTACAAGTATTAGCGAGCCTTATCGAGCTTTAACAAGCCTTATCTATAAAAATATTAAAAATATGTATAAAAAATATAAATTTATTAAAATAATTACTCTTAACGAGCTTTATCGAGCTGCTCGATAACGAGTATGAAGTCAGGCTTGGCTCGACTCGAAATAGCTTATCGAACCGAGCCTTACCGAGCCGAGCCGAGCCTTACCGAGCCCTCGGTAAGGCTCGACTCGCATAACATCACTAGTGATTTGTTTTGCATCCAAAGCTATTTTTATTGTAACAGAGCCCCATATTGAAATATATAAAGCCAACTGACTAATTTATCAGGTCTTATAGAACAAAAACACAAACCGGAGCACATTCTTGTCATGAAACTGAGACGCATTTACGAAATTATACTCGTGTTTAAGAACAGAAAATTGTTAGACTGGGACAATGGCAGTGGACGGGGAAAATGGGTGTCAGAAACATGAAAAATGTGAGTCTGTCACCTAAATAACAACTATAGCATCAAGTTTTAATTCGAGGAAAACTTGTGAGTAAAAAAGAAAAATGTCGAGAGATGCTTAACTAGTAAGGCCTTCCTTCAGCAACAAAGAAGCATACATATTAACCTTAATGCATTTAACTCTCGAAACAAATATACCCTGAGTGCACATAATCCTTAACATATTTGAAGGTAATTGCGACTGCTTGAAACGAAAGCAAGGTGGAAGTAGGAAGTGTGTTAGCACCTTATAGTTCTAGTGCAGTGTCACTTCACAGTTCACACCACTCGGCACAACCCTGATAATAATGCACCAGTAAACAATTAGATATAATGAGCAGAGCTTATTGAAATCCTTGTGGTGATTGAGCAAAAAAACAACTTCTCTACAATAGCTTCAGTAAAACTAGTCTCCATCATTTCGAAATCTTAAACTAGCAAGGGTACCTTAGCATCAGCAACAAACTATCTACAGACCCCAGTTAAAAACCTGCAGGTTTATACTTTATACCTTAGCAGGTTTATACTTTATAATGGTAGTGATAGAAGCCTCTTGACTTGATCTCCAACTTGAGTGTAGTAATTATGAGAGAGGTTATGAGAATGTGTGTGGAGTCTTATTTATAACAAATTATCCAAAGTTCTTTATTATACTCACGTGTAATCCGAAATTGCCAAAGATTACACGTTTTCCCGAGGATAGACCCGATGTCCTATCATATATCTTCAAAATGAAGTTGGACCAACTCATTAAGGATTTGAAGACAGTGAATATATTTGGAAAATGCATGGGAGGTAATTTATTCAACGTGTAGTTGTGCTCATATCATCGATCGTTCATTGATTCGTTGACATATTATTTAATAACAATTTATTATTATGTTTCTATTTATTTGGTGGTATACACGGTCAAGTTCAAAAATATGGTCTTCCTCTGGCACATATTCTGCTAATTATAGGTCGTGAAGACAATACCATGACAACCGGTGATATTGATAATGTTATAAGTGTCGAGATACCTGATAAAGTTTCGAAAAAAATTCTACAAGTTTTAGTGTTGAATGAAGGTCGACTAATAGATACAACGACTAATGTTGTTTATAATGAGGTGATTAGCAATTTGTGAGGTATTTTATTTATTTTGTTCTTTCACTTAACCATTTTAATTTTTTTTTTAATTTTCTACCAAATTTCATGTTTTTTAAAGTAGTATAATAATCAACTACATGGCACAATCAATCTTCTCGCATGGGCACATGCATGGACAGACGCTTTGCAATTATGATAAACAAGGCACATGGACAGACGCTTGATAGGGTTAGGATATATTTGCCACAACCAATCTTCTCGCACAGGCAGCTATACGTTGTGTTGTGAAGGGTGCAGAGGTCGTCCGCAGTCAAGGTGTTGATAAAGCCCCGACAGTTGACTGTGACGAGTTCACCAAGACAAAGAATGTTGTGCACATAAGAGATCCTAGAAAATCAAAACCAACGGTAGATAAGTTGATGGATGAAGATGATAGACTCATGCGCGACTATGTTATGCCAAGGCTTACACCGCATACCTCGAGCATCTATCTGGAGAGGATTGCGAGAGAATATGATCTGAAAGGAACTCGTCTGAACCATCTACCACACTTTTACGGGAACCTGACTGAGCACCCGATGCACTTTATGAGAGAATTCTACGCAATAGTTGGAGGAATACCATTGAACGGGCTCACGGAATGTCAACTCAGAAGGAGAGTTTTCCCTAGCTGCCTAAAGGACAAAGCGAAGAATTGGCTTATCTCACTATCGCCAGGGAGCTTGACTACATGGGATGAGGTTTTCAACAAGTTTAAGCTCAGATACTTCCCATTGAAGAAGACATCCGACCTGAAGAGCCAAATCCAAAACTTCAACCAACTAGACGGAGAAACATTCTACGAAGCGTGGGAGAGATACAAGGATCTACTTGACAGGTGTCTGATGCACTCTTATGCACTGTTCGACAAGGTCAACAACTTTTATAAGGGAATTGACTCTATCAGCCAAGCTCTTATTGACGGAGCATGTCAAGGGAATCTGTTAGATGTACCCCCAAGAAGGATTTGGGAAGTATGTGAGAACCTTAGCGAAAACTCAATGCAAAAGGGACGAGGAAGGAGTGTCCGATCTAAGGAGGTTCGTGCCGTTGAGGAAGTCCTGTGAAAAATGATCACAAAGAGACTGGATGATATAGAGGCCGAACTATCTAAGAGAGAGTCCGAAGGAGAAGATGGACACAAGGAACTGTCAGAGGAGGCAAACTACATCCAAGATGGTGAACCATCATCAAACCGAACTCCTCCGTCAGACCGAACCTGGCACGAAGTTAGGCAACACCGGAGTCAACCTCTTACCCCCATAACACAGATAAGGGTAACCGCAACAGCCCAACAGGAATCACCCCTTTTGGAAGGAAAGATCCATTTCATCATTAAGGAGCTGATGAAGACGGTAAGGGAGTTTATGGAGAAGCAGAAGGAATAGAACGACAAGGTGGAAGCATTTATTGAAAGAGCAGACGAAGTGCTCTGCAGGATCAATGAGAATGTAGAAGAAGTGGAAGGAAGCTTGGTAAACATAACAAAAAGGCTGATGATACTTCTAGAGCAACGTGATGAGGAGAAAGAAGAAGACGAAGAATGCGAAGATGAGGAGGAAGCCATAAAGCGGATAGGCGCAGAAGACAGGTGAACTTCCGAGAAACTCCTCGATAAGCTTTCTAACTCTCGCTTTAACTTTACCTTATCTAGTGAATTGCGTATATAAGGTGACTCCTTAAGATTGTGTAAGTACCTCTACGGGGAAAAGAACCAAATGGAGAGTTTCAGGAGAAACAAGAGGAAAGAAAACCCCTACTTCCGAACTAATATCCCCGTGAGGGAGATCAATCCCTTAGCATTTCAAATTACAGTCAACATAGGGGGTGGGAAGGTAGTAGGAACTCTAGACCTGGAATCCGATGTGAATGTTATCTCCTTAGAGATGTACAAGAGACTCAGGTTAACAGGAAAGACAGACGCATCTAGCATGTCCTACGACTTCGGTGAGCATAGCAAAGAACTATGGAATGGCTAGAAACGTGCTCATCAAAGTAGGTACTCTCATATTCCATGTGGACCTGCTGATAGTCGACTACGAGAATGACAACAATAGAAGCTTATATCTGGGAAGGCCCTTTATGATAATGACTAACACCATTATTGATATAACTGGCAAAAAGGTATCTATGTTTGTTAATGGACTACAGAGTGACGTGGAGTTGTCCGTCGAAAGGTCGCACCTCAAGAAGGGGAAGATTGTGGCTGAAAGATCGCCGAGGAGAAAGAAGGATCAACCACCTGGGGAAATTCAAGATGCACTGACAAAGATGAAGGAAATTGATAAGAACTATTTCTATTCGCATAAGATTCACTTCCAGTTTCCGAATCCGAGAGACAAGGAGAACAAACCCTATAAGATCTATCTGGACAAGTGGATGACCGGAAGATGGAAATTGGGAAACGAGGGACTATTCTACAAGAACTTCAAGGATGACAAGGGTTTTAAAAATCGACTCAAGAATGAAGGAAGTACCCTCTACAAGTTCGAGTTTACAAGGGAAGGTGACCGATTCAACATGGGAGTGAAAGATTGGAATACTGACCCGAGTTTCATGGAAGATTGGTTGCCTACATGCACCGATGGAGAACGGGGGTCTTACCCCAGCAACTGAGTCATCAACAACCAGGGACCGATCTATAAGACCTTAAACAAGTTCTTCTTGGGAGGCAACCCATGGTCACGTTTACTTTTACGCATTTACGTTTGCATTTTTGATTTTCGTCTTTTTCTCGTATTCCGTGCCAAAATTATTTTTCGAAATTTTTTTCAAAATTTCTTATTTAATATGTTTGCTTTTTGAAAAAACTAAAAAACTAAAAAGAATCGAAAATGCGCATTTTAGCGCGTTGGAGGTGCAGTGGACCGCAGTGAGCTGCTTGCAGCTCACTCCCTCCCTTTTAAAAACCCCAAAACATTTTTCTCCCTCCCCATTTCATTTCTCTTCCAAAATCTTCACTTGCTCTTCAATTCTATCATCCCCATTGCATTATTAGCTTGCCCATCCATCATCAACATCAAGTAAGTAATTTCTACTCACTATTATCCTCATTACATCTTCATTTCAATGTCTTTATCATTCAACTCTTTGCTTGCACTTTCTTCTTGCTTCTTTGGTGCATAGCAATTATGTGCTCCATTTGATTGATTTGTTGATGCTTGAGATATGTGGATACATGCTTACTTTTAGTATTCACTACATTAACACTTGCTTGATGGAGATTTGACAAATCGTTTGAGAATTTGAAGGTTTTTGTTCTTGCTTACCAAGTGTTCGATAAAATGTCTCAAATAGAATAAACTCCTTCGGTCTCTTCATGCATGATTTAAAAATACCAAGCGCAACAATACTCGTTGACATCACTACCAAACTTGCAGCATGAATTTGTTTTTTCTTTTCATCAGAATAACCATCTTTTGCCATCTAGGTAATTCATAAAATAGAATGCCCATGTCAATACTAATATTAATGCAGCAAGATTTAACATCAAAATTTGAAATAGTTAAGGTAGACTTCAGATTCAGAATTCAGAATAAAGAAAAATGAGACTAAAGAAGAGCCAAAGGTCCTCACCTCGACATAGATTGACACAAAAAGGAAGTTTAGCCTCAAGAAAGGATTAAAAACTATAGATAGGTTATGTGGTTCAATAAGTGAGCATCGATGCCCATGCTAATACTAAATAGATCACCATCTATATCAAATTAAGTTTCCACTGTGCAATTATTAAACTTCATAAACCAACATTGGAAATGATCCAGTAAGGACAGAGCAAATTTCCCACCTATTCTATTAAACTTCATAAAACCAGTATATGTTTTTGTGTTGGGTGTTTTAAGCGTTTAAGGATCCCAGGAACGATTTAGTTTTACGCAACGGAAAAAAACTCAACTTTTATTACACACAAAGTAGTTCAATATTTTTGGTACAAGACTCAAAACACTCAAGCTATTTCAATAGCTATGACTCACAAGCTACTGCTTTTCTTTTCTTTCTCACTTGCTTTTCTTCTTCACTCACTCATTAATTATGCTTAATTGTCCACTCATTCTTAGTACTAAAATTGAGCAGGCTACCTATTTATACTTTTTTCATGTCGGTTGATGAAGTTTCATGATACCAATCATATTTTTGTCTCTTAACCGCCATTCTAGATAATTCCAGCTATTCCATTTATTTCTTTCATTCTGCCGACATACTAGGAGTTTCTTTCATTCCATTTTGCATCTTGGCCCTTCTAGATATTTCTCCAAGTCCCTTGCTTTGGTATATTTAATTCTAGGTCCCTCTAGATTCTTCTATTTATAAATTGAGCTTAATATTTTCAACATCCTCCCTTAAGCTCAATTCTTTAACGTCCTCATGCCAAGCGCCATCTTCAGTCTTCCAAATATGTCATGCTTCAAAGGCTTTGTAAAAATGTCCGCAACTTGATCTTCTGATCTACAATATACCAACTCTACTTCATGATTTCCCACGTGCTCCCGGATAAAATGGTAGCGTGTGTCAATATGCTTACTCCTCTCATGGAAAACTGGATTTTTTGCCAATGAAATTGCTGACCTGTTGTCGACATTTATGCCTGTCGGTCCATCTTGTGTGAATCCAAGGAACTTCAGCAAATTTCTTAGCCATATTGCTTGACACACAGTCGAACTTGCTGCAACGTACTCTGCCTCACATGTCGATAAAGTCACAATGGCTTGTTTCTTTGATGACCATGTAAATGCGGCATCTCCAACATAGAAACAATATCCGGTGGTGCTTTTCCTTTCTTCTAAATCTCTGCCCCAGTCGCTATCCGAATAACCGACAAGTCTAACTTCTTGATTGGAAGAATAAAATAGACCATCTTTCAACGTACCTTTAATATAACGTAAGATCCTTTTTGCGGCATTTAGATGCGATTGATACGGAGTCTCCATGTACCTGCTAATTAGTCCAACTGCATAAAGAATGCCAGGTCTAGTGCAAGTAAGGTACCTGAGACTGCCCACAAGACTTTTGAAATATGTCGGATCCACGCGATTCTCATCATAAGATCTTCTAAATTCTTGTCCACATTCGATTGGAGTATTTACTGGATTGCATGACTCCATCCTGAATTTCTCCAGTATTTGTTTAGCATAGGCGCTCTGGGAGATAAAAATTCCTTCTTTGCTTTGCACCACCTCAATTCCGAGAAAATGTGCCATCAAGCCAATATCGGTCATCTCAAACTCCTTAACCATACTTTTCTTAAACTTCTCGAACATCGCCTCATTGTTTCCAGTAAAGATCAAATCATCGACATAGAGGCAAACATATAAAACGTTACCTGCACCGTCTTTCTTCATGTATAGTGCATGCTCGTACAGGCACTTCGTAAACCCATCTTTCAGAAAATACTCATCGATCCTTGTATTCCATGCTCGAGGGGCTTGCTTAAGCCCATATAATGCTTTCTTGAGCCTGTAGACTTTATTCTCCTGTCCTCCCTTGATGTATCCTTCGGGTTGTTCCACATATATTTCTTCTTGAAGAAATCCGTTCAAGAAAGCAGACTTTACATCCAATTGATAAATTTTCCAGTTGTGTTGTGCAGCAAGTGAAATAAAGAGTCTGATAGTCTCCAAACGTGCTACGGGAGCAAATACCTCACTGTAGTCGATTCCTTCCTTCTGACGATATCCTTTTGCCACTAACCTTGCTTTATATCTCAGAACTTCTCCTTGGGCATTTTTCTTAGTCTTGTATACCCATTTGACGCCAATTGCATTACGGCCTTCCTAAGGCGTCAAATACCAAGTGTCATTTTTCTCAATGGAGTTTATTTCTTCATCCATTGCAGTCCTCCATTTCTTCTCCAGCGAAGCTTCATTGAATGATACAGGATCAGAATCCATGTAGAAGCACATCATATTCACATCCTCATTTTCTTCTTGTGCTTCTGTTGCTACATAGATATCCCTTAAGCTTCGTGTCCTTCTCGGTGGCGACTCAGCTTCATTAACTGGTATATGAGCTTCTTCTTCAACAACTATAGATTTTTCTTTATCTTGTGGATCTTCCCAATTCCACATTCCATCTTCTTCAAAGACGACATCCCGACTTATGATATTCTTCTTTGTTAGTGGATTATATAACTTGTAACCCATCGTTCTATCTTCATATCCAACAAAAATGCATTTTTCACCTTTGTCGTCAAGCTTGGTCCTTCTGGCCTCCGGGATTTTCGCGTACGCAATACATCCAAACACTCTCAAAGGTGAAACGCCTGGCTTGAACGAACTCCATGCTTCTTCAGGAGTCTTAAACCGTACACTTTTCCCAGGACAACGGTTCAACAGGTACACGCTCGTTGCTACGGCTTCTGCCCAAAATTCTCGAGGCAAGTTCTTTCCTTTCACCATGCTTCTTGCCATGTCCAATATAGTGCGATTCTTTCTTTCTGCAACTCCATTCAAGCGTATGGCGTAGGTCATGTTAATAGCGATGTCGAATTCCATGATCTCTGCAAAATTTCTTGAACATATCCGACGTGTATTCTCCACCTTGATCGGATCTTAGGACATTTATACGACAACAACTTTGATTCTCCACCAAGTTCTTAAATTCTTTGAACACTTCAAATACTTCCGATTTTCTCTTCAAGAAATAAACCCACGTCTTTCTAGAAAAATCATCAATGAAAGTAAGGAAGTAATTGTTACCTCCAAGAGATGTGGGCTTTAGTGGACCAGAAACATCCGTGTGCACTATCTCCAATGGACGTGATGCTCTCCATCTCTTTTCCTTCGAAAAACTCGGCCTATGATGCTTTCCGAGAATGCATCCTTCACATACTTCATTCGGGTGATCGATATGAGGCAGACCTTTCACCATATTCTTAGCAGACAACAACTTCAGGCCTCCAAAATTTAAATGTCCAAACCGCAAATGCCACAACCATGACTCATCTTTTATGACACTTTTCATGCACTTAAGTGTATCATGCCTTAATGTTAACGGGAATAACCTATTCTTTGTCATCTCCACACGCGCAATCAAATTTCCACGTGCATCTTTAAGTGTCATATATGGATCCTTCATATTGATGATAAATCCTTTCTTCAATAGTTGACCAAGGCTTAAAATATTGCTTTTCATAGCAGGAACGTAATAAACATCTGATATATCACCATGATTACCATTCTTAGATTTGTAAAGAATCGTACCTTTGCCTTGGACCGTAACTTTGGAATAATCTCCGAACGTCACATCTTCTTCCGGAGTTTTTTCAAACTTCATGAACATCTCCTTCTTGCCGCACATGTGATTGCTTGCTCCGCTATCAAGATACCATGTGTAATATTCATCCCCGTCAACTCCTTTATGAATGAACAATGATGTCAATCCTGCTCGTTCTTCTGCGACATCGGCATCTGCGTAGTTTACCTGTTGCCGTCCTCCCATATTTTTTGCACCTCGACACTCATAACTGTAGTGTCCATATTTATGGCAATTATAGCATTCAACATTTCTTTTATCATAAGTCTGCTGACTTACAGTTTGATTTCGGCCTCCTCGTCCAAATCCTCTACTGCGTCCTTGACCTCGGCCTCGAGGTGCATACGTATCTTGACCACCGTATCCTCCCAGTCTTCGATAATCTCCACGGCCTCCTCTACCACGATAGTATCCACGTCCACGATTTCCTCTTCCACGAGCTGCTACAAATTCCAACTTATCATCTTCTTTTAGCTTCATTTTCGCTTCTAGCGCTTGCTCCAACGACCCAGGGCTCTTTCTCTTCATTCATTGCTCGTGCACTTCTAGGCTACTTTGCAACTGGTCCACCGTCATCGTATTCAAGTCTTTTGACTCCTCAATTGCCGCAACGACGTGCTCAAACTTCCTCGTTAACGATCTCAAGATCTTTTCTACAACTCGAACATCTTCGACTTCCTCACCGAGCCTTTTCATTTTATTTACGAGGACTAGTGTTCTCGTGCAATAATCAGAAATAGACTCGGACTCACTCATATTTAATGCTTCAAATTCGGCACGAAGAATTTGGAGTCGAACACGTACCGCTTTATCGACTCCAGTATGGGAATTCTTCAGAATCTCCCATGCCTCCTTCGATTTTGCCGCTGCGCTAATTTTCTCAAACGTCGTCTCATCAACTCCTTGATAAATAAGGTACAATGCCTTCTTGTCGCGCTTTCTAGCTTCTCGTAATGTGTTCTTCTGATTATTCGTCAAGGCGTTTTCGGCCTCCACGGAACCAGGCTCATCATATCCTGCTTCAACAATTTCCCACAAGTCTTGCGATTGCAACAAGACTCGCATTTGGATGCTCCAATTTCCATAATTATGCTTCTCAAGCTTCGGAACCTGCTGCTGCATAGTATTTGCCACGAACGCCATATATACCTTCGGGTACTCTTCCTCCAAATGACGTGGCTCTGATGCCGAATTTGTTGGGTGTTTTAAGCGTTTAAGGATCCCAGGAACGATTTAATTTTACGCAACGGGAAAAACTCAACTTTTATTACACACAAAGTAGTACAATATTTTTGGTACAAGACTCAAAACACTCAAGCTATTTCAATAGCTATGACTCACAAGCTACTGCTTTTCTTTTCTTTCTCACTTGCTTTTCTTCTTCACTCACTCATTAATTATGCTTAATTGTACACTCATTCTTAGTACTAAAATTGAGCAGGCTACCTATTTATACTTTTTCCATGTCGGTTGATGAAGTTTCATGATACCAATCATATTTTTGTCTCTTAACCGCCATTCTAGATAATTCCAGCTATTCCATTTATTTCTTTCATTCTTCCGACATACTAGGAGTTTCTTTCATTCCATTTTGCATCTTGGCCCTTCTAGATATTTCTCCAAGTCCCTTGCTTTGGTATATTTAATTCTAGGTCCCTCTAGATTCTTCTATTTATAAATTGAGTTTAATATTTTCAACATTTTATACAATGATTAAATTATGAGAGTTTGGCTAACAACTAAAAACTAAAACAAAGTTAAAAACACCTAAATTTTTCTATAATTCAATGTTTAACTTTATACCAAACACTCTTCAAGTTTAGCAATTTAGCAAATCACTATTTTACGGATAATTAGCTTGTCTAACATAAACCGGTATATGTTTTTGTACAATTTAGCAAATCAAGTTTCCAGTACAACGATCTGAATGAAAAAGAATTCACAGTACAATAACGATGTGAATGAAATTAATCTATATCAAATCAAGTTCCCACCATTAAGTTTGCACAAAAACATATCAACAGCTAATATTATATGTACATACAGATAAAACAAAATTACTAAAACTGACCTGATCAAATTGAGCTCAATGAAATTGAAAATTTGCCTCAAAGAAATCGCCTGTTTGAGAATGAATAAAATATGTTAAGAAATGATAAATTGGCATAATTCATAAGCTTTTAACATGTAGTTAGGGTTGAGCATCAGTGGACCGGACCCGAATTTTACCCTGACCCGGACCGGTCCGTTTTTTCGGTCCGGGTCTGGGGTCTATGTTTTATCAAAAATCGGGTTTCGGGTCGGGTCAAAACTCGGAAAATTTCGGTCCAACCCGGAATGGCCCGGACAAGACTTGGTACATCTAATCTTTCCCACACCGAAACTAAGTATATTTGCATGTGTTATTACTACTTACTAACTTAAACTTACACAAAAAGAAAAGGATATAATATTTTTTAAATCCCAATTTACCCAAGTGAGTGTGCTAGCACTAAAAATTACAGAGGCGACGGATAGATCCGTCAGATGCAGCCTATCCGTCGCCCACTGGCGACGGATAGAAATCCACGCCCGGAGGCGTGGCGACGGATATAAAATCCGTCGTCAATTCATGACGGATTGACCTTTTTTAAAAAAAATGATTATGGGGCGACGGATAGATCTATCCGTCACCCATTTTTTTTTAAAATAAAATCAGATATCAATTTTTATATTCAGAATGGATTAATCTAGCAGTGGTGGTGTGGTGTGGTGGTGGTGGGAGGTGGTGGTGGTGGTGGAGGAGATGGTGGTGGTGGCAGGGTTGAGGTGCGGTGGTGGTGGGAGTAGAGAGGTGGTGGTGGTGGAGATGGTGGTGGAGGAGGATGGTGGAGGAAAGGAGGTGGTGGAGGAGATGGTGGTGGTGGAGGATGGTGGTGGTGGCAGGGTGGTGGTGGTGGGAGGAGAGAGGTGGTGGTGGTGGTGGTGAGATGGTGGTGGAGGAAAGGAGGTGGTGGAGGAGATGGTGGTGGTGGAGGATGGTGGTGGTGGGAGGAGAAAGGTGGTGGTGGAGGATGGTGGTGGTGGGAGGAGAAAGGTGGTGGAGGAGATGGTGGTGGTGGAGGATGGTGGTGGTGGGAGGAGAAAGGTGGTGGTGGGAGGAGGAGGAGGAGAGGAGAAGTAGTGGAGAAAAGGAGGTGGTGGAGGAGATATATTATATTTTTTTTTAGGTTTTTAGCGACGGATAGATCTAGATCTATCCGTCGCTAATTTTTTTTTTTTTTAATTTTCCGGCCTTGTAGCGACGGATAAATCTATCCGTCGCTAAAATTTTATTTATTTATTTTTTTATTTTGGTCAACGCTCTGTAGCAACGGATAATTTTATCCGTCGCTACAGAGCGACGGATAACCTTTATCCGTCGCCAAACGGGGCGACGGATAGAATCCGTCGCCCCAAGTAGCGATCCGTCGCTACAGGGGCGACGGATGTTATCCGTCGCCCCTTTCCGTCCCGTTACGGATGGATTCTTGTAGTGTAGACTGCTAGTGTAGTAGTTCTTGAAATTTGAAATGAAAAATGATGTGCATGTGCTAGTGACTAGGTACTAGGTAGTGTTGATTGGGTGGAATCAATTTAATGCTGTTGTTTAACTTCATGCAGATTAATTATTTGTTTATGAGTTTTGTTGTGTAATGTGCAATAACTAATTATTAAATTAGTCCATTTTTTTTTTAATCAACACTCAACAGGGTCAAAATGGGTCCAGCCCGGACCGACCCGGATTTTACTGGGTCGGTCCGGGATGGACCCGTTCCAATACAGTCCGGGTCTCAGGTCGATAAACTGTGACTCTTTATCTACCGGTCCATTTTCGGGTTGGGTCAAATCGAGTCGGGTTTGACCCGGTGCTCAGCCCTAATTGTAGTTATAAACATACCTCACAAAATCCAGCTATGCGTAGGTAAACCCAAGCACTGGGACGTCTCCATATATATATATATATATATATATATATATATATATATATATATATATATATATATATATATATATAGATGCAAGAGATAGGTTTTTGAAGTAAGTGTTGAATTCTTGTGGAGGGAATATGAAAAGATGAAAATTCATCTTTGGAGGAAAAATGAGATTTTTCATGGCATGAAAGAAGCAAGACGTTAGATTTATGCGCCAATTCATATTCAGTAGTAAACATTTGAGGAGAAGATTTGGTTAAAAGCTTTTCCAAGATTTCCCCCTTTTATCTATTTTCCGGAATTTCCTAACTATCATCCAAATGGTCGGAAAAAAAAAAAATTCCCCTATTTTCTTTCTTTTCCCCCATTTTTCCTCCAACCAAATCTATCTATCTATCTATCTATACATTAAAAGAAAACTCATTCCTCCATTCTCAAGGCTGCCACATCATTAATTATGTGGAAATGTTATGCAATCTTATTGGCTGAATTCTATCTACTTGGCAGCATGAACATTTTTCTCTGTCCAGAAAATTTTCTTTCAGGATTTTCATTCTCTGCCTAACAAACTCCTCCATCTAAACCTAATCGGCAGAGAAACACAGCAGTTCAATTGTCGATACTTTGAAATCGATCGACGATTCCCTTCCCAAATCAACAATGGCCCAGCAGCTCTCTCATTCGAAGGAATTCAGATCAATTCTCTATCAGGTAATTTGTGTAAATTTATTTCTCTCCTTCTCATTCTGAAATCGAATATACTCTTGATCATTCATATTTACAAGTAAAAATTAATTGGATGAAATTTTCATCTCTTTCACGTTAAGAACTAAGATCTGAAATATATATCTTATATAGTTATAGGCTATTTGCACAGCTGATTTGTGTAGAAGTTCCAATGTTGGTTATGGGATTTCTAAAGCTCATCATTCTTTCATATTCCAGATGGCCCAGAACGATTATGCTGCTCATGTTGTGTAATCAATTAATTCTCCAAACCTAAAACTACATTCTAATCTATTTCAGAAATTCATGCATGGATAAGAGTACTGGGTTTGGGATGCGATGCCGGTTTCTCAGCAAAGAATCTGGACAGTGGGCACTCATAACAATGACGGCCTGGGTATTCTTCTTCATAGATGCATAGGTAATTCTTCGGTTGCATTGTCAGTTTTTTTTCTTCTTCCATATTCTGCCATGTTAGAAGTGAAGTAATGATTCAATACCTTATGCTTAGTACTTCCAGTTAGTTGATTCGTGAATCTTCCTTATTTTCCATTCGAAAGTGTTCTTCAGATTGTACGTTGCTATATTCTCGAGATAATTTTAAAACCTAATCTGCGACCAAAATTTGATTTTTATCAATTTCTGAACTGATGCTCAGGGTGTACGTCTACGGATAAAGCTTCAATCTTTATTCTCTGTCTTAAGTGTGTCTTATTTCTACAGGTTGACAAGGACGGCTATGTGATTCGATTCTGATCTACTGCTTTCAACCAATCACCCAAATTCATTCGCTCCACCATCGAATCACCAGCCTGCTGTTGCGTTTAGTTAATGATGGAATAAAGAGAATAAGATTTTGGATCAGAGATTGACGCGTATCACCATCGCGAATTGGAACAAGTGCAAGCTCAAGAAATTTGGTCAGGAGTGCAAAGGAGCTGTCGTGTTGTCAAAGCAGTTAATTTTGATATTTACTTCATCATTTCAATGTTACCGTCGTTCTTTTTGTTGTGGTAATACTTGATAGATAATTGTTCATCATCGTATATGTTTTCTAAGGGATGAGAAATTGTGTTTGATTGATACGATTGGCAGACATACGTTCTTTAAACAATCATAAATTGGCTTTGATTGATTTAACTTTCATAGATAATTGTTGTATGTATATATTTTATCAATTTAATTTTTAGTATTCTGTCTATGGTCTGAATCAATGGGTATGAGAATGTATAATATATATGGTGCTGGGATATATAGAAATATTACCATGTTATGTTGTACCCATGAGAGTCTCTCAATCTGTGCAGGGTTTTGGACCTATGTATTGAATTTAATTTATATATCCACATTCCACACTTCTATTTTTTAACTTGAATATACTACTTAATTGATTGTTCAATAGTCCTAACTGATGAAGTGAACGTGACTCAGTCTGCAAGAAGACTTGCAGGAGTGTGATCATGTGAAGTGAGAAACTTACTTTAGGATACTATTGATTGATGGTACAAGCTAACAATAGAACATTAAACTATAGTATGTAGCTTATAGCATATTTTACAAATTAGTAGCTTAACTTTAGTAAAGAACTTTCTGAGAACCCTCTCCAGTAGTTAATTGGGCTGGAGTCATTCTTTATTTTTATTTTTCTTTCATTGTAAAGTTTCAAATGTTCTTATTGATCCTCATAATTTACTTGCGTTTCAAAGTTCAAACTTTGATGGTTATCCTTGGTGAAGAGTTCACATAAAATAAAACATGCAGACGGAAATTCTATGTTTGATTTGATTCACTCACATAATTGTGAATATTTGAGTTTATGGTTCTGAATAACCTGCAGGATGCGCATACAGATTTGTTTTGGTTTCTTTCATGTTTTTTTCAAATCCTTTTGCTTTGCAACAAATATGTCTTTGTTATTTGAATCTGGATCGTTCCGTTCTATATGGAAGCCTTGTGCCAAGTCTGGAAATCTGCAATGTTGGCTACTGAAATGTATATAGTAGGCTGTTGTCTCTAATATTTTAAATTTTCGGACAGGTAAATTAAAATACATATGTATTTACTTTTTATTGATTGCATGGTTGTTTGCTTTTTTCCATCTTCAACATATAAAAATTATGAATGACTTCGAGTTCGTCATCTATTTTCTTTTCTTTGCATGATCCATTGAAATTGTTGTTTTATTGTATAGGAAGGGTTATCAAACACAATATGATTTGATTCTTCTACATGTATTACCGTGCAGGTGCAGGCTTGGGAATGATTGTTAGTGGAAGTTTTGTTGTGATACTTTCCTGGAATAGAAAAGGAATATCATACCTTTAACATCACGAGTCAGCTGAAGGAGCAGTAATCCTCTGTTAACTATTCCCAAGGTACGCCATCACTAGAGGCCCAACTCCCTTTAGTCAATTTTTGACTTAGTTGTATCTCTCTGTTTATCTTATAGTTCTGAGGTACGAGTTGCTAAAGTTTTGTTGAATACCAATTCCAGGTGTTCCTTTCTATCAATATTTTATGCCCTACTTTAGATGATGATCGATCTTTAACAATGTATCTTAAGAAGTGCCTCATTTTGATTGCTTTAACTGAGAATTCGTCATTATACTTTATTATGTCACTAAGTGCCAGTTTTCGTAAAATAAGATGATTCTGAACTGATTAAATGAGGCGCAATCCAGTCAAAATGCATGGCTCATTAGTAAATTTGGTGGGTGTTAAGTGTTTTGTCTGAGAATCACCAAAATAGATGCTTAATTTTTTTTATATCTTCCAAATTGTTTCAAGTTGGAGGTTATCATTCACATGTTTTACAAACACCTTCTCCGATGATTTCGTTGCAAATAAGTACTGCTTAATTTTTCAAAAGAACATGCTGCAACTTTCTTTGGATTGAAGTTTGAGCATATCAGTGTTGTTGTTGTTATATATACAGGAGCTTCAAGTGGTATTGGAGCGGAAACCGACCAATTACTTGCACTCCTTGGCGTTCATGTCATCGTGGTTGTTCAAAATTTATTTGCTACGCATGAGGTCCAATAAGCAATCATTAAGCAAGCAAGCCCCGGCTGCAAAAGTTAATGTTGTGGAGTTAGATCTGAGTTACGATGCCTCCAATAAGGAACTTTGCTTCCATGTTGAAATCTTTAGACCTTCCTTTGAATTTGTTCATGTAAGACACCCACTTATTAGACATAATGATCAGTTTTTTCTTTCTTTCTTTGTTTTTTTTCTTTCTTTCTTTGATTGTGTTAAAAATTGTTACTTTGATGATAGTATTGGTTTGTTCTATTATTTTGCAGAGGCATGGAGGACAATCTCAATATCCATTACACAGTAACCGGATTTAACTCATGTTGTAGCTTTATTACTCAAGACTGCTGGTAAGATACTACACAGTTAACATTCATAGCTTACATGTGGAGTATTTTTTACGCTTCCTAGAACTAGAAGTTTATAAGCATTTTTGTAATCTAAAGTAGTATGTGCAATCTTTAATTTCTAGTTTCTTAGGTTGATTTGATGTTGCATATCTACTAATGCGCATGTAAGGGATGTAGGTAAGCCAAGAATACATGCAAAACATTACTGGATTGGTACCAGGAAAAATAAACCAAATAAAATTGCAGAAAATTGAAAAAAATTATGTTCAAATATGTGAATGCTTTGATTTTTCAATTTTATCTTGATTTGATGTTGTATATATAAGAATACACATGTAACGGACTTAGAGAACCCAAGAATGCATGCAAACAGTACTGGATTGGTGCCAGAAAAAATCAACAAAAGAAAATAGCAGAAAATTAAAAATTTGAGTTCAAATATGGAAAATTTCGATTGACAGTTTTTAGCTTGGTTTGATGAGATATATATACTAATTCACATGTAAGGGGCATAGAGAAGCCATGAATTCATGCAAAACAAGACTGGATTGATACCAGAAAAAATCAACGAAAGAAAATACCATAAAATTTAAAAATTGAGTTCAAATATGTGAAATCTTTGATTTCCAGTTTTTTAGCTTGATTTGATGTTGCATATCTACTAATTCACATGAAAGGTACTTGGAGAAACTAATAATTCAAGCAAAACAATACTCAATTATCACAAATGAAAAAACCAACTAAAGAAAATAGCAGAAAATTGAAAAATTGGGTTTAAATATGTGAACCTTTGATTTCCAGTTTTTTAGTTTGATTTGATTTTGCATATATACTAATGCACATGTAAGGAACTTAGAGAATCCAAGAACGCATACAAAAGAGTACTGGAGTAGTGCCACAAAAAATCAACCAAAACAAATAGTAGAAAATTGAAAATTTGAGTTCATATATTTGAAATCTTTTATTTCCAGCTTTTGAGATTGTGTGATGTTAAATATCTTTTGATGTACATTTAAGGGACTTAGAGAATCCAATAACTCATACAAAGAGTACTGGATTAGTGCCAGCAAAAATCAACTAAAGAAAATAGTTTGAATAATTGTGTTCAAATATGTGAAATCTTTGATTTCTAGTTTTTTAGATTGATTTGATGTTGCATATCAACTAATGCACATGTAAGGGACTTAGAGAAGCCAAGAATGCATGCAAAACATTACTGGATTGGTAATAAAAAAAAAAAAGAAAAACATGAGCTCAACTATGTTAAATCATTGAAATCCAATTTTTTAGCTTGATTTGATGTTGCATACATCTATATATTATTCAAAAACCATTTCCACCATTCTAAAGGCTGCCAAGTCATTAATCTATATATTATTCAAAAACCATTTCCATCATTCTAAAGGTTGCCAAGTCATTAAATGAGCTGGAATTGTGCTTCATTCTCATTGGTTAAATATTCTTTAGTGATGCTAAGTGATTTATTTCTAAAGTTGTGATGTTGACTGCTTCAGTACATTGCACTTCAAAATGATGTGTGCGTTGTGACTTGTGACACCATTCTGAAAAGAGAAAGATGTATGAATTCCGGGAAAAAAAAGATTTAGATAATATGTAAAGTTTGTAACTCAAGTCTCTAAAAAAAGTTATGTGCTTATGTTATTTAGTTATTTGTATCTGAATTCGGATTGTGTTGTACTTGAGTTATAGACTGAAGTGCTTGATTTTATCTAGCGTTTGCATGTGGATTCTTCCTGTCGATACTCGACGGGGCATGGAGACAGAACTCAAAATAATAAATGAATAAATCGTATATAACATGTCGAAGTTTAAAAACATATTAAAACTACAAGTGAGAAAATGCATGATGTAATCGCTTCAATCCTTTCAACATTGCGTCGGAATTCATCATTACCTGTAAAATTCATAAATTTTTAATGAGTGAGCTAGTGTGAACTCTGACATATAAAAAACGTAGTCGGCACTATAACAACTTGGAAATGTTTACACAAATAAAAGATAAAATTACCACAAAAATTGTCGGACACTTATTTGTAGACCACGTTTCTTGTTCATCATATGTATTACCCTCTCCGTCGCAAATTAATACTTTCAATCCCTTCTTGCTGGTAACTCTAGATAGAGTAGCATATACCTGGTCGTGGCTTAATACGGGTGAGGGGAGGTAGAGGGCAACGTGTGAGGGAGATTGTTCCCGACTCTTGTTTATGGTCATAGCAAAGTAGACGAATATGGAAAATTGTCTCCTATCAAAAATTAATAGGGAACTTCGTCTCGTCCAATGAGCTCATCATCATCCTCCAAATGAAAACATTTTGTCCCGTGTTGATTCCAGATATCATTTTTACCTTGATGATGTGCTTCCCATAATTAGTAAATTTCAGCCTTGTGCCATTGCACAACTCAAAATGATGGTCAATATTCCCTAGAAACATTATCATACACCCAACCTTCAGGATGATCCTATGATGAGGCAATCCAGAGTAATTAATGTCATTGGGAATTCTACCGTGTAAACCTCCCCGAGACCGTTGTTAAAGTCATCTTCCCTAGCAATGCTATCAGCTAGCGCTCAAATATTCAACACTATCTCGAGGAATCTTTGACATGACAAACTAATTTATCTCATCATCTATTTCATTTGTAGGTGCAAGAACATCCCGTGGATGAAAATATTCCGATCAAGTATTGGATCGACTAAGTGCTCAAACAACAAAGGATATGTACTATCAACAATGGTTGAAATGGAATGAGTTTACTTCTCGAATATGTAAAGATTCAGGGATCTTGATATCAACCTCATCGTTATTAGGTTCACTGTCAACGCCATCACCAACTTGTAGTATCCACTTAGCAAATTATTTCCTATTCGTAATCTCAAAAGATGACAGACTGGACTTGTAGGAATAAATTGGGTGTAAAAAAATAAGCTCGATATGAAATAAGTATACGTAGTATATAGATACTACAATAGCTACATGCAATCTAATGTTTGTTGTCAGCTGAAGCACATAACATGCATCCCATATCGTAGATGAACATATAGTGGCGTTCACAATATCATACTTACTTCCCCCTAGAATAACGGTTAGACCTGTCGGAACTCCTCGCCGATGACAATCACCACCCCACCATATAGTTCATTTGGACATCCCATCACATCTCTCAAACTCCTATCGAGCGCTTCAAAACAAAGTCGGTTTGTCATGAGAGCCTCGTACTATATAATAAGACTGGTCTCCTTAAGCAGTCTCGTACTTCATGTTGAGTCCTCGTGATTTCAGGCCACTTTAGGTTGCACGTAAATGTTATAAATGGGCATGGATAACCCAACTGCTTGCAAATGGCCATGGAATCTTGAAACCATCTCTTACCTCCCATGAACTCGATGGAAATATTAAAGACCTACCAACAGAGGATTGTATATGACCCCCATCAACTGCATTGGTCAATTTGTTGTATGAATCAACATAAATTTTAGGCTGATTGCGACGAATCCATTGAAAATGCTGCGACTCCATCATTAAATAATAATCAACAATGAATTATTGAAATAACCTCCTGACAAGTATGAGTCGATGACCTTCATTCTCCCTATCTTGTATACGGAAAGCTAAGAACCCCCTCAGAGTATATATGAAGACGGAGGTAGCATGGAAGAAATTCACTTATGCGCTGCAAGGCCCCATTCATCATCACAATCATAATATCCATTTTAGCATGCAAGTTCTCGACATCCCCCTCTACTATAGCACATACTTTTGATTCAAAAAAATTGTAAGTTCGTCCACCCCCTAGTGTTTTGAAATAAGCTGGAGGTCTTCCTCATGGGCATTATCAAGGGAGACACGATCTTTGGCCGTACTTTATACGTTGGCATATGGATTGTACTAATCTACCATATCCTTGATCAATGTCGCGGTAGAAGTTTTCACATCAGCTCCATTGGCACGACTTTACCATAATAAGAAAATAAGTTATTTATCGTTGAGTATCTATATATATAATGAACTAACTAATGCATGACGAATTATTCAAAACTTACATAAAAGTAAGTGTAGAGAGGTTTAAAGAGACGCATCCTAGAGCATTGATCATGTTGTCAATTTCATGTTCAGTGTCATGTATGTGTAAAGTTCGGCGAATTTTGGAGTTTTGCCTTCATCCAACACCCGTGAGCCAATTTTGTGAACATTTTGGCCACCCATCTTGAAGTAATAAGGACCTTTTCCCTTATTAACCTCCTTAGCTTGTCTATTTTTCCACTCATTGAAGTAAATGTGAACATCTTGTTGTATGCATATATGTTATCAATGAAGTTCCTACTCTTAGCATGTTTATTTTCCAACATATCATTCAATTCAATAACTTCGGAGGTTGTTCGAGTATGGGAAGGCGAAATTGACCTTTTTTTAAGTAAGAAATTGACCTTTCATGCATCATAAGGTGAAATGAGGATGCTTCTTCATTTCCTTTAGTCTCATCTCATAAAACCAAAACAATGCACCACAATTTTCATATGTATACGTTGCATCACCACCATCCCAATATGCTATGGAGTTTGATAGTTAATATAAATACACTGGATCTATGTAATGGAAATGACCCATTGTTTTTTTAAGTTTGTTGTTACCTGAAGAAGGTGGTCCTTTCTCACTGATTTTATCGTTCCTCATTTCTCTAGCTGAATGTTTCTTTTTCTATAGGGTGAATTACATTTGGACCCCCTAATAAATTTCGTAATAACATTGTAGTCCCTGACATTTCAAAAATAACATGTTGGTCCAAAAATTTATTTCGCATTGACCGACTAAAAAAATGAATTTACATGTGGAAATTAAAATAGCAAATTGCAAATCAACCATTTCAAGTTTATAATAATTTCACAATTGACCCAAATAAAATTCACTTATTCATTTTCATCCTCTCCTTCATCAAACCTTAATTTTATCAATTATTCATCTTCGTCAAACCTTAATTATATCATTCTTCACCTTCATCAAACATTTTTTATTCATCAAACTGCGTTCTACATCATAAAGCATGGATCTTTCTCCTCCTTTTTCGTTTTCAAAATTATTTCACCATTGATGGAGCTTTAAACTCCATTAATCGAGATTAAAAATCCATCATTGGAGCTTTTAAGCTCCATCGATGGAGCCCCGATTCGGACTCAATTAGAGCCCAATTCGGACTCCATTAATGGAGCTTAAAGCTCCATTGATGGAGCTGTTGAGCTCCATTTATCGGAGCTTAACAGATGGAGCTCAACAGCCCCATCAATGGAGCTGTTGTGCTCCAATAAACAGCTTCAGTAATTAAGTTGTTTGTACTCCATTTAATGGAGCTGTTTGTGCTCCATTTAATGAGCACAAAAAGCTTCACTGATGGAGCTAGGTGCAGCTCCATTGATGAGCCATTGAAGCTCCGTGAATGGAGCTTCAAGCTCCATCAATGGAGTCTGCATTCGGGTTTGATTGGAGTCCGAATTCGAAATTTCTGGGACTATGAAAGAATGGGAAAGATTGATGGAAAAATGGGGAAATAATTGATGAATGGAACCTCTAAGCATCATTTCAACCTTCACCAATGGAAGAATGAGAAAAAATTGAATAATTTTATGAGTTTATGAAGTTAGAAAATTAATAGAGTTTGATTGCAATTTATTTTGATTGAAGTTGTATAAAAAAAATTGAATTGAGGGTTGATTTGAATTTATTAAAAACTTTAGGGATATAAACTGGGTATCAAATAAGTAAGAGGGGTTAATTGCAATTATTTTTTTTGAAGATCTGAATATTAAAATAAGGAAAATTATTTTTTATATTTTCCACGTCATTTTCTGCCTGCCACATAAGAAATTTGGGTTGACTTTTGGACCATCTTGTTATTGATTTAAGAAACATGCCCTTATGTGTTATTTTTAGAATGTGAGGGACTACGATGATTAGCGGCACTTTATTGAGGGGAGCCAGTGTAATTTCCCCTTTTCTAGCAATTTGTTGAAACCTATGCTTGGTAGGGGGGAACTGAGATTTATTAGCTTTAAAATAGAAAAATGGCTGCCTATAGGTACTTTTTTTATTTCAAGGCCTAGCAGTCGAAATGGGCTTTATGACTGTCATAAGGGACATGTATTTGACTTATTGAAACAATAAAACTAGAAAAATAAGTAGCTAGATGTAATTGGAAAAAAATAAACCAATGAAAGTATTAGAAAATCTAAAAGTTGAGTTCAAATTTTGGAAATCTTTGATTTCCAGTTTTATAGATTGATTTGAGGTTGCATATATACTAATACACATGTAAGGAACTTAGAGAAGCGAAGAATGCATGCAAGCAGTACAGGATTGGTGCCAAAAAAAAATCAACCAAAGAAAATAGCAGAAAATTGAAAAATTGAGTTCAATTACATTAAATCTTTTAGTTTCTGGTTTCTAGTTTGCTTTTATGTTGCCTATCTACTAATGCACATGTAAGGGACTTATAGAAGCCAATAGTTCATGCAAAACTGTAGTGGGTTGATGCCAGAAAAATCAACAAAAAAAAAAAAAAAGCAGAAAATTAAAAAATTGAGTTCAAACATGTGAAATCTCTGATTTTCAGTTTTTAAATTGATTTGATGTTGCGTATCTACTAATAAACATTTAAGGACATGAATAAGTTTCTCATATGTCCCTAAGTGTTTCTACAAGTCTGGAACAAACTAAAACATCCAACAACACTTATTTTACATGTGAGCAGGCCATTTTTCTATTTTCAGTGATTTATTAAAATTAAATAGCCACCTTTAGTTCTTGTTGTTGTTTAGGCTGAAAATCAGCTTGAATGACATGTATGTGTGCACATGAACATATTTGCGAAGTCATTTCAACAATACTAACATTACAAATCAAAATGCATGAGTAAGCCGTCAAATTTTCACTTTGTAGCTATTCTTTCACTTCATTGTTAATGTTTTAATGTTATCAAGCCCTTATTTCTTGCATGAATAAGTTTCTTATATGTCCCTAAGTGTTTCTACAAGTCTTGAACAAACTAAAACATCCAACAACACTTATTTTACATGTGAGCAGGCCATTTTTCTATTTTCACTTATTTATCAAAAATTAAATAGCCACCTTTAGTTCTTGTTGTTTAGGTTAAAAAAATTCTTGAATGATATGTATTTGTGCACAAGAACATATTTGCGAAGTCATTTCAACAATACTTACATTACAAATCAAAATGCACCAAGATGGCGAGGCAAAGAACACTACACCCTGTTTAAATCTTAAAGCCACCATCCGTACTAAATTTCTGCTGCCAATGTATTCAATTATAAACTCCTGTTTGTAGACCATTTGGATAACAACTATGACTCCTAATTTTGCTGCTGCAGCTTCACTCATTTCAATGTCAAATGGCGATGCCAATCAATCCTTTCCGACACCGACTAATACTACTTTATGAAAACTCTAGTAACCCGAATTTCCGGTTTAAATTAAAGATGCTATGATCATAAACATGTACAAATAATACAAGTTGGTAGTAATTAGCGAAAGATAAAAATGATACATAATTTATGATCAAGATAAACTATCCGAAAATGCATCTACTAGATACATTTTCAAGTGTGTAATTCATTCACACCAACAAATGTTTCTTCTACCAAGTGATAAGTCATTCCCTAATTTTCTTCTTCCTTTGTGCTACTACATACTTACTCTTACTTAAGCTTATTAACCAAGATTCAGTTGATGGCTACAAGCAGAACAAGTTAGAGGAAATGGAACCTTTTACCATTTCCTTCACTTAGATGTCCGCTAACTAAGTGAATACCATATCCAATAATTCTAATCAATTCTAACCGACTAATAACCCGATGAGGTCTAGCAATTATACCTCTAACATGTCCGATGCGAGCAGGATGCAACTTAGCCAATCTAATAATTGAAGGCTTGCTAATTTGTTTACGAGTCAAGAGTCTTGATCTTTTATTTTCTAAAATAAGAGAAATAAAGTCCAGCCAAAAATTTCCAAAAACTAACAAGAAGATTCACCTATCTAGACATAATCTAACTCTCCACATCCATCCTTCTACTTAAGAATGCGGAAAATAGAGTTTAAAGTAAACCCATACCAGTTACAAAAGTCATATTACACCTTCTAAACATAGCTAAAGCAATAACCAAGGTGACAAAGTATTAAAATCTTGAATTTTCGGTCACAAACCAACATCGAACCTCCAATAATCAAGCGGTCACAAACCAGACTAATATTAAGTGGTTTTTCAGTTGTTTCGATGCTTTGCTTGTATAACTTCCATATATGCCAAATAATATATGTTCAACTTCAGAAATGCAAGACACACTGAATAGCTTAAACTTGACCTCTCCACAGTTCAAATTTCTATTTTCTCTCGAGTTTATGCTTATTTTCGAGAAGTTTTCATATAGTTTTTCCTATTTCTCAGCTTCAATAACATACATACATGCCCTGTATAACATCTTAAAATAAATTTCAACTCTACCTACGTCACATAAAAATGGAACTCAATGCAAGCCTTTTTTCCTTTCTTTTTCTGTCAATTCATCTACCAGTACAAGAATCAGAAATACAACAAATATGTTTTATAAAATAATTTCTCCGAGTTAACTACTGTGAATGAATACATCCTTATATGAAGAGAGCAATGCATGTTCATATACTAATCGACAAATATGTACAATCAGGTTTTAACCTCCCCTAGAACTGTAGAAGAACCCCTCTTCTAACTCACGTAGACCAAACTGATTCATCTCTACATCCAGTACAAGAACCCCTCTTGTAACTTCGGCATTATCGACCAAAGACCTCGCAAGTCCACCTCTTCTATCCTCTCGTACATACTGGCAAATTATCATACTCTGAACTAACTCCCCGACCTCTTTTAGAGTCTCCCATACAGCCCTAGCGAAAGTTTGTACGAGTGCTGCCACCTGAGAAGGCAACAAACACTATTCGTGAGTAATTAATTGCCTCGTCGGAAATCAAAATTAAATTCAGTAGGAACATCATACTATCTTACTTATAAAAAACTTAGCTAGCGCAAGGACATACATGTGCATTTTGTATGAGCATTTCAATACCAGCCACAATTAAATTCTTCAAATACTCATCAACTAGGTAGAAAATGTAAGAAACCAACCAATTCTTCAATAAAATGCATACGATTTGAAGAAGGCCATACAATATCCTCAAGGTTACAAAACACACCATGATTATCTAGAAACAATTAAAGTCAAACATAAAATCAACTAACTATTCCAAGCAAGTAACAAGACTTTTTGTTTGAGAGTTTATAATCTTGGCAGGCGGGATTATGATGAGCAGAGTAATTGAAAAGAAAAAAAAACATGAAGGCAATGATATAGAGAAGGGAATTTTCGATTTATATACCTCCTTGAAAACGTTTGGTGGTGGCTGATGGACTGGATGCGTTGATTAGCTAGCTGTCGGTTTTGGATGAAAACGGGAAGAGTTGCAATGGTTGATCAATTGATTTCTAATCGTTAAACAACCTTTGCATCAATTGATTAACAACTGAAGCTTCACTACCTTTGCAACCTTTTCGTCAATTGATTCATCGTGAATTGAGCATTGATTCATCGTTCTGAGTTAGCAGGCATCGTTCTAAGACTAGATGCTTGAATTAGCGTTGATTTATCTGAATTAGCCAGTCAATTCATCGTTTGCTCTTTTCCGTAGCTAATTAGGAGTCTATTGACCCGTTGGGCTTAGTAGTGTCGGTTGGGCCGTTACTGATGGACTCCGTTACAATTGTATATTTGACTTTTATATTTTCAACGAAGGTGAACAATAGCCACGGTCATTCGTAGCATATGGTGTTCATGTGCCACGGTTTAAATACCGTGACTAATGAGTTGTGACAAATGCAGGAGTTTTTTTGTAGTGAGAAGCTCATGCCAAATATTGTATTATTTGTACATGTGTGTGCATGACACCATAACCAATTTATCTACATTGGACTTCCTGACTGGTTTTTTCGCAGGGCATTTCGTTACTCCTTCATTTAACTTTGCCTGGTGTTCCAGAAACAACTGATTTTCTTGCAATGTAAGAGTTGGTCTCCTTTATATATATATCATGTATCAAACTATCTGTTGGAGGGACATTTTCTTTTCCTTTGGGCGATACATATTGTGCATGTAAAAATGACGCATATCAGCAATGGAATCATAGAATTTAATTAATAATGTGTATATAACTATATATTAGTAAAGAACATTATCTACCCCAATTTTTATTGTTGCAATAATTGCCTTGTGGAGATGAACCGCCAAAATGAGATGAATCTGAATTCTTCGACAAAGCTTGTAATAAACAATGGTTATTATGAACTTGCCTTTTTGACTGCCTACTCGTACATCTTGCGCTTGAAAAGATTCTTTGGCACTTAACTTGGTGGTGGGAGGAATGTGATTCGAAATATTTATGATATTGGCAATTCATTGGTAATGTGTGATTCAGGAGTGTTGACACTTAGTTAGGCGATGTTAATAGGTTTTTGCATGTGTCTTCAAGTAAGGGTGTAGTGTTGGGAATGTTTTTTTTTTAATACATTACAATGAGTCAGTGCCACTTTTGATACGGTTGAATGGCTACGTCTGATTTCAATACATAACAATAACCACCCTCGAAATTATCCTCCGATTAATTTACGAGTCAAATTAATGACGTGGTAACCGAAGCTCCAATTTTCACGGTAAAAATTGTATATGGACCGTATTTTTAAAGATTTGACCAAAAAATAAATAAATAAAGGAACACAATGATATTAAGTATAAAAGTAGATTTCTTTGTTTTTTTTGTGACAATAATAGAGTTCAAACATGTTATCATAAAAGTAGATTTTCGTCGCCCTCTCTCTCTCTCTCTCTCTCTCTCTCTCTCTCTCTCTCTCTCTCTCTCTCTCTCTCTCTCTCTCTCTCTCTCTCTCTCTTGCAGCAGAGCTACCTAGGTCTGGTCGTGCACACAACAGAAGATAAACCGATCTGGTAATCTACTGCCGCGAGAGAGACGATGGCTCCTAAGAAAACTCCAGCCGCCGTCCCACCCCGTGGCCGCCCGCGAAAATCAGGGCTCACGGAGGCGCCTGGTGGCTCATTCGATCCCTTGGCCGGAGCTGTTGACGTAGAGCCCGTCGTTGACTTGGTTGTCGACCCTATTTTGGACTCCCAACACCCTTCGACCGCCGCACCGCCACCGACTCCCCTTCAACCTTCACCCTGTTCACTTTGAACCAGATCCATGATCAGACTCCGACGGCGTGGCAATTGATTTCAGATCCGCCTGACCATTCTGCTCAATCGATTCAGCCTATAGAGCCCCTTCCTTCTACTGCGAATCCGGCGGTGGACGTGACTGAATTGGTTTCTGGTCCGCCTGAGCCTTCTGCTCAATCAATTCAGACTATAGAGCCCCTTCCTTCTGCTGCGATTCTGGCGGTGGCAGACACCCGTATTTGGGTGGACGTGATTAAAGGTAATCGGCTCCCTCAACAGGGCCGTGGA
The DNA here is from genome assembly GCA_026545765.1 of Plantago major. NCBI lineage: Eukaryota > Viridiplantae > Streptophyta > Magnoliopsida > Lamiales > Plantaginaceae > Plantago > Plantago major. The sequence goes on along the minus strand of CM048844.1, from coordinate 67,353,691 downwards.
ATTAAATATATTGCCCCGACTATCGTGGATGGAGACCTGGAAATTGTGATTGATGATAATGATGTTGCTTCCGAATTAAAATTCTGGGAAAACACCTTGATTTTCTTTGTGCTTGGAGGAGACTTATCGATGATCGCTGTCAAGCAATTCATGATAAAAAACTGGCAATTTGTGAAACTACCGGAACTATATTATAACGAAGAAGGCTACTTTCTAGGTCGGTTCCATTCAACAGAGGACAAGAATGAGGTTTTAAAACGTGAGTCCTACTCGATTTTTGGTATGCATATCTTCCTCCGTCAATGGACGCAAAATTTCTCGTTGAAGGATGACCTACTTTGGGTTATGCCAGTCTGAGTTAAATTCCCACAATTGCCACTTCATCTGTGGGGAGATAGAAGCATTGGAAAAATTGCTAGTGCCATTGGAAAGCCATTGTTTACTGACGAGTGTACAACTCGCAAACTTCGGGTTACCTGTGCTCGTGTTTTAATTAAGGTCGACGTTATAAAGGAGCTCCGCAAATCGATACCTATTATCGATAACAAGGGTAAGAAGATTGTGCAATCTGTCGAATATGAATGGTCTTTGGCTTTCTATGAGAAGTGTCAGCAAATTGGACATGTTTGCGAACACGAACCAGCAGGGCAGTCTACGGAGCCACCTGCTCCGACTCAAACTACTCGGGCAGCTGCTCCCCGTCCTGCTCCTAGGAACCATCACACGGGTACTGGGCAATGGGTGTCCCGCCCTAATGCAGCAGCTAGGCCCCAAGACCGCGAATCAAATTTGCTCCACCTAGGCACCTTGAAGCGATGCACTTGTATTTTGATAATCTTGTCTTTCAATAAAAAGTTCCAAGTTTGTGTTTGTTGTTGTTTGAAGTCACAGGACTACCAATGTTGTATAACATTGTGTGATGATAGAATTCAATCTTGGCATAACATTGAAGATATAACATTGCAATGACATCAAGAACAAAGCACATTAGAGTGAAACTTGATCGAAGTATTTACAAATCGAACAAGAGATGATTTAAGGAAAAAGAACAACTTGTGGTGAAAGCAAGAAGGAATATATTTTATGAAGAATCAAAATATGGAAAATTCCTTCTATGCGTATATTGAAGAAAACAAGACAAAGGAAATTGCCTTTGCTGAGATCCTATTGCCTTTCGACTTGGATGGAAGCTGTCGATATCTCAAGTATATATACAAGGATTCAGCCAAGCAATGAGTAGGCCTTTCTTGGTGATCAATCTAGATTTTGTTAAAGAGTTTAGGCTTCTTGTTTTATGCTAGCTTTAGAGTTTTGTTGAGGGTGTAACTCCCCAACTACTTAGATTTTATTTAACTCCACTAATGGGTGCCAAGGTAAGAAGCTCCTTGCTAGGTGAGGACCGAGGCGTAAGAACGCGACCAACTACTTCGGTAAGGACCTGCACACTTGAGTGGGGGGGGGGGGGGGGTTAGTGTCCGGTTTGCTAAGTGTCAAACCGGGATGAGACTTTACTCGAGAGTGACTGAAGATCAACTCTGTATAATACTCGGGATTGGGGTCGTGATGTGACTAGCAAGATGACTTGTTCGAAGTGACTTACTTGTTGGGATGTGTGCCTTATTTATAGGCTATCATCAAAATGGAAGGCCTTGCTAGGATTGCGCCATGTGTACGGCCTGGATAGAGCCACCAATGCTAACATGAGGCCCATAGCCCAATAATGAAGCTTTAGCCCATGCCATCTTGGGCTTTAGGGTTAGTTTGGTCATTATTGGGAGAGTTCTTGAGGATGTGAAAAGTTCTGCCGAGTTCCCAGGTTCGGAGAGATGGGTCCGGACGATTGGTCCGGACCATATTTGGTTGTCAGCTGAGGAAGTTCTCTTGCCTTTCCAACTCTTCCGATTCGGAGCTCCTGGGTTCGGATACCTCACTCTTTGGTGCCCATTTGCTAGGTTGCTTTAAGAGATGGTCATGCTGGATCCGAGTTGACATCCGTATCGGAGTCCTTGGGTCGGAGAGGGTACTGACTTAGCACTATGCTCCTTTCCCAGAGAGGCTCGGACCAAGGTGGGCCGGACCTATGGTTCCGGGTTGGGCCTTGTAGGTCCAAATCCTTTGTCCCTTTATTTTAGGGTGGGTCGGACCATGGATGGTCTGCCCGGATCGGATCGTTGGCTCGGACTAAAGTGTCTCGGATCCATTGGATGACTTGGGATGCCTTAGGATTCGCTCCTAGGTCCTTTATGACGGATTGGACATATTTCTGTATCAACATATGTCCCCCCTAGTTTCCAAGTATCTTAGTAGAAGATAGTTGTGGAACTATTGGTTTGGGAAGCTGTTTTGAGGAAAAACTCCGTTCTTCAGTCCAATCCGTTTCGATTTTGTTGAAAAAAGATGTACTCCGTACTTCGTGTGGCCATTGACTTAGTCTCTCCCCCCCCTTTTTTCTTTTTCTAAAACATCGTCACCATCCGAGGGACTGGGTCCGAAGGGCAACGAAGTGAAGAAAAAAGAAAAAAGGGTATTTGTAATGGAGACTAAGTTTAGGCTCCGAACATCGGTAGTGTACCTTTGATGAGCTACGGTGGCGGACCGTAGGTGCGTGTCCCGTCCGAACCAACCTCTGTGGTCGCGGGAAGGTCCGAAGGATAATCGCTCGAGTATACGAGGTTCCTTGTGTGGACAAGTTATATTGGACTGATAAGCCGCTAGGCGTCCGAGAAGATGATACTCCGGAACTCTCGTGTTGTCTGCCGCCCGAGAGAGGGAGAGTTGTTGTATTCATCTATCCAAGAGGTAAGTTTGTTGTACCAATTCGTCATTTCACTTGGTATAATTGTACTATACCGTTGGATGGCTTTTGATCGACGGTGGAGATTAAATCCGAAAAATCGCGACGGTTGGAGTTCCCAATATGGCCCTCTATAAATAGAGGGGTTGGCCGGTTCATTTCTCACCGTTTAGAGAGAGAATTTTTGCATTCTGAGTATATCCGAAGCAACTACCAGCAATCCGAAGCGAGCAACGAGGGGTTCGAAGCGCGTGATCCTGTGCAAAGTCAAGTCACTTCTATCTAATCATCCGAGTCCAAGTAAGTTTACCTGTCTCGTCTTATCTCTGTTGTCTTTCATCTTCAAGTTACTCGGATGCATGCTTATGATGTGAGTATAGTTGATAACCATTACGTACTTTGATGTTGACTAACCCCGAATAAGCATAGTACTGACTCGGGACTAACTTCGTCGAGTAAAGCCGCTAGTTTTGGCTTTGAACTGACCACTTTAATATACATAAACGACCTCTCGGACTGCCATATTAAAGCTTACGAAATTGCTTTCTCCTTTCCCTAGGATGTCCGAGAGTGATAGCCAAAATCGATCCGAGGCTGAGGGATATGACTCCGAGGCGATATCCTTAACCGATAACTCCGAGGAGATTGAGATCGTCGATGACGACGACGTACTGGAGGTGGAACAAGCGCCCCATCCGAGTCGGGAAGAGCCCGAGGTAAGTTCCTTACTTCGGTTAGTTGTTCCGGATTCTGGTCCTCCGAGGTGTCCGGATTACCTGCGAGTGTCGCATGTGCAGGTTATTGTAGCGGCTCAAGAGACAAGCTCGCGAGTTATAGGAACTCGTCGCCCGGGTCGGGCTGGCCAGGAATCCGAACTTCCGGTAGAGATCCGAACTTTAATTCGCAACCTAGGTTATAACTTTAGGAGTAATCCTAATCGAGTCCCGTTCGTTCCAGATCCGCAGGAGCCGACTATTGAGGAAGTGCATGATACTTCGGAGGCACTTCCTAGCTTAGGTGCATTTGAAGAAGGTGAAGAAGACCGTGTGCAAGTCGCTGCGCCTCTTCGGACTGTTGTAGAGTTAGCGTCCTCATCCGAGGAAGATGAGGCAGAAGAAGGTGTGCGGGGCCAAGATTCTGGTTCCGAGGAGGAAGAAGGTGTAGAGCCATCCGCTCATGTGCTCCGTGTGGAAACTGCTGGGCAAGCAGGGCCGAGTCGGCAGGTGGCTGAGGAAGAGCGTCCGGAGAGGCTGAGGAAGGGCGAGGACGTATTCCAAGTAAAGTTCCCTCGGTCTAAAGACGAGGTCACTCACCCCGATCCGGAGGGCGAGTTGAATGAAGACGGTACTCTGCCTACTTGTGCCTCAACCATCCGAGCCGATGAAGTGGATGAGCTCCGGAGAAGATATGAGATCCCGGAGTGTGTGGAGATTCTCATCCTGCATTTAATCTCATGCTTTTTATAATCCGCCTCTGCCATATGTCTGCTCTATGAGATAAGTCTCCATCATGGGTGGCGCTACCCAGACGTCCGAGTTTCTGGAGATTTTGAACAGCATGGGTTTGAGTCTGCACCAGATCATCCCCGACTCCCTCGGAAATCTGATGTGCTTCGGAGTCTTATGTAAATATAAAGGCATTCCGCTCACCTTCGATAATTTCCGTAAATTATTTAACATAAGTGTAAGTAGTAGGAACACATGGTTCTATACGTTCGTATGTCGCCAGGCGTACACGTTTTTTGTTGATCCCTTGTCCTCGTTGGGAATCCAATGGTTCAAGAGGTACATTTTTGTTCGTCTGCTCAAGCCCGCAATCCGCGGAGAGGCCCACGTTGCATTTCGAGAAAAGTTCTTCCGAGGCAAGCCGCCAGATTGAAGCCACCGCACGAACATCCCTTTGTGGATGCAAGTTCCATCGAGTCAAGAGCCGAAAAGTACTTCTTCCGAGGGCGATATGTCGCCTTCGCCTTTCTTGGCCGGGTTTGTCCGAGCCAAGTTTTGTGACAATATGGAGGATTTGAGTAAGTGGTTTCTCTCTACCTCATTGGTTGTCCGATTGTCTGCTTGTCGACTATATGATTACCATTTGTAGATTCTTTTGTATCTTGTAACTCATTGTGATTCGGATGCGCCTTTTGGGTTCGAGTATACGATGTCGACCATGCGGAGTTGAAGCGTCGACAAAAGCCGGCAATGGAAGGAGTTAGGCAGGGTTCGGACCCGCATTATCAAGACTTCCACCGTACTCCGATGAACGAGCCAAGAATGCGTGTGTTCGGTGGAGGAGACTCGGAGAGTCTGCTTGGCGAAGAGGCCTGACTATCCCTACTCGGACAAGGGTAAGGTGGTCGGATCTAAGGGCTCAAGAAGCCTCCAAGATCCGTGTCCCGAGATCCTCCCGCAGCGGATCGAGCGTTATGGCCGCAAAAATCGCCTCAAGGTCGAATCCTCCCGCCAAAAAAGGCAAGGGAAGATGAGCGAGGCGCGAGCCGGATTCGGATCTTTGAAGTTGCTTCGGTTGTCGCCTTGAGGTGGAGCGGATTTCGAGTTGGTCGCCGCAACGCAAGGTTAGCAAGTGTTTTGGTTATTTTGTCATCTTCTGCGATTCGGAGATATCTAAACGCTTGTGATATCGGCATTTTAGCTTGTCCGCTGGAAGCATGCTCCTTGGTGGTACGCCGAGGCTACCGAAGAGGATTTGCCAAGGCCGAGGCGATTGAAGGCCCCGGTTGAACATCACTTGGAGGGCTCAAGAAGGCCATAGTCGCTAAACAGAGGCCGAATCGGAGACGCCAAGATGAAAAGTGTCATTCGATCTTTGAGGTGACTTGAAAGTGCACCAAGATAGTTTGACGATTTCTTGGCCTCTCGGACTTTCAAAGATAAGATGTCAAGGAGCTTGGGAGTCCGCAAGGCCGCCCAAGATTTCCTTGATTGACTCTGCAAGTTTTTGTTCGAGTCAAGTATGATGAGGCCGTCAAGATGGGTTTGATGCACCGTGAGCAAAGGCTTGGGAGGAAGGTTGGATACCGAATGACCGCAACTTGGAGGCCGAGGGGTTTCGCTTTAAGAATGGAGATGGCTCGGACTTTGCTCGAGGGTGTGTCTTGGACGAAGACCGCTCAAATGTGAATTTGTGGAGGGTCCGCATTTGAGGAGGGCAAGAAGTACAACCATGGCGGTCCGTATCTCCCATCCTTCGTCCTCGGTGCTTATGTCCAAAGGTTTTCGTTCCTTCGAGGATCACTGAGCACAACCGAGATCCGGCCGACTCTGCCCGCTCCATGGCTTTGATCGCGACCTAGACTTGATGGAGCAGTGTCCGGCCTTCCTGAAAGAGGTTGAGGCTCGGAGAGAACGGAGGTTAGCCCAAGCAGCCCAACAGCAAGGTCAAGCGCCTTCGGAGAAGGATACGGGGGGCCCCTCTCGGTCTCAACCTAGTTCGTCCGAGCGGCGAAGGCAGTGAAGACGGGGTATGCCCCGGGTTTTTTGTAATAGGGTGCCTCCGGGCCTAAAAACAATGTTGTTTTTTCTTTTGCTTGTCATCTTTTGTTGGATAAATATATACTTAGTTTTGATGAACGTTTGTTGGTTCGGGCCCCTTGGTGGCTCGGAACTATTTTTGTCACAAGAATGCTAAGGTTGCTGTGTTCATTCTTGCGCGTTTTAATTTCGTATTTGCGTAGTAACTCATCAACTCTCGTAGACTCGGATAGTGGGTTCGGACCCTGAAGATTCATACCGCCAGGACATTAATTTGCCTGATGCAAATTCTCCTTTGCGGGTCTTGGGGGACGATCAACCATTGTGCCCATCCGAATCAGAATCTTTAATAGAAATAAACCGGATCACGAACGGTTCAGAGCCACGTCTTAGAGTGGCTAGGCTTGCGAGAAAGAGAATCTCCTCGTATCGTGATAAGTTATGACGATTCGGACGTTGACTTGGTGTGTCTTCCCGAGTCATGCAGACTTCTGAGATAGTGAAAAGATGATCAGCATCAAGTACAGGGTGACTCTATACGAATCACAGTTGCTTCGGATGTTGTTATGTCTGCCCCGAGCTTGATACGTCTGAGTGAGTAGCTTAGTCGATAAGCTCGACCGTATGGATGGATTGTTGGGTTGGGCCAATGGAAGCCGAAGAGCCAGGCCCATGTTCGGCCCAAGCCCATTTCCGGTGAATATGGGACACGTGTCCGCTTCTAATTGGTCTTCTCTTTCTATATATACTCCTGCTTTGTACGGCTTTTCATTAGGACATCTCGCCCTTTTATCGTAATCAAAGGTCCGGAGCTCGAGTCCAAGCGGCTGGTGAGCATGTTTATACCATCACTCCTGCCCGTGATCTCATCCCAAGGGTTTCTCCGATGCTTTGGAAGTCTACCCGGGTTGGTTCTCGGCGAGAGTTTTGGAAATTAGATTGCTCGGAAAGCCAGCCTCGGATCTTCGAGGATACGGTTCGTGCCGAGTGAGGCCTGAAATTTTTGCCAATCAATTCCTCTGATCGTCAGGCTAATTTTCTTTCTCCGGGGCTGTGGTCTATATTCGTGACTTTTAGCCCCGGAGAGGTAGATTAGCTGGATGGTTCGGGGATCTTCAAATAGTTGTTTTTGAACCTCAATGCATCCGAGGCAAGCTTCAGGTATGTGCCCGGGGGGCGACAAGTTGGCAAAATTGGTTTGGTAGAATCCCTTCCAGTATTTCGTGGTTCGGTCGTAGAAAACCGCCCGAGATGTTGGAAGGCTTTCTACCAATCCTGTTGTATCTAGTTGTTCGCTTCTCGGATGGAGGGAGATGTATCCCTTTTAGTAGGTCTTTTAGCTCGTCCTTGAAGGTACGTATCCAAGCAGTTCGGTTCTGTCGGTGACTTTGTCTCCAGGATTGAAGGCTCGAGGGAGCTACTTGCAATTTTGGAAAGGAGTCCCCAACGGTGCTGAGCTTGTTTGGAGTCGGATTATTGGGGACTTCCGGAAGTAACCTTTTTGGTGACTCGTTTGTCTTGCACCTAAGGTCTTTCGTCCGAGCAGCTCGGTTTTGTTAGTGGCTACGTTCCAGAATTGAAGGCTCGAGGGAGCGACTTACAATTCTGGAACGGAGTCCCTGACAATGCCGGTCTTGTTGGGACTCGGACCAACGGGAGCCTCCGGAGTGATCTCGGTTAATCCGACTATCCGGGTTGGTTGCCTTCCAAATACTCTGAATTTGGGATGTATTTATAGTATTTGGCAAGAGGCGATCCGGTTTGTTATAGTGCTTCTTGCCTGCTTCGGAGCTATCTTTCGTTCAGTAGTGATGCAGTATCCTTTCTGGAAGCATTGAATGGCCTCAGTTATATCGTCCGGCTGCTGTTAGTCTTTGGATCGTCCGAAGGGGGCTTCGAAATCTTTGTCAGTAAGCAATCAAAGTTGGGATGGTGGAATTCCTTCTTCCTTGAGCCCCAGATGCGATTAATAGTGCTCTCGGACGGGTTTGGTTGATGAGACCGTGGTTAATTAGGAAGCTTCACCGTAGTAGTAGAAAAGAGATAGAGTAGGAGCTTGTTTTGTAAGCTTGATTAGGGCTCTTCGGACCTCGACTTTGTAAATCAGACTCGCTTTAATATATAAAAGCGTATTTGCCTTTGTCAAGGTCGGACACTGTTTGATTGTGTTAATCCGATCCGGATCAGTGTATGATCTAGGTTCGGATTAAGTAGTTAAATACCTTCATGGCCCGTTCGAATCATGAGATTCGGAGGACATGATTATCAACAAAGTTTATGAAATCACAGCTGTATTGATTTGACGGAAATCGGATTACAACTTGAGGGCTTCGAGGCCTTTTTCAAAAAACAAACACAAAAAACAGTCGACAAGATAGAGGAAGGTGACAATCGCCATACTTCTCTAAGTGTAAAACTTTTGGAGATTCTTGGCATTCCAAGTTCTCTTCAAGGCCCTTGTTCATCTTCTAGTTCAAAGCTTCCATTAACTCTTGCCCAAGAACCTTATGTACGGTCCTTCCCACTTGGGCTTAAGTTTCCACATGACTTAGTATATCGGCTCTTCCGAGGACTAAGTCTCCAACTTGTATGTCCTTGGGAAAGACACGCTTGTAGGCTCGGCGGTCATGGCTTGATACATGAAGGATGTTGCCAATGCCTTATCGCGCTTGTCTTCAAGGAGCTCAAGGTCATAGATCCTTGCGGGCTCATTATCAACCGGGTTGTATTGCTGGATTCTCTGGGTTGCCACCACCGTTTCTGAAGGGATGACCGCCTCGGATCCATAGACCAAGGAGAAAGGTGTTTCTTGTGGCGCTCAATGCTGCTCGATGGGCCCAAAGGACCGCGTCGAGATCATCCGCCCAACTGTCTTGGGAAGTTCTCAACCTTTTCTCCAGAATTTTGACTATGGTCTTGTTGGTGGCTTCCACCTGACCATTGGCTTGGGGGTGGCCAACGGAAGTAAAGCGTTGTTCTATTTTAAAGGATTGAAGCCACTCCTTCAGTCTTGACCCAGAAAATTGTGCTCCATTGTCTGAAACTAGCACTCGTGGGAGTCCAAACCGGCAGATGATGTTCTTCCAGATGAATGTCCGCACCCTGCTTTCTGTGATGGTTGACACTGCTTCAGCTTCGACCCACTTAGTGAAGTACTCCACTGCCACTATCAAGAACTTCTTTTGATGTGTTCCTCGCGGAAAGGGACCAACTATGTCTATGCCCCATTGATCAAATGGGCATGCTATGATTGACGGAATCATAGGGTTGGTCGGGCGGTGTGGTATGTTGGCATAGTATTGGCAGTCTTCACAGCCGCGGGCGATGTTGGCAGCATCCATGTCGATAGTTGTCCAATAGTATCCTTGCCTTATGATCTTTTGCGCCAAAGTTCTTCCCCCGGAATGACTTCCACAGCTTCCGGCGTGGATCTCTTCCATCGCAGCTACTTGAGGATCTAGGCACCTCATGTGAGTTCCATGTAGGATCTTTTGTAGAGATCTTCTCCCGAATAAAGTATCTTAGCTCGACATTGAATCTTCCCGCCTCTCTAGGATCCATAGGTAAAGTACCATCCTTGAGGTAACGGAATATATCAGTCATCCAGTTTCTTTCTGTGCTCAAGAGAAACATCTTTCCGTTGGGGTTTGCCAGGGAGGATTCCGCGCGGGTCATTAGGATGACACTTCTCGTGTCCAAAGCTCCTAAGGCTGAGGCGTACTTGGAGAGGGCGTCGGCCTTTTCATTCCATTCTCTGTGAAATTGGTCAAGAGTAAATTCTTCAAATTGCTCAACCTCTTTCTTGAGGAGCTCCAAGTATTTGATCATGTTAGGTCCTTTGGTGGTGAAAGACCCGGAGAACTGGGATTGTACGAGCTGGGAGTCTGTGTAGGCTTTGATCCTTTTTACCTGAAGGGCTTTCGCCATTCTTAGGCCGGTGATAAGTGCTTCATATTCGGCCTCGTTGTTTGTCACCTTGAAATTGAGAGTGATGGCGATTTCTAGCTTGGCTCCTTCAGACTTTCAAGGAAAATTCCTATTCCTCCCAACCGTCCGGTTGATGATCCGTCCACTTGTAATGTCCAACATTCTTTGTTTCTTTCCTTACCTCCCGAAGTGGGAGTGAGTGCTTTCTCAACCTCCTGCTTCTTGTCGGAATATGCAGTTGTCGAGGTATTGAGTTCTTCGTCCAAGAGAAACATGTGCCTCACTCTCAGTGAATCATCCATAGGTTGGTAATATTCAGTCAAAGGCTGGATGCTACCTCTTTGTGTCTCTTCTGCTTCTTTCTCTCCACTTGATTCCTTGATCTGGGCTATCACCACATGACTAGCCTTTTCCTGGGAGTTTTCGTTCTCTTCTTCTGCTTTCTCTGGATAGTCCACGTGAAGTCGGCGAACTTGCGCTTTCTTGGCAGATGGGGCTTGATACCCAATATCATATTCACTTAGCTCAATAGCCCATTTGGACAGGCGTCCTGACTGATCCGGTTTTCCCAAGACATGTTTGAGTGGCTCATTCGTAAGGACCACAATCCGATGCGACTTGAAGTAAGGCTTCAATCGCCGTGCAGTGTAAACCAGTGCGAAGGCGAGCTTCTCAACTTTGACATATCTGGCCTCGGAGCCTACAAGAGCTTTGCTCAAATAGTAAATTGGTAAATGCTCGTTGTCTTGTAGCCGTACCAGTACAGAACTCATTGCTTCATCAGTGGTGGCCAAATAGAGGTAAAGAGTTTCATCCTCCATGGGTTTAGACAGAAGGGGCGGTGAGAGGAGATACTTTTTCAAGTTTTCCAAGGCTTCCTCGCACTCCTTTGTCCACTCGAACTTATTCCCTTTTCGTAAGATCTTAAAGAAGGGAAGGTTCTTCTCGGCGGATTTTGAGATAAAACGGCTCAATGCCATCACCTTTCCTAGAAGCTTCTGAACTTCATTGATGTCTTGGGTAAGTGGCGGATCTAAGATTGCCTTTATTTTCTCGGGTTAGCACGATGCCTCTTTTCTGTGACCATGTAGCCAAGGAATTTTCCTCCTTTCACCCCAAAAGTGCACTTTTTGGTTCACTTCATTCAGATTTCGAGAATAGAAAAGCAATTGTTGAGGTGTTCGATGCTCTCCTCTTGCTTTTCACAAGCATGTCATCCACATAGACTTCCATGGTTTTTCCCAATTCTTCCTTGAACATCTTATTTACCAAGTTGGTAAGTAGCTCCTGCATTCTTGAGGCCAAAGGAATGACCTTGAAGCAATAGACCCCTCCGCAAAGAATGCCGTTTTCTTGATGTCTTCTTGAGCCATCCTAATTTGGTAGAAGCCTTGGTATGCATCCATGAAGCTTAGAAGTGCACATCCTGCAGTGGAATCAACCAGCTGGTCTATGCGTGGCAATGGATAGGGATCCTTTGGACAAAACTTGTTGAGTCTAGTGAAGTCATTGCACATTCTCCACTTTCCTGGAGCTTTTTCGACGAGGACCACGTTGCAGACCCAATCGGAGTATCTGACTTCTTCGATATGACCTGCTTTCATCAACTTGTCAACCTCCCCTGCTATGATAGCATCCTCAACTGGTCCAAAGTCTTTCCTCTTTTGCCGGATGTGCTTGACCGTAGGATCCATGTTCAGACGGTGAACTGCAATCCTTGGGTCTATCCCCTTGAGATCATCTGTGCTCCAAGCAAAGATGTCGCGATTGTCCCGAAGACAGGCGATGAGCTTCCGCTCTACTTCCGTACTCATCTCCGTTCCAATCCGAGTTGTTCTTTCCGGATTTCCTTCGACCAGTTGGACCTCTTTCAAGGCTTCATGGGATTCTATTCTAGCTGTCTTGGGGAACTTTTCTCTGAGCGATCCAATACCGATCTCTTCCTTTGGTGGCATTAGAGTAATGGAAGAATGGCTAAGAGGGCCCTTAGTGACCGAAAGGACAGGTTCTGTGGCCCCTCTGGTTGACATGATGTAGCACTCCCAGGCTTCTCTAACGTTGCCCATTTCTTCCCCTACGCCGTTCGGGGTTGGAAACTTTACCCTGTTGTGTAAGGGTGAAGCAATTGCTCTGAATTGGTTAAGTCCCGGCCCAAGATCACGTTATAGTCGAAGGTGCTATCTACTACCACGAAGAGGATAGTCTTGGTCACCCTTGTCGGAAAGGTGCCCATAGAGACTTGTAGTGGTATGCTTCCAATGGGGCGCACTACAGACCCTCCAAAACCTACCAATGAGGTGTATACTCGTCCATATTGTATTTGCCCCAGGTGCATTTGCTCCACAGTCCTTTTGGATATGACATTGGAGGAGCTTCCTGTGTCGATTAGTACCTTGTTGACCTTGTAAGTGGCAATCACTAGAGAAACAACCAAAGGGACATCGGGGTCCTTGAGATCTCCTCCGCCAGACGTTGGTGGGGGGATCTCTCTATCGTCAAAGGTGATTGCATTTGTGCCTTTCAAGGCTGGTGGACCGTAAGCCCTGTCGTTGTTTCTCAAGTGTTGCGCGGTCCTTTCCCTTGCATTTCTGCTATCTCCCCCTGTGGGTCCTCCTGCAATGGCGTTGATAATTCCACTGTAAGGGAGGTTCTCCATTTCTGTATCTTCGTGGTACCCTTGATATCTTTGGGCGTGCCGGGGTGGGATTTCAGGAGGTGGTGGTAAAGATCCTGTCGGAGGTTCAGAACCACGCTCCTCTCTTCTTTGCTCATTCTTTCTATGCCTGGAGGGCTCTTCTTTGCCTGTTGGTTCTTTCAACTTCCCACTTCTCACTAGTCTTTCAATTTCCGTCTTCAACTGGATGAAATCCTCAGTCGGATGACCTTTCTGCTTGTGAAACCTACAGTAATCTTTAGAGAATTTACTCTTCTTGCCGCTCTTGCAGGTTTAGGCCATTGTATATCTAAGTCCTTCTCAACAATAGAAGCCAAGATGTCGGATCTTGGTCTGTTGAGGCGAGTATACTCGGCGTATCTCCTGGGTGGAGTTCTTTCTCTGTGGAATTGTTTTCATCTCGAGATCTCTTTTTGCTCGAACTTCCTCGACGAGGAGGGAGTTCTGTCAGATTTGTTCCTTTCCCTTTTTGATCCCTGCTCTTATCGGGACATTTCTTCGGTAATCTTCTCCATACAAGACTCCTTCGCAGATATCTTCCAGGTACTTTTCAGTGGTGATTTCTTCGTTGGAAAGCTTCCTTCTAAGCTCATCATTATAAGTGTTAGCATATAGGTTTCGGACCCGCTCTTTGATGCTATGAGGCTCTACATCGTCAGACGTTGAAGCGGTCAAGGAAGGTTCTAAGGTCCTCATGCTCTTTCCGGATTATGCCCGCCAAGTGCTCAATGACCTCTTCCTTCTTTTTTTCTCAAACCTTTTCAAGAAAAGGGAGGCGACATCCGCATAGGATTTGATGGAACCATTAGGTAGTGAGGTCCACCAATCCATTGCTTCTCCAAAGAGTGTGGTGGAAAAGTTGAGAGCTTTCATGTTACCGTTGAGTCCATTGCTTTCCATCTTGCTTTCGTATCTAGTAAGATTCCCTACAGGGCAAGTATCTCCATAGTAATGCTCAAGGTTTGGGATAACACAGTCGGGGCGCTTTCTTTCTCTTCTGAACTCATCGCACAGAGGGTTGGGAGTTTTAACTACCACCTTCTCATGTGCTTTGACCATCCTGCTCAAGGTGGCAATTTGTGTTTCCAAGGCCTTCTGTTGGAGGTAGATCCGCTTTCACCGTCTTTCACCGATTACGGGTTGATAGCTACATCTGGAGGAAGATCACCGATTGGAACAATCGGGGTGCTTTCCGCCATTTGATCTCTAGGCACTTGTTGTTGAGCTCCTCGATCGGGTTCCCACTGCTCACTCGTGGAACCTCTGGACTTCTCCCTCGTTGTTCATGAGAAGCAGCGGCTCTTCTATTGAGAAGATGTCTCAGATCTTCTGGTTGAACTTGTTCCCCCAGCCTTTGTTGGATAGGACGGTGCTCATTTCTTGATTGAGCGGGTTCAGCTTGCCTTGGGATTGGTGTAGCGGGGTAATGAGGAGGCCGGAGGTTGTTTGATCCAAAGCATCCTTGAATAGTGGTGAGTAAGAGGCCAAACTGATTCTCATTCATCCCGAACTCACTAGGACGAATGATCTGTCCATTCGGGAGGGTAAAGTTTCTTCCTGGGGGAGGACCATGTGTTCCTGACGGAGGAACCTGTCCTTCATCCCCAAGTGTCTGATCTCATCGGTGGATTAGTGGATCTTTCCTCGCCGAAGAAAGACTAGCGGTATGGCCATCACTTGGATCATCTACTACTTCCTTGTTGAAACTCTTGCTACCCCACCTCTTCTAGTGGGAGGTCTCCCTTTGTCTTGGAGCGTACCAATGGCGATGGCGTTGGTTCTTGCGGACCTTCTTGTTCTTGCCATCTTGAAGAGAATGGGACTTTTTGTAAAGATTCCCACAGACGGCGCCAAAATGTTGAGGGTGTAACTCCCCAACTACTTAGATTTTATTTAACTCCACTAATGGGTGCCAAGGTAAGAAGCTCCTTGCTAGGTGAGGACCGAGGCGTAAGAACCAGCGACCAACTACTTCGGTAAGGACTTGCACACTTGAGGGGGGGGGGGGGTTAGTGCCCGGTTTGCTAAGTGTCAAACCGGGATGAGACTTTACTCGAGAGTGACTGAAGATCAACTCTGTATAATACTCGGGATTGGGGTCGTGATGTGACTAGCAAGATGACTTATTCGAAGTGACTTACTTGTTGGGATGTGTGCCTTATTTATAGGCTATCATCAAAATGGAAGGCCTTTCTAGGATTGCGCCATGTGTACGGCCAGGATAGAGCCACCAATGCTAACATGAGGCCCATAGCCCAATAATGAAGCTTTAGCCCATGCCATCTTGGGCTTTAGGGGTAGTTTGGTCATTATTGGGAGAGTTCTTGAGGATGTGAAAAGTTCCTGTGTTCGAGAGATGGGTCCGGACGATTGGTCCGGACCATATTTGGTTGTCAGCTGAGGAAGTTCTCTTGCCTTTCCAACTCTTCCGATTCGGAGCTCCTGGGTTCGGATACCTCACTCTTTGGTGCCCATTTGCTTGGTTGCTTTAAGAGATGGTCATGCTGGATCCGAGTTGACATCCGTATCGGAGTCCTTGGGTCGGAGAGGGTACTGACTTAGCACTATGCTCCTTTCCCAGAGAGGCTCGGACCAAGGTGGGCCGGACCTATGGTTCCGGGTCGGGCCTTGTTGGTCCAAATCCTTTGTCCCTTTATTTTAGGGTGGGTCGGACCATGGATGGTCTGCCCGGATCGGATCGTTAGCTCGGACTAAAGTGTCTCGGATCCATTGGATGACTTGGGATGCCTTAGGATTCGCTCCTAGGTCCTTTATGACGGATTGAACATATTTCCGTATCAACAAGTTTGTCTAAGAGTCTTCATTGTTGAAATAACTCTTTCAAACATCGACCTAGAATAGCTTTTACTGTCAGTTCTTCTAGGGCTAGTTTTGGTTGTTTAATCAATCATCTGTGATTGTATTAAACCTAGTTGATTAGATCTACTTTTCCTGTCAGTAGATATTTTGCCTAAAGGCGTGGCCAACATATTTATATATTGTTGGCTTGGTAATAGAAGTTTTATTCTTATTCATCCGCTGCCTATTGTTTATAGTGTTGAAGACATTGTTGAACAACATTGTTGTCAACATTGTCTATTGATCTTGTTCTAAGTACCAATCCGGGATCCTACATTCTAACAAGTGGCATCAGAGCCAGCCATCTAACTACTGGTGTCTGGATTTGGTACTACTGCAATGGATGCAAACTACAACAGACCTCCTGTGCTTGATGGGTCCAACTACCATTACTGGCAAATCCGGATGAGGACTTACATCAAGTCCCTTGATGGCCGTGCTTGGAGATCCATTCTGGAAGGATACACGTGGCCAACTGAAGGACCTAATGCTGATGGTGACATTGTCCCCATTCCTGAAGAACGCTTCACTGCAGGTGACATACTTCTTAGCTCTTACAATGAAAAGGCCTTAAATGCTATTTTTGGTCATGTAGATGCTCATATGTTTAAAATTATTCAAAACTGCACTACTGCGAAACAAGCTTGGGATTTACTTCAGAGTCATTGTGAAGGGGATGCTAGTGTCAAACAAACTAAACTTAGAATGCTTTGGTCTCAATTTGAAAATCTAAGAATGGCGGAGGAAGAAACAATTGACTCTTATTTTGAAAAACTTTTAACTCTCTCCAATGAAGTCCAAAGACTGGGAGAAGCTATTTCTAATAGGCAACTTGTTTCCAAAGCTGTTCGATCTCTTTCCTCAAGATTTAATACCAAAGTCACTATTTTGGAAGACACTCATAACTTGGCAACTATGGATTTTCACACCCTGTTGAACAATTTAAAAAATTTTGAACTAAATGAAAATGAGAGACAAGGTATGAAAACTCATAGTATCTCCCTTCACTCTAAATCTAAAGCTAAATCTTCAGAGCCTGATAGTAGTAGTGATGAGTCTGACAATATGACTGAGGAAGCTTTCAACAATCTTGTGAGGAAGTTCAACAAACTTAAATTCAGAAAAAACTCTGGTCAAGGATCCTCAAGTGGAACCAAAAATTTCAAAAAGAAAACCAATACTTTCAAAACTGGTTCTGCTTCCAAGACTAGCTCTGAATCTGAGTTTGATCGCACTCCTCTTAGTAAGATTAGATGTTTTGAATGCCAAGGGTGAGGTCATTATCAAAATGAATGTGCTAACAATCTCAGAAAAGAGAAAAAGAATCTTCTTGCTTGTCTCAGTGATGTTTTAGATGAAGAACATGAAGATGAAGAAAAGGAAGATGATTCAACTACCAATGCCAGAGCTCTCTGTTCATCCACTTACAATGTTGATGACCAATGTTGGGACAACATCGGCAATACAACATCAGGAGTAGAAATCTTCTTTGACTATGATGACTCTGAGAACTGTGAAATTTTGACACTAACCAACCCTGAGAAATCAGGAATCTCTGATGTTTTGTGTCTACATGGTTCTGTGGATTTTGATACAGATAGTCCCTCAGAAGAGGAAGTCAGTGCGGAACAAATGGTGAAGGATCTGCAACAGATGTATGAGAAACTCTTCAGTGAATGGAAGACTCTCAGAAAACTCCTCAAGAAAACTGAGAAGGAGAACTACAATCTAAAAGACACCATTGTCAAACTGGAAGCTGAATTGACAAAGAAGGACACTGAACTGTTCAAGGTAACCACTGAACTATCTAATGAAAAGAAGGTAATTGCAAAGTGGAACTCCTCTACTTCTAGACTTAATGATATGCTTGATATGGATAATGATGGGACTACTGGTCTAGGGTACATTGGTAGTTATGATGCTTCTTTTGATAAGAAACTTGGGTGCAACATGAACTGCACTGATACCCCAGAAGTTGTCAAACCTCTTTCTGAGCTCATAAAAGGTCCTGTGTTTTTCAAAGAAAAAGATTTTTTTGTGTGCACTTACTGTCACAAACTTGGTCACAAAAAACCTTACTGTTTCAAGTACCAAAAGGACTTAAAAAGGGAACATGTTGATTCCTCCAACCTCAGTGACCTCTCCAAGAATCCCTCCCTTCTTGCTTCTTGCAAACAAAACTGTGATTCCGATGTTAGCTGCGATGTTGTGACAACATCCACTTCAACAGAGACTGAAAGATGTAATCCTAAGTCTCTGAAGTCTATCCCTGGTTCTCCTAAACGAGGTAAACCTCCAGATGTATAAGAAAACACAAGAATGTTTGAACTGATTTGGGTAGCTAAAGAAAACATACTTGCAATGTTGCTTTTTCATACTTCTCCTAACAATGCAGAAAATGGTACTGACGTGGTTGCTCTAGGCACATACCGGTAACCACAAACTTGTCAAATTTTGTCGCCAAAAGATGTATAAAGGACATATGGAGGAGGATACCAAAGCAAAATCCTTGGAAAGGGAACACTGTGCCTTAAAGGATATCCTAAACTTTCAAATGTTCTTCTTGTTGAGGGTTTAACAGCTAATCTTGTCAGTATAAGCCACCTGTGTGATGATGATCTGAAAGTCAAGTTTGAGAAACGTTCGTGCAAAGTTTATACTTGTGTGGACAAATTAACTGTGATGACAGGTGTTAGATCTTAGGACAACTGCTATGTGATGGACGTTCCTCTCAAGTGCAATGTTGCTCAACATGATGATGCAACATTGTGGCACAAGAAATTGGGACATGTCAATTACAAGAATCTGGAGAAGATCATCAAAAACAATGTGGTGACAGGTGTGCCAAAGCTTACCAATGCAAGGAAGCATGTGTGGTGACTCTTCAGGAAAACAAACCAAGACACCAAACACCTGTGTCGGTTGAAGGACAAAAAAGAGGTACTTTTAACTACTTTGAACTCTTGCATATGGATCTCATGGGTCCTGTAGAAGCTAAAAGTTTGGGATGAGCCTGGTATATCTATGTTATAGTTGATGATTTCTCTAGATACACTTGGGTCAATTTTTTGAAAGAAAAATCTGAAACTTTTGAAACTTCAAAAACTGGCATGCAAAATGTTGTAATCAGTACTCTACTATGGTCCAAAGAATTCGATCAGACCATGGTAAAGAATTTGAGAATCAATTTTTTGATAAGTACTGTGAAAAGAAAGGGATCATGCATGAATACTCAGCTCCTAAGACACCACAACAAAATGGTGTTGCTGAAAGGAAAAACAGGACTCTTCAAGAAATGGCCAGAGTGATGTTGAGCTCAATGAACCTGTCAAAAAGATTGTGGGCTGAAGCTGCGAACACTGCTTGTCACATAATCAATCGTGTCTATCTTCGTCCAGGGACACTGACCACTCCCTATGAGATTTTGAAAGGTAGAAAACCCAATCTTAAGTACTTTCATGTCTTTGGATGTGTGTGTTACATACTCAATGATAGGGAACATCTAGGGAAGTTTGATGCTAAAAGTGACAAAGGAATATTTGTAGGGTACTCACAAAATAGTCATGCGTATAGAATATACAATCCTAGATTGCAAACTATACAAGAATCTGTGAATGTTTCCTTTGATGACTCTGAGCCCTATGCCCAGAAGAAGATCTCTGCAGGTGCTGAACAGGTTATTGACACAACCCCTGACTCTTCTACACATGGGAATGTTCCAGAAACTATGACTCCTGTTGCTGATCAAAGTGAAAAAACCCATGATGTGGGCAATGTTGTGCCAACATCCCCCCTGTGCAATGTTGACTCAACATTCAGTTCAACATCCCAGATTTCCACTCTGCAAAGTGATTCCCAAAGGAGACCGAGGTGAATCGATAATGCCTCTGGCATTAATGCTGCACCTACGCACCCTGACTCACGTAAGGATCCTCCTCCTAGAATTCGCAAAGATCATCCCAGTTCCCAAGTAATTGTAAATCCATGAGGGAAAACACACGCAAAAACTACAAGGAGACACTCAGTCTTGCTGAAATCTGTCACTCTGTAAGTTCCTCGTGCTTTGTTTCTTTAATTGAACCTAAAAATGTGAAAGAAGCCCTTACTGATGATTTTTGGATAGAAGCAATGCAAGATGAGCTTCGTCAATTCCAAACAATCAAGTCCGACACTTGTTCCCCACCCCATAACATAAATGTCATAGGAACCAAGTGGATTTTGAAAAATAAGAGTGATGAGAAAGGGTAGTTGTAAAAACAAAGCGGATTGGTTGCTCAAGGTTACACTCAAGTAGAAGGGATTGATTTTGATGAAACCTTCGCTCCCGTTGCTAGACTAGAATCCATTCGCTTGCTCCTAGCCATAGCATGTTGTCTTAAAATAAAACTCAACCAAATGGATGTTAAAGGAGCTTTCTTGAATGGCTACATTGACAAAGAAGTGTATGTTGAACAACCTGGAGGGTTTGAAGATCCTCTTTACCCTGACCATGTTTTTAAACTAAGAAAAGCATTGTATGGTTTGAAACAAGCCCCTCGTGCTTGGTATGCTAGACTGACTGAATTCCTAGTTGGATTAGGATTTAAGAGGGGTGAGGGAGATCAAACTCTGTTTATCCTCAGGAAAGGAAAGGACATTTGCATTGCTCAAATCTATGTTGATGATATTGTCTTTGGTGCTACTAACCCCTCTTTGCTAGAAAAGTTTGTTCAAGCCATGACAGGAACCTTTGAGATGAGTATGATTGGTGAACTCAGTTTCTTCTTGGGGCTCCAGATACAACAGAAACAGGATGGCCTCTTTATCTCTCAAGAGAAATATGCCAAGAATCTTATCACAAAATTTGGTCTGGAAAATGCCAAACCTTGCAGCACTCCCATGGCTACTGCTCTGAAACTCAGCAAAACTGATGTTGGGGACGATGTTGACCCAACATTGTATAGATCAATGATTGGAAGTCTCCTGTATCTCTCAGCCACCAGACCTGACATCATGTTCTCTGTTTGTGTATGTGCCAGGTATCAATCCAAACCCAAAACATCTCATTTAACTGCTGTCAAAAGAATCATTAGATATATATCCGGAACTATTAATCTTGGATTATGGTATGCATGTGATTCAAGCACTAATCTGTTGGGATTTAGTGATTCTGATTGGGCTGGTGACTTAGATGATCGAAAATCAACTAGTGGAGGTTGTTTTTATCTTGGACCAAATCTTGTGTCATGGTATAGTAAGAAACAAAATTGTGTGTCTCTCTCAACTGCTGAATCTGAATATGTAGCTGCTGGGAGTTGTGTGTCTCAACTAATTTGGCTGAACAATATGCTGCATGATTATGGGTTCCAAAGTGACACTCTTTTGATGTTTTGTGATAACTTAAGTGCCATTCACATTTACAAGAATCCAGTTCAACACTCACGCACCAAGCATATAGACATTCGACACCATTTTCTTAGAGACTTGGTCACCAAACAAATTATTAACATACAACACATTGATACCACAAATCAGTTAGCTGACATTTTCACAAAGCCTCTTGATAAGGAGAGATTCTTCAGTTTGAGAAGGTCTCTTGGTCTTTTCACTATTTGATGTGATTTGTTGCAAGCAATGTTGACATAACATCACGGTCAACATTGACTTCTGTGTTTATCTAGTGATGTCCTTTTGCTGTTTAGTTTTATATATTTTTTTTATTGTGTTTCTGTGCTCCTGTGCTTCTGTACTGGTCTATGGCTGTTCCTGCTTTGTAGCTTACAGTGGTGATGCTTAGGGTTTGAAAGGCTATTTGAAACCAAGGTTGAAAGGGATCGAGTCTCCTGTGTGTTTGCTTTATGTAAAACCCATTTTTGCTGCTTTTTGGCTATTTTTACTCGTACCTTGACTCGCACTTGATGTTGCCTCTTGTCCTTTTTGCTTAATAAATCTAATGAATTATAATAAAAAGGGCTCGAAGTGTTTCCGTCGAGGATCGTGTTGGGCAGGTTTCAAATACTATCCAGATATCGACGTGGCCAATGTGTCATATGTCGTGAGGGTTGATGGCTTGTACTGGAAACCGACACGCACAAAAGTGCCGATTCTCGTAATGCTGCTGGTTCACTTTCTGAGCACCAAAATACCCAATGTGGTCAAATGAGTGATTTTATGCCATGAGACGTGTGTTTGCCTAACTCTGCATAGGCTTCGGCTTTGGAGCGGATTCATACGTGTTCCAATTATTTGACATGGTTCACGGTCTCATGGTCACCCCCACTCAAACTTATGCTAATTGTTCAATTTAATTTTTTGAGGCATTGTTGAGTGTGTTTCTCTGGTATTCTCTTATCTTATGTCTTTGCCTGCAGCATCAGTGGTGTTAATCGAATCTGCACATTTTGAGACTTGGTTTCCTGGCTGACTTACATTAAGAGTGGTCTGATTTCCCGATGTTGTCATCAATGTTGAGCCAACATTCAGGACAACATTGACTGTGCTTGAAGGACTTCTTTCTCTTTTGCTATGTTCTTTTTTGTGCTCTCTATGTTTTTTTACAATGTGTTTTTGGGTTGGGTTTGAGGGGGAGTACTTGTCTCTTACATCCGTTTTTTTTGGGAATCTGTTAGGTGTCTTACTCATACTTGATCTTGATTTGTTTCCTAAACCCAAAATGTACCTCCCTAAGTTGAGTATTGAGAATCTGTTTCATGATTGACCTAATTGATACGGTTTTCATTTGCTTTCCTTAATCTCATATTAACAGTTGTGTACAGATCTTGGTTTGTGCTTTGATATATATGTTTATGATTCATGAAGCAAACCAAACAAAAAACACAATCCTCCAACTATATTAACCTTATTACTCCCTCTCATTAGCCCACTTCTCCACCACTCATTAAAACTGCCACCCACCTAAACCACAATCATTACTTTAAAAAAAAAAAAAAGTTTTTTTTTACTACTCCCAAGCCGCAGTTAAAACAAAAACTCCTCACCTTCCACACACTATTCACCTGTCACTCAAACAAATTCCTCTCCCGCTCATCCTCCTTCATCTCTGCACTCACTAATCTGGAAAATGCCTTCTCCAACAAAACCCGTTTTGCCCGGATTTTCGTTGCAAACACCTGAGGGGGAGCAAGCATACCCTCTCCCCATCCGTGCGGAACCGGCCGATTTCGAGATTCCTGTCTACGAGCTAAGTGACGGATCGGAAGAGGGTGTTGAAAAATCCCCATCTCCAGTACCAAAACCACCATCTCCATCTCCAACTTCATCTACTCAACCTGAAAAACCCCAAACCGAGTCTTCACCATCAAACCCTTCTCAATTTGCTGCAGAAACCCTTGTTAATTTGGGAAATGCGCCGGTCGACCTGCCAAAGGATCTGAGGGATGATGATGAAAGCCCAATGGGGGTAGAGAAAGATACTCCCATGGAGGATGCTGGGAAAGATGTTGAACATACTGAAGTTCAACATGCAGATATGGGAGAAAACCCTCAAAACCCTTCATCTGTTGAGAAGGATGATGTGCAACAAGCTGACAAAACAGGGAAAAAGGCTACTGATGGCCTGAATGGTGATGATAATCAGACCAGCATGCACTCTGAACATGCTGAGAAACCCGCAAACGAGCCTGCTACTGAATCAGTTGTTGTGGAAGACTGGAAGTCAGATGACTCAGAGAAAACAAAAAGCGACCCTATGAATATAGATGAGGATGTTGTTTCAACATCGGCTGCTCATGATAATAACAATGAAGGGAATGATGAAAGCTCTGATGATCTGGAGGATTATGAGCCAGAAATGGAAGATGACTCTAAGGATGAGTCAATGATTGATGAAGAAAATCTGAGCAATGCCGATGAAAGCTCAGATGACTCTGAAGACTATGAGGCTGAAGCAGAGGAAGAATCTGAAGATGAATCACTTGATGATGAGGATGTCATTCTTGGAGAAGATCAGATTGAAGATCCTGAGGTAAATGATCTACCCTCTGAACCTGTTTTTGTAGATGGTTCTGATTGGGATGAAGATGCAGTCTCTCATTTATTCTATGCTAACAAGAACTTAGAAAAATATGAGAAAATAAAAAATAATGCAATGGATGTTGAGAAGGTAATCAAAGAGGAATCATTTGAAGAGTATAACTTAGTTGCTTACCTGAAGAAAAGGAACCTCTATCATGCTGTTTCCCAATATGCTGCCTTTGTTCCTGAAATCATCAAAGAATTCTATGCACATTTATCTGAGAATTTTGGTATTGAAGGGCATGGTAAGCATCACTGTGTGTATCTCAGGGGTGATGTATTTTTCTTGAATTCTAAGGATATCAATACTGTGCTGCATAGAAATAGGAATGAGGTTGAGACCCATGTGGAGGTGACTATGGATGAGATTGCTAGGGAACTAACTGCAGGAAAACTACAATCTTGGCCTAGTGGGACTTTGGACTTGAAATATTGTTGTTCTCTAGTCTCTGTTCTTGCCAGGATCTGCTTGTACAACTGGCTGCCATCTTCCAAGAACAACAAGCTCAGTCAAGAGGCAGCCATGTTGCTCTACAGGATTAAAATGGGCTACAATGTCAATCTGGGAGAAAGGATTCTCAAGCACCTAGAGAATTCCAAGAATAGAGGGATCAGAGGCCATTTGATTCTCCCATCCACCATCTTGCAGTCCTTCAGTTGCAGGGTATTGAGGTCAAAGCCAATGATGTCTATCATTCCAACTTCAAATCCATCATGCCAAGAAATCTGGAAACATGACAGGATCTGTGATCTTCCATGGGTGGATCCTGAAGTTCCTGTGAACATGGATCTGGAGGAGAATATTCCTCTTCCTACAGGCAATGCTGATGTACCAGAAAGTTCTGTGGCTGCTTCACACCGCTCCAATGTTGGCCTACATGTTGGTTCAACACTGATCCCTAGCATTGAAACTCTTTCTGCAGGTATCCTAACTGAACAGGACAAGCTGATTCTGGAGCAAATCAAAGGACTTGATGAGAAGGTCTCTAACAATCTGAAGTTTAGAAGCACTCTAGTATCTTTTCTTTCCTCACAAAAAGGGGGAGAATAGATACTTAAAATTTTTAAATTTGTTTCAATACTGAACAATTTCTATTTCTATTCATTTTGGGTCTGTAATATGTTAAATATTCTAGAACTTAACTTAGCTATCTGATTAAGGGGGAGATTAGCTCTTAAGTTGTTCTTAGTTATATTTCTACTAAACCCTTGTTTTGTTTTGTGATGAAAGACTAAGATTAAGGGGGAGATTGAAAGTGCAGTACGCACTTGTATTTTGATAATCTTGTCTTTCAATAATCAGTTCCAAGTTTGTGTTTGTTGTTGTTTGTGAAGCTGCAGGACTACCAATGTTGTATAACATTGTGACATGATAGAATTCAATGCTGGCATAACATTGAAGATATAACATTGCAGTCGACATCAAGAACAAAGCACATTGGACAGGAAACTTGGACTGGAAGTATTTACAAATCGAACAAGAGATGATTTAAGGAAAAAGAACAACTTGTGGTGAAAGCAAGAAGGAATATATTTTATGAAGAATCAAAATATGGAAAATTCCTTCTATGCGTATATTGAAGAAAACAAGACAAAGGAAATTGCCTTTGCTGAGATCCTATTGCCTTTCGACTTCGATGGAAGCTGTCGATATCTCAAGTATATATACAAGGATTCAGCCGAGCAATGAGAGGCCTTTCTTGGTGATCAATCAAGATTTTGTTAAAGAGTTTAGGCTTCTTGTTTTCTGCTAGCTTTAGAGTTTGTTTAAGAGTCTTCATTGTTGAAATAACTCTTTCAAACATCGACCTAGAATAGCTTTTACTGTCAGTTCTTCTAGGGCTAGTTTTGTTTGTTTAATCAATCATCTGTGATTGTATTAAACCTAGTTGATTAGATCTACTTTTCCTGTCAGTAGATATTTTGCCTAAAGGCGTGGCCAACATATTTATATATTGTTGGCTTGGTAATAGAAGTTTTATTCTTATTCATCCATTGCCTATTGTTTATAGTGTTGAAGACATTGTTGAACAACATTGTTGTCAACATTGTCTATTGATCTTGTTCTAAGTACCAATCCGGGATCCTACGTTCTAACAAGTGGCATCAGAGCCAGCCATCTAACTACTGGTGTCTGGATTTGGTACTACTGCAATGGATGCAAACTACAACAGACCTCCTGTGCTTGATGGGTCCAACTACCATTACTGGAAAATCCGGATGAGGACTTACATCAAGTCCCTTGATGGCCGTGCTTGGAGATCCATTCTGGAAGGATACACCTAGCCAACTGAAGGACCTAATGCTGATGGTGACATTGTCCCCATTCCTGAAGAACGCTTCACTGCAGGTGTCATACTTCTTAGCTCTTACAATGAAAAGGCCTTAAATGCTATTTTTGGTCATGTAGATGCTCATATGTTTAAAATTATTCAAAACTGCACTACTGCGAAACAAGCTTGGGATTTACTTCAGAGTCATTGTGAAGGGGATGCTAGTGTCAAACAAACTAAACCTAGAATGCTTTGATCTCAATTTGAAAATCTAAGAATGGCGGAGGAAGAAACAATTGACTCTTATTTTGAAAAACTTTTAACTCTCTCCAATGAAGTCCAAAGACTGGGAGAAGCTATTTCTAATAGGCAACTTGTTTCCAAAGCTGTTCGATCTCTTTCCTCAAGATTTAATACGAAAGTCACTATTTTGGAAGACACTCATAACTTGACAACTATGGATTTTCACACCCTGTTGAACAATTTAAAAAATGTTGAACTAAATGAAAATGAGAGACAAGGTATGAAAACTCATAGTATCTCCCTTCACTCTAAATCTAAAGCTAAATCTTCAGAGCCTGATAGTAGTAGTGATGAGTCTGACAATATGACTGAGGAAGCTTTCAACAATCTTGTGAGGAAGTTCAACAAACTTAAATTCAGAAAAAACTCTGGTCAAGGATCCTCAAGTGGAACCAAAAATTTCAAAAAGAAAACCAATACTTTCAAAACTGGTTCTGCTTCCAAGACTAGCTCTGAATCTGAGTTTGATCGCACTCCTCTTAGTAAGATTAGATGTTTTGAATGCCAAGGGTGGGGTCATTATCAAAATGAATGTGCTAACAATCTCAGAAAAGAGAAAAAGAATCTTCTTGCTTGTCTCAGTGATGTTTCAGATGAAGAACATGAAGATGAAGAAAAGGAAGATGATTCAACTACCAATGCCAGAGCTCTCTGTTCATCCACTTACAATGTTGATGACCAATGTTGGTACAACATCGGCAATACAACATCAGGAGTAGAAATCTTCTTTGATTATGATGACTCTGAGAACTGTGAAATTTTAACACTAACCAACCCTGAGAAATCAGGAATCTCTGATGTTTTGTGTCTACATGGTTCTGTTGATTTGATACAGATAGTCCCTCAGAAGAGGAAGTCAGTGCGGAACAAATGGTGAAGGATCTGCAACAGATGTATGAGAAACTCTTCAGTGAATGGAAGACTCTCAGAAAACTCCTCAAGAAAACTGAGAAGGAGAACTACAATCTAAAAGACACCATTGTCAAACTGGAAGCTGAATTGACAAAGAAGGACACTGAACTGTTCAAGGTAACCACTGAACTATCTAATGAAAAGAAGGTAATTGCAAAGTGGAACTCCTCTACTTCTAGACTTAATGATATGCTTGATATGGATAATGATGGGACTACTGGTCTAGGGTACACTAGTAGTTATGATGCTTCTTTTGATAAGAAACTTGGGTGCAACATGAACTGCACTGATACCCCAGAAGTTGTCAAACCTCTTTCTGAGCTCATAAAAGGTCCTGTGTTTGCTAAAGGATCTGAGGGATGATGATGAAAGCCCAATGGGGGTAGAGAAAGATACTCCCATGGAGGATGCTGGGAAAGATGTTGAACATACTGAAGTTCAACATGCAGATATGGGAGAAAACCCTCAAAACCCTTCATCTGTTGAGAAGGATGATGTGCAACAAGCTGACAAAACAGGGGAAAAGGCTACTGATGGCCTGAATGGTGATGATAATCAGACCAGCATGCACTCTGAACATGCTGAGAAACCATAAGCAGGCACGCTCTTGAATCAGTTGTTGTGGAAGACTGGAAGTCAGATGACTCAGAGAAAACAAAAAGCGACCCTATGAATATAGATGAGGATGTTGTTTCAACATCGGCTGCTCATGATAATAACAATGAAGTGAATGATGAAAGCTCTGATGATCTGGAGGATTATGAGCCAGAAACGGAAGATGACTCTAAGGATGAGTCAATGATTGATGAAGAAAATCTGAGCAATGCCGATGAAAGCTCAGATGACTCTGAAGACTATGAGGCTGAAGCAGAGGAAGAATCTGAAGATGAATCACTTGATGATGAGGATGTCATTCTTGGAGAAGATCAGATTGAAGATCCTGAGGTAAATGATCTACCCTCTGAACCTGTTTTTGTAGATGGTTCTGATTGGGATGAAGATGCAGTCTCTCATTTATTCTATGCTAACAAGAACTTAGAAAAATATGAGAAAATAAAAAATAATGCAATGGATGTTGAGAAGGTAATCAAAGAGGAATCATTTGAAGAGTATAACTTAGTTGCTTACCTGAAGAAAAGGAACCTCTATCATGCTGTTTCCCAATATGCTGCCTTTGTTCCTGAAATCATCAAAGAATTCTATGCACATTTATCTGAGAATTTTGGTATTGAAGGGCATGGTAAGCATCACTGTGTGTATCTCAGGGGTGATGTATTTTTCTTGAATTCTAAGGATATCAATACTGTGCTGCATAGAAATAGGAATGAGGTTGAGACCCCTGTGGAGGTGACTATGGATGAGATTGCTAGGGAACTAACTGCAGGAAAACTACAATCTTGGCCTAGTGGGACTTTGGACTTGAAATATTGTTGTTCTCTAGTCTCTGTTCTTGCCAGGATTTGCTTGTACAACTGGCTGCCATCTTCCAACAACAACAAGCTCAGTCAAGAGGCAGCCATGTTGCTCTACAGGATTAAAATGGGCTACAATGTTAATCTGGGAGAAAGGATTCTCAAGCACCTAGAGAATTCCAAGAATAGAGGGATCAGAGGCCATTTGATTCTCCCATCCACCATCTTTGCAGTCCTTCAGTTGCCGGGTATTGAGGTCAAAGCCAATGATGTCTATCATTCCAACTTCAAATCCATCACAGTCGCCAAGCAACTGTTGGAAACACATGACAGGATCTGTGATCTTCCGTGGGTGGATCCTGAAGTTCCTGTGAACATGGATGTGGAGGAGAATATTCCTCTTCCTACAGGCAATGCTGATGTACCAGAAAGTTCTGTGGCTGCTTCACACCGCTCCAATGTTGGCCTACATGTTGGTTCAACATTGATCCCTAGCATTGAAACTCTTTCTGCAGGTATCCTAACCGAGCAGACAAGTCGATTACGAGAAAATCAAAGGACTTGATGAGCAGGTCTCTAACAATCTGAAGTTTAGAAGCACTCTAGTATCTTTTCTTTCCTCACAAAAAGGGGGAGAATAGATACTTAAAATTTTTAAATTTGTTTCAATACTGAACAATTTCTATTTCTATTCATTTTGGGTCTGTAATATGTTAAATATTCTAGAACTTAACTTAGCTATCTGATTAAGGGGGAGATTAGCTCTTAAGTTGTTCTTAGTTATATTTCTACTAAACCCTTGTTTTGTTTTGTGATGAAAGACTAAGATTAAGGGGGAGATTGAAAGTGCAGTACGCACTTGTATTTTGATAATCTTGTCTTTCAATAATCAGTTCCAAGTTTGTGTTTGTTGTTGTTTGTGAAGTCACGGGACTACCAATGTTGTATAACATTGTGACAGGATAGAATTCAATGCTGGCATAACATTGAAGATATAACATTGCAGTCGACATCAAGAACAAAGCACATTGGACAGGAAACTTGGACTGGAAGTATTTACAAATCGAACAAGAGATGATTTAAGGAAAAAGAACAACTTGTGGTGAAAGCAAGAAGGAATATATTTTATGAAGAATCAAAATATGGAAAATTCCTTCTATGCGTATATTGAAGAAAACAAGACAAAGGAAATTGCCTTTGCTGAGATCCTATTGCCTTTCGACTTCGATGGAAGCTGTCGATATCTCAAGTATATATACAAGGATTCAGCCGAGCAATGAGTAGGCCTTTCTTGGTGATCAATCAAGATTTTGTTAAAGAGTTTAGGCTTCTTGTTTTCTGCTAGCTTTAGAGTTTCACTACAAGAATTACGTAACATGGACGGGAAAGGCGGATTTTATCCGCCTCAGATGTAACGGATCGCCAAACGGGCGACGGATTCTATCCGTCGCCCGTTCTTGACAGATAAACTTATCTGTCGCTCTGTAGCGACGGATAAGTTTATCCGTCCTTCTGAGCGTTGACCAAGATTTAAAAAAAAAAAAAAAAAATTTAGCGACGGATAGATCTATCCGTCGCTAAAAATAGCGACGGATAGATCTATCCGTCGCTATATAGCGACGGATAGATCTCTATCCGTCGCTATTAGCCGAAAAAAAAAAAAAAAAAAGTTAGCGACGGATAGATCTAGATCTATCCGTCGCTAAAAGCCTAAAAAAAAAACCATATATCTCCTCCACCACCTCCTTTCCTCCACCACTTCTCCTCCATTTCTCCTCTCCTCCTCCTCCCACCACCACCTTTCTCCTTCCACCACCTTTCTCCTCCACCACCACCATCCACCACCACCTCCTCCACCACCATCCTCCTCCACCACCATCTCCACCACCACCACCTCTCTCCTCCCACCACCATCTCCACCACCACCACCACCACCACCTCTCTCCTCCCACCACCACCACCACCACCACCGCACCACCACCAGCACCACCACCGCACCACCACCATCTCCACCACCGCACCACCACCACCACCACCTCTCTCCTCCCACCACCACCGCACCACCACCATCTCCACCACCACCACCACCACCTCTCTCCTCCCACCACCACCACCACCTTTCCTCCTCCCACCACCACCGCGCCACCACCACCTTGCCACCACCACTGCCACCACCGCACCACCTTTCTCCTCCCACCACCACCGCACTGCATTTAATACAAATTGATATTTAATATAAAAATTAATACAAATTAATACGATATCTGAATACAAATCAATATCTCATATCTGAATACAAATTGATATTTAATTAATCCATATGAATATAAAAATTAATACGGTTTTTATTTTTTAAAAAAACAATATAAATGGGGCGGATAGATCTATCCGTTGCGTTAGGCGACGGATAGAATCTATCCGTCGCCCCATTATCAATTTAAAAAAAAAAAAATTGGTCAATCCGTCGTCCAATCCGTCGCGAATTGGACGACGGATTGTTATCCGTCGCCACAGCTCCAGGGGGGCGACGGATTTTCTATCCGTCGCCCGATCCGTCGCCAGAGCCGGCGGATAGATAACTTTAGCGACGGATCTATCCGCCGCCATCAGCGATTTTTGTAGTGTTTGTCTAAGAGTCTTCATTGTTGAAATAACTCTTTTAAACATCGACCTAGAATAGCTTTTACTGTCAGTTCTTCTAGGGCTAGTTTTGGTTGTTTAATCAATCATCTGTGATTGTATTAAACCTAGTTGATTAGATCTACTTTTCCTGTCAGTAGATATTTTGCCTAAAGGCGTGGCCAACATATTTATATATTGTTGGCTTGGTAATATAAGTTTTATTCTTATTCATCCGCTGCCTATTGTTTATAGTGTTGAAGACATTGTTGAACAACATTGTTGTCAACATTGTCTATTGATCTTGTTCTAAGTACCAATCCGGGATCCTACGTTCTAACACACACGTTTCAGGCTACTTGGCCTGGGGACAGACTGTTATCTGCTCGACCAGTGGACCCGGATGCATCATCATCGACCTCGGGGACAGCCCCTGCTACTAGAGCGACGGAGACATTACCACCAATCTCAACACAGAATGGGTTCGAGGCTTTAAGTCAACTGGATGACACTGAAACGCCTCCAACCCGACACCAATGTTAGCCTGGAATACACGGGGGCTGAATAAAGTAGCAAAACATCGTGAGGTTAGCTCCCGCCTCAATTCACTTAATGTTAATATTGCTGCTTTACTTGAAACTCGGGTCAAGGAACCGAATGCTATACGAATCAGGGCTCGTTTTGGAAATAAATGGACCTACCAGGATAACTATACCCACCACCCGAATGGGCGTATTTGGATTCTCTGGAATGATCAGTGGATTAAGCTACAGGTTCACTCGAAATCGGATCAATTCATTCATTGTAGTATCTATAACCTACAAGATACCCTCATACAGTGGACCACTTTTGTCTATGCACATAAAAGCGAAGAGAACTCTGGTCTGACATAGAGAGCATTGCCACGACTGTCTCTGGCCCTTGGATGATTATTGGGGACTTTAATAATGTGCTGGGACCTTTAGATAGAGTGGGAGGTAACCCGATCACACCTTCTGAGTTTCTTGATTTGGAAGAGACTATGGACTCCACATCTCTCGTGGAGAAAGATACGGAGGGGGACTATTTCACTTGGTCTAACAAGCAACATCAGACTACTATTTACTCTCGTATCGACAGAGCGTTATGTAATCCGGATTGGTTCCTCAATTTTCCTTCATGGAAGATTCATGTCCTAGAACCTGGAGTCTCGGACCACTCACCCTTGCATGTATTGGATTCGGCCGCCAAACACAACGAAAGCCCCGGCAGTTTCGCCTTATGAACAGTTTGGCATCTCATGATGATTTTCTTGCTACTGTGCAATCTGTTTGAAACCAGGAAGTACACGGCCAGCCCATGTATATCTTATGGCGAAAATTGCAATTACTTCAGAGGCACCTCAAGCCTCTTACGAGACAGCTCCTTGGCACGACTCGGAATCTCGAGTCTGCACGAGTTGCTCTCTCCCGAGCACAACAAGAACTTATTCAAGATCGGTTTAATGTGGGTCTCATCCAACAGGTTAAGCAGCTATCTGAGGAGGTCATCAAATGGAATGTAATGGACGAGATGATTGCGGCACAAAAAGCCAAAGTCCATTGGCTTCGTACTGGAGATGGAAACAACGCGTTTTTTCATGCCACTGTTCATGAAAAGAACCGTAAGGTGGGTATAACGAAGCTCATTGCCTCGGATGGTCGGGTTCTGACCTCACCGCATGACCTGGAAGGGGAGATCCTTTGCTTTTATGGAGATATCATTGGCACGGCTGCCCAGCAACTGCCGAATGTTCATATTGATGCACTAAGATCCGATAAGCAGCTTAATCGAGTGGAACGGCTGGAACTGATTTCGCCCATCACCGAGAAAGAAATATGGGAAGCTTTAAATGACACCGGGGATAATAAAGCCCCTGGGATTGATGGTTACAATGCTAAATTTTTCAAATCTGCCTGGGAGATAATCAAGGGGGATGTCATTCGATCTGTTCTGGATTTCTTCCATTCAAATCAGCTATATGCGGCTGCCAACTGTATGTTGGTCACTCTCATCCCGAAACTGCTAGCGCTTGCACTATGAAGGAGATGAGACCGATTTCGTGTTGCTCTACTGCCTACAATATCATCTCTAAAATTCTCATGAAGAGATTGAGCCGTGTTATTAATTTAGTTGTTGATGAAAGCCAATCTGCGTTCTTTCCAGGAAAGGTAATCCATGATAACATCTTCCTGGCTAGTGAGCTTGTTCGAGGTTACGACCGGAAGGCTATCTCTCCCCATTGTATGATACAGATGGATCTGCAGAAGGCGTTTGATACTGTTGAATGGAGGGCGTTGCAATCGGTTCTGGAAGAGATGGGATTCCCGGCACAGTTTGTGACTTGGATTATGAGATGTGTAACGTCGGTCTCCTATCGTTATGCAATTAATGGCTCCCCCTCGAAGCTTTTAAAAGCTAAGCGAGGGCTCCGACAAGGTGACCCTATTTCCCCACTACTGTTTGTTATTATGATGGAATACCTTCACCGAGTACTTAGCCTTCTTAAGAGGGATCCGGATTTCAATTTCCATCCCGCTATAAGAATTGGGTATAACTAATCTGTGCTTCGCTGATGACCTTCTCCTCTTTGCCCGAGGTGATCTTCGATCAGTAGAGCTGCTACTTGACCATTGCCGCATTTTTTCAGCTTCCACGGATTTATCTGCGAACCCCAGAAAGTGTCAGATTTTCCTGGGAAGCGTTGCTCGATTTGATAGGGACGCAATTGTGCATATGACGGGTTTTAAGCTAGGCAAGTTACCTATAATGTACCTCGGGGTACCTCTATCCACTCGAAAACTTACCATTCGAGATTACCAGCCACTGATTGACCGAATCACATCTCGCATTCAGCACTGGACATCTAAGCTGCTTAGCTATGCCGGTAAATTTCAGCTTATTCGTAGTGTGCTTCATGCCTTGACCAGACACTGGATACATGTTTTCCCACTCCCATCAGCTGTCCTCAAGCGCATTGAATCTATATGTCGCTCTTTTCTGTGGAGTAACACTGATGCTGTTACCAGAAAAGCACCTGTTGCATGGGACAAAGTTTGTGATGAGAAGAATCACGGGGGCCTCAATTTGATTTCCCTTGCTGATTGGAATAAGTGCACCATTGCTAAATTACTCTGGAACCTTTGCATCAAAGCGGACAAGTTGTGGGTGAAATGGATACATTGTTATTACATAAAGGACCACAATGTCATGGATGTCATGATAAATGCGAATTGCTCCTGGATTATGAAAGCTGTAATGAAGGCACGTTCACTTGTGCAATCCTCTCATATATGGCCGATGACGCTGATGGCTCCTAAGTTCCCTATCAGGCTATTATACAAGGAGATTCGAGGTACCAAACATGATGTCAAATGGAAGAAGTTTTGGTTCGGAAACAAGAAAAGGCCTAAGGCTATGTTCTGTACCTGGATGGCTCTCCATGAGCGCTTGGCAACCCGAGACAGGACCCGCAGATGGGACCCTGGCATTGACCCATCCTGCAAGTTCTGTCCACAAGCAGAAACCCAACAACACTTATTTTTCGAATGTCCCTATACGAATCGTATCTGGGGCCGCGTGATGAAATGGCTGCATATCAACCGTACACCCCACGGCTGGAGCATGGAATTGGATGTGATGTGCAGGCGCTTCGGGGGCAAACATTGGAAAGCAAAGCTCTTGAAAAGCGCCTTTGCGGAAACAATTTATGCCGTTTGGATGGAAAGGAATGCGGTCTACTTCCAGAAGCAACCCGCAAATCAACACCTTGAGGAGAAAATTATAGATACCTTAATTACTAGAGCTTGGACTGATCCCCGATTGCGGGCACATTGTGCACGTTTAATGTTAGCTTGATAGATTAGCGTTTTACCTTGTCTCTACTAGTCATTTAGAGTATTCTGGATACTTTGCCTGGATCCTTGGATCGGCGTGTACTTAACTGATTGGAAGGAAATAAAAGTTTAATGTTCGTTAAAAAAAAAAAGTAGGTTTCTTTGTTTTCTTATAACAAAAATTATTATTACAATAATCGAGTTCAAACATGACAATATAGTTCTCCCCGGTGGTTTCGAACGGTGCATTGTTACATGATTATTGAAAATCAAAGTAGATTTCTTTGTTTTTTTTTTGACAAAAATTGTATGGCATTATTTCATCTTTTATTTGGCTTTTCTTTAATTTGAACATAACACAATGTGGATGTAGTATTCAGTCCTCAAAGCTCTAAGAATTAACAAACATCATCCTACTTTTTGGTATAGAGTTAAAGAGTGAGTTAAAAGAAAAAATTTAGTTGATAAATACTAACTGAGTTAAAGGTGAGTTATAGAAAATAGTGTTTGAGATATAGCTAAAATTTTATAGGTTTATAGGGTTGTTATATAAGGCTGGTGTGTAAGATAGAATTGATGTGTGTAAAGAATGAAGTGATAGATTTGATTTTTAAGGCTATTTGATTGGTTTAAATGTTGTTTGATTGATTTATAATTGTTAGTATGATTGAGAAAGTTTAGAGAGATATAAAGTAGGGTAGCATGAGATTAACGATTGGTTAAAATGTTTGATTTTTAACTTGATATCCAATGATTTAAAAAGAAAATTAACTTAGCTTTTGTTGTTTAAGTGCTATAACAAACACCCCGCATCATTCTAAATAGAGCAATGTCTTGAATTGAGAAATAGTATATCAGAAAAAAAAATAGTACCACTTGAAAGCTGGCCTCAATACAATTGATACAATTGCCACAAATCGGGCTCCGTGACATAAACCTCTCTTATACATGAGTAATGACAACCCTGGGCCATCATTCTTCACCATTTCCATTTGCCATAGATCACCAAGAACCACATCAGGTTCAGGTTTCACATTATACAACCAACTAGTAAATGGCCCGGGGAGTAAAAATAAACTGTCTCATATGTCGTCTATAACTCTTTCAATAACGTTAATGTCTTACAATATATAGTACAATTTACAATATGTAGGGATTCATGATTCAACATTTGATACTTACCGAAAAAAGTTGAAAGATATACTATTGTATAAAATGAAATGTACCTATTAATTCTTTTTTATAACATGTATAACACATAATATTATCTCACAATTTGCTGAACACTATCGTCTATTTATACACCACTATTTTCTCATTATCATAAATAAATATTTTAAGCCTCTTCCTTCTGGCAACTTAATCATAGAACAACATTAACTGATTATGGATGAATATAAGGGTATGCTTTTAAAATGGTTAGGGTCCAACCCGTTTAACGGGTACGGGTATAGAAAAATGAACCCATCTAACTCGAACCAAATTGATACAAAAAATTGTAATACACAATTAATCAGGTCGAGTGATCCCTAAACCCCCAAAATGATATTATCATTTTACAAACATAATTAATCACATATACATATGTATTTTTTTTAGGTCCACACCGTGTCCCATAACCCCCCAAGAAAAATCATTAATTCACAAACTTATTAACATATTTCAGTTTAAAATAACAAACCCCCCCCCCCCCCCCCCCCAAACGTTGATATTTTACAAAGACAACCAGAATGTTTTAGAAACTGAGCGGGAAATTCTTCTCTGCAATGAGAACCGTTAGCCCAACATTAGTTCTAGATATCAAATTTTCCTCAACCTGGATTATACTCAAACCCGTCTGGGACCCTATCCAGACCTGTTTAGACCTGTAACTTTTCCTGGATTCTTGGCGTAGGTATTTGAGCTTAAATTTACTAAAAGCATCTTATGCGGTAGCCGGGCTAGGTAGCCTTAAGTTCTCAAAGTGATCATATGAATCGTCCGTGAAAAGACTGGCATAATAAAAAGATAAATGAAAAACCATAAAAAAATCAATAGTTATCGAAGATCTGGACACATATCGTACCCATTTGTGAGTCTGATAAGGGTAGAATCTCAACTTCCATTGAGATCGCCGACATTTATAATCAATTTGAATGTAATAAATATTTTCTTATTTTTCTGGGATGGTGCACATATATACAATTGTTTCATTCATTATCATGACTGTTGTGTGTCGGTTATATATATATATATATATATATATATATATATATATATATATATATATATATATATATATATATATATATATAATACTTGTCGCTTGTCGTATCCACCCGTTTTCATCTAGAATCTACATGCGTCAATTTATGAATAAGAATAAACTTCATATTATATTTTTTCAAAACTTTTTAGGACCCGTCTGAAGTAATTATACCTTTTGTACTAATAAATGAGATAATATTCTATAAAGTAATTATACATGTTTTTCCTAATTGAAATTTAATATGCAAAATATTTATCTAAAGTTATCTGTGATGGTGAGTTAAACTTTTAAGTTGTAATCACATCTTTTAGCTTCCGCATGTGTGTTTATTAGTTGATCTACATGTGAGTCTTCCTATTGGATCAAAACATCTAACTTGTCAAGTAAGTTCGAAACTTATTGGCATAAAATTTTTCGTGCTATCATATTCCGATTAATCTACATTTCCTTTGAACTCATCATCTTTCATGTAACCAAATGAAATAAAAGGGTCTATTACACATACACGGAGTGTATTAATGATCATTTATCCTTTTCGTCCGGCCCCTCTATTTATCCCTTCGTTAGTTTGCTACTTTGTCACCCTCGTCGTAAAATTGTTTTACACTAAAGGCCCGAACCAGAATTTGACCGTTTGTCAACAAAATTAAAAATAAAGTCAACAAAAATATTATATATGTATGTCACATATATATAAACAATTATGACGTCACCCCTTTCAGAATGTTAATTTTAAACTATCTCTAAAATAAAAAATACTTTAAATAATAATAATAATAATAATAATAATAATAATAATAACAATAATAATAAATTTTTATATATTTACAACAAATAAAAACAAAATACAAAAAATATTAATTTTAGCCGTTTGATTACTATGCAATAACCATGGAACTATAACACCAGAATCTTCGAAAGCTAAATAATATTCAAAAAATATTATTTGCATGATACGTCTCTTTTTAAGGGTCGAATTACATTTAAAGATTTTGTGTAATTGTACATAGTTTTTAGTAAAAATTAATTATAAAGCTTGTTTGGTAAATAATATACGTTCATAACAATGATTTTAAAATGTAACTTTCCATAATACTTTTTTTAAGAAGTAAATTTATTGATAAACCAGGAGATGAACACCAAAAGTGTTCTTGTTACAAATTGGACCATACACGACAAAGCACAAAAAATACACCTGAACAGCTTCAACTGCAACCAAGC
The DNA here is from genome assembly GCA_026545765.1 of Plantago major. Classification (NCBI taxonomy): domain Eukaryota; kingdom Viridiplantae; phylum Streptophyta; class Magnoliopsida; order Lamiales; family Plantaginaceae; genus Plantago; species Plantago major. The sequence goes on along the minus strand of CM048844.1, from coordinate 67,315,097 downwards.
CAAAAACTCTGTCTAGAATCCTAGAGAAAACCACATCAAAATATTTAACTTTTACAAATAATTCGGACGAAATTCTGACCACCCCATCGTCTAGTATGTCTCAAAACCGAATTTTCGAGCCAAGAGTGAAATCACCGGTGTTCTTTATGAATTTCACATATTTAAAATTAGTTAATTTTGGAGTTTAACTTAATTATTATTTGTAAATTACTTATAGTTAATTATTGGGTAAAGAACAAACATGGCTTCGCCTCTGAAAATCGCACAACTTCAGATGAATAAAGTTACAAAATTACTTCACTTAATTGGCCAATTGAATATCGATGCAATATGCATGTAAATGAGAATGTATATATAGAAGATTCAAATAACATTGAAATTGGAAAAACTATGGAATGATACAGGTTGAATGAATGAAATATTAAATTGATTTACATTACCTTTTGTAATCTCGTTAATAAAGGATGTGTGGCCTTCAAGTTTAAGGTTTGACCACCGATCACAATTAATACAAATTTTGGCCAGCATGGTGTTTGATTAACCAAACAGTAATCTTCATTTGAACACTTGTACATTTACGAGCAAATTTGTAAATATTAATTGATCCCAAATTTAATCATGGTAACCTTTTTCAATCAAAATTAAAACACATCAAACACTCTTAATTTTTTTTGGACTAATCAGAATGAAAAGATTTGCCAACTATAAATACAATGCACCAATGAGAACTCTTTATTTTGCTACATATTTGAATGAATTGGACAACCTAGAATGGCTCTAATCCTTTTTTGCTTAATATATTATATAGATAGATAGATATATAGATATTTGAGTAATTGTACTGGGAGACCGTCTTTATAGAGCGGTTAAAAGTAGCCAACTAACATTATAATTATAGTCATAAGAATTAGGGTTTTCACAAAAAAATATCAATTTTATGCATACATCTAAACAATGTTGAATGGTTTGTTGATAATACAAAACAAAATTCGAAGACATTATTTAAATATATACTTATAAAATTATTTAAAACATTATACCTATACTTTAGAACATCAATATGCCATTCAAGGCGCTTCTAAAACTTCATGTTTAATTTTATTACTGATTTTAATTTTTTTTTTATCATATCTATGAGAATAATGAGCAAGTATCAGAATAAGGACACAACTTTCTTTCCAACAACAATATCTAAGAACGTCAAATTAGCATAACAAATTTAAATGTATGGGATTTAGAACATAACAAATGAGTTCAGTAATAAATATGCAACGAAATAAGTAAATTAATCTTTTACCAAATGCAATACATGTTAATTAGATTACTTCACAAATTCCGTCAATTCGGCACTAATTAATTTATGGCATTTTCCAAATTTACAAAGTAAATCCGTATCAATCTTCACCAAGTATTATAGACACATAATCTCATTTAATTAAGATGATCCAATTAAAACATTCCATTTTGCCAACACACAAAATTTTCAACCAATCACAATAGTTTATTTAGACACTTCATAATGTGACATGGCTTCACCACAAGCCTAGAAATTGTTTTGAAATAATATATATATATATATATATATATATATATATATATATATATATATATATATATATATATATATATATATATATATATATATATATATATATATATATCTATATAGATTTAGCTTTCTTCTTATCAAAACTACCAAATCATTTATGAGCAAGTCTCTTGAGAGACGGTCTCTAGATAATTTATTTAGAGACGGACCTATGTTATTATGAAAATCATCAATGTTATTAATTAAAACCTCTATTTTATTAACATTTGTATTTTTTCGTATTACAAAAGAAATAAATTTCGTTAACAACATAGGCATTTTGATTAATCACATAGATCATTTTCCTAAGAACATAGTTCGTCTCTAAACAAGTTATCTAGAGACCGTCTCTCATGAAACTTTGTGATAATTTATATATGCTAAATGCAAGGGATGTATGTGCTATTAGACCTCCTAAATTATGGTCTAGATTAGTTTAAATTGTGTGCAAGGGGGTGCATGTGCTTTCCCTTCGGATATCATGTTTTATATTATGGCCTCGAAGGCTAAAGTGGTGTTCTTACTCTTTTTAATTAATTAGAGCATCCCTACCATGATCCAAATTGTTGTTTGGTTTACAATTTAGTTTGTAAAATTGTGAGTTATGACCACAATTCATTTGTGTCTTCTTAACCATGACCAATTTTACATGTATTTTGTTTTATTTTTATCCTAAATGTATCAAATGATTATTATATTATTATTAGTTACTTAAATTATTATACTTAATTTTTTTAATTTTAATTCACTATTGTATAAACAATTATAATATTAATAATAATATTAAAACATATTAATTACAATAATAAAATATATCAACTACAACATATTTATAATGAAAATATTTTAATTAACATATTATATTATATGTTTATCTTTTTATTAATTAAAAATAAAAGTTTAATGTGGGAGTGGGTCACATGTCACACTCCCACTTGTTGGATTGGTTTGTGATTTTGTTTGGGGCTATATATGAACCATTTTTGGGCGGGTCATGATTAAGAGCTCTTTGAACCATTTTATTTGTTGTTTGCTCCCCTGAACCAAAAATGGCTCATGGATCGGGTTGCTTTTATATAGATTCTAAATTTACAGTTTCATGAGTTGTAGATTAGTTTTAATTGATTGTTTGTTAAATTCATTGGTTTGAACTTACGGTTTTTTATTATTATAAGAACTAAATTTTCTTTTTTTAATTTAATTCAAATTAGTGTGTTTAATTGTTGTTTGGTCCATAATAGGATCATGTATGCATTACTTTTTAGTTGGTAAAATTCAAAGGATTGCATATTTACGTCGGACACATTTGTAATATAAATGTAAATTAACTTTAATTAAAAAAAATTAATATCATTCTGCAAGTAAATTTCAAGCCATAATTCAACATCAACAAAATCAATTCATCATAAAAAAAAAATTCAATCTGTTTTCTCCAATTAAATTCCAAACTCTAATCCAATCCGAATAACATTAATTTATCGTAAAATAAAACAACAATAGTTAATTCTTCTTCTTTATTCTTTCAATTTAAATTAAAACAGATTAGTTCACACTAATCTAAACCCTAATTCAACTTATTTTGCAATACATTCAAAATTTTATCCTTGTAATTTCTTTTTTCTTTTTTCGACATTATAAATCATTTTAAGATTACACATGCAAATCCACCTTCAGACATTTATACCAAACACCATGAAATAATTAATGGGATTTTTAGTGGTATTTTGGTCATTAACAATATAAATACATATGTAAACACACTTTTAATCTCAACTAAACACTTGAAATTGTTCCGGAATACATGTTAAAACACATCTCTTATTTCCTACCAAACACTGTAAAATTCGGTCAAATCCATCTAAATACACATCAAAATACACATGAAAAACACACCAGGCTATACATATGTGATTTAAGTGAGTTGACCGGGCTAGTCGCATATTTCCTACCAAACGGTACCTATAGCATCGTTTTTAGCCAGATTCTTTTCAAGATGAAGGCAGAAGCAAAGCATTGTAATCATGTGGCTAAGAAACAATCTGAAAAGTAAACACACGCTAGCTGTTTCTTGAGACTTGAAAGTCAATGTGTGCATCGATCATCTACATTAGTATCTTGGTAATAATTGATCGAGTTCAAGTGTTCTGAAAGTTAACAATTATCTTCTTACATTTGGGTTTTCAGAGTTAAGTGAATCATCATCATCATCATCAGATCAACAATTCTTGCAGCGAATTACTAGATCTCTAGTAGCAGCTAGCATAGCAGGTAAATCATAATCAACAATTCTTGATATGCAATGTTTTCATTAAATTAGATTCTGAAACTATATTGCAGGGTCATACTAGTAGTACAAGTGAAATGGCTTCTTATGCAGCTGTTATGACTCTTCTGGATCTCATGGACCGGATCCAGACATACCATTCTCTCCACCACACTTTCACTGCCCACCACCAAATCCAGCTTCAATTCTTGCGTGAAAAGGTTAGTTTCATCCAACATTTTCTTGAGGCTAGTAATTACAATTACTCCGATTGCAATGATGATCATGATATACGAGTTTTGGAGAGTCGAATATCAGATGCAACTTATCTTGCTGAAGATGTTATTGAGTCTTACATTGTTGATCATGTTCTTGCTCGATCCAATAACCCGAGTAAGTTCACTCAAGATGTCGAAAAAGTCATAGGTGACTTTGATTCTTTGATGGGAGAAGCACTTGAAATTCAAGAGAAGAGTAAAGTACTTAAGAATCCACTCCCACAAGAAACCATACTTAACCGAGAGTACTGGGAGTGCATTAAAGAGGACGTAAGTGCAAATGTGAATTCAGAAGGCAATGAGCATTGTTTGAAGATGTTGCGGTTGAGTTACAGTCACTTGCATGTTCATTTGAAACCATGCTTGCTTTATCTTGGAGTATTCCCGGAGGATTATAGTATTAAAGTATCAGAGCTTAAGAAATTATGGGTAGCTGAAGGATTTCTAAAACCAAAAGAAGACAAAAGCTTGGAAGAGGTGGCCTCTTATTACTTGAAAGATCTCATTGATAGAAATCTCATACTTGTCGATGAGCTTGGAAGTACAGGTAATGTGAAATACATCAAAGTTCATGATTTGGTGAGAGATTTCTGCTTGAAAGAGGCTAATAAAGAGAGGTTTCTTTATGTATATGGGAAGCCAAACCTTGATCTTTCACAAGGCTTTGCTAGTTACCGTCGGCTGGCAGTCTACAATGAGGAGCAAAAGAGTCGAGCTGCTCCAACCTTTGATACAACCCAGTCCTGGCCCTCCTTGTGCTCAATCGTGGGTACTTGTGAGCTACTAGCTGACGTCAAACTGCTCAGGGTTTGGAATGCGAGAAACCGACTCCCTGATGAGAAAATTGAATTTGTTGGATGTAACTTACGATGCCTTCTTTTTTCGTATATTCCCATATCAAACATCCATAATTATGTAACATCTACACACCGAAGTTGGAATATACAAACAATAATTTGCAGTCAATATAAGCCAGACTAAGCAGCACCACTCGAAATATGGGATATGCCACAATTTCATCGTCTAATGATTGGTCGAGTGTATCTCTGTGGATTAAGCTTTGGAAAAATGGATGTGCAATTACCTAACAGTAGTGTGCTTAGAGATCTCCAATCACTTGGAGAGATAAAAGATTTTTGTTGCACCGAAGAGGTCCTTAGGATGCTTCCCAACATAAAGAAGTTGAGAATATGTTATAACGATGAAAAAGTACTCTTGCAGTTTGCTTATTGTCTTGATAATCTTAGTCGTCTAGATAAACTCGAATCACTGCGCTGCAGTTTCTTTTTCCGTGATGAAAGTTTGAGTTTGAAATATTTCCAGAATTTGGGATTCTCTCTATCACTCAAGAAGTTGTACCTATATAATTGCAAATTCAGTTGGGAAGAAATGGGGAGAAAGATTGGATCACTGCCCCATCTTGAAAAGTTGAGATTGATGAATTGCGGGGGATCTGGGAAGGTGTGGAACTGTGTTGACGACCAATTCCTTTCCCTCAAATTTTTGGATATTGAATATTTTGATGACTCCAACAATTATTTGGTAGAATGGACAGCAGATAGTAGTCATTTTCCATCCCTTGAGCACATTCTTCTTTTGGGTTTAGATAAGATGGAGGAGATTTCCCCTGAAATTGGAGAAATACCATCTCTTCGATTGATTAGACTGAGTTACTGCTGTGATACAGTCGAGAAATGGGCAACGGCGATACAAGAAGAACAAAGGAGCTTTGGAAATCACGATCTTATTGTTCGAATTTATAGATAGGTTGTATCTCCAAGAGCTTGGGCATTTGAAGGCATATATATATCTACACCATTTTCTCCAGAAGGTTTGATTTATCTGTTCTTCAAATTTAAAGTTTCCACTACATTTTATTTAAACATATTTAAAAACAAATCTAATCTGCTTTGAAATTAATTAGCAATCTTGAATATCTGCTGCCTAGTCTAGCCTACTATTTTTCTTCTACACTTTTCTGTTAGAACATCAAGTGCCGTTCACATGGAACCTTTCCTCTCTCCGGCCTTCAAAGTTCTCATTTGAATATTTACTACTATAATTATTTGTTACTACTAAATTACACCTAGCTAGCTTAAATTCCATATCTTAATTAAATGGTGGGAGTAAGATATCACAGTACATCATTTAATCTTCATTGCTATTGCTTGTACATTATATATACTAATTTAATAGAAAATGAAACCAAGGTGTTGAATGGTTATTTACATTTTTTTAACAATTAACTTGCAGGTCAGTACTACTGATCACCCATCCATTTCAGTTGATAGTTATATTCAGCTCTTGCCAAGATGATGAGATGTGGCGGACCTCCCACTCGGTGAGTTAACTGGCCTATATCTTGTTCAGAATGGCCACAAATTTGTTAGAAACTCCAACACCGTCTCCCTCAGCAGCATTCATCATCCGAGTCCTCTGCAGTACCTACCTCATTCGATTGGAAATTCAGTGTCACTTCTTCAATAAGTTCTTGTAGTCCTGGTCTGGGATTGCATAAATAATGTCGAACATGTTGTATGAAAAGTAAAATGAAAATTGATTCCGGAACATTTATATATTGTTGAACATGTTGTATGATTGTTTGTAGGATATGTGTTATAGGTAGGACTGTAGGAGGGCCCATGACGTCAAATATTTCCATTAAAAGTTGACTCAGCTATTTACAAGTTAAATTCAACCTATTTTTATGATGTCAGCAAAAGTCAAAAGTGAAAAATTAAAATATCCTCAAAAGGTTTGAAAATAAAGTTTTTTAATATGAACCAAAACTCTTATCGCATACACTAGACTTCTCACATGCAAGTATTCCAATATGTGCATCAACTCTGACCATCCAGGCCATGTCTTGACATACTTAACCAAGTACGCCAGAACTATGAAAACCGAAGAGAGAGCTTAGGGGTTTGTGATGTTGGCTCTATTACCTTAAGGAGGTCGTACAGGCTGCTACTTCTATCGTACACAGTTAGCTGAACTTTAATTACTACTTTGTAGAACTTGTAGAGTTTTGTGGAATATAGTCATTTACATTATTCGATACAGTTCTCAAACTAGAACTGCTTGAAAAGCTTCCACGCTATAAGTTGTCTGTTAAGATTTTCACAATAACTGTTATCTGCAGTTCCCAATTATCCACATAAGAAATGCAGCATACATCATACATTATTGTAAGTTTTGTCACCGAATCATTCGAGGCGAATGAAACAAGCAATTAACTTAACATATTACATAGGCATCCTTTGGCTTGGATCCCTACTCATTTTATCGCTTATAATCGCTCGAGCCTCTCAAGAGTTGACATGTGGCAGAAGCATCAAGACAAAAAAACGAACATCATTTTCTACTTTGTTTACTGCCAGAAATAACATTAAGAACTTTTATTAGAGCAAGAAAAAATGGAATAGGATCCATAACATTCTTCTCCAACAATGATTTAGGACTAAGATTTGACGAACTTTTGGTAGCTAGCAAAACGATCAAGTGAAATTTGATTTGTCTGATTTCAACAAGGTCCAGGACAACAAGGAACAACCTTATGTGAATGAAACATGAAGAAATTAGGTTTTTTCAAAACCCTTGACCAATCAAGGCACCGGCAGGACCTCCATGAACAACCGGCTTGGCTTGGTCTATATCCCAATTGACTCGTGTCTCTAAATATCTCGATTTGTACGGTTTATGAGCTTGTAAAACTCTTGCCACCATTAATGGCTTCCTTAAAGTTTCACAGAGCTTTTTTCATATTTCATCGGTACTAATCGATTCCGACAAGGATTGAGTGAGATGAATTCTTAATTTTAAGGATTGTTTTGGATGACAGAGTTACTTTAGAGAGGAGGAAGTCACGGTCGCGCCAACGAAGATACGCCGGAACTGTTGGAGAAGAAGGTGAAAAGGATTTTGATGTTCAGTTTCTTTTCTCATTCTAATAAATATTCTAAAGTTATTTTTTCACTTAATACCTGTCACGTGTCAATTCTTGAGTGGCTCAAGCAGTATTATAAGCAATAAAATGAGCAGGGGATCTGAAGCCTGTCACTTGCCATAACGAGTAGCCTTAGTTGCTTACTAATCAATCTATGTTGCCACGTGTTGTGCAGCATGGACGATTAATTTTAATTGTAGTAATGATTAAATAAATCAATAATTCACTAACAAGCCATCTAAATCATCTAATTAACAAACAATAAATTGGTTTATTTCCTAGGAACCTTTCCTCATTCATCACGCCACAAAGAACATAACATTGCTGATCTGTTTTTTTTATCACAGCCTCATCTCCCAAATCGTTACTCTCTCTCTTACATCTTCTCAATTGCTGCATCCCTCTCCCAAATCATGTCAAGCGACATACTGCAACTTTCCCTACCAAAGGTAACGAGAATGGGGTTAAGTCTTCTTGCTACTTATTACATATCTGAAAAATTCAACTTCCACTCACATTACTTGGATTACATGAATAAGGTATACCACTTTACCAGGTTAATGATCTGAGATTACCTTGGAGAGGTCCGATTCAAAATGGGACACATCAGACTTGGTCAAATAGGCGGTGATGTTGAAAGGATCTGAGGGAAAGCATCTCGCGAAATCCTAAAGGCTAGGGTTTTTCGATTGAGAAGAAGGAACGATCCTCTGAGCAACGATAATGGAGTAAACTTATTTAGTTTTTAAGTCAAAATTACATATACAGTAAAAATTCTATATAGTCATATTGTCGGGATCGAAAAAAAATTCCTATAGCAAGTTTATTTCTAATTAGAGTTTTGTATCAAATTTTTTTTTTTTCTAAATAAAAACACATGCATAACATAAACGTTATATACTATCTTGTATAAAATCACTAACTTGTATAATAAATTTTTATTATATATATTAAAAAATATATATAAAATATTAACAAATAAGTAAAAATATCTAATAGACAAGCCAGAGGGGGATAACAAATTGTGGATGTTTTAACATATGACGAAATCATCACATATTTAGACAAGAAGCGGAGGGGATGATTTGAAAGACGATAGCACATAATTAGTAGCATAAGTTTCATGTCAATAAACGTCGAACCTACTTGACAAGTTATAGATGTTTTAGGTGCAACAAAAACATTCACACATCGATCAAATATATACTTATCACTCAAATATAAAAGTCACTATCATAGACAACTTTATATATATATATATATATATATATATATATATATATATATATATATATGTATATGTATATATATTATTTTATCGAATATTATGTTATTTATTACTATAAGGGGGTATAATTACTTAAGGCGGGATCTGAAAAAGTTTTGGAATATTACAATGTGGAGTTTATTCTTATTTATAACTGGTCCCAACTTGGGACCAGAATTTTTTTATTACTATAAGGAGTTTATTCCTTTATAGAGTATTCATTTATGGAGTTTTTACTGTAGATATGATTTTGTGTGCTTGAGCATCTTTTGTGAAATCATGACTCTCGGAGAGATCTGATCAGGCAAAACTAATTAAAAAATTACATTTTTAGATATGCAGGTGATGCAAGTATAATACATGCTTATTGAACACACCAATTTTAAGTTAAAGTATATATTTGAAGTTGAATATGTAATGTTAGATCCAATTCTTCTTACTATTATCTAAACCTAAAACATCTAACTTTAAGCATAAACGTAGGGTTTTGTGATACGCACAAATAATAAAAGTTAAGCAATATTTAATATTTCGCAAATATTGTAATTCACCAAAATTTTGAGATAGTTTCAAGGGGTTAAAAACGTTACCTATACGAACAATGTCACCTTTATGAAAATATTCAATAGAATTCAAGAGTTAAGCGTCCTTGCCTGGAACAATTTCAGAATGAGTGACACACTAAGAAGTTTCCAAGGGACGTATGAGTATAATTTTTTTATTCACCTCATTTCCAAAACAAAACATCTTTCCTTCCTGTTGTTGTGGCCTGATACACTACTATTTTGATATGTCATTCTTGGAGTGCATTGTATCGAAGCCAAAGCAATGATTTTATGTATTGATAGTTGTTTTATGGAAGGTAAATGATAATTTTAGAGCAAGTTTTCTTTTATAAAATTTATAAATATCACAAAACTTGAAGCGTCCAAAATAATTAAAATCACTCTGTCGTTAGGAGTTTGCTATGGAATTATCATTAGCCTTAATGGAATGGAGCAATATTTATTTTATTTCGAAATATGGTGTATGTAGAGGCGTTTCTTCATGTACGTACATGATAAAATGCCCTTCTTTAAGGTTTTCCATGCTTATCTTGATTTTCCAATCATTTCAACGGGATTTGAGTACGTTATGGGATTCACATATATCACTACATAAATTCTAAACAAATACACAATACAAAAGTATGTTAAGATTGTTGAGGATCCTATTTGATCAAGACACAATAAATGGTGAAAATTATTGTGTAAATTATGGCATTTTTAATTGTATTTACTCCCTCCGACTAAAATAAATGATACATTTAATTTTGAAACTGAGATTAAGGTACAGTATAAATAATAACGGGAATAAGTCCACAAGTATTATAAATTGTGGCAAATAATAATATGGCACAATTGGGACGGATATAAATGAAATGTCTAACAACATTATAAGACGGAGGGTGTAGTTGTTAGGAAGTTTAAGAGATTGTATATTGGAAACTAATATACTCCCCGCGTCAATTTGTCTAGATTGTAGTGTTAGAACTTCAATTGAATTATCAATAAAATTTTGTATGTAAAGTATCGTTATATACTTTAATTGAAAATTATATCATTACAACTTGAAATTAATTTGTAGTGAAAGTTAAATTTTGTTGACTACAAAAAAGTCAAATCTGGACAACTTCTCTAAGAGCGAGAGAGTACATGTTTTCCACTTATTATTGTTGTAGTATTCTTTTAAATACCGCAATTAATTTGAAGCAAATGAAAACAATAATATGGTCGGGTTTGATGGGGTTGTATCATCCCATATCCCAAATCGATTAACAACAAGTAGGATAGATGATATATAAGTGGACCACTACTCTCACATTGTGATTCCATAAAACAAATCTGTGAGGGTTTCACTTCAAATAAATCAAAATAAAGAACCAAACTTGATGGATGGGATAAATGTACTATAATATTCTCAACAAGGTGTGTTTGCTCTCGAGTACATAGTGAGAAAGAAAGGACATGGGCCAGTTTGGGATCAACATATCACCCGAAACGTAGACAATGAGTAGTTGAGCTGGTCAAAAGGGGACGAAATGTTACAAATAGTAACAGAGTGAGACCGTACCCAAACCCGAAAAGGGTGTAAGTTGTTTGTCCTACATCCTGGTACACTGCTCCTTGCAATTTAAGGGGTAGATGCAATACCTCACATAACATAGATTAAGAGCGAGTATAATAAATAGTATATAATTACGTCACCATTGATCTCACATAGTATGGGGATCTTTGGATGATTTCATAAACATATTTGTGAGGGCTCATGTTCAACACAAACAATATCATACTACAGAGATATGTACTACCCAAGTCATCAATTTTGTGCCACTCTAGAGGATCAAGTATCAATTGATTGGTGGTCGGATTGTTTTCAATGGCATCTAAGCCGCAACAATCCAAAACCCACAAGGGGTGGATGGTTGGTCTATGTAAGAACTAATACACAACAAGACGTTGGTCAATTTAAGTGGGGGTGATGTCCCAAAGTGTCAAAGAGTTTAAAGGGGTTGAGAACTCTACTATTCACAACAAGGGGTGCTTCATCCTGAGCAATGTCAGGGCAGGTAATCCACTAGAAAGTTTCCGGTGCGCGCAAGAGTCAGTACAAATTGTGCAAGAAATAACATGTGTTGGATTGTGGGCAAATCACATCAAGTCATGGCCAGTTTTATGTTCCCCTCTACATTCATGAGAAATAAGATAATAAAAGCATGATTTGCAACAATGAGTGTAACATATGTGACGAAACAACTCACGTGGTGTATAAAAAAGTGTTCGGTAGATTACAAGGCAATATTTTATTTTGTACATAATTGATAAATGAGGCTCTTAAGTACATTACATATTTTATAATAGTGTTCACATTCACTAATAACACTCTCCTGATTCCTATAGTTATTGGGAAGGTTTTAAATGAAATTGTGATGTTTTAATCATATATTTTTACACATTGTAAAATTACATGTTTGTAAAAGTTATATATCGTCCATACTAAATTATATTCCCTCCGCCCTGGATTCAATTAACCGCGAGTCCGAACATAAGTTTTAAGAAAAAAATTAATAAAGTAGGAGGGAGAGAGAGAGAGAGAGAGAGAGAGAGAGAGAGAGAGAGTATCCATTTCCAGTCGATTTACTCGACGGGCCATTTACTACAGGGGTAAGTTTTATAATATTTAAGTCTTCGTAATTTATTTTTTTATCTGTATAAATCTTATTTATTTTCAAAGGTGCATGGCATATAAATTATGTTTATTTAAATAGGTGGCATGCCGAGTTCTAGGTCGATAATTGATCCAAATCAACTCTTGATTGGTTAATTTTGTTTTATAATTTTTATTTCTCACGAAATATTAAAGTGATATCCAAATATTAACTTTTATATGTTCACATGAATAACACACTATTTCCGCCTATGTACGTGGGATAAAATCTCAGTAAGTGCATCAAGCAGGATAGCTAAAAGGTTGTCATCAAGTGGGATTGCATCACTCCTTCTTCCTATCGGTAAGATGACGCTTCGAGATTCGGGATACCATTCAAATTCATGAGGACTCAACATGCAATAAGCTCAAAGATGATTCAAAGGTCACCGGACTACTCCAGGAGACTCGACTTATTATTTGGGACGAGGCTAATTGACAAACCAACATTGTTTTGAAGCGCTTAATAAGAGTTTGAGAGATGTGATGGGTCGTCTAGATGGGCAATTTGGTGGGGGTGTTTATTGTCTTCACCGGGGACTTACTGCATATTTTAGTTATTACTCCACGAGGTAGTAGGTATTATATTGTGAACAATGATATGTGCTCATATAGAATATGGGATGCACGTGAGGTGCTTCGACTGACAAAGAACTTGAGATTGCATGGAAATGGCATGTCGTATCTATATTCCAAGTCTACTTATTTCATATTCAACTTATCTTTCTTAACTTCCAATTCAATCCTACACAATCTGGTTTATTATCTTCCAAGATTCAAGTGATGAAAAAAAATTGCTGAGTCATGCAGGTCGGTGATGGCACTGCCGATGAAGCTAATCATGGTGGGGTTGATGTCAAGACCCCGAAGAATTACTTATTCGACAAGTAAGTCATCAAATTTCAACCATTGTCAATAGTACATATCTTTGTTGTTTGATCACTTAGTTGATCCATCACTAGACCTTGAATATTTTTATCATCGGGATGTTCTTGAACCTACAATGAAATAGTTGATGAGATAGATCAATTTATCATGTCGAAGATGCCCTAAAATAGTGTTGAATACAGGAGCATTGGTAGCATTGTTAGGGAAGATGACCAAGAGAATGGTCTCGAAAATATTTTCATTATAGAATTTATCAACATCATTAATTGTCTAGATTACCTAACCATAAGATCATCATGTAGGTTGGGTATATGATAATGCTTTCGAGAAATATTGATCAGACTTTCGAGTTGTGTAATGGACTAATGGTACAAGGCTTCTAGAATTTGGAAGAACAATGTATTGAAGGATTTTTTGTCTATGGGTTCTTATAAACCCCCATGATTGTAATGTTTAGTAAGAATAAACGTCCCATTTTTTTTTTTAAAAAAGGCTTATAGTTACTAATATTGGGAAGCATATCATCGAGGTAAAGATGATATCGGGAATCAACGGGGGCCAAAATATTTTAATTATGATGATGAGACCATCCAACGAGAAGAAATTCCCTATCAATTTTGATAGGAGACAGTTCCCCATATTTTCCTGCTTTGCTATTAGCATCAAAGAGTCAGGGAAAATCTCTCTCACACGTCGGCCTCTACCTCCTCTCACTCGTATTCAACAATTCTCAGTTATATGTTGCTATCTCTGGAGTTACCAGCAGGAAGGGATTGAAGGTATTGATTTGCGATGAAGATGATAATACATATGACACAACAACCAACGTGGTTTATAAAGAAGTGTTCGACAAGTTATCAGGTCAATTAATCTTTTTTTAACTTGAACTATTTTAACACCGACTAAAGTTTACATATGTTCATGTTCAATTTCACTAATTTACATATACACTTTACATGTAGGGGATGACATCTGATGCAACGTTGAAGCGATTAGATAAGTCATTTTCACATTGTAGCTTTTGTATATTTCTCAACTTCAATATGTTATTATAGAATCTATTGATTTCTTATTTTGAGTTTTGTCTCCATGCCCCGTCTAGTACTAACCCGTGGCGATGCCACGGTATAATTTACTTTTAATAATAACTATAAAGGGAATGACAAAATAAATTAATCGAGAAAATACGATAGCCAAACTTACTTGTAAACAACGTTGGTTGGTCGTGGTGTCAGTGGGTAGTCCTTCTTCATCCAATACTCTATCATTGAGTCCTGTTTATTTTTATGCTAACTATAAATAAAATAAAAATACGACTCATCGTGAAAGATATGCTTTGAAAGGGGTAGGATTTAACCTTAACTTAACCCGTTCGGGACCTGAGGGGTGATAACATATACTCACTCCGTCCCACACACAAAGATTATTATTCTACAAACATAATTTCACATGTACCGACTTTTTTCACCAAACATCCCCCCCCCCCCCCCCCCCGAATTCAGAAAAGTAGAGAAAAGATCGAGGAGAGTTTCACCACCTAGAGAGTATCCTTCCCGGTGAGGGATGTAGTTTTTACTAACCCGTGACGATGCCACGACATAAAATTCTTTAAAACTCAAGCAAACTATAATACATAGTGTAATTTAATAGAGTATATATAACATGTTAGGAATATCTGTTTAGATTTTGATCAGCAACCTAATGACTTATCTTAGCTCAGAAAGGTGGTTAGTACTCTTGGTTCACTTGAACACTGTAAAAGAGGAAAATCACTAAGTATGATAGTCTAGCAAATCTTGTATAGGATGTTAGGTCTCTGAATGTAATTTTTTATTTCTCTGAAGAAGACCAAGAAGAAGGCATCCGGCAGAAGAGCTCAACATACTTGAAGATTTGAAGACTGCACAAGATTGCTGAAGACTAAGGTCATCAGATACCTATGTCCAGATATCTTGAAGAAACAAGTGTTTTTCTATAAACAAGTGTTGCAAAAGATATTTGAGAATACAAGGTTTCTAAATGAGGAAAAGTGCCCACAGATATCTACACTCAGATACCTTGGATAAAAACTATGTTTCTGGGAAACAATGTTGTAACAAGTATCTGGAGATGTGAAGGTCTCTGAAAAGGGACGTGCAATGCTTCAGAAAGCATGCATAGTTCCATTGGCACTACAGGACAAAGTATAGTACAGTACATTGAATGCGCGGACAGAAATGTCTGAACAAAAACGGCAGTCTCTGAGAAGAAGACAAATGTACAACAGTACTATACTCAGATATCAATAGTTTGAATTTCATTGAGCCTAACGGATACTATTCAAACGGCATGATTTTCAACTATAAATATCAACACTTAGAATGCTTGACAAACACACATAACTCACAACAAGAACACTGAACACTATCTTTCAAACTCTCAAGCATACTACTTACCTTCAAGCTTTTTGTTGCGACCAAAGCTCTTGATTCTAAGTAGCACAAAAGTTCTAAGTGTCCTGATCCTTAACAAGCATTGTTATATGTGAAGGAGTTAAATTAAGATTTCATATATGAGATTCATTCTCTTAAACACTTATCATAGACTTGGGTCAGTAAAGAACAAGATACCATACATTGAAAAGTGTATTAAGTATACTTGATTCACAGAGCTATCTGCATAACTGAATAAGTTATTAAAGAAGCTCACCTGACAAACTACCTTAACCAACACCTTAATCGGCGTGGAGTACAGGAAGTACTTAGTTTGGGAAACTAAGGAAGAACTCCAAGGTTACTGAGCATAGGAAGTACTTAGTTTGGGAAACTAAGGAATAGCTCAAAAGGTTTCTGAGTACAGGAAGTACTTGGCTGAGAAAGCCGAGGAATAACTCAGGGGGAACACTTGGTTGGGAACCTAGTGTATTTAGGAATCGAGAGAAGATATTTGTAAGGTTAACTCAATTATCTGTCTTAGTGGATTCTAGGTCTGTGAAAGGCCGAAG
Organism: Plantago major; assembly: GCA_026545765.1. Taxonomy (NCBI): domain Eukaryota; kingdom Viridiplantae; phylum Streptophyta; class Magnoliopsida; order Lamiales; family Plantaginaceae; genus Plantago; species Plantago major. The sequence goes on along the minus strand of CM048844.1, from coordinate 67,298,638 downwards.
TGGATTAGTTGAAGGATTACGCCACCTTCAGATACCACTATAAAGACTTGTGTTATTTACTTTCTGCAATTTATTACTTGCTTTATTTACTTTGCTAAGTATTTACACATATCTTGCTGAGCACGTGCACTTATCACAAAAAGTCTTCCGCTCTCTGAAATTAAGTATCAGATATCTTCACAAATATCTGAGAAATTGTGTTTATCGACAAAAGTTGTAAAAGACTATTCAACCCCCCCCCCCCACCCTCTAGTCTTTTCCCTTTGCCATTATCTGGACCAACATAACACTACCACGAAACATTGTTAAACATCTCCTTGTAAACCACGTAGCAGTTGTTTCCAAGTTAGACTTATCACAGTCTTAAGAGTTGAATTTATTCTACCAATTTAGTTTCCAAATCGAAATGATCTTATTATTATTGCTGGTTTACATTTGAATAGAGTCCATCAGTTGGAAGTATCCCATCATTAATGTATTTTCTACATATAGTATTGTTTAATTCTCAAATATAGATCCAAATTTGTAATTAGTTTGTTTACCCTCCATATTGAGTTCTCAAATAGAATTATCACATTTTTAGAGTATTTCTCCATATAATGTGGTTTATACTTCTAATAGAGCTTTCAAGTCTGACTGATCTCATTCATAGAATATGTTTACCGTTAAAATTAAGTTAATAAGTCATAATTAACTTATTTTTATATTATTTTCTAAAAGCATGGTTTACCCTTCCCTTAGAGTTCTCAAGTTAAAATTATAATATTTTTGAGTTGTTTTGCCCTTCAAATGGCGTTATTAATTATGAATTATTCTATTCTTAAAGTTGAGTTTAACCTTTGAATTCAATTTTCAATTTGAAATAATCTCATTGTTAATAGTTTACTCATCAGATTGATTTACTAAGTTGGAATATGACGTTCTTCAAATATTTGTTTACATTTCGCCTTGATGCTGAGTTCCCAAGTTGGAACTATCCAATTCTCAGGGATGAGTTTACCATTCGAACTAAGTTTTCAAGTTTGAATAATATCATTCTTATAGTTGGTTTGACATTTGGCAGAGGGTTATACATTCATAACTTAATTTATAATTTATACGATTTTTTTTTCATAAATACATTTATTTGTTACTGGAAGACACATATAATCAACTAAACATTTAAAGTTATCAAAAATATCTCAATGTTTGTTGGTATTGTTTTCATCTTTTGATCAAAATGTTTATGTTGTTAACAAAATATATTTTTCTGTATATGAAAAAAATCATTGTTGACAACATAAATGTTTTGATTAATAACGTTAACGATTTTTTTGACTATATATGTCAATCTTTAAATAACTTATCGAGATGATTTTTTTAACAATATAATTGGTCGATCTCTAAATAATTTATCTACAGATCGCCTCTTGGTATACTTGCTCAATAACTATACTTACAATCACTTAATATAAATCTATGGTAATTTGAAAATCAATGTTGAGGGATGAACCTCAAACACTAACTAACTAAACTACTACAAGCAACACGGTCTGTACCCCGCCTCCAACTTGAAGGTCCGATGGATTGCTCGTCCGAACCAAGTCACCTGAAACGACTAAGTGGGGGGGGGGGGGGTTAGAACTGGATGCCCGGATTGCCTGTGTCAATCCGGTAAGAGACTTTACTCAAGAGAGAGTTGGAAGCTCTTAATGTAATAATTATGAGGGAGGTTATTGTTTTAGTATTGCTTATCACTTTCCTTAAGGTCTTGGACCTAGTGCTGTATTTATAGTTATCACATACTCATGAGGTAGCTCATGAGATGATGCCAAGTGTACGATCCAGATTTGGACACCAATGCTACCTTTGGCCCATGGCCCATTAGTGGACAGTGATCCAACGATAAGTGGGCCCGGAGGGTAGTTTGGACCTTTTCCTCCGAGAGTACTGCTTTGTTGGGTCCGTGTTAGTCCCTCGGACGCACTGCTCGCTTGGTTGATCTTCCTTGGGTGACTCGATGTCCGAGCCAAGAATCACGGAAGTATCTCGGGTTCATTATACACGCCCTGTCTTAGAGTAATGGTGGCGTCCGAGGTTCTCTCGTACGGTCCGTTAGGCATCTCTGTACTGACCTGGTCAGGTTTACAAGTCCTTTCCTTAGCTAGCTCGGACTAGCTGTGGGGAAGTAGTGACTTCGGCGTACTGGTCGATTCACTTTGGGCGGACCATGTGAGGTCGGACCAGTACTGAATTGGCTAGTTAAGCCGTGATGCGCTTTAGGACACGCTCTATGGCGCCCTTAACGGATTGGACATATTTCAGATCAACATATGTCCCCGGTTTCAAGTATCTTAGTAGAAGATAGTTGGTAACTATGAGGGTTTAGTCGTGTCTGGGGAACGTGTCCGAATGTTTTATTAAGAGAAAAGGGATAAAATCCTTTTTGTCGTGATCCGTCATAAGTGTCCTCAATGATTCAATATATCTCTTTCTCCTTTTCCGCTCACATCCGAAGTTATCGCATAACTGGGACTGTAGAGGAAAAGGTATTTGTATCCGAGATATATGTGTCCGAGTACGGTTAGGATCGGACGCAGCTGTTTGGGAGCTGTCCGTTGGGCTGATTGTTGAGTTTGTCCTCTTCAAAAGCCCAAGAGGCCCAATAGGTTGTCCGTTCGGCCCACGGGAGAAAGGTCCCGAGTAAAGGGACGCGACCGTTGGATCAGGACGACATCAACGGTTGGGGCGCCTAGTCCGATTGATGTGACGCGTCTGTCCAGCATTAAATGCGATGTTCTGGCAGTCATCCATTCGCGAAGCGGTACAACCCTTGGATTGGAGAGGATCAACGGCTGGGATTCAAATCCAAGCGACGTGACTCTTGGCTATCCCACAATGCCCTTATAAATAGTCAGGCCATAAGTCATTTTCACACTTTTAGCAATCTCGAAACTCAGAGCAATCTTTAAGCAATTCAAACAACGCAAGGTCGATCCGAGCAACTGGGACTTGTAAGACTTTTGGGCCATCAAGCTGAGATCTGTAACCTCGGTGCAATACCCAAGTTCGATCATCCGTGGAACTTCCCTGTTTGGATATTTAGCAAGTAAGTATTCTTCTTTGGCCTCGTTTAAGTTGCCTGTATTCGCTATACACCTATTGCATGTCTAGTGTAGCTCCCCTTGCTGCTTCCGTAATTGCGCCTGTCTTCAGTAATTGACTTTTGCGATACCTTTGGTTTAGACAATAATTGATGTGTTTCTGCTTCATGCTCATAATATGCCAATTTTCTTCGTTGATGTCTTGTACTCTCATTTGATAAGTCCCATCCGACGCCACCTGTCTTGACCATGCATGTTTGCTTGTAAATCAGTGTGGGCTGTGGTATTTGGCCATAAATTATTTATTTCATCATCGTGCCATAAGGGGTAGGTCGTGGTGCCAATGGCACAGGTGCGTGTGCCTGGGTCTCGGGTTCCCTGTCCTTATGTGTATAGAGAATCTTAGGGTTTAAACTTTTTCGCGGACCCCTGGACTTAATAAGACATATAAATGAACTCTCGGACAATAAAAATCATCATTTCTGATCCGTTTCCTTCTGCCCTAGGATGTCCGGGAGCGATAGTCAAAACGTTCGCGAGGCGCGGGATTATCAGGATGGAGCAGTTTTGGGCGATGAATCCGTGAATCTGAGCGTGTCCGTAGGAGACTTTCTTGTGGATGTCCTTTCTTCCAGAGATTCCGACGCTAGGCACGGAACCCACGAAACAGTTAGTCCTCCGACGGACAGGCCAGTGGTCGAAGGCGATGTTGATGAGGCGAGAACATTGGTCCAATCTCGGACTATAGGCGGTGTGGGAGGGCCCATAGATCCGAATGCGCTTCGACTTGAACGGGCAGGCGACAGCGGGCATGAGGCTGATGACGTGGAGATGTTCGAGGACGGAGTGGAGGACCGTGTTCAGGTAGAAGCAGGTCCGTCCAAGCCAAGTACGTCCGGAAGACCCGAAGGTGTCCTCGAGGACGAAGAAGATGGTGAGGAAGAGGAGGGTGAGGGCGAGGAGGAAGAAGAAGAAGGATCTCCTGTCACTCGTCCCTCTAGACGATCCAGTCGGCGGATTGCATTACATTCCGCTGCGCCCGTTCAGTCCAATCTGCAGTTAATCGAGGTCGTGGTGCGAAAGCTGCCCAAGTAAAGTTTCTGCGTCATGCGTCCGCTGTTACCATAGTGGATCGATTTGGAGAATTAAACGCGGACGGGCTGCTTCCTACGTGTCCGTCGAGGGTTAGGGCGGAGGACATCCCCGAGTGGAGGCGGAAGTGGGAGATCCCTGATTCCGTAGAAATCATGATTCCCGAGCCTGGTCACGCCTTTTACAATCCGCCCGCCGGGTATATGTGCGTGCATGAGGTGGCCTTCTCCTGCGGATGGAAAATTCCCATTGCCACAGAGCTGAAAAACATCCTGAACCACATTGGTATAGGTCCGAGTCAGGTTATGCCCAAGTCCCTGGGTAACCTTATTTGCTTTGTAGTCTTTTGCAAGAAGAAAGGGCAGCCTGTAAACTTCGAGAATTTTAGGAAGCTCTTTCATGTCTCGTTCAGTCCGGGGAATCCACTATTCTACACTTTCATGAATAGGAAGCCCTACAACTTTATCTCGGACTCCATCTCGTCATTGGGGTCGAAGTGGTGGGACAAGTACGTTTTCGTACGCATGGCCCTGAAATCAGGAGAGTCCGAGAGGCAGCGAGAACAGTGGGGACTGCCCACAAAGTTTCTGAGGGAGAGCATCCCGGACTGGCGCCCTCTTCCAAAGAATGTGGCTCCGTGGGTGGCGGCCATCCACAAGAAGTATGACCCGCCTACTTATCCGTTCCACGGATTGATCTGCCAGCCACTTCCCTACCTTTGCGGATTAACCGGTGAAGTAGAAGTGGGAGGGAAGACGGACTTCAGTAAGGATTCGTTGACTGGAGACTTTGGCATTTTTTCTCTTCTTCATTATACTTTATTTTGATCACAAGTGTCTGCAATTCCGATAATCCTTCTTTAACCCGCCTGTTCCTAACGCCCTTGATTTATTGTGCAGCTCACTGGTTTGACTACATCATGTCAACTCTCGGAGAGAAGAAGAGGTTGCAGAGGGAACAACAGGCTCTTGAAGTCGCAGCTGGTCAAAGGACCAAGATCATCAACACTTCCGCGGGTCTGCCTATGTCGGATCCGAAAAATGCTGCTGTGTTTGCCGCCGAAGAGGAAAGGCGGAGCAAGGCCGATGAAGACTCCCAGGCCTTGGCGGTGCCTGACAAGGGTAAGGCTCCTGCTACGCGGAGTGCCACTGCCAACACTCGAGCTCCACCCCGAGACGTATTTATGCGGGACGCCATTGTCTCGGGACGAAAGAGGGCGGCAAGCTCGGAAGCTCCTGCCGCAATAAGAGGCAAGATTGTCCGCTGTTCTTCCTGTGGACCAAGCTGCTCTGGACAAGGAGTACGAGCGTGCTTGCGGACTCCCAGAAATGGAGCGATTCGGAGGGTTGGATGCTCTGTACTAGCGGGTAAATAATCTATCCTTAATTTACTTGCTGCGTTCTTAATGCGACACAAATATAACTTGTATCTACTCGGATGTTTCCCCAGCTTGGGTGCTTCATCAAGGCCATGCAGTGGAAGGCTAGTGAACGGGCCACCATCGAAGAGGACCTTCACAAGGCTGTGGCCACATCCGCGGACGAGGCGGAAAAAGTGAAGCAGCTGGAGATGAGGTTGAAGGAGGAAGAGGTGAGGGTCCATAAGTTGAAGACCAGCTGGGAGAAGATCAAGGCGGAACTCGACCACCAGGAGAGGTTCGTCGACAAGGCGATGCAGGCTTTCCTGGATTTTAAGAATTTCCTGGTCGGAGGCCTCCGATATGTCCGTCTTTACGCTGGCCGTGACTTCTTGAATTCTGCTTCTTTCAAGTTTCTGACGGCGGACAAGTCGGATGCCGCCCGGCTGGATGGGTTTGTGTCCGCGATCGGACAGCTGCAGTCCAAGGGACTGCTTCCACCAGACTTTGACTGGAAGGCGGAGGGATTAATCCCATCTGCGGATGCGGATGGTGTCGAAGTGCCCGTCGATAGCGTCTCGGACGAGCAGTTGGCTGCGTGTGAGTTCGTGGAACTGGTCACCAATGAGGGTGAGATTGAGAACCAGAACGGCGGGCCTTTCCTTCCGAGGTTCGTCCCGGAAGCTCTTCTGAAAGTGGGCCTTGTACCCTTTGATGATTATCGAGCCTTCCTGCAAAAGTGGTTTGCCCTTCCTGTCCGCGTTCTCGATCTTCCCGTTGATTTCGACTTGTTCGCCCACGCTCAAGCTCTTGCTGCGGAAGCCACCAATCGGCCCGAAGCTGAGGAAGCTGGTCCAAGCAGTCGGGCCTAATGGAAGTCCGGTATGCCCGTTAGCAGTCTGTATTCTTTTTCATTGTATTTGCATCTTTTGATAACTCGGATTATCTTTCAAATTCATGACGACATTCCGTATTTTATCTGATGATACGAACTTCTTATGCTTCCGAGCGTTTACTTGCTCTCTTCTTCGTTCCTTTCTTTATCTGTCGTTCACAAGCTGAGTTATTATAAATTACCCATCTCTTAAGCGCACGGATCGCGGGAGATGGTATCTGATGTAGAAATCAGACTATCATCTTTTCGATACCCGGACGGTTCGTCCCTTGGGATGCGAGATTCTTCTAGAAGGAGGAAGGTGAAGCAATTGGAATAGTCATTATGACTACGTCTTTTCATCTTCTTAGTCGTCGGATGATTGACAGATGTTGAAATCTGAAAGACTCATTGCCACTATAAATAAGGGTGTGGTAATTCTCCCTTTTCCACTGTTGTACTTTTCCTCATTCTCTCCAGTCTTGATAATGTCGGAATCGAGCGATGATGAAATGAGTCCTTTGGGTGTATGCGAAACATGCATCCGCCCATCTATCCGGGCAGGGGAACTTGGCGTGATCCGATCGTCCTGGATTATGAAGGTGAGCCCCCTCAATGTCCAGGAATAGCCAGGAGACTGGCTGAAGAGGAGCGTGAACGGACGCTGAAGCTGATTCGCAGGCGGATTCGGATGCAGCAGCAAGCTCGCCAGGCCCAGGGTGGTGGCTCAGAGTCCCAAGGTTCAACTTCTGGGCAATGGTGATGTTCAAGGCGGGGCATGCCCCGTGATAGCATGTAACTTTTTCTTCGGCTTTTGTCGGATTGTAATATTTGTACGTAGATGTTCGAATAATTTTTTATATAATTCGAACTATTTTCCCTCGAGTGGAACCTCCATCTTTTCCTTCTTGCAGACCTCGTTGGCTGAAACTGATGCATATTTTTTGTAAAGAATGGCTAAAAAACTCGGACGTAGTTGATGGGCTTATTTGGGCTTGACTGGATAAATCCGTCTGGCCCAACACTGTTCAACCCAAATGGATAGTTTAAGCGCATTGCCGACGTCGAAGTTCTGACGTGTCGGACGCACATTGGTTCGCCACTTCTATAAATACTACGGAACTCTATTGGCCTCAGTCGTGCAAATCCTACTTCCACTTTCCAAATCTACTCAATAGCAAAAAAGACGGCTTCTTGAATAGTTTCCCCCTCTTGACTCCCGTCCACTCTCCAATCGGCATTTACCCTGAGTTTGAGAGTGGAGTGGGTCTAGAGGGGAAAATCGTGAGATCGCCATCAAAAGCACAGATCTCGGTTTGAATGTATATCTGCTTGTCTTCTCTATTTTCTTCCATCCCTACTTTAATGGCTCAAATCTCTCTTATGTTGGAAACAGTTTCCGAATTTCAAGAGAGTTTGAGTCTTTAAAGCCGGTGCGGCGGAAATCTCTTCCTGTCTGCACTTTGTTTTCCCCGGATACCAGACTTGCCTTCCATGTTTCGGTGGTATCCCGATGGATTCCGGCATGCTTAATCATTTTCTTGTGTGCAGGTAGATTGAGTTCCTGGTTTCCGCGGAAACCGGGCCCTTCCGCTTTGACCCGGAGGAAGCTTTTTCTTACGGGGAAGGATCTTTGCCGGGAGATGACGTATCTCCAGAAGCATTTTCTGCCTTTTCCCGTAGTGTTCGGATAACGATCCGTGATTGCAAATTGTACAGACAATATTAAGTATAATTCGTCTAGGTGCGAACGAAATCTCTTGCTTTCTTTGTAGCTAATGGAACATTAGAAATCGAAAGATAGAGGTTGTATTGATTTGTCGGAAATTCAATTACAACTTGGGGGCGCTATGGCCAATGACAAAAGGATCAAAAAGGAAACAGAACTGACGGAGTTCCGTGTAACAGATGGTTGATATTGAAATGATCAATTAACATGACGGAGCTCCGCGCAATTTTCTTCAAGCATAGAACTTCTGGAGGTTTCTAGCATTCCACGGACGCCTGAGGAGACGTCCGTTCTCATCTTCTAACACATAACTGCCATTTACTTTGGCCCCAACAATCTTGTAGGGTCCTTCCCACTTGGGCTTGAGTTTTCCAACATTGCTCAAGATGTCGGCCCGTCGGAGCACTAGGTCCCCGACTTGCAAGTTTGCCGCATGAACGTTCCTGTTGTAGGCTCGGTGAGTTTCGATACCTAAGGATGTTCGCTAGTGCATCAGACCTTTTCTATTCAAACACGTCCAGCTCGAATATCCGAGCTTCTCGGTTCTTCTTGTCTTCAAACTCTTGGATTCTCAAAGTTTCAACAGCAACCTCGGATGGTATGACTGCCTCTGAACCATACACCAAGGAGAAAGGAGTTTCTTTGGTCGCAGTCCGTGCAGTGGTGCAATGCGCCCATAGCACGCCTTCCAGGTCGTCCGCCCATCTTTCTTGCGAGGTTCTCAATCGTTTCTCGAGGATCTTGACTATTGTTTTGTTTGTGGACTCAGCCTGTCCATTGGCTTGCGGGTATCCAACAGATGTAAATCGTTGCTCGATTTTGAAGGACGCCAGCCATTCCTTCAAATTTATGTCACGAGCTGGGCACCATTGTCCGAGACGAGAATCTGGCGAGAAAGCGACAGATGATATTCTTCCAGATAAAGGTCCGCACTCGACTCTCTGTAATGGTCGCAACAGCCTCGGCTTCTACCCATTTGGTAAAGTACTCCACAGCCACAATGAGAAACTTCTTCTGCTGGGTACCCCTAGGAAATGGTCCGACAATGTCGATACCCCACTGATCGAACGGACACGCTATGATTGACGGAATCATAGGGTTCGTCGGGCGATGTGGGATGTTTGCATAATATTGGCAATCCTGACATCTCCGGGCGTGGTCGGCGGAATCTCTACCGATGGTGGGCCAATAATAGCCTTGTCGTATGATTTTCTGGGCGAGGGTCCTGCCCTCGGAATGACTCCCACAGCTTCCGTTGTGTATCTCTTCAAGCACGGTTTGCGCTTCTTGTGGATTCAAGCACCTCAGGTGGGTCCCGGAAAAAGATCTTTTGTATAGATCATCGCCCAGTATAAAATACCTGTTTGCTCGGCACTGCACACTCCTTGATTCCTTCGGATCGGCTGGTAGAGATCCGTCCTTGAGGTAGTTAAGAATGTCGGTCATCCAGTTCCTCCCCATGTCGAGTATCATGACTGCTGAACTGGAACTCATGACGGATGAGTCAGTGATGGTGAGTAGAATTACTCTCCTTGTGTCCAAAGCCGCTGTAGCAGATGCGTATTTTGCCAAGGCGTCGGCTCTTTCGTTCCAAACTCTGTCAAACTTTTCCAGGGTGAATTCCTCGAAGTGGCTGACCTCGTTCTTGAGTAGCTCAAGATACTTGATCATCGAAGGACCTTTCGTGGCAAAATTTCCTGAGAATTGGGCTTGGACAAGCTGTGAGTCCGTGTAAGCTTTGACTTTCCGGGCTTGGAGACTTGGCGATCGCGACCCATTAAGAGTGCTTCATATTCTGCCTCATTATTTGTAACTTTGAAGTCCAAGGAAACCGCATAGTCGAGTTCCGCGCCCTGCGGGCTCCTAAGGTAGATTCCAATCCCTCCCACTCTTCCAGTGGAAGAACCATCGACTTCCAATGTCCAAATATCGGAAGGATGTTCCTTGATTTGGAGATCTCCTGCGAGCTGCTGCAGTTCCGTTCTTGGTTCATTCCCGCCAGTGATTTTCGTTCCGATGTTGTCCGAACTGGGGTCTCTGGGATCATCAGCAAGTAGAAACATTTGGTTGACCCGAGTTTCCTCCTCTGATGAAGGGTGGGGTCGATTGAGGAACTGGACTTCCTCAAAGTTTTCTGGGTTAAACTTTGGAAAGGCTGGATTTCGGACTGCATGTTTGGTGATTAAGCACTCGAACACTGGCTTGTCAGGGACTTTCTCCGAATATTTTTCTGGGTAATCCGCCAAGAAGTCGGCGAGGACTTGAGCCTGGTAGCAAATGTCGTATTCGCTGAGCTCGATCGCCCACTTAGAGAGTCGTCCAGATTGGTCGGGCTTTCCTAGGACCTGTTTCAAAGGTTCCGTAGTTAGTACCACTATTTTGTGAGATTTGAAGTAAGGTTTTAACCGTCTGGCGGTGTAAACCAAAGCGTATGCGAGTTTCTCGATCTTCACATATCTTTTCTCCGCCCCAGCAAGGGCTTTGCTAAGATAGTAGATCGGCAAATGCTCGTTAGCTTGAATCCGTATTAAGACGGAACTCACTGCCTCTTCCGTAATTGCTAGGTAGAGGTAGAGTGGTTCTCTCTCGACGGGCTTGGAGAGCAGTGGAGGGGAATGGAGGTATTCTTTCAATTTTTCGAAAGCCTCCGAACATTCCGCGGTCCACGCAAAGTTCTCTCCTTTCCGGAGGGTTTTGAAGAACGGAAGATTTTTCTCGGCTGACCGGGAAATAAAACGGCTTAAGGACATGAGTCTTCCTATGAGCCGCTGTACCTCGTTGAGGGTTTTCGGGTGTGGCAGATCCAGGATCGCCTTGATTTTCTCGGGATTGGCGCTGATTCCCCTTTCCGTGACCATGTATCCGAGGAATTTTCCTCCCTTCACTCCAAAAGTGCATTTTTCCGGATTCAGTTTCATCCCATACTTTCGCAGGATGGAAAAGCAATTGTTGAGATGCTCAATGTGTTCTTCCTCAGTCTTACTTTTAACGAGCATGTCGTCCACGTAGACTTCCATCGTCTTTCCGATCTCCTCTTTGAACATTTGGTTTACCAGTCGCTGGTAGGTGGCTCCCGCGTTCTTCAGTCCGAATGGCATCACCTTGAAGCAGTAAACTCCTCCTGCCGCGAAGAAGGCCGTTTTCTTAACATCCTCCCTGGCCATCCGAATTTGATAGAAGCCTTGGTATGCGTCCATGAAGCTCAGCAGCGCGCATCCGGAGGTAGAGTCAACCAGTTGATCTATATATCCGTGGCAATGGATACGGATCCTTGGGGCAAAATTTATTCAACCTTGTGAAGTCATTACACATCCGCCATTTGCCTGGCGATTTTTCGACCAGAACGACGTTGCAAACCCAGTCAGAGTAACGGACTTCCTCGATGTCCCGCTTTAGGAGTCGATCGACTTCGGCGGATATGATTGCATCCTTGATGGGGCCAAAGTCTTTCCTTTTCTGTCGGATGTATTTGACCGAAGGATCCATGTTCAGACGGTGAACTGTAACCCGTGGGTCGATCCCCCTCAGGTCGTCGGTACTCCAGGCGAACACGTCGCTGTTGTCTCGGAGACAAGCGACGAGCTTCATTTCTACTTCCGCATTCATTTCGGTCCCGATCCTTGTTTTCTTCTCGAGATCGCCAGCAATAATTTCGATCTCTTTAAGGGTCTCATGGGGCTCGATTCGCGTTGTTCTAGGAAATTTTTCCTTCTGGCTTCCTATTCCGACTTGTGAGTCCTCCTTTCTGGGTGGGAGGACAGTAGGCGCCGAGTCATGTTGTCGGCAGAGCGCGCCCTTCTTGTGGACGTGATATAGCATTCCCAAGCTTCTCTGACATTTCCGAGCTCTTGTCCGACTCCGAAGGCCGTTGGGAACTTCATCCTGTTGTGGAGTAGATGAAACAATTCGGGCTGGTTGAGACCTGGGCGTCCGAAGATGGCACTGTAGTCGAAAGTTTGTTCGACCACCACAAAGCGGACCTCTTGTGTCACCCTTGCCGGAAAGGTGCCGAGAGAAATGTGTAACATGATACTTCCGAGGGGTCGTACAGTTCCTCCTCCGAATCCTAATATGGAGGTCTGCACTCTGCCATATCGGACTCTACCCAAGTCCATCTGATCCAGTGTCCTTTTATAGATGATGTTCGAGGAGCTTCCGGTGTCAACCAAGATCTTATTCACTCGGAAGGTTGCAATGGTCAAGGAGACCACCAGCGGGACATCTGGGTTTTCGATGTCTCCTCCCCCTGCCGTAGGAGGAGGAATTTCACTGTCATCGAACGATATGGCGTTAGTGCCTGGAATCGCCGGACTAGCATATGCTCGGTCGTTGTTTCGGAGGTTTTGGCATGCGCTCCCTTGCGTTCTGCTATCTCCCCGTTGGTCCTCCCAATAGTGTTGATCACCCATTGTATGGGCGTTTTCATTTCGATATCGTCAAGATATCGGTAAGAGCGTTAGTCCATGGGGTGGATAGCCGGTTGCGGAGGCGAAAAGTGTAGTGGGGCGGTGGTTCCGTCATCCTCTCCTCTCCTCTCTCTCTCTTCTATCTTGTCGTCGTCCTCCTTCCCATTCCTTATCAAGTGTTCCATACATCTTCATTTGAATACGATCGTCGATTTCGTGTCCGCGACACTTGTGAAACTTGCAATAGCCTTTTGCGTTCTTATTCTTACGGCCGCCGTGAGGGGGCTTCGGCCATTGAACGTCCAGCTTCTTCTCAACAATAGTTGCCAAGATGTCGGATCTTGGTCTATTGAGCCGGGTATAGTCCGCATATCATCTTGGCGGACTTCTCTCCCTGTGAAAACCCCTGTCTCTTTGATCCCTTCTCGAATCGAACTTTGTCTTGCTTCGCCGGATCCTTCGCTTTCTTGGAGCTGGCCCTCACTGGAACATTCCTTCTGTAATCTTCTCCGTACATTACCTCCTCACAGATGTCTTCTAAGTACTTTTCGCTCTTTACCTCTTGACTTGAGAGTTTTCTTCGGAGTTCCGAGTTGAGAGTATTAGCATACAGGTGTCGGACCCGCTCTTTAATACTGTGTGGCTCAACCCAAAGAACCTCCGTGTGAAAACGATCTAGGAAAGTCCTTAGATCCTCGTGTTCTCCCTGTATAACGCCTGCTAGATGCTCCACGGTACGTTTTCTCCTCTTGGATTTGCCGAATCGAGCCAAGAATTTAGAAGACAGGTCTGCATATGACTGTATTGATTTATTCGGCAAAGAGGTGTACCAATCCATGGCAGCTCCGAAGAGAGTGGACGAGGAAGTGAGGGCTTTAGTGTTGTCACTCATCCCTTTTGGAATCCATCTTACTGTTGAAGCGTGTCAGGTGACCCATGGGACAAGCGTCCCCATAGTAGTATTCCAAGTTTGGAATCACTTGGTCCGAATTCCTGTTTCTCTCCTTCTCTCTCATGATACTGTCACACAGGGGATTTGGTGCGCTGGTAGTTATCTGCTCGTGATCTTTTACAAGACGTCCGAGGCTTTGAATCTGAACTTCCAAAGCCTTTTGCTGGGCATAGATCTCGTCTGCCGTCATGATCTCCCCTGTCCTCGGATGCATGGCTACATCCGCGGGAAGGTCGTTCATGCGGGCTCTTGGAATGGTTTCCGCCACTTGATCTCTGTCCCTCGGAGGCACTGGGAGTGGAACTTCCGGGTGTCTATTGTTCACGTCTTGGTGCTCTCTCCTTTCTTGACGGCTTCCTTCCCCTCGGATCTGTGAGGCTGACGCCCGCCTGTCCAATAGATCTCGCAAATCCTCCCGGGGTCGCTGATCCCCCAATCTCTGCCCGATCGGACGTTATCCGTTCCTAGACATTGCTGGCTCTGCCTGAGGAGGCGTAACCACTGGCGGAGTGGTTTGTTGTGGAGGAGCGTTGTTGGACCCCAGGCACCCTTGGATGATCGTTAGCAACCTGTCAAATTGCACCTCGCTCAATCCAAGGTCGTTAGTGCGGACAATGCGTCCATCAGGCATCGTGAACTATTGGGGTGCGGGTGGGCCTTGAGCTCCTGTCGGAGAAGCTCGGGCCGCACCGTCTTCCGAGGAAGGACTGGCTGTGCGTCCCTCACTCGGATATCTTCCTCTTACCGTTGCAGCCCTGCGTCCCCGGGCGGACGGGCGTCCCCGCGGGCGCGGTGGTGGAGTTCTTACTTCTGTACTACCAACTCTCGTTGTTCGTCTTGTTCTCGCCATTGGTTTACTCGAAACACAGATGCTTTTTGCAAGTTTCCCACAGACGGCGCCAAAATGTTGAGGGATAAACCTCAAACACTAACTAACTAAACTACTACAAGCAACACGGTCTGTACCCCGCCTCCAACTTGAAGGTCCGATGGATTGCTCGTCCGAACCAAGTCACAAAGCGACTAAGTGGGGGGTTAGAACTGGATGCCCGGATTGCCTGTGTCAATCCGGTAAGAGACTTTACTCAAGAGAGAGTTGGAAGCTCTCAATGTAATAATTATGAGGGAGGTTATTGTTTTAGTATTGCTTATCACTTTCGTTAAGGTCTTGGACCTAGTGCTGTATTTATAGTTATCACATACTCATGAGGTAGCTCATGAGATGATGCCAAGTGTACGATCCAGATTTCGACACCAATGCTACCTTTGGCCCATGGCCCATTAGTGGACAGTGATCCAATACCGATAAGTGGGCCTGGGAGGGTAGTTTGGACCTTTTCCCTCTGAGAGTACTGTTCCGCCTGTTGGGTCCGTGTTAGTCCCTCGGACACATGCCTTGGTTGATCGCCTTGGGTGACTCTGGATGTCGAGCCAAGAATCCACGGAAGTATCTCGGTGGTTACATTATACGTCTGGTCTTAGAGTAATGGTGGCGTCAGGGTTCTCTCTGCACGGTCCGTTAGCATCTCTGTCTTGACACAGTCAGGTTTACAAGTCCTTTCCTTAGCTAGCTCGGACTAGCTATGGGGAAGTAGTGACTTCGGCGTACTGGTCGATTCACTTTGGGCGGACCATGTGAGGTCGGACCAGTACTGAATTGGCTAGTTAAGCTTTAGGACACGCTCTATGGCGCCCTTAACGGATTGGACATATTTCCGTATCAACAATCAAATTAAAAGAAGATTTCATTACGAAATAAATCAAAGGGGTTATTACATATACCCCCTGTTAGATAGGGACATTGCATCTAAGCACCAGTTAGTTCAACAATTACATCTAAGTCCAAAAAGCTGATTTTTTGTTGACCAGAAATTCCTTAGTGGACAAACAAACAGGTCCTTAGTTTATTTTACCCCCTTTTCGATTTTAATACACAATAATGTCCAAAAAATAAATAAAAAATGGAAAAATAATTTAGGTTGAATAAAAAATTATGAACAATAAATAAAAAATAGAAAAAAATATTTTTAAAATATATTTTTTGAAAAATAAATAAAAATTAGAAAAGTTATTTAAAAAAATATGAAAATAAATAAATAATATAAAAATAATTTTTTTTTTGGATAAAAATGAAAAATAGAAAAATGATAAGAAATAAAAAAGAAATTACAAAATAAAAATTGAAAAATAAATAATGACATAAAAATGTTAATAAAATAAAAAATTATGAAAAATAAAATAAAAATATAAACAAATGTGAAAAACAATATAACATTAATTAACACATGTTTCCTTTCACTTCCATGGAAGCCATCCATTACAGGAAGGTGAAAGTGATTTGTTAGAGATATGTGAGTGAAAAATAATAAATATAAACTAATTAATAATTTAAATTTTTTTATCAATTATGAAAAATAAATAAAAAACTGAAAAATAATTTAAAAAATAAAAAATTACGAAAAATAAATAAATAACAGAAAAATTATTTAAAAAAAGGTATTGAAAAATAATTGATAGCTGAAAAGGCATTGAAAAATTAATAATTACAAAAAAAATATAAATTTGTCTAAAAAATAATTAAAAAAATAAAAATACAGTATCAATTAACTCAAATTTTCAATTTTTAATTTTTAATTTTTTTTTATCACTTTCACGTTCATGGAAGCTCCGACGGAGCTTCCGTGCTTCCTGCCATGGAAGTTCATCCATGGAGTTTCCAATAAAGTTAAATAAAAATTAATAAATTAATAAATATTACTCCCTCAATTTCAGAGAAATTGTTACAATTTGGATTTGCACCAATTTTAAGAAAAAGTAAAAAGTACAAGTGGTCCCCCTGATTATTAGAGATTAAGCGGTGGCATATTGTAATAAAAGTGAAAGGTAGGAGTTTTATTATTTAACTAATTTTCATAAATGGAAATTGTAACACTTTTAGTGAAGCAGCAAAGCGGAAAGTTGTAACACTTTCTCTGAAATGGAGGGAGTATTATTTATAATAGGAAGAGCAATCATGATTGGACTGATCTCTCTCCATGCCCTCCTAATCGTGTAAGAATGATTTCATTTTGGAATTTTACAAAGTTTTTAAAAATTTTGGGATTTTACAGGGACTTAATTGAGGGTTTTAAAAAATTTAAAGGGCTATCCTTTAAGAATTATATGAGCCCTGGGGATCACTACTGTAATTTAGAAGTTCTCATTTTTTAAATAGATGCCATTATGTATTAAAAACAAGTATGAAGTTCTAGAAATTGTAAACTATCCTTCAACCTTTTTATATTTATATGTTTGATAGGTGAAAATTAAAATTAAACCTCCAAAATGTTTAAAAATCAAAATGGGACCCTCCTGAACATTTACATACAACCACTAATTAAGGTATCTTAATATACAAGTTAATTAATAATAGGTTTAAATATAAATTATATGTAAAAAAATCAATTACATCCAAGTCCATACATCATCAATAAGTTAAGCCTGTTTGGCTAAAACTAAAAGCTGATATTTAAGCAGGGGTAAAAATGACTTTTTCTGGTTTTAATTCGCAAAAAGTCAAGTTCGTGGACGTACATGTAATTGATTTATATCGATCAGGATTTGCATGTTATTGTTGATCTAACTGGTACCCAGGTGTAATTAGAACATCTAAAAGGAGTACTGGATGAAATTCACCATAAAGAAAAATTGCTACATGACCGATCAATGATGGACAACTTCTTAAAGTCTGAAACTTGATAATAGCAAACATGATTAATTTAATAAATAAATTTTTTTGTGAGAGATGTCTATCGAATATACGATGCAAACATCACATATTGAACTATGAAAATCGTATGATTAATTTCAAACATCATGTGTATAATAAACCTTCACTATAATTGCATTATCTACATTTTTTAGACATATAACGTTTGTAGCTAAACGTTCGATGTAATGTTTATGACAAAATTCCCTAAACTTCAACGTCGTGGCTTCCAGCAAGTACGACAATAGGACTTGCAATTCTCTTCTCGTATATTTGCATCTTTCCCAGAGCTGGTGGGAGAATCTTCTTCTTCAAGAAGATCGATTTCCTATACATAAATGAATTTCACACTAAACCATATCTTTTAACAGTGAATGTTCAAACAATGAACAAAGTAGCATATATGAAGAGAACATATTTTGGTTTGAGTTACATCAATGATCAAACCTTATCTTTTACTGGTGAATGGATAATTCATCCAGATCTATTATTAACTCAACTTGAAAAGAAACTTCCTGCAAATATATATTATACATTATATAGAAGTTGGTAATTAGTGATTATTTAGAGTAACTCAAAACCTAGCTATGTGATGCTTATATACGTACAGTTGGTGAACTCAAAGTATGTCCACGTATATAATTTCATCATCTCCAATGATTGACTCAACAGTGAAATCATTCATATTTTTAAGGGTCTGGTAGACCCTAGACCCTCCCCCAATGGTCTCCCCCCAATGGTCTCACAACTCACTGGTAGTGAGTGGTGAGACCATTGGGGGAGGGTCTAGTGTTTAATTTTTCATTTTTAAGAACTTTGTGATCCTTGCGCACATGTATCTGGCAATGCTTCGGGGTCATCAATCTGTATAGTCTCTTATACATATAAGTACTTTCAAGCATTTTTTGCACATCTAATGTATATACGTAACGTAAAGAATACACAATATATAGTTTTATCCATGGACGTCAGGAGTCTTCGGCTGAAAAACCAAGACTATTGAATCTTCCAAAAGTACAAATTTTGAATCATCGAACCGTATGTGACATGTAGCTAGCTTAAGTATGTACCTTTTAATGAGAAATTTCCAAGATTACAAATTTACATAAAAAGAATATATAATTTGGATATCCATATGTATAATTTTAAAATGTTAACGGGCAAAACAAAGAAGAGGTAATACAAATAAACATGGATATTAGACTGATCGTACGTACGGTACCTTACTTCTTCGTTCTTCGGTGGTCAGACGTTAATGATATGTGATTGTTAACATGCATGTATTTATAGGTAGTGAAACAATCCGATAAATATAAATGAAGATCATCATTTTATATGTTAACAACAAACTCACATAAATAAAAGGGATGTGATTTAGACAGTTATAGCTAGATGATACATTAAACAACAAACTCAGGTAGTGAAACAATCCGATAAGTATAAATGAAGATCATCATTTTATATGTTAACAACAAACTCACATAAATAAAAGGGATGTGATTTACACAGTTATAGCTAGATGATATATTAAACAACAAACTCACATAAACAATCCGATAATTAAGAGATAAGATATTAACACTAAATCTTATTTGTTTGGGATTATCTTTTAATTGTCGTATTGGTGCTACCACCATACGTACATCTACAAACACTATTGAAATATGGCACATGGTTATTTAGTTGAATGTAACACAAAAGTTGATAAAATAGATTGAGTTGAAATTATAATGACATTTAATAATAGTTGATACTTGATACCATGAACTCCACGAAAGTTTCCATGTATGATAAAAACACCTGTAAAATCATGCTTTTAAAGTTTTTTTTTTTTTTTTGATTTCTCACTGGTATCCGCTACATGCGACTAATCCAGCCGAGCACTGTCGAGCCCTTTTTGAGGGGCTGCTCTCCCAACGGTATTTTTTACATCCACAAACCTCGAACCCGATACCATGCTTTTAAAGTTTCACTATTATCTTAAATTAGGATTAATTAAATTGGATGCAAAAGATCTTAAAAATAGAAAATTTGTCAGATTGATGTGAAGCGTTCAATTTAATTACTTAAAATAGTTATTTGAATTGTTCACTAATTCGTTTTGATATTGAGATAAGATAGATCGATATTTGATTTGTTGTAACGTTCAGTTAAATGATCAATGACTAAGTCTATTTTAACTACATTTTATTTACTTAAAATAGAAATACATTCGTGTGTTGTTATTATATCAGTTTGACTTCTCTTCAACAATAAGGATCATTTATAATTGAATCGTTGTATGCTACAAAATGACACCTCAGCTTTTTGATTATGTGGCATATCTCATTTTCAATTTACATCATCACTTTTATCATATATATATATTGTTTGTGATTATTTAATAGCAAATAATTCGAAAAAAATCATAGAATCATTCTTGGCTTAGTGCTATAGCTAGATTTTTGAATAAGAACCTAGCTTTCATATATATAATTATTTAATAATAATAATAATAATAATAATAA
The DNA here is from genome assembly GCA_026545765.1 of Plantago major. Taxonomy (NCBI): domain Eukaryota; kingdom Viridiplantae; phylum Streptophyta; class Magnoliopsida; order Lamiales; family Plantaginaceae; genus Plantago; species Plantago major. Next base: position 67,278,890 of record CM048844.1, on the reverse strand, counting down.
TAATAATAATAATTGTGCTTATAATGCAAGTTTGCTGATTCTTTTTTTGCCTACTCAAGAAGAAAAAATTATTAATGCTTATTTAGTGCTAGTCCATGTAATAGATGAATTTGGGTGGAAACAAACGAACCATTAGGGAAGTCCGAATGGAGGTAATCCATTTATATTTTAGTTAAAGTTTATCGATGTCGGGTTTATATTGTCCTCCTGACTTAAGCTATTCTGATGGTAGGAAGAGATTCTTGATAAATGATATTAATGGTGTCGGAGGATAAATGTTTATGTTTTGTTAGGATGGTAGTTATTAGGGAAGTCTGCGGGTTACCTTGAAGTATTTATATATTTGAATAATAAGGTGAAAGTTGAAGCATTCAAATTTCTTTGATTAGAAGTTAGAACTAAATTTTGTTGTTTTATGTTACGTGAATACAGATCCAGTATATGGTATGTAAATTGTATTCTTCCAGAAAGGCACAATGTACCCATGCTATTTTAATTTGCAGGCAATATTCCCATTCCTGTCGAAACTTGACGGGCCATGGATTTGTTTCAAGGTATGGTTTTTGAACATTTGATTTTTGGAAATGTTAGTTTATCTTCTTAATTTTATTATTTGGTATAGTAGCTGAGTTTAGTGGTAACATTGTGCTGTAGGAAAACATGCCTTGCCCCAAGTTGCGTGAGAAGATTAAAACCAGGAGGAGCAAAAGGCAAAAAATAGGTGAGGTTTATCTATAAGATTCACATTTCTTTAAATTTGTTTTAGATTTTGAAGGGCAAATGCGCACACACCTACTCATATGATTAATTTACTTGAAGAGGAAGGAAAAATAAGATACTATCCAAGGAGTGAATTCTTTCCCATGTTGCTAAATTTAGGATGTGATAGAGGTCTTTAGAAACAACATTTATGCACTGCTTGCATTTCTACATGTAATGTACTTGATTCTTCTTTTTGTGGTAGTTGATCAAACAACAACAAAGTATTAGCATCTACTTAGTTAGATGGAAAATAATCCAATTATTCGAAACGAAGTAGAGGAATAATGCAGCTGCTTGACCTGATCTTTATCTGCACTTCATGCTTTAAGGCACACCCAAAACCTCTCTAGATGTTTTCAGCCTAACTATATGTTTCCTAAAACAATAGGTATACAAGACATCAACCACCTTGGAAATATGTTGTGTGAGATAATGAGACTAGAAATTTATAGTTAATAATATCATTTATCAAGAAACAAGTTCCTACATTAATTGAATTACTGCAATTAGATTCACCATTGTTCTTGCTCATGAGGACCTCTATAAGATAGTTTTGAGTTGTGAAATGAATTTCCATCGTTTGCTCTACAGAATAAAATATACACATATAAAGCGATTCATGAAGCTTAATTCTCCCGTTTTGCTTTCGTCAGAATCTTATTTATTATTATCCTTTTAGAATTTGATTCTTTTTTTCTTTTTTTAATGTTGAGTTAAGTGTCATTGTAATACAGACTAAGAGGTTTACTTGGTGTTAGTGGGTACATATATCTAGGAAAATAAGAACTACATATTATTTCTTTCTGTGATTCAATTTATCCCTTCAATTCTCATTAGTTGGATGACATTTTCATTTCCAACCAAAGCTTAAATAAGAAAGATTCGATTTGCCTTGCCAGCTTACTTTTAATACAAGTTCATGTTGATTTATTGTTTTCATATTGAGTCTGAAAAAGTCTTGAGTTGCTTTCTTTTTACTATAAAAGGTCCACTCCATTTTGTATATCTAGAGAGTAGGTATGAATTAATTATCATGAGTTGCTTTTATCTTGGAGTCAAGTATCTTAGTTTATCTATCTATAGCTACCTGATAGCATTATGATATTTGCGGTGTCAGATGTAATTGTGTTCGCATACACGGATTGGATATTAATCTTTTTCTCCAATCTATTGATAAAAGCCAGAGTTAATGGAGTGGATAGAATTTGAAGGTTCAGATTACGCATGTTGGTGTATCTGGTGTGTATTAACGATTTAAGGTGATTTAGTAGAGGCTTAACGATCTCAAGTCAAGAGAAGGGTTGGTGTGGTGATCCATAACGCTAATGGAATTGTATTAGCTTGTAGGCGACGGAAGTTTACATCCATCATTTTCCCAGATATTGCAGAAGGTCTAGCGGCTCGATGTGCGTACACTTGGTATGTTAAAAGTTGTGCCGGAATGTTATTTTCGAAGGTGTAAGAACATCATTTCTTAGCTTTATAAGCTTTATAAGAATTGCTTATAGTAGGCATTTATAAATTTTCGAATAATATAGTATTTCGTTATTTTTTTGGGAATTCTTTCTAAATCTTTGCATTTTATGTTCGAATACACTACAAAAAAACAGCAACGGATAAATCCGTCGCTATATAGGTGCCGATCCGTTGCTAAGCTCCTAGCGACGGACTTAGCGACGGATAAAAATGTCGTCATCATTTTCTTCGTCACAATGATCCTAACGACGGATAGATATCGCTAAATAACGACGGATAGAATGTTGACTTTTTAGAGATGGATATTATCCGTCGCTAAAAAGCAGATTTTCTCTTTTTTTAAAATCCAAATTCTGGTGGTGTTTAGCGACGGATAACTATACGTTGCTAAATAGGTGGTTTTTTGTTTTTTTATTTATTTTTATTAATCTGCAGACGAATCGACAAATCGACGATTTGGGGGCGAATCGGATAAATCGCCGATGATACAATTAATCGACAATTTTGTACGGATATACAATAAATCGATAATTTTATACAATATTCAATACGGATATACAATATTCAATACATACTTACATAAATCTACAATTTATCCAATAATACAATATTCAATATCTAATAATACAAAGAAATTATACAAGATTAATAAGAAAAAAGGAAAAAATATAGAAAAGATCTTGACGAATCGGACGAGATCTTGGTGGATCTTCACGAACTTGAACGGATCTTGGTGGATCTTGACGAATCAGACGAGATCTTGACAAATCAGATGGAGGGACGGAGGCAGTGGTGGTGCGGAGGTGGCGGTGGCAGTGGGGAGGTGGTGGTGGTGGCAGTGGGGGAGGTGGTGGTGCGGAGGTGGCAGTGGTGAGGTGATGGAGGTGCGGAGGTGGTGGTGGTAGTGATGAGGTGGTGGTGGTGGCATTGGTGAGGTGGTGGTGGTGCAGAGGTGGTGGTGGTGGTGAAGGGTGGAGGAAGAAATGTAGAAGAGATGAGTGATGGAAAGAAGGGATGAGTGATGGAAGGAGGCGTGGGGGGTAATATTAGGGTTTCAACTAATTTAGCGACGGATAGGTTTATCCGTCGCTAAATTTTCATTATTTTTTTTTCTTTGGGTCAACGTATTTAGCAACAGATAGATTTATCCGTCTCTAAATTAGAGACGGATAAATTTATCCGTCTCTAAATTAGAGACGGATAAATTTATCCGTCTCTAATTTATAGACGGATAGATTATCCGTCACTATTTAGCGACGGAAACAACGACGGATAGTGCCAAACGCTCTATCCGTCACTAAAATGACCAATTCGTCGCTAAATAGCGACGGATAGGCATCCGTCGCCCCTGTCCGTCTCTATTCAGCGAATTTCTTGTAGTGATAATAGTTCATATAGTTTTTCCCATATCCATCAATTGACCCTGGATATTTCATCATCGGCTCTTCTTGCATCTACAAATGAAATATTTGATGATATTAAAATAATTTTTCATGTCGAAGATGTCCAAAGATAGCGTTGAATTATTGAGCGCGTATAGCATTGTTAGGGAAGATAACTTTTAGAACGGTCTAAAAAATGTTTTCACTATCGAACTTTTCAATAATTGCTCTAGATTTCCTAATCATAGGATCATACTGAAGGTTGGGTGTATGATAATGCTTCTGAAGAATATTGCTCAAACTTTCGAGTTGTGCAATGGAATAAGGCTCATAGTTACTGATCTTGGGAAGCATATCATCGAGACAAAAAAAAGATATATTGAATCATCACGTGCCAAATGCTTTCATTCCGAGGATGATGAGCCACCTAACGAGGTGAAGTTTCGTATCAATTTTATTGGAGATAGTTCCCCATATCCGTCTGCTTTGTTATGGCCATAAATAAGAGTTAGGGACATACTCTCTCACAAGTTGGCCTCTACCTCCCCTCACATGTATTCAACTACGGTTAGTTAATTGTTGTTCTTTCTAGCCATCATGAAGGGATTGAAGGCAGTAATTAGCGACGTAGAGGGTAATACAAGGACACGACAATAAACGTAATTTATAAAGAAGTGTTCGACAAGTTATGAGTTGATTTTATCTTTTATGTATGTGTATAAATTTTAGGATTTTTTTTTAACACCGACAAAATTTTATATATGGTTGTGCTCAATCTCACTAATACATTGTGCACTTTCCACAAATAGGGGTGACTTTCGATGCAATGTTGAAGCGATTAGATCATGCATTTTGTCACGTTGCAGATTTTTATATGTTTCTCAACTTCAACATGTTATTATACAAATTTATTCATTTCTTATTTTAAGTTTTTATCCATGCCCCGTCGAGTATCGACGGGCCATTAACTAGTTAAGCCTAAAGTTGAAATTGATTATTATTTGTTGCGTGTGGGGTAACTTCCATTATTATATGTATAAAATTCTGTGGAACGACTAAAAATATCAAGTATGAAGTTCTACGTGACAGACGGAGTAGTAAAAGGCAGACAATATGATATAATGTGTTAAATATTACCCTTTAATACTTATTCCGTCCCGTAAAACTTCTTACATTTAACATTTTTTGTCATCCACATGACTTCATAAATTACTAAAAAAAGGAAGTTGTAGAAATGGGCTCATCTAACCTTAAAAACCCTTAAAAGACCTTGTAAGGGGAGAGAGTTGTATCATATCTTATAGAGGTATTCCCAAGAGACGTGGGATATTTAACAGGCTCACTCACGTGTGAACCGGTAGACCCGCGCTCAACACGTGACAACATAGAGGGGCAAGCCCAGAGTAGGCAGAGAGCGGCCGGAGAAGCCCAATTTAACAGCTACTCCGCACCCAACAAATAATAAACAATATATTTGTTATGTAATAATATGATACTTGATGAATGTCCATTCACCTCTTCCACTTCTTTGTAACTCTTGTAACTCCAATCACCCCACTACTATCCCTTATTGATTATGAGTTAAAGGGCACCATTTACATCCTATTGTAACTCTTGTAACTCCAATCACGCCACTACTATTATACTTTATGATGAGATTAAATCTCCTCCTACTTGTAACCTATAAATAGTGGCTCATGATGTATGTTGAATACACTTGTATCATTGAATAAGATGAATGATATATTCTTCTACTCTACTCTCTCATTTCTTATTGTTCTTCTTTTCTTTCCTATCACATTAGTTCTATAATTTCTAATACGTTATCAGCACGATAGTGCTCAACCAACTGATAGAGAATGTAAACTATGATCCGAAGGAAAAGCTAGAAGAAGAGGAGAGTTCTAATTGGCCATGATGATGATGATCATAATAGAGATTTCTTATTACATCATCCCTCCATCTCTCAATTTCATATACTACATTGATGCATTTTATTATTTTTATGTTTGAGATTATATACTAATAAGTTCTTTGTTTTTATAGTTCCATCCTAAAGATGCATGAAGCAACCTTAGACAATGGCATACTAAAGACATACTTAAGACCATGGCAAAGAATTTTGATAGGAGATGCCATGTGTTTTAGTATGATCACTTATGAGTTTTTACCGATGGAGCTAACATACGGATGATGCCATCAATGGAGCTACATATCCTTTGAAACTATAAAACTATCATCTTTCAAGATAATTTTTATTTTGTTTATAATTTACTTCCTTGAATTTATTTTTCTCATCATATGATATCATTTAACCACTTTAATTTTCTTGTTAGTGGTGAATCTCATATTCACACTCATATTTTTGATGAACCTTGCGAGTGGTAATAAAATTACAATATAGTTTACCATATCTCCCGAAGTGAATATGAGATACATAACTTTGAAGATTACGATTATTGAAAAAGAAGTGCATGTCAAATTATCATTCACATGGATATATGATCCAAAATTTTCAAGAATTGAAAACCACCAGAAGTGGCTAACAATTGATGGTTCCTTTGTTAAAATATATATGTCCACGGACATATCATGGACCATGATAAATCCATCAACATATGGTTAATATTCTAGCCATAAGTCTATCAACAAATGGTCAATATTCTAGCTTTGATTAGCTAGACAAAGATGGAATGCAAACCCATATTAAACATATTTTATTGATGGTGATGCAATAACTTCCAACCTGAAACATGGCTTAACATGGTGCCAGATAGTTTACCTATCCTAGTTAGGCTCAGAATACCTTCAAGTGACAAAGGGTATAGTCATATTTTATTTGCAAAACATCAAGTAGTCGACAAATAATTAGAAATTAAAAAAAAAAAAAAAATTAGAACAACGTCTCAAACATCTATCTAATATTTGATCATTACTAACTTTTCCATCAATTACTAATCACTAATGACTAATGAGTGTAGCAGAATTAAGAATTTTGAAAATGGAAGACATCTCAATCTCAAACTCCATTGGAGATCTGAGCTATTATGATTTATTAAATCTCCATTCTTGATCCCTTCAATTATACCACCAAGTGAAAAAGATGGGGAGGGCTGCTGGATTTATATTTAATAACATTCAAGAAGTCTTGCTCGGTTTCCAGGCCCCGTAACTCCATATTAATGGCTAGTAACACACCATAAGCTGCAAGAGCATATGCTACCTCAACATCTTGAACATGAACAATGCATTTCCTAGTCAAGCTAGCACCTGACCATTATTATCTCATATAACAGCTCCCAATACAACACCGGCAGGTTGATCTCGAATTAGATGTGACAAAGTTGAGTTTAAACATACCTGCAGCCAGAGGACTCCATCTAGTATTGGAATCTGGAGGTCGTGAACTCAAGAATAGAATCAAAGCTTCTTTGAAGCGTGTTATATATGACTGAAAAAACTGGATAGAGGATAGAGCATGGTAGTAATCATTCTCGTGCATGACTTTATTCTGAATTTCTGATTACTCCAATTCCAAATAGAGCAACTTGAACCAATGAAAGTCTCGAAAATCTCCTTGCTGACTATTTAATATGCATTATCCAATCAATGGTATCTCATCTTCCTGTGATTTAACATCATATGAGGTATATAAGACACCACCTAGAAAAGTCTTGCATACGCAGAATCCCGAAAAAAATGGAATAAAGTCTGAGCACCACATTTAAAAACAGGACAGACACTATGAACATTCATTCCTCTACGTTGAAGAACAGTAAACACGCTTGAAATCAGTATACAAAGATGGAGTATGCTAGTAATAACAAAATTTGTTTCAGTATGTAATGGACTGAAGGTAATTTTTTGTTAATCTATATGTAACTTACATGAAGTAAGAATTGTCGAATTTCAGAGGCTCCTTTCTCCAAGAGCCTTCAAATCTTGATCATTTGGGATGACGTCTTCCCTGTCAAGCAATGCTTGAATTCATACAGGTTGACACAGACTGCTTAAACTACTAACTGGATAGAAAAGTTACCAATGTATGGCCACCGATGATGTGACAATATATTTGTCAGATAGGCCCATTCGGTAGAAGACGTACCTAAGGAGTGAAGCACCTGAAGGGGAAAAAAAGAATACACATCACTCAACTATTTATTGAAATAAGACGTTGTTTCATTGCTAACCTTCAGTTGCTTTACGAAGGCGACCTTTTCTTGCATACAATTGCATTCTCAGAAAGAAGAACATGAGCGAATGGACTTCAGATGCTATCTGTTTAAGGAAAAGGAGAAGAAACTTTGGAACAAACTGTATTAGCGTAAGTAAGCTCTTTGGAGATGCATATCTTTCTTCCTGGGAGAAATCAATAGTAGGGCCTCCAGTGATCTCAACTGCAACGACTCCAGCAAGCTAGAAGTTCGAATGAACCATATCAGTATCCAACTAAGACATAGTACTCTCGGGGCACCAATAGGCAGAGTTCTTCACTGTGAAGTTATTTTATTACCTGTAAAGATCATCATATGTAATTGTCTAATGTTTAGCTTTTACTTCCCCTGATCTCAGAATAAAATCACCACCAATGTATCTTTCAGAGATCAAACTGATTGGTGTTTCGAGATCAAAACTCGACGGGCTATTCCATGTCGTAAATTAGATAGGATCAGAATCCCCCTTTACAGACTATCACAAAAGCTTCAGGACACAGCATTGCTATCAAGTAACAAAAGGAATCAGTAAAATTGAAATCACACGTATATGCGAAGAACAACGGCAAAAATTATGCAGAAAGGGAGTACCAGAGCCGAGAAACGAACCTGGCAATGCAGCAAAATGTGGTTCATATTCATTTAATTTGTTGATAAATTTTCCTTCTAATGGGTGTGAAAAGTGCCATAGTGTACATAAAATGGTATAACATTAGACAAATAACAGAGGAAAGTCAAGAGTAGGTAAACAGGTAAAACAAATTCTTATTAGTTATTACATAGTTTAAAAAATGGACTCACATCAACTCAGGCATCAACCAAGTTGATATCTGGAATTTCGACCAATATCTGGGTTTGCATGGAAGAAAGATAAATCTACATTCTCGGCAAGCTTCTGTTTGAAAAACACTTCTTTTCTTATATACTTGTGCTGCAAATAAGAAATAATCAGTTTGATAAAAGTTGATAGCAAACAATTACCTATTTCATATGGGTAATCTCCTATCATGTGGTGTTTGGGATATATATATATATATATATATTAAATGCAACACTTTTTTTTGGCTAAACGCAACACCAAATATTTGTGTACTTACCTAAAATGCCCTTAACTCAAAAAAAACTTATAATGTAAAATCGAAATAACTCGTTTACACAAACACAATAACATTAACATGCACGATTGAATATAAATTACAACAATAAAAAACATCGAAAAGTTTTCACAATTTTTTTTTTTTTTTGTGAAAAGTGAAAAAAGTTGGGAAATATATACATAAATTGAAAAAAAAAATTAAAAAAAAAAATTGAGAACCGGCCATTTCAAAAATGGCCAGATTGACCGGCAATTTTTTTTAAATTTTTTTTTAAATTTTAAATTTATTTATTTTGAATTCCCAAAACCTTTTTGGCTAAACGCAACACCAAATATTTTCGTACTTGCCTAAAATGCCCTTAGTTCAAATTTTTTTTTATAAAATTAATGTGAAATCGAAATAAGTCGTTTACACAAACACAATAACATTAACATGCACGATTGAACACAAACATAATAACCTTTTTTGCAAATTTACTTTTCTTTTAACATTTATTTATTTTAAATAAAGAACTATTTCAGTAAAAGTAAAATCATATTTATTTTAATTACGGCAACATGAATTTTCACTCATTTCACTATAAATACGGAATACAACATAAAATTTTGAAAGCATAAACTAGAACAAAAACTATTGATGTAGCCGAACGGAATAATGTTGCATCCAATGGCTTATTCTTTCCTCTCTAGCAGATTCCCAGGATATCCATAATGGTGAAAGTGGACATTCATCTATCACGCGTAGTCTAATATAGTGATTGTTATCAACGAATCCCATTGTCCACTCTTCATCTGTCGATGGAGGGTACGGAGATGGTGAGTCCATTTGTGAACGACACTCCAATGGAAAGTATGTAAGACTCCCTACCGCAACATAGCAGCTCAAGACCCGTTGGTACGTTGTAGCTGTAAGAAACCCCATATCCGGGAGTGTATACCACCATGGGTTGTTACATGGGCCTGCAAACCAGTTCAAACGATTAGTTATTTCCGTGACCCGTCGTGCCCCATTTCTGCAACGTAAATCTCCTTGTGGTTGTTCAACTCCTCCAAAAGTTCCTGCCTGACGTCTCGCCACCGGTCTTGTGAACGGTATTGGAGTTGTGCTATGACCCTAAAATCGCAGTTTCCATCGGAGACGACATTAGCCCAACCTCTAATGAAGTGTACAATTTGTTGCTGCATTTGACTCTGATATCTAAATGATCTACCAGTACTTGCTTGGGTGGAATACCGTCGAGATTGATTCGCGTGTTGCTGTTCCCAAGCAGATGGGATCCTACTCCCTGTTGCTCTAGGTCGCCTACCTCTCCGTTGGTTTACGATTTGCTCCTCTAAGAATGATTTTGACGCACTCGAATTGCCGAAATACGATCTCATTTCCTCCTCCGTGGCAGTCTCGTTGTGGTCCCTCGCCCAGTCATTAAACTGGTCCCGTACACTCTGCTGCCTAGTCTCAGGTGGTTCCCCCAGTGAAGAGTTCTCCAGAACACGTTTAGATCGTGAACCGGGTGGACAGTCCTCGTGTTTCTCAACTTGACGGCCAATTGACATGCGCACATTAGTCCAAAACCTATGCGCAATGTGTGATCGCAATCACTGGGATTAACATCGTCCATTTCTTTGACCATTTTGTCAATGGCGAGATGTGAAACCACACCTCCCAGCCTACGGAAGATGTGACTTCTTGTGGAATGAGGCTTAATCGTAAGAGATCTCTCAAACTCTGTGCGGATTGCATCAAAATGCATTTGAAGTAGGCCATGTAGCTTCGGGAATGCCCGGTGAAACTTCTGATTTGAAGGACCCAACCACAACTTGTACCTGGCGTGAATAGATTCGACTCTGCAACCAATTTACAGTGTTGAATGTCAGTTTCGGCATAACTGTAATTATAGGCTAGTAGTGCATTATGAAATAAACTAAGGTACGAGTGGTTTTATGACGATAAATAGAATTACCTATTGGTCGTGTTTGTCTCATAGTGTAGGATGTTCTTGGTCCAAGTGTGGACAAATCGCTCACGGTATGGGTCCAACCATGTCCGCCGGTAGTCTTCGCCAGGCCTCCGCCATTTCTGCAACAGCCTGCTCATGGAGTTCCGTAGTCTTTGCATGCACGATGCAATCCCATCTGGATTTTACTGCCCCTTGATACTTTGTGAAACCACACAACTTGTTTACTTTAGCCTGCACATTCTTTGATATGTGCCTTTGACACAGTAGGTGTGCTGCTTCTGGAAATACGATATTAATCGCATTCATTGCCGCTAACTCTCTGTCGGTAACAAAAACCCCTGGTGAGACACCACACTCAGCAAACAACTCCCGCAATTGTGTAAGCCCCCACACATAACTTGACGTCCTTTCGTTGGAGAGGAAAATGAAAGTTGTGTGATAGTTTTGCCCAGTGGGTAAGACGCCAATCAGTTCCACCAAAGGCATGTCGTACATATTTGTCTTGTAGGTTGCATCCATGAGGACAACTTGTGGGAACAAACGGAGCATCTAAATTGTATTAGGATGAGCTAAGAAAATTCCCTCCAATATGTTAGTACCCTGCACTTGCGAGTGTGTAAATATATAATCATGTTTTTCCAACATATGCAAGAAATAATCGATGGGGGGGGGGGCATCGATCCCATCTCCATACGTTGATATTTCTGGTCAGCATTGTATATGTGCCGTAGGACACTACAGTTGTTTGTAAACTCCTTTTTGAGTTTCCTGAGAATTTCTCTAGATGTCATTCCGCATTGCAGCATCTCAATCACTCGCACGAACTCTTCGTCATTCAGCTTTGAACTGGACGTGTGCCCATGGGGGTAATTCCCGAGTGCATGATTGTGTTTATCGTCGCCCTCTCTGACAGCAACTCTCCACTCCCCCGGATACATCTCATCCAGCTTAACCTGAAATTGACAATTGTGCTTCTTAGTCCCAACTGGATTTCTGGGTTTCACTTCGGGGTCACTTGAAGCTGTGTTTCTGTAGGCCCCACCACGCTCACAACTCATGTACACGTGTCTTGGTTTCGAATGTAAGATCGCGAAAAAGATATTGTTTTCTCGACCAATAGCACGAACCTAAGTTTCTGCAGCTTGACGAGTATCAATACTTTGATTGTTTTGGAAAAATTGACTGCAATCTGGAAAATCAGACGCATCATCGGATGAAATATATGAAATAGGTGAGTCATTCATAGTATACGTGTTTGGGATTTGAAGTGTTTCGGGTTTCAAGTGTTTAGAATAGAATATTTGTTCAAGTGTGAAGTGTGGAGTATTTTAAAATGATGGTGGGGGCAGCTTTTATAGAAGTGTAGACACAACGTAAATGGAGGGATTGTGTAAATCGAAACATCCCGTAAATTGAAATTTACGAAAATCGGGAAGCAATTGTCCCTTCAAGGGATAATTGCATGCATGCGTCCCTTCAAGGGACAAAGCATGCACACAACGTAAATGGAGGGATTGTGTAAATCGAAACATCCCGTAAATTGAAATTTACGAAAATCGAAAAGAAATTGTCCCTTCAATGGACAATTGCATGCATGCGTCCCATCAACGGACAAAGCATGCATGCATGCTTTGTCCCTTGAAGGGACGCATGCATGCAATTATCCCTTGAAGGGACAATTGCTTCCCGATTTTTGTAAATTTCGAACATGCATGCTTTGTCCCTTGAAGGGACGTGTCCCTTCTAGTGACATGCATGCATGCTTTATCCCTTGAAGGGACACGTCCCTTCAAGGGACAAAGCATGCATGCATGTCCCAAGGAAGGGACACTTGTCCCTTCAAAGGGTTAAGTGACCCTTTGACCGTGTTGATCAGGTCGATTTAACCGGTCAATCGGGTCGGTTTAACCGACCCAAAAAGGTATCAATCAAGGATCGTAACCGGAATTATGTATGCTCCTGAAAATCATAACTAGACACTCGAATACTCCCGAAAATTATTCGTTTATAGAGGGATTGTGCGATTGTCGGCCGACCGAGTCGGTCGGTTCGGTTGACCCGACCTAACTCAATCGTAACCGAATTTTGGTTCTATAAATAATCTCCTCATCCATCACATTTTTACACAACAACTCTCCATTCAAATGTTCTTCTTCCTTAGAACATACTATCAAATACTTAGCAATCTGGTCAGTGTTAAATGTCAGGAATCTGGAAGGTAAAGATATGATAATACATTAATAAACCGTAGTATATTTGATTGCTCATCTTTCTCTATGAATTCTAACGCTCCGACTATTCTCATTTTCCTACAGAAACTCACTAAGGGCGGTTCATCCAAAGATGGCGGTGATGAAGATAAAAGACGGGGCAAAAAGAACGCAAAGGATATCCCGACGGTACCAGTCGACTAGTATTCTGGATACTTGAGAGAGATTCGTGGAAGGGAAAGAGGGCCCATACCTGCTTCAGCCAGAGCTAGAAGGTCCAAATTGATGGCCAATGAGGAGTTAAGTTCTGATGATACGGAGAACTTACTAGAGGACTCCTACGAGTCACCCGAAACTATCGACACACAAACAAGGAACAGACTTGAAAGTGAAATCCCTCTGCAGCAGAGGGCTGATGACTTTTGAGATGACACATCGCCTAAAGCGGATAACAAGTTTAACACCAATTCGTATCGGCCATCTACACATTTCAACGACACTAATTCGTACCGGGCATCTCCACATTTAAATGATGATGTCCCTCCATTCAACGTTTCTGGTTATTCTCAAATTAGTGACCACACTGAAGGAGATGGTGGAAGCGGCCAGCGTGGAGAGGAAGCTCCTAATAATGCTACTAATCTACCCTGGAGAGAGCTAACACAAGGTATTCATGGAGGCCGGCAAATGCGGAGTTACTCACAGGATTTCTAGGCCACATCGCTAACTCCATATGGATAGGAAATGTAAGTCATTTAATTCCAGATCTTTAAAATCCGACGATTCATATTTACTATTGTTAACTCAATCTTATTTACTATTTACTTTAAAATGCCGCAGGACCGCGATATTCTAGAGGGGTTTCACCAATCCCGTAAATTAAGCAAGTTCAAAGACTATTTAAACGACGATGTCTTGAATGTTGTTGACAACAACCATCTCTCACACTTGCGCAGCTGTATGCACTCGAAGATCAACATGCCTTTGATTAGTGCATTTGTTGAACGGTGGCATCCTGAAACTAATAGCTTTCACTTGGCATTCAGTGAGATGACTATAACCCTGCATGAAGTCCACTACATGTTAGGAATTCCTGTTCATGGTTGGGCGGTTAAGGTGGAAACGAACCACCCAGAGACGCTCAAGCTCTCATTATCAACTCATATGCAACTGAATGATGCATCAGTGAAGGCCAACTTTAAAAGTGTTCGGTTCAAGCGTAGCACAATTGATGCCGCTTTAAAAGCACAAACTCTTCCACCTCCTTCACATGCTATCATGTACTTGTTGTGGTTGTTAGGCACATCGCTATTTGTCGACAAGAGTGGTCATCGAGTACCAGTCGGATTTCTACCGTTCTTACATCAGCTGGATGAGGTTCATATGTACGCATGGGGAGCTGCTGCACTTGCCAATCAGTATAGACAGTTGGGAATTGCATCACGTATTGACTACAAACAAATAGATGGATGCCTCTCACTTGTGCAGGTTTGCTCGCTCTATATTATTTATACATTTTTTCATAACTTTAAAAAAGAATACATTTTTTTATTGAAGTCTTTATACGATTTCAGCTGTGGATCTACAAGCACTTTCCTGGTTTTGAATCATGGAACTTGTGAACCATACCAAGATCAAACTGCTCTACATCTTGCATACAGAAGTGCCCTGGACAATGTTCCTGCAAATGAAGTATGCCATCAAATTTATCACGCTTGTCTTTAAGATTTAAACTCTGTTAAAATTATTTACTTATGTTACTTACCTCTTATGTAATAGGTTATTTGGACACCATTTGTACAAAGAGCGGAGGAAGTAGTCCCCATTTCTCAATTTAGGGGAATTATTCATTGTTTAAAGATTACAGAGGCTTATATGCCAGACCGTGTTATGCGCTAGTTCGGATACTCCCAATTCATTCCTCAACCACTCATAACACCAATGCTTGTGCAAAGGCCACCACAACCGTCACTCTATCGATGTTCTTATCGTGCTGGAGTCTCATTCGAGAACTTTCAGAACGTTCGATGTAATTTCCATCTCCAAACACTTCGAGTGCATTACGGAACTGAAGCTCTTCCAGCGTACCAGGACTGGTTTCGCCCAAGGACGTATATGCAAGTGACACGCCAAGAATCATTTACTCGAAGAGAACATTATCGACCAGCCGACATGAATCCTACCGTGGTATGGTTCCTAAACATTCAATACATATACATACACGACGTTAGCATTTCATCAAATCCTTACTTTTTTGTGTCTTAAATTTGTAGAGGATACAATGGCTCGTGGCTAGAATTGCACGCATCACTAAGCCAAACAGACATTATATGAGCCTGTTTGGAATATCTGTTTAGATTTTGATCAGCAACCTAATGACTTATCTTAGCTCAGAAAGGTAATTAGTACTCTTGGTTCACTTGAACACTATAAAAGAGGAACTCACTAAGTATGATAGTCTAGCAAATCTTGTATAGGATGTTAGGTCTCGAAATGTAATTTTTATTTTCTGAAAAAGACCAAGAAGAAGGCATCCAGCAGGAAAAGTTCAACGGATTTGAAGATTTGAAGACTGCTCAAGATTGCTGAAGACAAGGGTTTTTCAGATACCTATGTCCAGATATCTTGAAGAAACAATTGTTTCGAAACACAAGTGTTGCAAAAGATATCTGATAATAAAAGGTTTCTGAGACGAGGAAAGTGCCCACAGATATCTACACTCAGATACCTTGGACATAAAATATGCTTCTGAAAAAGAAATATATAATAACAAGTTGTTTCAACAAAGTGGTATCTGGAGCTGTGATGATCTCTGGAAAAGAACGTGCAAAGCCTCAGAAAGCTTGCATAGTTCCGTTGGCACTACAGGAGAAAGTATAGTACAGTGCATTAAATGCGCGGACAGAAATGTCTGAACAAAAATGGTAGCTTCTGAAGAAGAAGACAAACCTGCAACAGTACTATACTCAGATATCAATAGTTTGAATTTGATTTAAGCCTAACGGATACTATTCAAACGACACTCAAATTCATCTATAAATATCAACACTTAGACTGCTTGAAAACACACACAACACAGAACTACATACTGAATATTCTCACAAGCTCTCTCAAGCAAACTACTTACCATCAAGCTTTCTGTTGCGACCAAAGCTCTTGATTCTAAGTAGCACAAAAGTTCTAAGTGTCCTGATCCTTAACGAGCATTATTATTTGTGAAAGAGTTGAACTAAGATTTCGTATCTGACTTTCATTCTCTTGAACACTTATCATAGGCTTGGGTCAGTAGAGAACAAGATACCATACATTGCAAAGTGTATTAAGTATACTTGATTCATAGAGCTATCTGAATAACTGAACAAGTTATTAAAGAAGCTCACCTGACAATTTACCTTAACCAACACCTTAAACGGCGTGTATTACAGGAAGTACTTAGTTTGGGTAACTAAGGAATAATTCCAAGGTTATTGAGCATAGGAAGTACTTAGTTTGGAAAACTAAGGAACAACTCAAAAGGTTTCTGAGTACATGAAGTACTTGGCTATGAAAGCCGGGGAATAACTCAGGGGGAACACTTGGTTGGGAACCTAGTGTATTTAGGAATCAAGAGAAGATATCTGTAAGGTTACCTCATTTATCTGTCTTAGTGGATTCTAGGTCTGAGAAAGGCCGAAGTGGATTAGTTGAAGGATTACGCCACCTTCAGATACCACTATAAAAAGATTTGTGTTATTTACTTTCTGCAGTTTATTACTTGCTTTACTTATCTTGCAAAGTACTTACACTCATCTTGCTGAGCACGTGCACTTATCATAGAAAAGTCTTCCGCTCTCTGAAATTATGTACCAGATATCTTCACAGATATCTGAGAAACTGTGTTTATCGACAAGTTTAAAAGACTATTCACCCCCCCCCCCACTCTAGTCTTTTACTTTGCCGTTATCTGGACCAACAAGTGGTATCAGAGTAGGAGGTTCTCAGGCCTTATGCACTGAACTTAGATCCTAGATAAGTGCCCACTAACTGCTTTTCACCTACACTTGATTTGTTTGTTTAGTGTGTTTGCTGCAGGATGTCTTTAAGTGACGCCCCAATTCTGAAGCCAGAGAATTATGAAAAATGGAAGAGCAACATGATGCTCCACCTAGAAGCCATCAGTGATGAAATGATCGAAGTAATAAAGAATGGCCCACTAGTCATTCAACAACTCAAGCAAGTCATAGAGGTTTCTATTGGTAGAGACAGAGAACAAAGCGATGGGTCTTTCTGCATGTATCGTCAACCGAAGGGGAGACCTACCAGTCAAGTTATTTACGAACCAAAGCCCAGAGAGCTCTGGACATCGGAAGATGCCAAGAGAAATCGACTGGATGGTCAGGCTTGTAATATCATCATATGTTCTACTCTAGAGCACATATAGTGTAAACTGTGGAGTGCAAAAACGGCGAAAGTGGCCTGGCAATTGATTGAAGAAATCTGTGCCGGCACTGACAAAACAAAGGAAAACAAGTTCGAAGTTTTGAAGCTCAAATTCCAAAACTTTAAACAAGGTCCCACTGAGACTCTTGAAGAACTAGATTTCCAGTTTACAACACTTATGAGTGACATGGCTGCACTTGGTGAGAGTAATAGATATACCCAGTCAGAAAAGATTAAGACTATTGTGAGAAGTCTAAATCATAACTGGGAACACACAAAGTTTTTCTACTTTAACCAAGGAATGCCAAATATCACTCCTGTGGAACTTTTCTCTCACCTTGCCACTGTTGACTATGAGACAACTCAGAGAGAACAAACAACTGAGAAATTGCAGAATGTTTCTCTAGTTGCTCAAGGAACTTCTGAAAAGAAGAAAGGCAATGAGGTGACTGAGGATGCTCTTGCTGTAAAGCAAATGGAAAAATATGTCAGTCGAGAAATTGAGAGACGAAAAGCCAAAGAGAAGTTGAAAAAGCATCTAGGCTCAAACTACCACCAGTACAAAAATATGCAAAGTTCGCTGAACAAGTCGGCTCAGAAAGCATCAAGTACTAAGGAAGCAGAAATCGAAAACAATATCTGTTTCAATTGTCAGAAACCTGGTCATTTCAAGAAGGATTGCCCTGCCTTCAACAAACTAAAGACAAGTGACAAGAAAGACAGAAGAATCTTCAAAAGAAGTCGGAGAGCTATGCTCACTGAAGAAAGGAAAAAGATTCAAATCCAACTGGATGCTCTAGATATTGAATCTGATTCTGAGGATGAGGATTCAGATGATTCCACACTGCCTTCCCCAGAAATGTGCGGTGTCTCTCATGAAGTAATTGACTTTGGTCAAAAGAAGAAAGAAGTGTGTGGAATGGTTGAAGAAATCTTTCCAGATATCTCCAACATTGAACCTTGTCTAATGGCTGATGAGGTAACACATACTTCCTGTTATACTTATGAAAGTGATGAAGAGGGAATCAAAGTTCTGGAAAAACTCAAAAGAGAAATTGATCTCTACGAAAGAGAATTTCTAATGATCCGAGCTAAAGCCGAGAACCTTGAAGAAGAAAAGAATTCTTTTGTAAAGGAAAATTCTCAAATAATCAAGATATCTGAGAAAAAGGATGCTGAAAATGCATTTCTCAAGGCTCAGATATCTGAGACCGTAAAGTCACATAAAGAATCAATGGCCAATCTTCAAAAGAAATGTGAAGATCTTCTTTCTGAGAATAAGGAACTCAAAAAGAAAGAACTATCTTTCAATCTTATGCCAAAGCTAGTGACACTCTTACTGAAGTACAATCTTATTTAAGAGATCCTTCAGAAAAGAGAGGACTTGGACACACACGCATAGCCCACCACTGCATAAGAGTAATGAAGGACGAACGTTTGTCGATTGCTCAAAGGTGATTCCCAAACAATCTATGATCGTCAGAAAGCTAAGATTGTTGACAAAGGAAAGGTAGTTGCGACCAAGCCTTTGTGGGAAAAACAAGTCCAAAGGAAAACTGTTGGAAATGTCTCTGAAAAGAAACATAGCACTGAGAAGTGTAATCACCCACAGTGCTATGTCTCCCAAAAAGGAAAAATTGCAGGAGCTGACAAATTTTCCTATGTCACGTTTTCTGGAAAGAAAATTGATCATCCAGAGACTAGCAAAGCTGCTGAGAAGAGATCTCAGACAGCATCAGGTGCTCGGAATGGTATTGGCTATAAAGCCATCGGGAAACAACTTGCTCGTGAATACAAACAAGAGCAAGAACGATGGTTAAAGGCTAGAATCACTCACAGCAATTATCAGAAGTGGAAGGCAAATCAAGCCACTGAAAATCTGAATACCAGGGCTAGAAGAAATCTGGCTAGGAAAGCTAAGTTTGCTAGGAAGCAGACTCAGAAACCTGACAGGTATCTGAAAGCACCAAATGGAGCACCAAGGAACATACCAAGGAAGAAAATAGTTCTTAACAACAATGATACTAATCATTTAACTAGGATTCCTCCTTATGTTCCTGTTAGACAAAAGAATGTTCCTAAGAAATTCATTCAAAAATGGATTCCTACTGGAAGATTCTTTAGTCCAGATGGTTCCATTGTTGGTATGAGAACCTAATCTCGCTTTCTGCTTTTGCGAGAACACTCTAAAGACTAATTCAAAGTGGCATTTTGATAGTGGATGTGGGAAGCACATGACAGGAGACAAAGCAAATCTGATTGACTACAAAAATTGCAATGATGGACCAATTATCAGGTTTGCTGGAGGAGATGAAAATCCAACCATAGGTTTTGGCAATTTGAAGTTTGGAGCCCTTACAATTTCTGAAGTACTTCATGTAAAGGGATTGAAATATAATCTCCTAAGCATGAGTCAACTAGTAGACAAAGGGTACACTGTCAAGATCAAGTCAAAACTATGTAAAGTGATTGACAATGAGTCAAAGCAGACAGTCTTGGTTGTAAGGCGTAAAGAAAATCTTTATGTTGCTGATTGGGCATCCGCCACAACCGAAGAATGACTCATGGTGAGTCAATTTGGCCACACTGAAGAAAATTAGTTATGGCATAAAAGAATGAGTCACTTGAATTTCAAAACTCTGAATAAGCTAGCCAAGAAAGAGTTGCTGGTTGGTTTACCCAAAATGGCATATAGAAAAGAAGGTGTATGCTCAGCTTGTCAAATGGGAAAACAATCCAAAACATCTTTCAAGTCTAAAACTAGACATTCCACTGCAAATGTTACATATGGATCTGTTTGAATCCTCAGTAACTAGTTATGCAGGAAAGAAGTATGGTCTGGTTGTTGTTGATGATTACTCAAGATTCACTTGGGTTGTCTTTCTCAAACACAAATCTGACGCAAGGGTTGAGATACCTAACTTGCTGAATAAGCTCGAAGTCATGAAAAATGACAAGGTATCTCAGAATCTGAATGCACTATGAGTTTGTGAACCAGTACATCAAAGAGATTTGTACTTGCAAATGTATACAACATCAACTATCTTCTGTAAGGACACCACAACAAAATGGTGTTGCTGAAAGAAAGAATAGGACCCTGAAAGAAGCAGCAAGAACAATGCTTGCTGACACTGAAATAAGTGAAATCTATTGGGTTGAAACTGTAAACACATCATACTCCACTTAGAATAGATGTCTGATTAACAAACACCATGACAAAACTCCTTACGAGCTTTTCAGTGGTAGACCCCCTAGTATCAAACATCTAAGGGTGTTTGGTTGCAGATGTTTCGTTCTTAACAATGGAAAAGAATACTTGAGAACATTTCAACCAAAGGTAGATGAAGGAGTATTTCTTGGTTATTCTCTGAATAGCCAAGCCTACAGAATCTACAGCAAAAGAACGCAAAAGATCGAAGAATCTATTCATGTAGTGTTCTATGAAGGAAACAAGAAAGTACTCTTGAATGATGATCTCTCAGATAGGTTCAAAGAACTAATGATTAAAGATTCTGAAAAAGGATCCTCAGAAGGAAACAATTCTATCATTCAAATAGAGGATGAGTCTGACGATGAAAAGCAACCTATGCTTAGTAACAACCAGATGACTCTAAGACATGATGAAGAATTTCCTATGAGAACTCCAGAAATGGAACAGGTTACTGAGAACCTTCATCATGAAGAGGTATCTGAAAACGAGATTGCTGAAATGCAAGTCCCAGATATCTCTAACACTGAAGAAGTGTCAGATATCCATGGCATTTCCCATATGTCAGATATCTCAGATACTGCACAAGTATCTCATCAAGATCATATTGATTCACATTCAAATCAAAATGATATTGATTCTGCTAGTTCAAAACCCATTATGAAATGGATAAGAAATCATCCTGCAAATTAAAGGATGTGATTGGTCCCATAGACTAAGGAGTTAGAACTAGAAGAGCAATCGCTGAAAATGCAAATTGTCTCTATGGATGTTTCATCTCAAACATTGAACCAAAGACTATAGAAGAAGCATTAAAAGATCAGGATTGGATCTCTGCAATGCAAGAAGAGTTGGATCAATTTGAGAGAAATAAAGTCTGGAAACTGGTTCCATTTGTTAACGGAATATCTGTAATCGGAATCAAGTGGGTTTTCAGAAACAAAATGAATGAGTCTGGTGAAATAACCAGAAACAAAGCTAGGTTGGTTGCCAAAGGATTCACCCAGACTGAAGGACTAGATTTTGATGAATCTTATGCACCAGTTGCAAGATTGGATGCTATAAGACTCTTCCTAGCCTTTGCAGCTCATAATGACTTTACAGTTTATCAAATGGATGTCAAGAGTGCATTTCTAAATGGTGAACTTGCTGAGGAAGTCTATGTTGAGCAACCACCAGGTTTTGAAGTTTCCTCAGAAAGTAGGATGGTCTATAAGCTACAGAAAGCTCTGTATGGGCTGAAACAAGCTCCCAGAGCATGGTATGATATACATTGGCCAAATACCTACTAAAAAGTGGTTTTAAGAAAGGAGATGTTGATAAAATACTCTTCACATTGAACCATGATGGGAAACTGCTTTTAGTTCAAGTTTATGTTGATGACATTATATTTGGATCTAAGGACAAGCAACTTTGTGAGGACTTTGCTGAACTCATGAAATGGAAATTCGAGATGAGCATGATGGGAGAATTGAATTACTTCCTAGGGCTGCAAGTCAAGCAACTCAATGATGGAATATTCATTAGTCAAACAAAGTATGCAAAAGACATGCTCAACAAGTTCAATCTAAAGCCTTCTGAAAAGAATGCTAAGATACCTATGAGCATTGGAACCAAAATGACCTATACTGAATCTGACAAGAGTGTTGAAGAACACAAGTATAGGAAATTGATTGGGTCTCTACTGTATTCAATATGCAGTTGGAGTGTGTGCTAGATTTCAGACAAATCCAATGCAATCACACTACAACATTGCTATGAAGATATTAAGGTATGTAAAGGGTACTGTAGAAGTTGGATTATGGTATCCAAAAAAAGTGGATTGAGTTTGGTTGGCTACTCAGATGCTGACTATGCTGGATCATTGCTTGATAGGAAAAGCACCTCAGGAACTTGTCAATTTCTTGGTGCCAGACTAATATCATGGTTCATCAAGAAACAAAACTCAATTGCTACATCTACCACAGAGGCTGAATATATTGCTGATGGGTGTTGTGCTTCATAGATATTGTGGATACAACAACAACTCAGAGACTATGGACTCAATGAAGAGAAAACTCCCATTTTCTGTGACAACACAAGTGCTATTGCCATAACTCAGAATCCTAAGTTTCATGCTAGAACAAAGCACATTGATGTTAGACACCAGTTCATCAGAGACCATGTTGAAAAAGGCAATATAGAGTTACTCAAGATTGGCACTGAAGACCAACTTGCAGATATCTTCACTAAGCCACTACAAGAAAGTAGATTCTTAGCCTTAAGACACAGTCTTGGACTAATGGAGCTACCTAAGAACTGAATAAGTTCAGATATCTGAAGAAGATATCGAAGGAGAGAGAAGAGAAATCTGGAATGGGTATCCAGAGAAGAGAAATCTGGAACGGGTATCCAGAGAAGAGGAATCTGGAACGGGTATCCAGAAACCAAGGGGTAAAATAACTATTTAAAGATCTCTGAGACGGGTACTCAGATATCTAGATCACTCAGTGAGGGGGGAACACAAAAGAGAATAGTACAACTGTCTACAGTTAACTACTATCTTGAAATTTGAATTATTTCTATCTTTGTGAAAAACTTTGAAAAGACAACAAGTATAAGATAGAATCGGATACAACAGTGTTCTCATTCACATAGAAACGTGACTCAGATAGCTAATAGCCAAAATTCATTAAATGGGCACAATTACAATTGTTGATTGTGATCATTGCTAAAGAACTAATGGTGACCCTTGATGAAATGGGCGATTGATCTTTACGGCAGAGATTAACTCTCAGTAAATAGTGGACTGTTGAAATTCAGACAGGGCCCACTATGCATTTAATGCCGAACAAGCTTTTACCCACGCCTGTCTGCAATACACAGATAACTACACACAAAATTAATTTGTATGTATGTGACTGTTGAGATTACATTGCTATATATATAGGATTTTGGCAAAAGAATTCACTTTCGCCTAATCCAACATTCCGACTTGCACAAGAATAGCAAATTTCTTTCTTCTATTTTCTCTGCAAATCTCTGCTCCCAAATTAGTTTTTCTGCAAAGAATCACTAATCTTTACTTTGGCTGGATTATTCGTAACTGCATATTTACAATATAGGCGTGGTGATAAATTGGACCTTTGATTAATTCACAGCCACCCATTAATAGTAATAGAACTCTCGGCGAAGTTTCCTACAAACTTTTCCAATGCAAATATTTTCTATTTACCATTTTTTCCATAGCTAGCATATCCACATAATTATAGATAGGGGTGGGGTGAAATGCCACTCGAACCCAGAGCTAGCTGGTTCTCGCTTTTGGCATAGCGGGCCCCCAGTGGGAGGCTCGCACGACGGGCTATTAGCTCAGTGGTAGAGCGCTCCCCTGATAATTGCGTCGTTGTGCCTGGGCTGAAATATACTCCTGAAAAATAAGTGGATATAGAAAGTCCTGTTGTCGAGATCTCTCTAACTGTAAATCTCTTTGGATTTCCTCCATTTGAAATTCGATTGGAATCAAACGACCTTGATGTTGATAAATTCGCGAGTCTAGAAATTCATTTCGGCCAATTGAACTTTCTCAAACTGTTTCTTTTTAAGAACCAAAAAGATTTGTGCCAAAACAACAGATCCCAAGAAGAACAAAAGACCTTGTCCACGGACCTTCGAAAAACTCACGCTATATAAAGAGATGGCCCCCAAACGATCAACTACCCAGAAATCCCAAAATACTACCACTGGTATTGCTAAAAATCAAGCACCAAAGTTGGTAGTTATTAACAATCGATTGGTAGGGAACTTCAATCCCGATCATTGGACTTCAAATCACAGAATGATTTGGGGTGGTGCCATGATTGAGGAGTACCTGACGGCTGCTATTAAAAGTCAAGTCGACAGGAAGTTAATCCTTGACATGCTTGAAAAGGCACAAATCAAAGGTTTTTTATCTGCTGTTCCCAGTGGAGTCTCTTCACTGGATGTACTGGAATTTTACGACAACTCCAGGATTATATCCTATATTACAGAAGGCACTGCAATAGTGTCTATAAAAACGTCAGTCCAAGGAAAGAAAATCCTTCTGGATTCAACAACTTTCTGCAAGTTGTTTGATCTTCAAAATCTTGGAAAGGATTTTGAAATAGACACCAAGGATGATGATCTCCTTGAAGGTGTAAAACAATTGTACAGTGATGTGTGTGATCTTGAAAAATCAGATACACCCACTGATTTCAAGCTTGCTGACATCAGAACCAAACATCTGCTGGTTCACTGGGATGTATTGGCATGCATTCTTCACAGATGCTTTGATGGTCTACAAGGAGGTGCTGACCAGATAAGCCAAGAACGTTGGATGATGATGTTCTTGTTGCAACAACAAGACAAAAGGCTGAAAAACCCTTTCAATTGGGGAAAGTACGCCTTCATGAAATTTGTGAAGAAAATTCAAAGCTTTGAGCCTACAATCGCTAAAGGACTTGCTGAGCCAAAGACCACAGTAAGCTATGGTCTAAAGATATGCTACTTGCTGGAAAAGCTTGGCATTGAGCTCAGAGAGAAGGCAGACATAGTCAACAGTAACCTACTCTACAAGTATGAGTATACAAACATGATGAAAAAGGTTACTGGATCTCAGAAAGGTTCTAAGAAGCGAAAGACTAAAGAGGTATCTGAGGGAAAAGTTGCGACCAAGAAGCCCAGAACTTCACGGAAGAAGTCTGCTGGCAAATTAGAAGGCACACCCATTGAGGTTGTCGATTCCCAGATACCTGCCGTCGCTGTAGATGAACTCATCAATGCAGATGAACTCATCAATGCTGCGAAAGAGGTATAGACTACTAAACAAGTAGACTCAGCAAGAGAAAGTGCTTTCAGAAATGTTAAGACTATTGCCGAAAGCCTTGCTGATGAACTCATCAATGCTGCTAAAGAAAGTAGTGACAGATACCAAGCCCTATCTGCAGAAACCGCAGAATTATGGACTAATCAGTTCCCAATGCTGATGAGAGCTCTGGTGATGAAGATGATGAATTAGTCATCTCTCAAGTCCTAGAAAAATCAAAAAGGGCTAAGGTTACTGAAAAGGTAACTGGTGTAGAGGTATCTGAAGAAGAACCTACACCACAGGTTGCTGAACAAGCACCTGTTTCAAAGGTTGCTGAAGAAGCAACTTAGTCCAAGGTAACTGGACAAATTACACCATCAGAGCAAGAAAGACTAAAGCATATTGAAGATGCTCTGATGAGTGATAACTTAGTGTCAGAGGATACTGCCATTGCCTCAACACTCAACAGTCTGTCTCAAGCACAACAACCACAACAGCCAGATAAGGATACTGCTGAAATGGTACTTGAGCTGCAGATACCAGCATCTTTCATTGCTGAAGAAAATCCTGCAAAAGAGCAGGTTCCCCAACTCAATGAGAGGGATCAAAATGAGACATCTGCTCAGAATGATCAACTAGTGGAGGCAACTGAGTTGCATACTCAGGCAAGGTCTGAAGTACCTGAAACATCAAACAAAGAAGATGAAATGGAACAACAAGACCAACGCATAGAAGGGTCACAAGTTTCAGAGACCAATCAGCCTGACATTGCTCAAGTATCTGAATGGTTTAACTCTCTACTTGTGATATTTTGTGCCACATAATCTTGTTATTTAATAGAATTTCTTTGTTACAGGCTGAATTAGAAACACGAGAACAAGAGGAAGCTGAGAAGCTTGCCTCAGAAACTGAGAATGAGGCTTCCACACCCTTACAACTTAAGGAATCTGAGCCTGTGCTACAGGTGATAGAGAGTTCCTTAAGATATAATTTTTCAGATATTCGTTGATACACTTGACTAATAAGTGTTTGTTTCTAATAGGCTCCAACTGAGAAGAAAAATGAAGAGACTGAAAAGTCTATCTCTTCAGAGAAGAATCCAGAGGCTTCCAAGGCCTCTGAGGAACAAGTATCTGAACCTTCTCTAGAGAAGGTATTTCAATCAGATATTTCCACTCCTCAAAGAATAATCTCTGATCATTTTTTTTTTTTGACTAACACATTCTACTTAACAGGTTCAAAAAGAAGTAGAAGTTGTTGAGGAGTTGCCCACTCAATCTTCACAACATATGGAAATTGATGAGGCATCAAGGCCTTCATCACAAGAAAAGATTCCAGAAACTGCACAAGTTTCTGTGAGACAAACATCTGAGCCTCCAACAGAGGAAATTGACATCTCAGATATATGATTTGTCAATAAAAATTTTCTTGATAAAATTTCCTAAGTGTTATGTTTTTAATTCTCAGGTTCTAGCAAAAAGAAAGGTTGATGAGGACCAGACTTCCAAGTCTCCACCTCACAACAAGATATCTGAGGCAACCCCTGTCTCAGTAGTACAAGTCTCTGAGCCTGATTTACTCATTCAGGTAACTCAGAAACCTAACTACACTTGTACTCAGATATCTACACAAGTTTTGAATATAACTCAGAACTATTTCTTTCAGGCTCAAACAAGTGCCACGAAGGTCCCTGATGATGCAAAAAAGGACCTACTTCCCTTCTTCAAAGCTCATACCCTGCCAAAGCACATTCAATGCTTCAAGAAATGGCAGAGGTTAAGGTGCTCTGATCTCTCTGAAATATTGAGAATCACAGATCAGCCTACGAGACGAGCACGGGCTCTTGATTTGGAGAACTACATCCATGCAATGTTCCCCATGGAACAGTATCAAGTTGCGACTTTATTACATAAGGATTTCTCCAGAGAAGTGGCACACAAGTTGATTCAAGCCTTCAATCAGGCTGATGGTCAGACAAGATTGTAGATGGCATTCAAGCCAGTCCTGCCCCAGACACTACAATTTATTCCTTCTGAGCAAGAGGAGGTTAATGGGCAGAAGATCACTATTCCTGAAGTGATTAATCTTGTATCTGAAGATGATGAGGAGGAAGAAATAGATGAGAATAACTTTGATGAACCTCCCTCTGTCCATCACAAAAAGGATGATGATGATAAGGATGATGATGATGCCCCTGCACCAGGGACGGGAGGGATTCCACAAGGACATATTGCCTCAGCTGCTGAAAAGCACATTGAGAGGACATCACAACAATCCCCTCAGAAATCTAATCATCCAACTCCCCAACACAAAAATACTACTGAACAAGTATTGAGCACTCTGAAGGAACAACTCAGAAATATCAGATGCACAAGCCAGAGTTGCTCAACTCAAACAACTGTTGGAGGAAGAACAACAGCTACATCTTCAACTGGAAGAAAAGATAGCTGAATCCAAAGCAAAGCTCCAGAAGATTGAAGATCAAATAATCAAGGAAATGGAAGCTTATGCTGAAATGAAAGAACTCCAGCTTGCTATTCAGGAAATTGCTGAGGAATTAGATACTGAGCAAGTATCTAGTGACAAGCATGATGCTAAGGCTGCATTCCAAAAAGATGTACCATCCTCCTCACTAAAAGGAAAGAAACCCATCTCTGAGATGGTTGCTGGACTAGAAAACATTGATGAAAATGTCCAAGAGGATGAAGATCACTGGACTGATATCTCAGATGATGAAGAAGACAAGACATTGGCAGAACACCGCAATGAACATTTAGCGGTTTCTCATTTGAAAAGGAAGCTGATTGCTCCTGAAATATTCAGCAAGCTGCCAAATGTCAACTCCAATGAATACATGAACATATATCAAGTACTGGCTAAATTGAAAAAGGAGTTGTTTTCTCAAGATAAAGCCGCCACCGCGTCAGTCCCTGTAGAATTGAAAACTTTCACTGAGCTCATCACTCAGAGAACAACCAGTCTGATCATTTCTCAGAAAGATCTAGGCATGGTTAGGGATGATGACCAAAACTTGGCTGCAAAAGCCTTTGAAGAGGCGTGCTATGTCTTTGGAAAAGCATATCTTTGTTCAAGGCCCATCGGCGTAGCTTCTCGATAAGGATACTGGTCTTATCAAACAAAATCAGGAGCTCAAGGCCGATCTGGAAAAGTTGGTTGTTGCTTACAACTATCTGCAAGGCAACTTCAACTCCCTTTCAGAATCCTTTGTGATTCTTAGTCATTCAACAATGACTAAGGGGGAAGAATATCAAGATGCTCAGAGAGGAAGAGGAAGAGGAAACAAAAGAAAATCTGAACAACCACCTCGCCCTCCTCAAGTCAGACTGCTCTACAGATAGTAGCCACCACTCAACTTCCTGAACAAGGAATGACAATAAGGGCCAGAGCACAGAAACCTCCAAGGAATACCAAGGCTCCAAGGAGAAGACAAGTAAAAGGGATTGATGAATCTTCTGAAGAAGAAGAAGAAGGCCAAATCAAATCCCTGGGCAATGAAGAAGGCTGCAAAAGTCTCACAAGAATTGATCTTGATGATGATGATGAAGAGACTGATGAAGATGAAGCTCCTCTTCATAGAAAAAGGAAAATTGATAGCCTAACTGAGCCCATAGCTGCAAAGCCTTTGGCAGCTAAAACACCCTCTGGAAATACCAAGTCTATCCAGGTTGGTTCTTCAAGCATTACCCCAAAGGAGAATTCAAGACAAAGGAGGAACAGACTGAGAGCTGAACAAAGACAACTTCAACTACCACTCCGGCCTGAAGAAGCCAAGATTGAGTATGTGAAGACCAACAGTGACTCCTCTGTCTACAGGTGCATTAATCAGAAGAATGGCTACTGGATTCTGGAACTTAAGCATCTACTGGTAAACTCAAAATTTTCTGAACCAATCCATAAACAGCTCATGGCATGGAGAAAAGACAAGCCAATCTTGATTAACACCAACCACATCAAAGCCTGGTTGGATTTTGAAGTAATCAAGAGAATAGAAGCCATGAAGAAGGACCTCTCTGATGTATGTCCTTATGGAAAGCCAGGTGATGTGCACAGAATTCCCAACATTATTGGAACATGCATAAGAGAAAGACTTGCTGTGGAACCCTATGAGTCCTTCTACTTAACTGAAGATCAATACAAGGGTGACATCAGATATCTGAAGATCATTTATGAATACTTCAAGCTATCAGATATCAGAATTGAGCATGCCTGGAAATGGGGAAAGTATTTGTGGGTCAAGCACTTTATCAAGGAAAATCCTACCAAAACCTACAAGGAAGTCTGTGGATTTGCCAGAGACACATAGATGATTGTCAGAACTCTTCTCTATGACTACTCTGATGATATCAAAAGGTTTGGTGATAGGAAATTTGAAGATTGACCCATGGAACTGTTTTTGAAGACTTGAAGTGTTGAAGACTAGTTTATTAGGATGTCTAGTTGGAGCTTGGCTACTCCTGTTGTCCTAATTTACTAGGTATTTTTGTATCTTACTGACTGAGCTAAATCGTATTATGTACTAAAGTTATCTGTAAACTTTCTCTGTAACATATCTGATGAACTTACTCTCAGATATCTTTCTCTATAAAAGATAACTTGTCAGCAAACATCACACCTTGTAATTTGGTTGATGCTTACTTTTTGCACTTAATTATATGAATTGAAAAATCATTTCAAATGATTATGTAATGGATTGTTTGCTCATCCAGATTTGTAATAGGTCAGATAGTCATCGTTGACTGATCAAAATGGGGGAAATTTATTAGGAATATCTGTTTAGATTTTGAGCAGCAACCTAATGACTTATATTAGCTCAGAAAGGTGATTAGTACTCTTGGTTCACTTGAACACTGTAAAAGAAGAACTCACTAAGTATGATAGTCTAGCAAATCTTGTATAGGATGTTAGGTCTCGAAATGTAATTTTTATTTTCTGAAGAAGACCAAGAAGAAGGCATCCAGCAGGAAAAGTTCAACGGATTTGAAGATTCGAAGACTGCTCAAGATTGCTAAAGACAAGGGTTTTTCAGATACCTATGTCCAGATATCTTGAAGAAACAAGTGTTTCAAAACACAAGTGTTGCAAAAGATATCTGAGAATAAAAGGTTTCTGAACGAGGAAAGTGCCCCCAGATATCTACACTTAAATACCTTGGACATAAAATATGCTTCTGAAAAAGAAATATATAATAACAAGTTGTTTCAACAAAGTGGTATCTGGAGCAGTGATGATCTCTGGAAAAGAACATGCAAAGCCTCAGAAAGCTTGCATAGTTCCGTTGGCACTACAGGATAAAGTATAGTACAGTGCATTAAATGCGCGGACAGAAATGTCTGAACAAAAATGGTAGCTTCTGAAGAAGAAGACAAACCTGCAACAGTACTATACTCAGATATCAATAGTTTGAATTTGATTTAAGCCTAACGGATACTATTCAAACGGCACTCAAATTCATCTATAAATATCAACACTTAGACTGCTTGAGAACACACACAACACAGAACTACATACTGAATATTCTCACAAGCTCTCTCAAGCAAACTACTTACCATCAAGCTTTCTGTTGCGACCAAAGCTCTTGATTCTAAGTAGCACAAAAGTTCTAAGTGTCCTGATCCTTAACGAGCATTGTTATTTGTGAAAGAGTTGAACTAAGATTTCGTATCTAAGTTTCATTCTCTTGAACACTTATCATAGGCTTGGGTCAGTAGAGAACAAGATACCATACATTGCAAAGTGTATTAAGTATACTTGATTCATAGAGCTATCTGAATAACTGAACAAGTTATTAAAGAAGCTCACCTGACAATTTACCTTAACTAACACCTTAAACGGCGTGGAGTACAGGAAGTACTTAGTTTGGGAAACTAAGGAATAACTCCAAGGTTATTGAGCATAGGAAGTACTTAGTTTGGGAAACTAAGGAACAACTCAAAAGGTTTCTGAGTACAGGAAGTACTTGGCTGTGAAAGCCGGGGAATAACTCAGGGGGAACACTTGGTTGGGAACCTAGTGTATTTAGGAATCAAGAGAAGATATCTGTAAGGTTACCTCATTTATCTGTCTTAGTGGATTCTAGGTCTGAGAAAGGCCGAAGTGGATTAGTTGAAGGATTACGCCACCTTCAGATACCACTATAAAAAGATTTGTGTTATTTACTTTCTGCAGTTTATTACTTGCTTTACATATCTTGCAAAGTACTTACACTCATCTTGCTGAGCACGTGCACTTATCACAGAAAAGTCTTCCGCTCTATGAAATTAAGTACCAGATATCTTCACAGATATCTGAGAAACTGTGTTTATCGACAAAAGTTTTAAAAGACTATTCACCCCCCCCCCCCCAAGTCTTTTACTTTGCCGTTATCTGGACCAACAGAGCCAAAAAGACGTATTCGACATTGTCGATGAAATTTGTGAACACTTTCAAGATGTTATTCCATTACCTAGTTAATAGTCATGGCATGTAATATTTTCTATTCAAGTTCGTCCCTGTTCAAGTTGTAACCTTTTATTCAGAAGCATTTCGATTCAAGTTCGAATTAAAGATAAAGTTGCGAATTCAAAATAAATAAATTTAAAATTTTAAAAAAATTTGCCGGTCAAACTCGGCATTTTTTTTATTTTTAATTTTATTTTTCAATTTCTATATATATTTCCCAATTTTTTTCACTTTTCACAAAAAAAAAAATTTGTGAAAAATTTTCGATGTTTTTTGTTGTAATTTGTATTCAATCGTGCATGTTAATGTTATGGTGTTTGTGTAAACGAGTTATTTCGATTTTACGTTAATTTTGTAAGTTTTTTTGAGTTAAGGGTATTTTAGGTAAGTACGCAAATATTTGGTGTTGCGTTTATACATACATATATATATATATATATATATATATATTTAATGGGATTTCTATTGTTGGGATAATAAAATTCCCTTTCTCTTAGGAGTGCTATTCCCCATTCTTCCGAAGATATAATCTTTTTAATATAAATTTTGCTAAAGTTATAAACTTCTTTTTATGTCCCTGAGGAGAAGTGTGTTATCTCACAAGAACCTGTATTTGATAAAATATTTTCATAAAAGGATCTTGTTTTATAAGATCCTATGGCATATGATGCCCTATCCAAATACCTTGCCATCAAGGTCCAGGGGTTGTTTGCCCATCGCTTATCCCTGTTTTCCAGTAGAAGTATTACTTCTTGATGTCGATTTTCGATGTAGTCAATCTGACTTTCCTCAGATTCTTCTGCTACTATTTTAGCAAAAGATGGAATCTTTCCTTCCTTTTTTCTTTTATACTAAAGAAATTCTTGGTATTCTGCCTAGCTTTGAGCTCCAGAACTCTGTGACGAATCCATAGCTATAAGCTTTTGTTTGCCAAATTGGGCCAATATTCTTTCTGGTCCCCTTCCTCCTCTTCGTCTACTTGTACTAAGAGCAGTTTCCCATCATGGTTCAATGTAAAGAGAGTTTTGTCAACTTCTCCTTTCTTGAATCCACTTCCCAGCAAGTACTTAGCCAATGTGTCATACCATGCTCTTGGAGCTTGTTTAAGATAATATAGAGCTTTCTGAAACTTATAGACCATCTTGCTTCTGTGAAAACTTCAAAACCAGGTGGTTGCTTAACATAGACTTCCTCAGCAAGTTCACCATTTAGGAATGCACTCTTGACATCCATTTGGTAAACTTTAAAGTCATTATGTGCTGCAAAGGCTAGAAATAGTCTAATTGCATCCAATCTTGCAACTTTAGCATATGACTTATCAAAATCTAGTCCTTTAGTCTGGGTGAATCCCTTGGCAACCAACCTTACTTTGTTTCTAGTTATTTCACCAGATTCATTCATCTTGTTTCTGAAAACCCACTTAGTTCCTATGACAGATATTCCATCAGTGTAGGGAACTAGTTTCCAGACTTTGTTTCTCTCAAGTTGATCCAACTCTTCTTGCATTGCTGAGATCTAATCTTGGTCTCTTAATGCTTCTTCATTGGTCTTTGGTTCAATGTCTGAGATGAAACATCCATAGAGAGAATTTGCATTTTCAGCAATTGGTCTCCTAGTTCTTAACCCTTGGTCTAACGGATTTATCACATCCTTTGCAGGATGATCTCTTATCCATTTCATAATGGGTTTAGAACAAGTAGGATCATTTTCATTTCTGTATCATTATGATCATGATAAGATACTTGTTCAGTATCTGAGATATCTGGCACTTGTGATGTGCTTGGGATATCTGACAATTGTTCAATGTCCTGGGTATCTAAGACAGGATTCACAGCAACCTCCTGCTCAGAGACCTCTTCATAATGAAGATTCTCAGTGGCTTGATCCATTTCTGGATTTCTCATAAGAAACTCTTCATCATGTCTTAGAGTCATCTGGTTGTTACCTGGCAAAGATTGCCTTTCTTCGTCAGACTCATCCTCTAAGTTAATCACATAATTATTTACCTGTGGAGATTCTTGTTCAGAATCCTTTATCATAAGTTCTTTGAACCTCTATGAGAGTTCTTCATTCATGGGTACTTTCTTGTTTCCATCATAGAATACTACATGGATAGATTCTTCAATCTTTTGTGTCCTTTTGTTGTAGATTTTGTAAACTTTTCTATTCATTGAATAACCAAGAAATACACATTCATCTACCTTTGGTTGAAGTGTTCTAAGATATTCTTTTCCATTGTCAACTAGGGGGTCTACCAAACAATAACTCATAAGGAGTCTTATCATGGTGTTTGTTGATCAAACATCTATTTTGAGTGTAGCATGCTGTATTTACAGTTTCAACCCAATAGATTTCACTTATTTAAGTGTCAGCAAGCATTGTTCTTGCTGCCTCTTTTAGGGTCCTATTCTTCCTTTCAGCAACACCATTTTGTTATGGTGTCCTTACTGAAGATAATTGATGTTGTATACCTTTGTACGCACAAAACTCTTTTTATTTACTGGTTCCCAAACTCAGTACCATAGTCTGTTCTGATCACAGATACCTTCTCGTTTTTTCATCACTTCAAGCTTATTCAGCAGGCTTGGTATCTCGACCCTTGCGTCAGATTTCTGTTTGAGAAAAACAACCCAAGTGAATCTTGAGTAGTCATCTACAACAACCAGACCATACTTCTTTCCTGCATAACTGGTTACTGAGGACTCAAAGAGATCCATATGTAACAGTTGCAGTGGCCTCACACTGGAATGTTTAGTTTTAGACTTGAAAGATGTCTTGGCTTGTTTCCCTAATTGGCAAGCTGAGCATGCACCATCTTTTCTATATGCCATCTTAGGTAATCCAACAGCTAATTCTTTCCTGGCTAGCTTATTTAGAGTTTTGAAATTCAAGTTACTCATCCTTTTGTGCCATAGCCAATTTTCTTCAGTGTAGCCAGATTGACTCACCACGAGGCATTCTTCGGTTATGGCGGATGCCCAGTCAGCAACGTAGAGACTTCCTTTCCGCCTAGCAACCATGACTACCTACTTTGACTCATTCTCAATTAGTTTACAGAATTTGGATTTGATCTTCACTGAGAACCCCTTGTCAGGAAATTGTCTCATGCTAAGGAGATTATATTTCAATCCCTCTACATGTAGTACTCCAGTGATTGTGAGGGCTTCAATTTTAGATCTCCAAATCCTACAGTTGGATTCACTTCGAACTCCTCCGGCAAATCTGATATCTGATCCTGTATCACATACTCTATAGTCAACCAGATTTGCTTTGTCTCATGTCATGTGCTTTCCACATCCACTATCAAAATGCCACGTTGGATTCTTCTTTAGAGTGTTCTGCTCAAAATAGGAAACATGGAGTTAGGTTCGCATTCCAACAATGGAACCATGTAGACTAAAGTATCACCCAGTAGGAATCCATTTTTGAATGAATTTCTTAGAGACATGCTTTTGTCTAGCAGGAACATAAGGAGGAATTCTAGATAAATGACTAGTATCATTATTATCAAGAACTATTTTCCTTCTTGGTGTGTTCCTTGGTGCTCCTCGTGGTGCTTTCAGATACCTGTCAGGTTGCTGAGTCTACTTTCCAGCGAACTTAGCTTTCCTAGCTTGTTAGATTTCTTCGAGCCCTGGCATTTAGATTGCTTGTTGTTTGTTCTTTCTTCTGATGAGACGATAATTTAGAGTCTCATTTGGTCTAATTTACCGTTATTTGTTAGTCTTTGTTTATAGTTTTTAAGTGTTTTTTGTGCGTTTTTACAATTGGTGTTTTTGTTTGTGTTTTGCAGATTTTCGTATTTTTAGGTGAAAACCGGAGTGAAAACGATGGTTCTAGAGCCATGAAATTGGAGTAAAACAGCAAAAACAGAAGTGGATTCGGAGTTCGGACCAAGATTTGAGAGCCGTTTTAGCGAAACTTGCAAAAGTGTAACTTTAGGGAGCAGTCTAGCCATTTTGACCATAACTCTCTCATACAATGTCCAATTGACCTGATTTTAGTGGCCACACAAAGATAATTCAATGTGCTACAAATTTCGTTTTGTAAACGTGAGAAAATTCCTTCTGCAAAAAAAGTTACGTGCGTTTGAATCTGGCTGGAAAAAACATTCTCTCTGCGGCGAGGAGTTTTTCTCCCAGCTGCGAGAAGTTACGAGGAGTTTTCTGGGCGACTTCTGGCCGAATTCTGGACGGATTTTCTTCGTTTTTTCTCCTATAAATAGATTTCTGTCACCATAACTTCGGGGAAAACTTATTCTAAACTCTATTTGGGGACCGAGAACCCTAGTTTATCATGTTTTGATCTTGGAGCTTGGTTTTTCTGTTGTAACGAACCATCGACATCGAATTCTTAGTAAGTTTGATAATTCTCTATTGCTTCCATACAATTGTGCTTGATTCATC
Source organism: Plantago major (assembly GCA_026545765.1). NCBI lineage: Eukaryota > Viridiplantae > Streptophyta > Magnoliopsida > Lamiales > Plantaginaceae > Plantago > Plantago major. The sequence goes on along the minus strand of CM048844.1, from coordinate 67,242,493 downwards.
TGTCGAATTGTATGCCCTTGCTTGCGATTATCATTATGTTTATGCTTTGCGTATCCAAGATTATGAATTCTTCGTCTTTGCTTCAAGTATGAGTAGCTAAACCTCTCCAGGACTCGGTAGTTATGTGATGGTTATGCAGATTCGTATCTAGGGTTTATCTTCATTCATAAAGGTTCGTCTAGTTTGATATTCTCATAACACCTTCAATCCAATACACTAGTTTAAAACCATCTAAATCGTTTTGGTTAAGAATTGTCGGTCTGACAAACCTGACGATTTCTCTAGTTTAAAATCTTCGAAAAACAACTTGGTTGAGTTGGATTGATTGCTTTCTGTACACCGACCGTGTGACAATATGAATGATTGCCCTAGTTCTAATTAGCATAACCGGATCATCGCTACCGTGTTCGCTCTTCTCTCCATTGGTTTTCACCAGCTAGTTTTCTTTTGTTTTTCCTGTGTTAGGTTTAGTTTGGGTAAAAATACAAACTTTCAATTCTTGTTTTCTGCAAACATCTCTGTAATTGCTCTGCATCACTATAGTGGCTTAATTAGCTCCTTAGCGAATGATTCTGTGGTTTAGCTTTGTCTGTCTATAACAACTGCTTTACTACTTGGTTTTCTAAGTAATAATTTGAGCATATCAAATTTGGCACCGCTGCCGGGGAGTTAACTCCCTCTATAGTGTTTAGGAGTATTTTACGTATTCTTTTGTTTGTTTATAGTTTTTATTTGTTTAGCTAGTTTTTGTTTTTTGTCGGAACTACTCGTGGTTTCCTGTCTTTATGTGTGTAGGAACTTATGACAACCGAGAAGTCATACAAATCCCCAATTATAAAATAAAAACCCTATGGAGAATGGCTGAAGGAAAAAGCACAGATCCGCCAAATAGAGAGGGAAGTACTTTGCAGCTTTCGACAGTTTTCTGGAGAAAGATTTGACGAAGCATGGTTTCGATTTCTAGAGCTGGACGAAAAGTGCATATATGCTGGGTTGGAGCTTGAGGAATGGATATGATGTTTCTATTGGGGATTAACCGAGAGTTGTAGAGTGATGTTAGATAAAGCTGCAAGACAACCCATAGATGAGTTTGAACTTGGACAATTCTTTGAGTTTATCGATGTGCAGGTTTGTATTTATAAAGAGAGGTTGTGGCATGAGAACATCGAGTGTGAGAAGACAAACCGCCTTGCTGAGCTAACTTTCGAATCTGTCCCTACAGAACAAGAAGAAATACATTCTACTCCGTTACCTGCTTGTGATTCGCACGTCTTAGTTCCATCACAAACATTGGACTGCCCAGGGAGTTTTGACCCAATTTCTCGTTTTTATTTTCCCTCTGATTCCCACAATTATTTTTTAGTTTTTGAATTTTCTGATTTGTTTAATTTTAGTTTGCAGGGAATCATGGAATTGTTAGAAAACTTGAGGAGAGGAGCTAAAAATGGCTCCCAAAATATTGTGTATACCGGGAATGATGCAAGGGATTCATTCCCATTTGATAATGGATAACACCATTTCTCAAAAGTCGAGCCAATGACTATAATAAAAGGTGCTTCCTGGGAGGCAACCCAGGGGTACGTTTTCTTTAATTTTTTCTATTTTATTTTTTAGGTAGGAATAAAGGGCGTCTCTTTTGCCTTCTCTTGTCTTACACCTATTACATGACTGCAATATGTTTTTCCTTCAGTTGCTTAAACTTAAAACTCGAGACGAGCTAAAGTTTAGGTTTGGGGAGGGATTTTATGTGTTTTGTGTTTGTTTTTATTACTTTCATAGTAGTGGTCGGTGAGTCACATAGGATTGCATATCTTTTTGCGACCTGTGTGCCTTATTTGTCTACGTGGGGTGGTATGTTAGCCACTTTTATGTGCTTATTTTTTTTCAGTTTATGTTTGTGTCTTAACTTTTTAGATAGAGTCTTTTGGCCTGCATTTTTGGCCTATTTTCAAAATTTTTGTGGTGAGTCTGAGTTATCTTCCAAGTCGAACGTCCATTGTAGGTGATAAATTTACTTGATGCTTATGTTTTATATGATAATTAGCTGGAAGTAGTGTAGTAGGTTTAAAATGCTACAAGTCTGTTTCTCTTGTAAATTATAAGTCTGTGTAGCTCTTTAGTCCAAAAAGCCTGTGAGAAGCCTTGGGCCGACGAAAAAATATTGTACCGGCAATTGTATTGTGTGATTCCTAGGATGTGCAAGTTTTTTACGAATTACTTGCGCCTTTTCATACTTATGTGTACTCAGTTTCGTTGGGAATGACGAACGACATGCTTATTTCTATGGGTTTTTCTCCTCCAAACCCGTCCTAAGGAACAGGTTTGGGGAGGAGACTCTCTACCTTTGCGACTTTTTACTTGAGTTGTTTATGCATATTTGCTAAGAGTCTGTTTTTTGCTTCCCAAAGCTATCTGAATTTGAATCTCAGGGTGGATCTGTGATCTTAATTGATCACCGTTAGTCGTGTTAGGCGTGTTCCAAATACTACCACATACCAGCGTGGCTGGAAAGCTACATGTCCATGAGGTTGATGGCACGTATACCAAACTGACACGCTCAAAAGTGCGGACTTTTGATAAAATATACACCTGCAAAAGATTGAGATAAAAAGAGCCCAATGAGGCCATGCATTGAACATACAGTACAATCGTGGTTGAATTTTGAAATGAATGACTTGAATAAGGGGAGCAGCATCTGTCCTTGATTTTTTGAAATTTAAGTCGCCTGCCAAAAGTCTCTTTCGACCTGATGAGACGAGTACAATAGCATAAGATAGTCTAAGGCAACTTTGTGACGAAAGTCGCCTTCCTAGTTTACTTTTAAGCTATAACATTTTTGGACACTTCCAACAGAGTGAGAGTTACATTACAATCACCTGTGAGGGACTAGCGAGCTAGACTTAAGTGTTATTTACTTGAGAAACGATCTTGATTGATTTTCCGTGTACTATTCTGCCAAGGTTAGTTTGAGTACAAAACTTTTGCATCTTGTGAATTTAATGTTTACAATGGTAGATTCGGTCACTTGGAAATTCGACACTTTTGTTTCTTATTTGTTTGTTTTGTGGTTTAGAGTCTAGTTTTGTCTAGGTTTGTTTGTTTGCTTGAGGACAAGCAAATGTTCGGTTTGGGGAGTTTGATGAGACGATAATTTAGAGTCTCATTTGGTCTATTTTACCGTTCTTTGTTAGTCTTTGTTTATAGTTTTTAAGTGTTTTTTTGTGCGTTTTTACGTTTGGTGTTTTGCAGATTTTCGTGTTTTTAGGTGAAAACCGGAGTGAAAACGATGGTTCTAGACCATGAAATTGGAGTAAAACGGCAAAAACGGAAGTCGATTCAGAGTTCGGATGAAGATTTGAGAGCCGTTTTAGCGAAACATGCAAAAATGTAACTTTAAGGAGCAGTCTAGCCATATTTGCCATACCTCTCTCATACGATGTCCGATTGACCAGATTTTAGTGGCCTCGCATAGAAAATTCAAAGAGCTATAACTTTTGTTTTTGAAGCGTAGAAAATTCCTTCTGTAGAACAAGTTACGAGCATTTGAATCTGGCTGGAAAAAACATTCTCGCCGCGTCGAGGAATTTTTCTTGCAGATGCGAGAAGTTACTAGGAGTTTTCTGGGCGACTTCTGGCCGAATTCTGGACGGATTTTCTTCATTTTTTCTCTTATAAATAGGTTTCTTTCACCATAACTTCGGGGAGAACTTATTCTAAACTCTATTTGGGGACCGAGAACCCTAATTTATCATCTTTTGAAATTGGAGCTTGGTTTTTCTCTTGTAACGAACCATAGACATCGAATTCTTAATAAGTTTGATAATTCTTTATTGCTTCCATACAATTGTGCTTGACTCATCTGTCGAATTGTATTCCCTTGCTTGCAATTATCATTATGTTTATGCTTTGCATATCCAAGATTATGAATTCTTCGTCTTTACTTCAAGTATGAGTAGCTAAACCTCTCCAGGACTAAGTAGTTATGTGATTGTTATGCAGATTCGTATCTAGGGTTTATCTTCGTTCATAATGGTTCGTCTAGTTTGATATTCTTGTAAAACCTTCAATCCAATACGCTAGTTTAAAACCTTCTAAATCATTTTGGTTAAGAATCGTCGGTCAGACAAACCTGACGATTTCTCTAGTTTGAAATCTTTGAAAAACAACTTGGTTGAATTGGATTGATTGCTTTCTATACACCGACCGTGTGACAATATGAACGATTTCCCTAGTTCTAATGAGCATAACCGGATCATCGCTACCGTGTTCGCTCTTCTCTCCATTGGTTATCACCAGCTAGTTTTCTTCTGTTTCCTGTGTTAGGTTTAGTTGGGTAAAAATACAACTTTTCAATTGTTGTTTTCTGCAAACATCTCTGTAATTACTCTGCATCACTATAGTGGCTTAGTTAACTCCTTAGCGAACGATTATGTGGTTTAGCTTTGTCTGTCTATAACAACTGCTTTACTACTTGGTTTTTCTAAGTAATAATTTGTGCACATCATCTTCAACTTCTGATGATTGTTGTGAGCAACCCTAGCTTTCATCCATCGTTCTTTCTCTAGTTTGTACTCAAGAGCAAGTTGTTTTCCGATGGCTTTGTAGCCAATGCCATTTTGAGCACTAGGTGCCGACTGAGATCTTCTCTCAGCAGCCTTACTAACCTCTGGGTCATCTTTCTTTCCAGAAAAAGTGACATTAGAGAATTTGCCAGCTCTAGCAATCATCCCTTTCTTAGAGACGCAACATTGTGGGTGATTTCACTTTCCAGTGTATTATTCCTTTTCAAGAACTTTCCCATCAGATTTCTTTAGGACTTGTTTTTCCCTCAAAGGCATGGTCGCAACTGCCTTTCCTTTGTCAGCAACCTTAACTTTCTGACCAATGCTATAGGTTATTTTGGAACCACCTTGCCGACCCCTAACAAATGTCATGCTTCTATCACTTTTGTTCAGAGTGGTAGAACTATTTGTTTGAGTGTCTAGCCCAAGTCCTCCTTTCTCTGAGGCATCTCTTAGGTAAGAGTGTACTTCAGTGAGAGTGTCACAAGCTTTGGCATAGGATTGGAAGGACATTTCTTTCTTTTTGAGTTCAACGTTGTCAGAAAGAAGACCTTCACAATTCTTTTGAAGTTTATCCATTGCCTCTTCATGTACAGTTTCATGTCTCAACTATCTGTACTTTTAGAAATGCATTCTCAGCATCCTTTGTCTCAGATAGCTTTCCCAGTTGTGAGCACTCCATTTCAAGAGATTTGTTTTCTTCTTCGAGAATCTTGGTTCTAGCTTGGACAACCATGAATTCTCTTTCATAAAGATCAAGCTCTTTTATGAGGTGTTCTAGATCTTTGATTCCTTAGGTCTCAGTAACCCCGCACATTCCTTTCTTCTTTTAACCGAAGTCAACCAATTCATGAGTGCCGTCGTACAACTCTGGTGACGGAAGTTTGGAATCATCAGAGTCCTCATCGTCAGACTCAGAGTCAAGATCAAGAGCATCCAGTTGGATTTGGATCTTTTTCCTTTCCTCAGTGAGCATAGCTCTCTGACCTCTCTTGAAGTTTCTTCTATCATTCTTGTCACTTACCTTTAGATTGTTATGAGCTGGGCAGTCTGTTTTGAAGTGACCAGGTTTATGACAATAGAAACATACATCGTTTCCTATTTCTGCTCCCTCAATACTCGATGCTTGTTGTGCAGGCTTGTTCAGCGAGCTAGTCAATTGCATACTTTTGTATTTGTGATAGTTGGGACCTAGATGCTCTTTCAGCTTCTCTCTGGTCCTTCTTTCTATTTCCTGACTGACGTATTTTCTCATATGCTTTACAGCAAGAGCATTTTACTGCCCCTTGATACTTTGTGGAACCACACAGCTTGTTTACTTTAGCCTGCACATTCTTTGATATGTGCCTCCGACACAGTAGGTGTGCTGCTTCTGGAAATACAATATTAATCGCATTCATTGCCGCTAACTCTCTGTCGGTAACAAAAACCCCTGGTGAGACACCACACTCAGCAAACAATTCCCGCAATTCTGTAATCCCCAACACATAACTTGACGTCCTTTCGTTGGAGAGGAAAATGAAAGCTATGTGATAGTTTTGCCCAGTGGGTAAGACGCCAATCAGTTCCACCAAAGGCATCTCGTATAAATTTGTCTTGTAGGTTGCATCCATGAGGACAACTTGTGGGAACAAACGGAGCATCTAAATTGTATTAGGATGAGCTAAGAAAATTCCCTCCAATATGTTAGTACCCTGCACTTGCGAGTGTGTAAATATATAATGATGTTTTTCCAACATATGCAAGAAATAATCGATTGGGGGGCATCGATCCCATCTCCATACGTTGATATTTCTGGTCAGCATTGTATATGTGTCGTAGGACACTACAGTTGTTTGTAAACTCCTTTTTGAGTTTCTTGAGAATTTCTCTAGGTGTCATTCCGCATTGCAGCATCTCAATCACTCGCACGAACTCTTCGTCATTCAGCTTCGAACTGGACGTGTGACAATGGGGGTAATTCCCGAGTGCATGATTGTGTTTGTCGTCGCCCTCTCTGACAACAACTCTCCACTCCCCCGGATACCTCTCATCCAGCTTAACCTGAAATTGACAATTGTGCTTCTTACTCCCAACTGCATTTCTGGATTTCACTTCGGGGTCACTTGAAGCCGTGTCTCTGTAGGCCCCACCACGCTCACAACTCATGTACACGTGTCTTGGTTTCGAATGTGAGATCGCGAAAAAGATATTGTTTTCTCGACCAATAGCATGAACCCAAGTTTCTGCAGCTTGACGAGTATCAATACTCTGATTGTTTTGGAAAAATTAACTTCAATCTGGAAAATCAGACGCATCATCGGATGAAATATATGAAATAGGTGAGTCACTCATAGTATACGTGTTTGGGATTTGAAGTGTTTCGGGTTTCAAGTGTTTAGAATAGAATATTTGTTTCAAGTGTGAAGTGTGGAGTATTTTAAATGATGGTGGGGCGGCTTTTATAGAAGTGTAGACACAACGTAAATGGAGGGATTGTGTAAATCGAAACATCCCGTAAATCGAAATTTACGAAAATCGGAAAGAAATTGTCCCTTCAAGGGACAATTGCATGCATGCGTCCCATCAAGGGACAATTGCTTCCCGATTTTCGTAAATTTCGAACATGCATGCTTTGTCCCAAGGAAGGGACAAAGCATACGTGTCCCTTCAAGGGACAAAGCATGCATGCATGTCCCAAGGAAGGGACACTTGTCCCTTCAAAGGGTTAAGTGACCCTTTGACCCTGTTGATCAGGTCGATTTAACCGGTCAATCGGGTCGGTTTAACCGACCCAAAAAGGTATCAATCAAGGATCGTAACCGGAATTATGTATGCTCCTGAAAATCGTAACTAGACACTCGAATACTCCCGAAAATTGTTCGTTTGTAGAGGGATTATGCGATTGTCAGCTGACCGAGTCGGTCGGTTCGGTTGACCCGACCTAACTCGATCGTAACCGAATTTTGGTTCTATAAAAAATCTCCTCATACATCACATTTTTACACAACAACTCTCCATTCAAACGTTCTTCTTCCTTATAACATACTATCAAATACTTATCAATCTGGTCAGTGTTAAATGTCAGGAATCTAGAAGGTAAAGTTATGATAATACATTAATAAACCGTAGTATATCTGATTGCTCATCTTTCTCTATGAATTCTAACGCTCCGACTATTCTCATTTTCCTACAGAAACTCACTAAGGGCGGTTCATCCAAAGATGGCGGTGATGAAGATAAAAGACGGGGCAAGAAGAATGCAAAGGATATCCTGGCGCTTGAGAGAGATTCGTGGAAGGGAAAGAGGGCCCATACCTGCTTCAGCCAGAGCTAGAAGGTCCAAATTGATGGCCAATGAAGAGTTAAGTTCTGATGATACGGAGAACTTACTAGAGGACTCCTACGAGTCACCCGAAATTATCGACACACAAACAATTAAGGAACAGGCTTGAAAGTGAAATCCCTCTGCAGTTAGGGGTCAATGACTTTTGAGATGACACATCGCCTGAAGCGGATAACAAGTTTAACACCAATTCGTACCGGCCATCTACACATTTCAACGACACCAATTCGTACCAGGCATCTCCACATTTAAATGATGATGTCCCTCCATTCAACGTTTCTGGTTATTCTCAAATGAGTGACCACACTGAAGGAGATGGTGGAAGCGGCCAGCGTGGAGAGGAAGCCCCTAATAATGCCACTAATCTACCTTGGAGAGAGCTAACACAAGGTATTCATGGAGGCCTGCAAATGCGGAGTTACTCACAGGATTTCTAGGCCACATCGCTCACTCCATATGGATGGGAAATGTAAGTCATTTAATTCCAGATCTTTAAAATCCGACGATTCATATTTACTATTGTTAACTCATTCTTATTTACTATTTACTTTAAAATGCCGCTGGACCGCGATATTCTACAGGGGTTTCACCAATCCCGTAAATTAAGCAAGTTCAAAGACTATTTAAACGACGATGTCTTGAATGTTGTCGACAACAACCATCTCTCACACTTGCCCAGCTGTATGCACCCGAAGATCAACATGCCTTTGATTAGTGCATTTGTTGAACGGTGGCATCCTGAAACTAATAGCTTTCACTTGGCATTCAGTGAGATGACTATAACCCTGCATGATGTCCACTACATGTTAGGAATTCTTGTTCATGGTCGGGCGGTTAAGGTGGAAACGAACCACCCAGAGACGCTCAAGCTCTCATGATCAACTCATATGCAACTGAATGATGCATCAGTGAAGGCCAACTTTAAAAGTGTTGGGTTCAAGCGTAGCACAATTGAGGCCGCTTTAACAGCACAAACTCTTCCACCTCCTTCACATGCTATCATGTACTTGTTGTGGTTGTTAGGCACATCGCTATTTGTCGACAAGAGTGGTCATCGAGCACCAGTCGGATTTCTACCGTTCTTACATCAGCTGGATGAGGTTCATATCTACGCATGGGGAGCTGCTGCACTTGCCAATCAGTATAGACAGTTGGGAATCGCATCACGTATTGACTACAAACAAATAGATGGATGCTCTCACTTGTGCAGGTTTGCTCGCTCTATATTATTTATACATTTTTTCATAACTTTAACAAAGAATACATTTTTTATTGAAGTCTTTATACGATTTCAGCTGTGGATCTACAAGCAGTTTCCTGGTTTTGAATCATTTAACTTGTGAACCATCGACCAAGATCAAACTGCTCTACATCTTGCATACAGAAGTGCCCTGGACAATGTTCCTGCAAATGAAGTATGCCATCAAATTTATAAAGCTTGTCTTCATTAAGATTTAAACTCTGTTATAATTATTTAATTATGTTACTTACCTCTTATGTAATAGGTTATTTGGACACCATTTGGACAACGAGCGGAGGAAGTAGTCCCCATTTCTCTATCTAGGGGAATTATTCATTGTTTAAAGATTACAGAGGCTTATATGCTAGACCGTGTTATGCGCCAGTTCAGATACCCCCAATTCATTCCTCAACCACTCATAACACCACTGCTTGTGCAAAGGCCACCACAACCGTCACTCTATCGATGTTCTTATCGTGCTGGAGACTCATTCGAGAACTTTCAGAACGTTTGACGTAATTTCCATCTCCAAACACATCGAGTGCATTACAGAACTGAAGCTCTTCCAGCGTACCAGGACTGGTTTCGCTCAAGGACGCATATGCAAGTGACACGCCAAGAATCATTTACTCGAAGGGAACATTACCGACCAGCCGACATGAATCCTACCGTGGTATGGTTCCTAAACATTCAATACATATACATACACGACGTTAGCATTTCATCAAATCCTTACTTTTTGTGTCTTAAATTTGTAGAGGATACAATGGCTCGTGGCTACACTTGCACGCATCACTAAGCCAAACAGACGTTATATGAGCCAAAAAGACGTATTCGACATTGTCGATGAAATTTGTGAACACTTTCAAGATGTTATTCCATTACCTAGTTAATAGTCATGGCATGTAATATTTCCTATTCAAGTTTGTCCCTGTTCAAGTTGTAACCTTTTATTCAGAAGCATTTCGATTCAAGTTCTAATTAAAGTTAAAGTTGTGAATTCAAAATAAATAAATTTAAAACTTTAAAAAAATTTGCCGGTCAAACCGGCCATTTCATGGCTGGGCATTTTTTTTATTTTTTAATTTTGTTTTTCAATTTCTGTATATATTTCCCAACTTTTTTCACTTTTCACAAAAAAAAAAAAATTTGTGAAAAATTTTAGATGTTTTTTGTTCTTGTAATTTGTATTCAATCGTGCATGTTAATGTTATTGTGTTTGTGTAAATGAGTTATTTCGATTTTACGTTAATTTTGTAAGTTTTTTTGAGTTAAGGGCATTTTAGGTAAGTACGCAAAATATTTAGTGTTGCGTTTATATATATATATATATATACATATATATATATATATACATATATATATATATACATATATATATATATGTATGTATGTATGTATGTATGTATGTATGTATATATATATATATATATATATATATATATATATATATAATATTGTTGGGATAATAAAATTCCCTTTCTCTTAGGGGTGCTATTCCCCATTCTTCCGAAGATATAATCTTTTTAATATAAATTTTGCTGAAGTTATAAACTTCTTTTTGTGTCCATGAGGAGAAGTGTGTTATCTCACAAGAACCTGTATTTGATAAAATATTTTCATAAAAGGATCTTGTTTTATAAGATCCTATGGCATATGATGCCCTATCCAAATACCTTGCCATCAAGGTCCAGGGGTTGTCTGCCCATCGCTTATCCCTGTTTTCCCGTAGAAGTATTACTTCTTGATGTCGATTTTCGATGTAGTCAATCTGACTTTCCTCAGATTCTTCTGCTACTATTTTAGCAAAAGATGGAATCTTTCCTTCCTTTTTTCTTTTATACTCAAGAAATTCTTGGTATTCTGCCTAGCTTTGAGCTCCAGAACTCTGTGACGAATCCATAGCTATAAGCTTTTGTTTGCCAAATTGGGCCAATATTCTTTCTGGTCCCCTTCCTCCTCTTCCTCTACTTGTACTAAGAGCATTTTCCCATCATGGTTCAATGTAAAGAGAGTTTTATCAACTTCTCCTTTCTTGAATCCTCTTCCCAGCAAGTACTTAGCCAATGTGTCATACCATGCTCTTGGAGTTTGTTTAAGATAATATAGAGCTTTCTGAAGCTTATAGACCATCTTGCTTTCTGTGGAAACTTCAAAACCAGGTGGTTGCTCAACATAGACTTCCTCAGCAAGCTCACCATTTAGGAATGCACTCTTGACATCCATTTGATAAACTTTAAAGTCATTATGTGCTGCAAAGGCTAGAAATAGTCTAATTGCATCCAATCTTGCAACTTTAGCATATGACTCATCAAAATCTAGTCATTCAGTCTGGGTGAATCCCTTGGCAACCAACCTTGCTTTTTTTCTAGTTATTTCACCAGATTCGTGCATCTTGTTTCTGAAAACCCACATAGTTCCTATGATTGATATTCCATCAGTGTAGGGAACTAGTTTCCAGACTTTGTTTCTCTCAAGTTGATCCAACTCTTCTTGCATTGCTGAGATCCAATCTTAGTCTCTTAATGCTTCTTCATTGGTCTTTGGTTCAATGTCTGAGATGAAACATCCATAGAGAGAATTTGCATTTTCAGCAATTGGTCTCCTAGTTCTTAACCCTTGGTCTAACGGATCTATCACATCCTTTGCAGGATGATCTCTTATCCATTTCATAATGGGTTTAGAACTAGTAGGATCATTTTCATTTTGATTCATTTCTGTATCATTATGATCATGATATGATACTTGTTCAGTATCTGAGATATCTGGCACTTGTGATGTGCTTGGGATATCTGACAATTGTTCAGTGTCCTGGGTATCTAAGACAGGATTCACAGCAACCTCCTGCTCAGAGACCTCTTCATGATGAAGATTCTCAGTGGCTTGATCCATTTCTGGATTTCTCATAGGAAAGTCTTCATCATGTCTTAGAGTCATCTGGTTGTTACCTGGCAAAGATTGCCTTTCTTCGTCAGACTCATCCTCTAAGTTAATGACAGAATTATTTACCTGTGGAGATTCTTGTTCAGAATCCTTTATCATAAGTTCTTTGAACCTCTATGAGAGTTCTTAATTCATGGTGCTTTCTTGTTTCCTTCACAGAATACTACATGGACAGATTCTTCAATCTTTTGTGTCCTTTTGTTGTAGATTTTGTAAGCTTTTCTATTCATTGAATAACCAAGAAATACACCTTCATCTACCTTTGGTTGAAGTGTTCTAAGATATTCTTTTCCATTGTCAAGAACAAAACATCTGCAACCAAACACCCCTAAACGTTTGATACTAGGGGGTCTACCAAACAATAACTCATAAGGAGTCTTATCATGGTGTTTGTTGATCAAACATCTATTTTGAGTGTAGCATGCTGTATTTACAGTTTCAACCCAATAGATTTCACTTATTTCAGTGTCAGCAAGCATTGTTCTTGCTGCCTCTTTTAGGGTCCTATTATTCCTTTCAGCAACACCATTTTGTTATGGTGTCCTTACTGAAGATAATTGATGTTGTATACCTTTGTACGTACAAAACACTTTTTATGTACTGGTTCCCAAACTCAGTACCATAGTCTGTTCTGATCACGGATACCTTCTCATTTTTTCATCACTTCAAGCTTATTCAGCAGGCTTGGTATCTCGACCCTTGCGTCAGATTTTTATTTGAGAAAAACAACCCAAGTGAATTTTGAGTAGTCATCTACAACAACCAAACTTCTTTCTTTCCTGCATAACTGGTTACTGAGGACTCAAAGAGATCCATATGTAACAGTTGCAGTGGCCTCACACTGGAATGTTTAGTTTTAGACTTGAAAGATGTCTTGGCTTGTTTCCCTAATTGGCAAGCTGAGCAGCATACACCATCTTTTCTATATGCCATCTTAGGTAATCCAACAGCCAATTCGTTCCTGGCTAGCTTATTTAGAGTTTTGAAATTCAAGTTACTCATCCTTTTGTGCCATAGCCAATTTTCTTCAGTGTAGCCAGATTGACTCACCGTGAGGCATTCTTCTGTTGTGGAGGTTGCCCAGTCAGCAACGTAGAGACTTCCTTTCCGCCTAGCAACTAAGACTACCTGCTTTGACTCATTCACAATCAGTTTACGGAATTTGGATTTGATCTTCACTGAGAACCCCTTGTCAGGAAATTGTCTCATGCTAAGGAGATTATATTTCAATCCCTCTACATGTAGTACTCCAGTGATTTTGAGGGCTCCCAATTTTAGATCTCCAAATCCTACAGTTGGATTCACTTCGAACTCCTCCGGCAAATCTGATATCTGATCTGTATCAAAGACTCTGTAGTCAACCAGATTTGCTTTGTCTCCTGTCATGTGCTTCCCACATCCACTATCAAAATGCCACGTTGGATTCTTCTTTAGAGTGTTCTGCACAAAATAGGAAACATGGAGTTAGGTTCTCATTCCAACAATGGAACCATCTTGACTAAAGTATCACCTAGTAGGAAACCATTTTTGAATGAATTTCTTAGAGACATGCTTTTGTCTAGCAGGAGCATAAGGAGGAATTCTAGGTAAATGACTAGTATCAATATTATCAAGAACTATTTTCCTTCTTGGTGTGTTCCTTGGTGCTCCTCGTGGTGCTTTTATACACCACAAAGTTGTTGAGTCTACTTTTCAGCGAACTTAGCTTTCCTAGCTTGTTAGATTTCTTCTAGCCCTGACATTTAGATTGCTTGTGGTTTGTTCTTTGCTCTGATGAGATGATAATTTAGAGTCTCATTTGGTCTAATTTACCGTTCTTTGTTAGTCTTTGTTTATAGGCTTTAAGTGTTTTTTGTGTGTTTTTACAATTGGTGTTTTTGTTTGTGTTTTGCAGATTTTCGTGTTTTTAGGTGAAAACCGGAGTGAAAACGATGGTTCTAGAGCCATGAAATTGGAGTAAAACGGCGAAACCAGAAGTGGATTCGGAGTTCGGACCAAGATTTGAGAGCCGTTTTAGCGAAACTTGCAAAAGTGTAACTTTAAGGAGCAGTCTAGCCATTTTCACTATAACTCTCTCATGCGATGTCCGATTGACCTGATTTTGGTGGCCACGCAAAGATAATTCAATGTGCTACAACTTTCTTTATAATCGTGAGAAATTTCCGTCTGTACAAAAAGTTACGTGCGTTTTAATCTGGCAGGAAAAAACATTCTCTCTGCGGCGAGGAGTTTTTCTCCCAGCTGCGAGAAGTTACGAGAAGGAGTTTTCTGGGCGACTTCTGGCCGAATTCTGGACGGATTTTCTTCGTTTTTTCTCCTATAAATAGATGTCTTTCACCATAACTTCGGAAAGAACTTATTCTAAACTCTATTTGGGGACCGAGAACCCTAGTTTATCATGTTTTGATCTTGGAGCTTGATTTTTCTAGGTGTCATTCCGCATTGCAGCATCTCAATCACTCGCACGAACTCTTCGTCATTCAGCTTCGAACTGGACGTGTGCCCATGGGGGTAATTCCCGAGTGCATGATTTTGTTTGTCGTCGCCCTCTCTTACAGCAACTCTCCACTCCCCCGGATACCTCTCATCCAGCTTAACCTGAAATTGACAATTGTGCTTCTTAGTCCCAACTGCATTTCTGGATTTCACTTCGGGGTCACTTGAAGCCGTGTTTCTGTAGGCCCCACCACGCTCACAACTCATGTACACGTGTCTTGGTTTCGAATGTGAGATCGCGACAAAGATATTGTTTTCTCGACCAATAGCACGAACCCAAGTTTCTGCAGCTTGACGAGTATCAATACTCTGATTGTTTTGGAAAAATCGACTGCAATCTGAAAAATCAGACGCATCATCGGATGAAATATATGAAATAGGTGAGTCACTCATAGTATACGTGTTTGGGATTTGAAGTGTTTCAAGTTTCAAGTGTTTAGAATAGAATAATTGTTTCAAGTGTTTAGAATAGAATAATTGTTTCAAGTGTAAAGTGTGGAGTATTTCAAAATGATGGTGGGGGCGGCTTTTATAGAAGTGTAGACACAACGTAAATGGAGGGATTGGGTAAATCGAAACATCCCGTAAATTGAAATTTACGAAAATCGGAAAGAAATTGTTCCTTGAAGGGACGCATGCATGCAATTGTCCCTTGAAGGGAGAATTGCTTCCCGATTTTCGTAAATTTCGAACATGCATGCATGTCCCAAGGAAGGGACACTTGTCCCTTCAAAGGGTTAAGTGACCCTTTGACCCTGTTGATCAGGTCGATTTAACCGGTCAATCGGATCGGTTTAACCGACCCAAAAAGGTATCAATCAAGGATCGTAACCAGAACTATGTATGCTCCTGAAAATCGTAACTAGACACTCGAATACTCCCGAAAATTGTTCGTTTGTAAAGGGATTGTGCGATTGTCGGTCGACCGAGTCGGTCGGTTCGGTTGACCCGACCTAACTCGATCGTGACCGAATTTTGGTTCTATAAATAATATCCTCATCCATCACATTTTTACACAACAACTCTCCATTCAAACGTTCTTCTTCCTTATAACATACTATCAAACACTTAGCAATCTGGTCAGTGTTAAATGTCAGGAATCTGGAAGGTAAAGTTATGATAATACATAAATAAACCGTAGTATATTTGATTGCTCATCTTTCTCTATGAATTCTAACGCTCTGACTATTCTCATTTTCCTATAGAAACTCACTAAGGGCGGTTCATCCAAAGATGGCGGTGATGAAGATAAAAGACGGGGCAAGAAGAACGCAAAGGATATCCCGACGGTACCAGTCAACCAGTATTCTGGACGCTTGAGAGAGATTCGTGGAAGGGAAAGAGGGCCCATACCAGCTTCAGCCAGAGCTAGAAGGTCCAAATTGTTGGCCAATGAAGAGTTAAGTTCTGATGATATGGAGAACTTACTAGAGGACTCCTACGAGTCACCCGAAACTATCGACACACAAACAAGGAACAGACTTGAAAGTGAAATCCCTCTGCAGCAGGGGGCTGATGACTTTTGAGATGACACATCGCCTGAAGCGGATAACAAGTTTAACACCAATTCGTACCGACCATCTACACATTTCAACGACACCAATTCGTACCGGACATCTCCACATTTAAATGATGATGTCCCTCCATTCAACGTTTCTGGTTATTCTCAAATGAGTGACTACACTGAAGGAGATGGTGGAAGCGGCCAGCGTGGAGAGAAAGCTCCTAATAATGCCACTAATCTACCCTGGAGAGAGCTAACACAAGGTATTCATGGAGGCCTGCAAATGCGGAGTTACTCACAGGATTTCTAGGCCACATCGCCAACTCCATATGGATGGGAAATGTATGTCATTTAATTCCAGATCTTTAAAATCCGACGATTCATATTTACAATTGTTAACTCATTCTTATTTACTATTTACTTTAAAATGCCGCTGGACCGCGATATTCTAGAGGGGTTTCACCAATCCCGTAAATTAAGCAAGTTCAAAGACTATTTAAACGACGATGTCTTGAATGTTGTCGACAACAACCATCTCTCACACTTGCCCAGCTGTATGCACCCGAAGATCAACAGGCCTTTGATTAGTGCATTTGTTGAACGGTGGCATCCTGAAACTAATAGCTTTCACTTGGAATTCAGTGAGATGACTATAACCCTGCATGATGTCCACTACATGTTAGGAATTCCTGTTCATGGTCGGGCGGTTAAGGTGGAAACGAACCACCCAGAGACGCTCAAGCTCTCATTATCAACTCATATGCAATTGAATGATGCATCAGTGAAGGCCAACTTTCACCATAACTTCGGGGAGAACTTATTCTCAACTCTATTTGGGGACTCAGAACCCAAGTTTATCATCTTTTGATCTTGGAGCTTGGTTTTTCTGTTGTAACGAACCATCGACATCGAATTCTTAGTAAGTTTGATAATTCTCTATTGCTTCCATACAATTGTGCTTGATTCATCTGTCGAATTGTATGCCCTTGCTTACGATTACCATTATGTTTATGCTTTGCGTATCCAAGATTATGAATTCCACGTCTTTGCTTCAAGTATGAGTAGCTAAACCTCTCCAGGACTCTGTAGTTATGTGATGGTTATGCAGATTCGTATCTAGGGTTTATCTTCGTTCATAAAGGTTCGTCTAGTTTGATATTCTCATAAAACCTTCAATCCAATACACTAGTTTAAAACCATCTAAATCGTTTTGGTTAAGAATCGTCGGTCTGACAAACCTGACGATTTCTCTAGTTTGAAATCTACGAAAAACAACTTGGTTGAGTTTGATTGATTGCTTTCTGTACATCGACCATGTGACAATATGTATGATTGCCCTAGTTCTAATTAGCATAACCGGATCATCGCTACCATGTTCGCTCTCCTCTCCATTGGTTTGCACCAGCTAGTTTTCTTTTGTTTCCTGTGTAAGGTTTAGTTTGCGTAAAAATACAAACTTTCAATTCTTGTTTTCTGCAAACATCTCTGTAATTGCTCTGCATCACTATAGTGGCTTAGTTAGCTCCTTAGCGAACGATTCTGTGGTTTAGCTTTGTCTGTCTATAACAACTACTTTACTACTTGGTTTTCTAAGTAATAATTTGAGCACATCAAATTTGGCGCCGCTGCCGGGGAGTTAACTCCCTCTATAGTGTTTAGGAGTATTTTACGTATTTTTTTGTTTGTTTATAGTTTTTATTTGTTTAGCTAGTTTTTTATTTTTTTCGGAACTACTCGTGGTTTCCTGTCTTTATGTGTGTAGGAACTTATGACAACCGAGAAGTCATACAAATCCCCAATTATAAAATCAAAAACCTATGGAGAATGGCTGAAGGGAAAAGCACAGAACCGCCAAATAGAGAGTGAAGTACTTTACAGCTTTCGACAGTTTTGTGGAGAAAGATTTGACGAAGCATGGTTTCGGTTTCTAGAGCTGGACGAAGAGTGCATATATGCTGGGTTGGAGCTTGAGGAATAGATAGGATGTTTCTATTAGGGATTAACCGAGAGTTGTAGAATGATCTTAGATAAAGCTGCAAGACAACCCATAGATGAGTTTGATCTTGGACAATTCTTTGAGTTTATCGATGTGCAGGTTTTTATTTATAAAGAGATGTTGTGGCATGAGAACATCGAGTGTGAGAAGACAAACTGCCTTGCTGAGCTAACTTCCGAATCTGTCCCTACAAAACAAGAAGAAATACATTCTACTCCGTTACCTGCTTGTGATTCGCACATCTTAGTTCCATCACAAACATTGGACTGCCCAGGGAGTTTCGACCCAATTTCTCGTTTTTATTTTCCCTCTGATTCCCACAATTATTTTTTCGTTTTTGAATTTTCTGATTTGTTTAATTTTAGTTTGCAGGGAATCATGGAATTGTTAGAAAACTTGAGGAGAGGAGCTAAAAATGGCTCCCAAAATACTGTGTATACCGGGAAGGATGCAAGGGATTTATTCCCGTTTGATAATGGATAACACCATTTCCCAAAAGTCGAGCCAATGACTATAATAAATTGCACTTCCTGGGAGGCAACCCAGGGGTAAGTTTTCTTTAATTTTTTCTATTTTATTTTTTAGGTTGGAATAAAGGGCGTCTCTTTTGCCTTCTCTTGTCTTACACCTATTACATGACTGCAATCTGTTTTTCCTTCAGTTGCTTAAACTTGAAACTCGAGACGAGCTAAAGTTTAGGTTTGGGGAGAGATTTTATGTGTTTTGTGTTTGTTTTTATTACTTTCATAGTAGTGGTCGGTGAGTCACATTGGATTGCATATCTTTTTGCGACCTGTGTGCCTTATTTGTCTACGTGGGGGGTATGTTAGCCGCTTTTATGTGCTTATTTTTTTTTTCAGTTTATGTTTGTGTCTTAACTTTTTAGATAGAGTCTTTTGGCCTGCGTTTTTGGCATATTTTCAAAATTTTTGTGGTGAGTCTGAGTTATCTTCCAAGTCGAACGTCCATTTTAGGTGATAAATTTACTTGTTGCTTATGTTTTATATGATAATTAGCTGGAATTAGTGTAGTAGGTCTAAAATCCTACAAGTCTGTTTCTCTTGTAAATAATAAGTCTGTGTAGCTCTTTAGTCCAAAACGCCTGTGAGAAGCCTTGGGTCGACGAAAAAATATTGTACCGACAACTGTATTGTGTGATTCCCAGGATGTGCAAGTTTTTTACAAATTACTTGTGCCTTTTCATACTTATGTTTACTCAGTTTCATTGGGAATGACAAACGACATGCTTATTTCTTTGGGTTTTTCTCCTCCAAACCCATCCTAAGGAACAGGTTTGGGGAGGAGACTCTCTACCTTTGGGACTTTTTACTTGAGCTGTTTATGCATATTTGCTAAGAGTCTGTTTGTTGCTTCCCAAAGCTATCTGAATTTGAATCTCGGGGTGGTTCTGTGATCTTAATTGATCACCGTTAGTCGTGTTAGGCGTGTTCCAAATACTACCACATACCGGCATGGCTGGAAAGCTACATGTCCATGAGGTTGATGGCACATATACCAAACTGACACGCACAAAAGTGCGGACTTTCGATAAAACAGACACCTGCAAAAGAATGAGATAAAAAGAGCCCATTGAGGCCATGCATTGAGCATACAGTGCAATCGTGGTTGAATTTTGAAATGAATGACTTGAATAAGGGGAGCAGCATCCGTCCTTGATTTTTTGAAATTAAGTCGCCTGCCAAAAGTCTCTTTCGACCTGATGAGACGAGTACAATAGCATAAGATAGTCTAGGCAACTTTGTGATGAAAGTCGCCTTCCTAGTTTACTTTTGAGCGTATACCATTTTTGGACACTTCCAAGAGAGTCAGAGTTACATTACAATCACCTGTGAGGGACTAGCGAGCTAGACTTAAGTGTTATTTACTTGAGAAACGATCTTGATTGATTTTCCGTGTACTATTCTGCCAAGGTTAGTTTGAGTACAAAACTTTTGCATCTTGTGAATTTAATGTTTACAATGGTAGATTCGGTCACTTGGAAATTTGACTCTTTTGTTTCTTATTTGTTTGTTTCGTGGTTTAGAGTCTAGTTTTGTCTAGGTTTGTTTGTTTGCTCGAGAACGAGCAAAGGTTCGGTTTGGGGAGTTTGATGAGACGATAATTTAGAGTCTCATTTGGTCTATTTTACCGTTCTTTGTTAGTCTTTGTTTATAGTTTTTAAGTGTTTTTTTGTGCGTTTTTACGTTTGGTGTTTTGCAGATTTTCGTGTTTTTAGGTGAAAACCGGAGTGAAAACGATGGTTCTAGACCATGAAATTGGAGTAAAACGGCAAAAACGGAAGTCGATTCAGAGTTCGGATGAAGATTTGAGAGCCGTTTTAGCGAAACATGCAAAAGTGTAACTTTAAGGAGCAGTCTAGCCATATTTGCCATACCTCTCCATACGATGTCCGATTGACCAGATTTTAGTGGCCTCGCATAGAAAATTCAAAGAGCTATAACTTTTGTTTTTGAAGCGTGAGAAAATTCCTTCTGTAGAACAAGTTACGAGCATTTGAATCTGGCTGGAAAAAACATTCTCGCCGCGTTGAGGAATTTTTCTCGCAGATGCGAGAAGTTACGAGGAGTTTTCTGGGCGACTTCTGGCCGAATTCTGGACGGATTTTCTTCATTTTTTCTCCTATAAATAGGTTTCTTTCACCATAACTTCGGGGAGAACTAATTCTAAACTCTATTTGGGGACCGAGAACCCTAATTTATCATCTTTTGAAATTGGAGCTTGGTTTTTCTCTTGTAACGAACCATAGACATCGAATTCTTAATAAGTTTGATAATTCTTTATTGCTTCCATACAATTGTGCTTGACTCATCTGTCGAATTGTATTCCCTTGCTTGCAATTATCATTATGTTTATGCTTTGCGTATCCAAGATTATGAATTCTTCGTCTTTACTTCAAGTATGAGTAGCTAAACCTCTCCAGGACTAAGTAGTTATGTGATTGTTATGCAGATTCGTATCTAGGGTTTATCTTCGTTCATAATGGTTCGTCTAGTTTGATATTCTTGTAAAACCTTCAATCCTATACGCTAGTTTAAAACCTTCTAAATCGTTTTGGTTAAGAATCGTCGGTCAGACAAACCTGACGATTTCTCTAGTTTGAAATCTTTGAAAAACAACTTGGTTGAATTGGATTGATTGCTTTCTATACACCGACCGTGTGACAATATGAACGATTTCCCTAGTTCTAATGAGCATAACCGGATCATCGCTACCGTGTTCGCTCTTCTCTCCATTGGTTTTCACCAGCTAGTTTTCTTCTGTTTCCTGTGTTAGGTTTAGTTGGGTAAAAATACAACTTTTCAATTGTTGTTTTCTGCAAACATCTCTGTAATTACTCTGCATCACTATAGTGGCTTAGTTAACTCCTTAGCGAACGATTATGTGGTTTAGCTTTGTCTGTCTATAACAACTGCTTTACTACTTGGTTTTTCTAAGTAATAATTTGTGCACATCATCTTCAACTTCTGATGATTGTTGTGAGCAACCCTAGCTTTCATCCATCGTTCTTTCTCTAGTTTGTACTCATGAGCAAGTTGTTTTCCGATGGCTTTGTAGCCAATGCCATTTTGAGCACTAGGTGCCGACTGAGATCTTCTCTCAGCAGCCTTACTAACCTCTGGGTCATCTTTCTTTCCAGAAAAAGTGACATTAGAGAATTTGCCAGCTCTAGCAATCATCCCTTTCTTAGAGACGCAACATTGTGGGTGATTTCACTTTCCAGTGTATTATTCCTTTTCAAGAACTTTCCCATCAGATTTCTTTAGGACTTGTTTTTCCCTCAAACGCATGGTCGCAACTGCCTTTCCTTTGTCAGCAACCTTAACTTTCTGACCAATGCTATAGGTTATTTTGGAACCACCTTGCTGACCCCTAACAAATGTCATGCTTCTATCACTTTTGTTCAGAGTGGTAGAACTATTTGTTTGAGTGTCTAGCCCAAGTCCTCCTTTCTCTGAGGCATCTCTTAGGTAAGAGTGTACTTCAGTGAGAGTGTCACAAGCTTTGGCATAGGATTGGAAGGACATTTCTTTCTTTTTGAGTTCAACGTTGTCAGAAAGAAGACGTTCACAATTCTTTTGAAGTTTATCCATTGCCTCTTCATGTACAGTTTCCTGTCTCAACTATCTGTACTTTTAGAAATGCATTCTCAGCATCCTTTGTCTCAGATAGCTTTCCCAGTTGTGAGCACTCCATTTCAAGAGATTTGTTTTCTTCTTCGAGAATCTTGGTTCTAGCTTGGACAACCATGAATTCTCTTTCATAAAGATCAAGCTCTTTTATGAGGTGTTCTAGATCTTTGATTCCTTAGGTCTCAGTAACCCCGCACATTCCTTTCTTCTTTTAACCGAAGTCAACCAATTCATGAGTGCCGTCGTACAACTCTGGTGACGGAAGTTTGGAATCATCAGAGTCCTCATCGTCAGACTCAGAGTCAAGATCAAGAGCATCCAGTTGGATTTGGATCTTTTTCCTTTCCTCAGTGAGCATAGCTCTCTGACCTCTCTTGAAGTTTCTTCTATCATTCTTGTCACTTACCTTTAGATTGTTATGAGCTGGGCAGTCTGTTTTGAAGTGACCAGGTTTATGACAATAGAAACATACATCGTTTCCTATTTCTGCTCCCTCAATACTCGATGCTTGTTGTGCAGGCTTGTTCAGCGAGCTAGTCAATTGCATACTTTTGTATTTGTGATAGTTGGGACCTAGATGCTCTTTCAGCTTCTCTCTGGTCCTTCTTTCTATTTCCTGACTGACGTATTTTCTCATATGCTTTACAGCAAGAGCATTTTACTGCCCCTTGATACTTTGTGGAACCACACAGCTTGTTTACTTTAGCCTGCACATTCTTTGATATGTGCCTCCGACACAGTAGGTGTGCTGCTTCTAGAAATACAATATTAATCGCATTCATTGCCGGTAACTCTCTGTCGGTAACAAAAACCCCTGGTGAGACACCACACTCAGCAAACATTTCCCGCAATTGTGTAAGCCCCAACACATAACTTGACGTCCTTTCGTTGGAGAGGAAAATGAAAGCTATGTGATAGTATTGCCCAGTGGGTAAGACGCCAATCAGTTCCACCAAAGGCATGTCGTATAAATTTGTCTTGTAGGTTGCATCCATGAGGACAACTTGTGGGAACAAACGGAGCATCTAAATTGTATTAGGATGAGCTAAGAAAATTCCCTCCAATATGTTAGTACCCTGCACTTGCGAGTGTGTAAATATATAATGATGTTTTTCCAACATATGCAAGAAATAATCGATTGGGGGGCATCGATCCCATCTCCATACGTTGATATTTCTGGTCAGCATTGTATATGTGTCGTAGGACACTACAGTTGTTTGTAAACTCCTTTTTGAGTTTCTTGAGAATTTCTCTAGGTGTCATTCCGCATTGCAGCATCTCAATCACTCGCACGAACTCTTCGTCATTCAGCTTCGAACTGGACGTGTGACAATGGGGGTAATTCCCGAGTGCATGATTGTGTTTGTCGTCGCCCTCTCTGACAACAACTCTCCACTCCCCCGGATACCTCTCATCCAGCTTAACCTGAAATTGACAATTGTGCTTCTTACTCCCAACTGCATTTTTGGATTTCACTTCGGGGTCACTTGAAGCCGTGTCTCTGTAGGCCCCACCACGCTCACAACTCATGTACACGTGTCTTGGTTTCGAATGTGAGATCGCGAAAAAGATATTGTTTTCTCGACCAATAGCATGAACCCAAGTTTCTGCAGCTTAACGATTATCAATACTCTGATTGTTTTGGAAAAATTAACTTCAATCTGGAAAATCAGACGCATCATCGGATGAAATATATGAAATAGGTGAGTCACTCATAGTATACGTGTTTGGGATTTGAAGTGTTTCGGGTTTCAAGTGTTTAGAATAGAATATTTGTTTCAAGTGTGAAGTGTGGAGTATTTTAAATGATGGTGGGGCGGCTTTTATAGAAGTGTAGACACAACGTAAATGGAGGGATTGTGTAAATCGAAACATCCCGTAAATCGAAATTTACGAAAATCGGAAAGAAATTGTCCCTTCAAGGGACAATTGCATGCATGCGTCCCATCAAGGGACAATTGCTTCCCGATTTTCGTAAATTTCGAACATGCATGCTTTGTCCCAAGGAAGGGACAAAGCATACGTGTCCCTTCAAGGGACAAAGCATGCATGCATGTCCCAAGGAAGGGACACTTGTCCCTTCAAAGGGTTAAGTGACCTTTGACCTTCGCTGATCAGATCGATTTAACCGGTCAATCGGGTCGGTTTAACCGACCCAAAAAGGTATCAATCAAGGATCGTAACCGGAATTATGTATGCTCCTGAAAATCGTAACTAGACACGCGAATACTCCCGAAAATTGTTCGTTTGTAGAGGGATTGTGCGATTGTCAGCTGACCGAGTCGGTCGGTTCGGTTGACCCGACCTAACTCGATCGTAACCGAATTTTGGTTCTATAAAAAATCTCCTCATCCATCACATTTTTACACAACAACTCTCCATTCAAACGTTCTTCTTCGTTATAACATACTATCAAATACTTAGCAATCTGGTCAGTGTTAAATGTCAGGAATCTAGAAGGTAAAGTTATGATAATACATTAATAAACCGTAGTATATCTGATTGCTCATCTTTCTCTATGAATTCTAACGCTCCGACTATTCTCATTTTCCTACAGAAACTCACTAAGGGCGGTTCATCCAAAGATGGCGGTGATGAAGATAAAAGACGGGGCAAGAAGAATGCAAAGGATATCCTGGCGCTTGAGAGAGATTCGTGGAAGGGAAAGAGGGCCCATACCTGCTTCAGCCAGAGCTAGAAGGTCCAAATTGATGGCCAATGAAGAGTTAAGTTCTGATGATACGGAGAACTTACTAGTGGACTCCTACGAGTCACCCGAAACTATCGACACACAAACAATTAAGGAACAGGCTTGAAAGTGAAATCCCTCTGCAGCAGGGGGCTGATGACTTTTGAGATGACACATCGCCTGAAGCGGATAACAAGTTTAACACCAATTCGTACCGGCCATCTACACATTTCAACGACACCAATTCGTACCGGGCATCTCCACATTTAAATGATGATGTTCCTCCATTCAACGTTTCTGGTTATTCTCAAATGAGTGACCACACTGAAGGAGATGGTGGAAGCGGCCAGCGTGGAGAGGAAGCCCCTAATAATGCCACTAATCTACCTTGGAGAGAGCTAACACAAGGTATTCATGGAGGCCTGCAAATGCGGAGTTACTCACAGGATTTCTAGGCCACATCGCTCACTCCATATGGATGGGAAATGTAAGTCATTTAATTCCAGATCTTTAAAATCCGACGATTCATATTTACTATTGTTAACTCATTCTTATTTACTATTTACTTTAAAATGCCGCTGGACCGCGATATTCTACAGGGGTTTCACCAATCCCGTAAATTAAGTAAGTTCAAAGACTATTTAAACGACGATGTCTTGAATGTTGTCGACAACAACCATCTCTCACACTTGCCCAGCTGTATGCACCCGAAGATCAACATGCCTTTGATTAGTACATTTGTTGAACGGTGGCATCCTGAAACTAATAGCTTTCACTTGGCATTCAGTGAGATGACTATAACCCTGCATGATGTCCACTACATGTTAGGAATTCTTGTTCATGGTCGGGCGGTTAAGGTGGAAACGAACCACCCAGAGACGCTCAAGCTCTCATGATCAACTCATATGCAACTGAATGATGCATTAGTGAAGGCCAACTTTAAAAGTGTTGGGTTCAAGCGTAGCACAATTGAGGCCGCTTTAAAAGCACAAACTCTTCCACCTCCTTCACATGCTATCATGTACTTGTTGTGGTTGTTAGGCACATCGCTATTTGTCGACAAGAGTGGTCATCGAGCACCAGTCGGATTTCTACCGTTCTTACATCAGCTGGATGAGGTTCATATCTACGCATGGGGAGCTGCTGCACTTGCCAATCAGTATAGACAGTTGGGAATTGCATCACGTATTGACTACAAACAAATAGATGGATGCTCTCACTTGTGCAGGTTTGCTCGCTCTATATTATTTATACATTTTTTCATAACTTTAACAAAGAATACATTTTTTATTGAAGTCTTTATACGATTTCAGCTGTGGATCTACAAGCAGTTTCCTGGTTTTGAATCATGGAACTTGTGAACCATCGACCAAGATCAAACTGCTCTACATCTTGCATACAGAAGTGCCCTGGACAATGTTCCTGCAAATGAAGTATGCCATCAAATTTATAAAGCTTGTCTTCATTAAGATTTAAACTCTGTTATAATTATTTAATTATGTTACTTACCTCTTATGTAATAGGTTATTTGGACACCATTTGGACAACGAGCGGAGGAAGTAGTCCCCATTTCTCTATCTAGGGGAATTATTCATTGTTTAAAGATTACAGAGGCTTATATGCTAGACCGTGTTATGCGCCAGTTCAGATACCCCCAATTCATTCCTCAACCACTCATAACACCACTACTTGTGCAAAGGCCACCACAACCGTCACTCTATCGATGTTCTTATCGTGCTGGAGACTCATTCGAGAACTTTCAGAACGTTTGATGTAATTTCCATCTCCAAACACATCGAGTGCATTACAGAACTGAAGCTCTTCCAGCGTACCAGGACTGGTTTCGCCCAAGGACGCATATGCAAGTGACACGCCAAGAATCATTTACTCGAAGGGAACATTACCGACCAGCCGACATGAATCCTACCGTGGTATGGTTCCTAAACATTCAATACATATACATACACGACGTTAGCATTTCATCAAATCCTTACTTTTTGTGTCTTAAATTTGTAGAGGATACAATGGCTCGTGGCTACACTTGCACGCATCACTAAGCCAAACAGACGTTATATGAGCCAAAAAGACGTATTCGACATTGTCGATGAAATTTGTGAACACTTTCAAGATGTTATTCCATTACCTAGTTAATAGTCATGGCATGTAATATTTCCTATTCAAGTTTGTCCCTGTTCAAGTTGTAACCTTTTATTCAGAAGCATTTCGATTCAAGTTCGAATTAAAGTTAAAGTTGTGAATTCAAAATAAATAAATTTAAAACTTTAAAAAAATTTGCCGGTCAAACTGGCCATTTCATGGCTGGGCATTTTTTTTTTTTTTTAATTTTGTTTTTCAATTTCTGTATATATTTCCCAACTTTTTTCACTTTTCACAAAAAAAAAATAATTTGTGAAAATTTTTAGATGTTTTTTGTTCTTGTAATTTGTATTCAATCGTGCATGTTAATGTTATTGTGTTTGTGTAAATGAGTTATTTCGATTTTACGTTAATTTTGTAAGTTTTTTTGAGTTAAGGGCATTTTAGGTAAGTACGCAAATATTTAGTGTTGCGTTTAGCCAAAAAGTTGTTGCGTTTATATATATATATATATATATATATATATATATATATATATATATATGTATGTATGTATGTATGTATGTATGTATGTATGTATGTATGTATGTATGTATATGTATGTATGTATGTATGTATGTATGTATGTATATATATATATATATATATATATATATATATATATATATATATATTTATATATATATATATATATATATATATATTTCTATATATATATATATATATATATATATATATATATATATATATATATATATATATATATATTGTTGGATAATAAAATTCCCTTTCTCTTAGGGGTGCTATTCCCCATTCTTCCGAAGATATAATCTTTTTAATATAAATTTTGCTGAAGTTATAAACTTCTTTTTGTGTCCATGAGGAGAAGTGTGTTATCTCACAAGAACCTGTATTTGATAAAATGTTTTCATAAAAGGATCTTGTTTTATAAGATCCTATGGCATATGATGCCCTATCCAAATACCTTGCCATCAAGGTCCAGGGGTTGTCTGCCCATCGCTTATCCCTGTTTTCCAGTAGAAGTATTACTTCTTGATGTCGATTTTCGATGTAGTCAATCTGACTTTCCTCAGATTCTTCTGCTACTATTTTAGCAAAAGATGGAATCTTTCCTTCCTTTTTTCTTTTATACTCAAGAAATTCTTGGTATTCTGCCTAGCTTTGAGCTCCAGAACTCTGTGACGAATCCATAGCTATAAGCTTTTGTTTGCCAAATTGGGCCAATATTCTTTCTGGTCCCCTTCCTCCTCTTCCTCTACTTGTACTAAGAGCAGTTTCCCATCATGGTTCAATGTAAAGAGAGTTTTATCAACTTCTCCTTTCTTGAATCCTCTTCCCAGCAAGTACTTAGCCAATGTGTCATACCATGCTCTTGGAGTTTGTTTAAGATAATATAGAGCTTTCTGAAGCTTATAGACCATCTTGCTTTCTGTGGAAACTTCAAAACCAGGTGGTTGCTCAACATAGACTTCCTCAGCAAGCTCACCATTTAGGAATGCACTCTTGACATCCATTTGGTAAACTTTAAAGTCATTATGTGCTGCAAAGGCTAGAAATAGTTTAATTGCATCCAATCTTGCAACTTTAGCATATGACTCATCAAAATCTAGTCATTCAGTCTGGGTGAATCCCTTGGAAACCAACCTTGCTTTTTTTCTAGTTATTTCACCAGATTCGTTCATCTTGTTTCTGGAAACCCACATAGTTCCTATGATTGATATTCCATCAGTGTAGGGAACTAGTTTCCAGACTTTGTTTCTCTCAAGTTGATCCAACTCTTCTTGCATTGCTGAGATCCAATCTTAGTCTCTTAATGCTTCTTCATTGGTCTTTGGTTCAATGTCTGAGATGAAACATCCATAGAGAGAATTTGCATTTTCAGCAATTGGTCTCCTAGTTCTTAACCCTTGGTCTAACGGATCTATCACATCCTTTGCAGGATGATCTCTTATCCATTTCATAATGGGTTTAGAACTAGTAGGATCATTTTCATTTTGATTCATTTCTGTATCATTATGATCATGATATGATACTTGTTCAGTATCTGAGATATCTGGCACTTGTGATGTGCTTGGGATATCTGACAATTGTTCAGTGTCCTGGGTATCTAAGACAGGATTCACAGCAACCTCCTGCTCAGAGACCTCTTCATGATGAAGATTCTCAGTGGCTTGATCCATTTCTGGATTTCTCATAGGAAAGTCTTCATCATGTCTTAGAGTCATCTGGTTGTTACCTGGCAAAGATTGCCTTTCTTCGTCAGACTCATCCTCTAAGTTAATGACAGAATTATTTACCTGTGGAGATTCTTGTTCAGAATCCTTTATCATAAGTTCTTTGAACCTCTATGAGAGTTCTTAATTCATGGTGCTTTCTTGTTTCCTTCACAGAATACTACATGGACAGATTCTTCAATCTTTTGTGTCCTTTTGTTGTAGATTTTGTAAGCTTTGCTATTCATTGAATAACCAAGAAATACACCTTCATCTACCTTTGGTTGAAGTGTTCTAAGATATTCTTTTCCATTGTCAAGAACAAAACATCTGCAACCAAACACCCCTAAACGTTTGATACTAGGGGGTCTACCAAACAATAACTCATAAGGAGTCTTATCATGGTGTTTGTTGATCAAACATCTATTTTGAGTGTAGCATGCTGTATTTACAGTTTCAACCCAATAGATTTCACTTATTTCAGTGTCAGCAAGCATTGTTCTTGCTGCCTCTTTTAGGGTCCTATTATTCCTTTCAGCAACACCATTTTGTTATGGGCCTTACTGAAGATAATTGATGTTGTATACCTTTGTACGTACAAAACACTTTTTATGTACTGGTTCCCAAACTTCGATATCCTGCATTACGATCATAGATACCTTCTCATTTTTTCATCACTTCAAGCTTATTCAGCAGGCTTGGTATCTCGACCCTTGCGTCAGATTTTTATTTGAGAAAAACAACCCAAGTGAATTTTGAGTAGTCATCTACAACAACCAAACCAGACTTCTTTTCTGCATAACTGGTTACTGAGGACTCAAAGAGATCCATATGTAACAGTTGCAGTGGCCTCACACTGGAATGTTTAGTTTTAGACTTGAAAGATGTCTTGGCTTGTTTCCCTAATCGCAAGTCGAAAAGATACACCATCTTTTCTATATGCCATCTTAGGTAATCCAACAGCCAATTCGTTCCTGGCTAGCTTATTTAGAGTTTTGAAATTCAAGTTACTCATCCTTTTGTGCCATAGCCAATTTTCTTCAGTGTAGCCAGATTGACTCACCGTGAGGCATTCTTCTGTTGTGGAGGTTGCCCAGTCAGCAACGTAGAGACTTCCTTTCCGCCTAGCAACTAAGACTACCTGCTTTGACTCATTCACAATCAGTTTACGGAATTTGGATTTGATCTTCACTGAGAACCCCTTGTCAGGAAATTGTCTCATGCTAAGGAGATTATATTTCAATCCCTCTACATGTAGTACTCCAGTGATTTTGAGGGCTCCCAATTTTAGATCTCCAAATCCTACAGTTGGATTCACTTCGAACTCCTCCAGCAAATCTGATATCTGATCCTGTATCAAAGACTCTGTAGTCAACCAGATTTGCTTTGTCTCCTGTCATGTGCTTCCCACATCCACTATCAAAATGCCACGTTGGATTCTTCTTTAGAGTGTTCTGCACAAAATAGGAAACATGGAGTTAGGTTCTCATTCCAACAATGGAACCATCTTGACTAAAGTATCACCTAGTAGGAAACCATTTTTGAATGAATTTCTTAGAGACATGCTTTTGTCTAGCAGGAGCATAAGGAGGAATTCTAGGTAAATGACTAGTATCAATATTATCAAGAACTATTTTCCTTCTTGGTGTGTTCCTTGGTGCTCCTCGTGGTGCTTTCAGATACCTGTCAGGTTGTTGAGTCTACTTTTCAGCGAACTTAGCTTTCCTAGCTTGTTAGATTTCTTCTAGCCCTGACATTTAGATTGCTTGTGGTTTGTTCTTTGCTCTGATGAGATGATAATTTAGAGTCTCATTTGGTCTAATTTACCGTTCTTTGTTAGTCTTTGTTTATAGGCTTTAAGTGTTTTTTGTGTGTTTTTACAATTGGTGTTTTTGTTTGTGTTTTGCAGATTTTCGTGTTTTTAGGTGAAAACCGGAGTGAAAACGATGGTTCTAGAGCCATGAAATTGGAGTAAAACGGCGAAACCAGAAGTGGATTCGGAGTTCGGACCAAGATTTGAGAGCCGTTTTAGCGAAACTTGCAAAAGTGTAACTTTAAGGAGCAGTCTAGCCATTTTCACTATAACTCTCACATGCGATGTCCGATTGACCTGATTTTGGTGGCCACGCAAAGATAATTCAATGTGCTACAACTTTCTTTATAATCGTGAGAAATTTCCGTCTGTACAAAAAGTTACGTGCGTTTTAATCTGGCAGGAAAAAACATTCTCTCTGCGGCGAGGAGTTTTTCTCCCAGCTGCGAGAAGTTACGAGAAGGAGTTTTCTGGGCGACTTCTGGACGGATTTTCTTCGTTTTTTCTCCTATAGATAGATGTCTTTCACCATAACTTCGGAAAGAACTTATTCTAAACTCTATTTGGGGACCGAGAACCCTAGTTTATCATGTTTTGATCTTGGAGCTTGATTTTTCTAGGTGTCATTCCGCATTGCAGCATCTCAATCACTCGCACGAACTCTTCGTCATTCAGCTTCGAACTGGACGTGTGCCCATGGGGGTAATTCCCGAGTGCATGATTTTGTTTGTCGTCGCCCTCTCTTACAGCAACTCTCCACTCCCCCGGATACCTCTCATCCAGCTTAACCTGAAATTGACAATTGTGCTTCTTAGTCCCAACTGCATTTCTGGATTTCACTTCGGGGTCACTTGAAGCCGTGTTTCTGTAGGCCCCACCACGCTCACAACTCATGTACACGTGTCTTGGTTTCGAATGTGAGATCGCGACAAAGATATTGTTTTCTCGACCAATAGCACGAACCCAAGTTTCTGCAGCTTGACGAGTATCAATACTCTGATTGTTTTGGAAAAATCGACTGCAATCTGAAAAATCAGACGCATCATCGGATGAAATATATGAAATAGGTGAGTCACTCATAGTATACGTGTTTGGGATTTGAAGTGTTTCAAGTTTCAAGTGTTTAGAATAGAATAATTGTTTCAAGTGTGAAGTGTGGAGTATTTTAAAATGATGGTGGGGGCGGCTTTTATAGAAGTGTAGACACAACGTAAATGGAGGGATTGGGTAAATCGAAACATCCCGTAAATTGAAATTTACGAAAATCGGAAAGAAATTGTTCCTTGAAGGGACGCATGCATGCAATTGTCCCTTGAAGGGAGAATTGCTTCCCGATTTTCGTAAATTTCGAACATGCATGCATGTCCCAAGGAAGGGACACTTGTCCCTTCAAAGGGTTAAATCCTTTGACCACATTGATCGTGTCGATTTAGCAGTCAATCGGATCGGTTTAACCGACCCAAAAAGGTATCAATCAAGGATCGTAACCAGAACTATGTATGCTCCTGAAAATCGTAACTAGACACTCGAATACTCCCGAAAATTGTTCGTTTGTAAAGGGATTGTGCGATTGTCGGTCGACCGAGTCGGTCGGTTCGGTTGACCCGACCTAACTCGATCGTGACCGAATTTTGGTTCTATAAATAATATCCTCATCCATCACATTTTTACACAACAACTCTCCATTCAAACGTTCTTCTTCCTTATAACATACTATCAAACACTTAGCAATCTGGTCAGTGTTAAATGTCAGGAATCTGGAAGGTAAAGTTATGATAATACATAAATAAACCGTAGTATATTTGATTGCTCATCTTTCTCTATGAATTCTAACGCTCTGACTATTCTCATTTTCCTATAGAAATCACTAAGGGCGGTTCATCCAAAGATGGCGGTGATGAAGATAAAAGATGGGGCAAGAAGAACGCAAGGGATATCCCGACGGTATCAGTCGACCAGTATTCTGGACGCTTGAGAGAGATTCGTGGAAGGGAAAGAGGGCCCATACCAGCTTCAGCCAGAGCTAGAAGGTCCAAATTGTTGGCCAATGAAGAGTTAAGTTCTGATGATATGGAGAACTTACTAGAGGACTCCTACGAGTCACCCGAAACTATCGACACACAAACAAGGAACAGACTTGAAAGTGAAATCCCTCTGCAGCAGGGGGCTGATGACTTTTGAGATGACACATCGCCTGAAGCGGATAACAAGTTTAACACCAATTCGTACCGACCATGTACACATTTCAACGACACCAATTCGTACCGGACATCTCCACATTTAAATGATGATGTCCCTCCATTCAACGTTTCTGGTTATTCTCAAATGAGTGACCACACTGAAGGAGATGGTGGAAGCGGCCAGCGTGGAGAGGAAGCTCCTAATAATGCCACTAATCTACCCTGGAGAGAGCTAACACAAGGTATTCATGGAGGCCTGCAAATGCGGAGTTACTCACAGGATTTCTAGGCCATATCGCCAACTCCATATGGATGGGAAATGTATGTCCTTTAATTCCAGATCTTTAAAATCCGACGATTCATATTTACTATTGTTAACTCATTCTTATTTACTATTTACTTTAAAATGCCGCTGGACCGCGATATTCTAGAGGGGTTTCACCAATCCCGTAAATTAAGCAAGTTCAAAGACTATTTAAACGACAATGTCTTGAATGTTGTCGACAACAACCATCTCTCACACTTGCCCAGCTGTATGCACCCGAAGATCAACAGGCCTTTGATTAGTGCATTTGTTGAACGGTGGCATCCTGAAACTAATAGCTTTCACTTGGCATTCAGTGAGATGACTATAACCCTGCATGATGTCCACTACATGTTAGGAATTCCTGTTCATGGTCGGGCGGTTAAGGTGGAAACGAACAACCCAGAGACGCTCAAGCTCTCATTATCAACTCATATGCAACTGAATGATGCATCAGTGAAGGCCAACTTTCACCATAACTTCGGGGAGAACTTATTCTAAACTCTATTTAGGGACTCAGAACCCTAGTTTATCATCTTTTGATCTTGGAGCTTGGTTTTTCTGTTGTAACGAACCATCGACATCGAATTCTTAGTAAGTTTGATAATTCTCTATTGCTTCCATACAATTGTGCTTGATTCATCTGTCGAATTGTATGCCCTTGCTTACGATTACCATTTTGTTTATGCTTTGCGTATCCAAGATTATGAATTCCACGTCTTTGCTTCAAGTATGAGTAGCTAAACCTCTCCAGGACTCGGTAGTTATGTGATGGTTATGCAGATTCGTATCTAGGGTTTATCTTCGTTCATAAAGGTTCGTCTAGTTTGATATTCTCATAAATCCTTCAATCCAATACACTAGTTTAAAACCATCTAAATCGTTTTGGTTAAGAATCGTCGGTCTGACAAACCTGACGATTTCTCTAGTTTGAAATCTACGAAAAACAACTTGGTTGAGTTTGATTGATTGCTTTCTGTACACCGACCATGTGACAATATGTATGATTGCCCTAGTTCTAATTAGCATAACCGGATCATCGCTACCATGTTCGCTCTCCTCTCCATTGGTTTGCACCAGCTAGTTTTCTTTTGTTTTCTTGTTTTCTGCAAACATCTCTGTAATTGCTCTGCATCACTATAGTGGCTTAGTTAGCTCCTTAGCGAACGATTCTGTGGTTTAGCTTTGTCTGTCTATAACAACTACTTTACTACTTGGTTTTCTAAGTAATAATTTGAGCACATCAAATTTGGCGCCGCTGCCGGGGAGTTAACTCCCTCTATAGTGTTTAGGAGTATTTTACGTATTTTTTTGTTTGTTTATAGTTTTTATTTGTTTAGCTAGTTTTTTTTTTTTTCGGAACTACTCGTGGTTTCCTGTCTTTATGTGTGTAGGAACTTATGACAACCGAGAAGTCATACAAATCCCCAATTATAAAATCAAAAACCTATGGAGAATGGCTGAAGGGAAAAGCACAGAACCGCCAAATAGAGAGTGAAGTACTTTACAGCTTTCGACAGTTTTGTGGAGAAAGATTTGACGAAGCATGGTTTCGGTTTCTAGAGCTGGACGAAGAGTGCATATATGCTGGGTTGGAGCTTGAGGAATAGATAGGATGTTTCTATTAGGGATTAACCGAGAGTTGTAGAATGATCTTAGATAAAGCTGCAAGACAACCCATAGATGAGTTTGAACTTGGACAATTCTTTGAGTTTATCGATGTGCAGGTTTTTATTTATAAAGAGATGTTGTGGCATGAGAACATCGAGTGTGAGAAGACAAACTGCCTTGCTGAGCTAACTTCCGAATCTGTCCCTACAAAACAAGAAGAAATACATTCTACTCCGTTACCTGCTTGTGATTCGCACATCTTAGTTCCATCACAAACATTGGACTGCCCAGGGAGTTTCGACCCAATTTCTCGTTTTTATTTTCCCTCTGATTCCCACAATTATTTTTTAGTTTTTGAATTTTCTGATTTGTTTAATTTTAGTTTGCAGGGAATCATGGAATTGTTAGAAAACTTGAGGAGAGGAGCTAAAAATGGCTCCCAAAATACTGTGTATACCGGGAAGGATGCAAGGCATTTATTCCCGTTTGATAATGGATAACACCATTTCCCAAAAGTCGAGCCAATGACTATAATAAATTGCACTTCCTGGGAGGCAACCCAGGGGTAAGTTTTCTTTAATTTTTTCTATTTTATTTTTTAGGTTGGAATAAAGGGCGTCTCTTTTGCCTTCTCTTGTCTTACACCTATTACATGACTGCAATCTGTTTTTCCTTCAGTTGCTTAAACTTGAAACTCGAGACGAGCTAAAGTTTAGGTTTGGGGAGAGATTTTATGTGTTTTGTGTTTGTTTTTATTACTTTCATAGTAGTGGTCGGTCAGTCACATTGGATTGCATATCTTTTTGCGACCTGTGTGCCTTATTTGTCTACGTGGGGGGTATGTTAGCCGCTTTTATGTGCTTATTTTTTTTTCAGTTTATGTTTGTGTCTTAACTTTTTAGATAGAGTCTTTTGGCCTGCGTTTTTGGCCTATTTTCAAAATTTTTGTGGTGAGTCTGAGTTATCTTCCAAGTCGAACGTCAATTTTAGGTGATAAATTTACTTGTTGCTTATGTTTTATATGATAATTAGCTGGAATTAGTGTAGTAGGTCTAAAATCCTACAAGTCTATTTCTCTTGTAAATAATAAGTCTGTGTAGCTCTTTAGTCCAAAACGCCTGTGAGAAGCCTTGGGTCGACGAAAAAATATTAAATTTATTAACCATTGTGTGATTCCCAGGATGTGCAAGTTTTTTACGAATTACTTGCGCCTTTTCATACTTATGTATACTCAGTTTCATTGGGAATGACAAACGACATGCTTATTTCTTTGGGTTTTTCTCCTCCAAACCCATCCTAAGGAACAGGTTTGGGGAGGAGACACTCTACCTTTGGGACTTTTTACTTGAGCTGTTTATGCATATTTGCTAAGAGTTTGTTTGTTGCTTCCCAAAGCTATCTGAATTTGAATCTCGGGGTGGATCTGTGATCTTAATTGATCACCGTTAGTCGTGTTAGGCGTGTTCCAAATACTACCACATACCGGCATGGCTGGAAAGCTACATGTCCATGAGGTTGATGGCACATATACCAAACTGACACGCACAAAAGTGCGGACTTTCGATAAAACAGACACCTGCAAAAGAATGAGATAAAAAGAGCCCATTGAGGCCATGCATTGAGCATACAGTGCAATCGTGGTTGAATTTTGAAATGAATGACTTGAATAAGGGGAGCAGCATCCGTCCTTGATTTTTTGAAATTAAGTCGCCTGCCAAAAGTCTCTTTCGACCTGATGAGACGAGTACAATAGCATAAGATAGTCTAGGCAACTTTGTGATGAAAGTCGCCTTCCTAGTTTACTTTTGAGCGTATACCATTTTTGGACACTTCCAAGAGAGTGAGAGTTACATTACAATCACCTGTGAGGGACTAGCGAGCTAGACTTAAGTGTTATTTACTTGAGAAACGATCTTGATTGATTTTCCGTGTACTATTCTGCCAAGGTTAGTTTGAGTACAAAACTTTTGCATCTTGTGAATTTAATGTTTACAATGGTAGATTCGGTCACTTGGAAATTTGACTCTTTTGTTTCTTATTTGTTTGTTTCGTGGTTTAGAGTCTAGTTTTGTCTAGGTTTGTTTGTTTGCTCGAGGACGAGCAAAGGTTCGGTTTGGGGAGTTTGATGAGACGATAATTTAGAGTCTCATTTGGTCTATTTTACCGTTCTTCGTTAGTCTTTGTTTATAGTTTTTAAGTGTTTTTTTTGTGCGTTTTTACGTTTGGTGTTTTGCAGATTTTCGTGTTTTTAG
Source organism: Plantago major (assembly GCA_026545765.1). Taxonomy (NCBI): domain Eukaryota; kingdom Viridiplantae; phylum Streptophyta; class Magnoliopsida; order Lamiales; family Plantaginaceae; genus Plantago; species Plantago major. The sequence continues at coordinate 67,205,096 of CM048844.1, read as the reverse complement.
GTGAAAACCGGAGTAAAAACGATGGTTCTAGAGCCATGAAATTGGAGTAAAACGGCAAAAATGGAAGTGGATTCAGAATTCGGACGAAGATTTGAGAGCCGTTTTAGCAAAACATGCAAAAGTGTAACTTTAAGGAGCAGTCTAGCCATATTGGCCATAACTCTCTCATACGATGTCCGATTGACCTGATTTTAGTAGCCTCGCACAGAAAATTCAAAGAGCTATAAATTTCGTTTTGGAAGCGTCTGCAGAACAAGTTACGAGCATTTGAATCTGGCTGGAAAAAACATTCTCGCCGCGGCGAGGAGGTTTTCTCGCAGCTGCGAGAAGTTACGAGGAGTTTTCTGGGCGACTTCTGGACGGATTTTCTTCTTTTTTTCTCCTATAAATAGATTTCTTTCACCATAACATCGGGGAGAACTTATTCAAAACTCTATTTGGGGACCGAGAACCCTAATTTATTATCTTTCGATCTTGGAGCTTGGTTTTTCGGTGGTAACGAACCATCGACATCGAATTCTTAGTAAGTTTGATAATTCTCTATTGCTTCCATACAATTGTGCTTGGCTCATCTGTCGAATTGTATGCCCTTGCTTGCGATTATCATTATGTTTATGCTTTGCGTATCCAAGATTATGAATTCTTCGTCTTTGCTTCAAGTATGACTAGCTAAACCTCTCCAGGACTCGGTAGTTATGTGATGGTTATGCAGATTCGTATCTAGGGTTTATCTTCGTTCATAAAGGTTCGTCTAGTTTGATATTCTTGTAAAACCTTCAATCCAATACGCTAGTTTAAAACCTTCTAAATCGTTTTGGTTAAGAATCGTCGGTCTGACAAACCTTGTTGAGGGGTAAAACCTCTAACACTAACTAACTAAACTATTACAAATAACATAGTCTAAGGCCTGCCTCCGACTTGAGGTCCGACGTAGTACTGGTCCGAGTTTTTGTACCTGAAAGGACTAAGTGGGGGGGTTAGAATGGGTTACCCGGATAGCCTATGTCAATCCGGTAAGAGACTTTACTCAAGAGAGAGTTGGAAGCTCTCAATGTAATAGTTATGAGGGATTATGATAATACTTAGGGATTCTTCCCTTGATATCGCTTACCTTAAGGTCTTGGACCTTGTACTATATTTATAGTTATCATATGCTTATGAGGTGGCTCACAAGATGATGCCAAGTGTACGTTTCAGATTCGGACACCAATGCTACCTTTGGCCCATGGCCCATTAGTGAACAGTAATCCAATACTAATCAATGGGCCTGGAAGGGTAGTTTGGACCTTTTCCCTACTTGAGTACTGTTCCGCCTGTTGGGTCCGTGTTGGTCCCTCGGACAAATCTGTCTGCTTGGTTGATCTGCCCTTGGGTAACTCTGGATGTCCGAGCCAAGAGTCTCACGGAAGTATCTCAGTAGTTCTGTTATACGTTTGGTCTTGATGTGATGGTGGCGTCCGAGATTCTCTCGTCCGGTCCGTTGGGCATCTCTGTACTGACGTAGCTAGGTTTAGAAGTCCTTTTCCCAGCTAGCTCGGACTAGCTATGAGGGTGTAGTGACTTTAGCGTACTAGTTGATTCACTTTGGCCGGACCATGTGAGGTCGGACCAGTACTGAATTGGCTAGTTAAGCCGTGATGCTCTTTAGGACACGCTCTATGGCGCCCCTAACGGATTGGACACATGTCCGTAACAACATATGTCCCCCTCGTTTCCAAGTATCTTAGTAGAAGATAGTTGGTAACTATGAAAAGAGCAAGTGTGTTGTGGAGCGTGTCCGAATCGTTAACTGAAAAAAGAAAAAAATCCTTTTTGTTGAGATCCGTCATCCGTGTTCTTAGGAATTCAATATATCTCTCCCCCCCCCCCCCCTTTTCCTTCTACAGTCCGAGTTATGTAATAGCTCGGACTGTAGATGGAAAAGGTATTTGTATCCGAGATATATAGATCCGAGTACGGTTAGGATCTGACGTAGCCCTCTGGAAGCTATCCGTTGGACCGATTGTTGAATTGGTCCTCCCGGGTCGCTGATCCGTAAGCCAAAGAGGCCCAATAGGTTGTCCGTCCGGCCCACGGGGGAAAGATCCCGAGTAAAGTGACGCGACCGTTGGATCGGGACGACATCAACGGTTGGGGTTCTAAGCCCGATTGATGTGACGCGTCTGTCAAGCATTAAATGCGACGTACTGACAGCCATCCACTCGCGAAGCGGCACAACCCTTGGATTGGAGAGGACCAACGGCTGGGATTCAAATCCAAGTGATGTGACTCTTGGCTTTCCCCAAATTGCCCTTATAAATAGTCAGCTCATCAGTCACTTTCACACTTTTAGCAATATCGAAACTCAGACCAATCACAAAGCAATCCGAGCAATTGAAGACGCATCCGAGAAAGTAAGACTCGCAGAATTTTGAAATTTCTTCTTTGAATCCGTACCCTCGGAGAAGCAGCAAGGCATAGTCGTCCGTTCAAACTTATCAAGTCAACTTTGTCAAGTAAGTACGTCTTCACTCCTCCTAAGTTCTCTCCTTTTCGTGATATGCTTACTACCTGCTCGTATGTTTTTGCCCTGCTCGGATATGAAATTGTCGAGTCCGTATTTGCCGATGTTGCGAGTGATAGGCTTTAGCAGCGTTCTTAGTTGAAACAATTCCCCTTTGTACTGTTGCATGCCAATTTTATTGCCAGTATCCTGTTGATTCATCTCGTGTGTCATGCCCACTGTAACCAAAATTTGATTATGCATGCTTATTTGGTAATGTGTTGGTGCCAATTGGCACACAGTCTTCCGTAAATTGGCCTCGCTTAGCGTGCCGGATAGGGTAGACGATAGTGCCAATGCCGCGTTTCGGTGTGCCAAGGTTAGTACCACTAGTGCCTAGACTAGGCTTCATGCCAAAAAATCTAGTTAAGTAGAACTCCGTAGGCTTTCTTTGACTTAAAAAGTTACCTAAACGAACTCTCGGACAATCACCACTATCGTTTCTGACTCGTTTCCTTCTGCCCTAGGATGTCCGGGAGCGATAGTCAGAACCAGCACGAGGCCCCAGGTTACAATGATGTAGTAGACTTAGGGACTGGGTCCGTGGATTTGACCTTGTCCGTGGGAGATTTCCTTGTTGTGGACCTTGGGTTTAGGGACTTTGATGCTGGGCAAGGAGTTCGTGGTGCGGCAGAAGCACAGGCCGACATTACAGTGGGCCAGGGTGATCTTGCTATGACTAGGTCGTTAGTCCAATCTCAGACTATAGGTGGCGTTGGGACGTCCGGGGATCCTAACGAACTGCATGTGGAGCGGGAAGGCGACAGCGGTCGGGAGGCTGATGAAGTCGAGATGTTCGAGGTCGGGGTGGAAGACCGTGTTGTAGCGGAAACAGGTCCGTCCAACCCAAGCACGTCTGGGAGACCCGAAGGTGTCGATGAGGAGGAGGAAGATGGTGAGGAAGAGGAAGACGAGGACGAGGAGGAAGGAGAAGAAGGATCTCCTGTCGCTCGTCCCCCTAGATGCTCCGGTCGGCGGATTGCATTACACCCTGCTGCGCCCGTTCAGTCCAGTCTTCCATTAATTGAAGGTCGTGGCGCGAAAGCTGCCCAAATCAAGTTCCCCCGTCCTGCGTCCGCTGTTACGATAGCGGACGAATTTGGACAACTAAATACAGACGGACTTTTTCTTACATGTCCATAAAGGGTTAAAGCGGAGGACATTCCAGAATGGAGGCGGACGTGGGAGATCCCCGACTCCGTAGAAATCATGGTTCCCCAGTCCGGACATGCATTTTACAACCCGCCCGTCGGGTATATGTGTGTGCACGAGTTAGCTTTTGCTTGTGGGTGGAAGATCCCCATTGCAACGGAATTGAAGCATATTCTGAATCACATTGGGATTGGTCCGAGTTAGGTTATCCCAAAGTCCTTGGGTAATCTTATCTGCTTCGTTGTTTTTTGTAAGAAGAAAGGGCAGCCAGTAAATTTTGAGAACTTCAGGCAGCTCTTTCATGTTTCATTCAGTCCGGGGAATCCCCTCTTCTATACTTTTGTGAATAGGAAACCCTATAACTTCATTTCGGACTCCATTTCGTCGCCGGGATCGAAGTGGTGGTATAAGTACATTTTCGTACGGATGGCTCTGAAACTTGGGGCGTCTGAGAGACAGCGAGAACAATGGGGACTGCCAACAAAGTTCCTAAGGGAGAGCATCCCGGATTAGCGCCCCCTTCCAAAGAACGTGGCTCCGTGGGTGGCGGCGATCCACAAAAATTATAACCCACCAACTTATCCGTTCCACGAATTAATCTGTCAGCCACTTCCCTACCTGTGCCGACTAACAGGCGCAGTGGAGGTTGGAGGGAAGATGGACTTTAGTATGGATTTGTTGACTTGAAACTTTGTGCTCTTTCTTCTTCGGGATACTCTGTTTTGATTATGTATTTCCGCAATTCTGGTAATTCTTCTTTAACATATCTGTATCTGACGCCTTTGGTTTATTGTGCAGCTGACTGGTTCGACTACATCATGTCGACGCTCCGTGAAAAGAAAAGGTTGCAGAGGGAGCAGCAAGCCTTGGAGGTCGCCACTGGTCAGAGGACCAAAATCATCAACACTTCCGCGGGTCTTCCTATATCGGATCCGAAGAATGCCGCAGTGTTTGCCGCGGTGGAAGAAAGGCGGAACAAGGCTAGAGAGGATTCTCAGGCCTTGGCGGTGCCCGACAAGGGCAAAGCCCCTGCCACTCGGAGCGCCACTGATTCAAAGTCCCAGGCTTCCGCTGCTGCAGTACCACAACGGGAGGTGTTGATGCAGGATGCTATTACCTCGGGACGCAAGAGAGGAGCAACCTCGGAGGCTCCCCAAAGAAAGAGACAAGCAATTGTCCATTGTCGCTGTTGACCAAGCTGCTCTTGATAAGGAGTACGAGCTGGCTTGCGGACTCCCTGAGGTTGAGCTGGTCGGAGGGCTGGATAGGCTATACCAGCGGGTAAGTAATCTTTCGATGATCTCCTTGGCTTGTTCTTAGTATGATAGAAATGTAACTTACATTCTTGCGGACTTCTTGCAGCTCGGTTGTTTCGTCAGGGCCATGCAATGGAAGGCCGGCGAACGCGCTACTATTGAGGAGGACCTCCACAAGGCGGCCACATCCGCGGATGAGGCGGAGAAGGTGAAGCGGTTGGAGATACAGCTGAAAGAGCAAGAAGTGAAGTTCCATAAGCTGAAGGCCAGCTGGGAAGAAATCAAGGCGGACCTCGACTGACAGGAGAACTTTGTCGACAAGTCGATGAAGGATTTTCTGGATTCCAAGGATATACTGCTCGGAGGCCTCCAATATGCCCGTCTTCAGGCTGGTCGTGACTTCATGGAGTCCGACTCCTTCAAGTTCTTGACGGCGGACAAATCCGATGCCTCCCGCCTGGATGGGTTCGTGTCCGCTATCGGGCAGCTGCAGTCCAAGGGACTACTTCCACCGGACTTCGACTGGAAGGCGGAAGGGTTAATCCCTTATGCGGATGCTAATGGTGTGGAGGTCCCTGTCGACAGTGTCTCGGATGAACAGTTGGCCGCGTGTGAGTTTGCGGAACTAGTCACCGAGGAGGGTGAGATTGAGATTCGAAACGGCAGGCCTTTCCTCCCGATGTGGGTCCCGGATGCCCTCCGAAAGGTATGCTTTGTACATTTCGATAATTACCAGGCTTTCCTAAAGAAGTGGTTCTTCCTGCCTTGCCGGGTCGTTGGCCTTCCCGCGGATTTCAACTTGTTCAATCTTGTTGAATCCCTTGCTGCGCAAGCCGTCTCCAACACGCCCCCTGTCGATCCGCCCAAGTCGGTGAAGTCGGTCCGAGCCAAGCCGGCCTCGATGAGAAGTCCGGGAATGCCCTGCTGAAATTCGCATCACTGGAATTTTTCTGTTGGATTTGTATCTTTTGATAACGCGGAATGTCATTATGTACTATTGCTTTGATTCGTATTTAATCCGAGGAGTTAAACCTCCTATGCTTCCGAATTATTACTTGCTCTCTTCTTCGTTTCCTTTTTTATCTGTCGTTCATATGCTGAGTTATTATAAATTACACATCTCTTAAGAGCACGGATCGCTGTAGATGGCGTCTGATGTTGAAATCAAACTATCATCTTTCCGATCCTCGAACCGTTCGCTCTTTGGGATGCGTAATTCTTCTAGAAGGGGGAAGGTGAAACAGTGAAATAGTCATTATGACTGCATCTTTTCATCTTCCCAGTCCTCGGATGATCGACAAGTGGCGAGATCTTAAGGACCCGTCGCGACTATAAATAAGGTTGTGGTAATTCCTCCTTTTTGCACTGCTTTACCCTTCTCCACTCTGTCTTTTGTTTTATCCACTTTAGCCTTCCACAAAAGTCGGCGTTCTCCAGGATGTCGGACTCTGATGACAAGGAATATCAGCATTGGGTAAACTGTGCTTGTGGGCACATGCATCCACCGATTTACCCGGGTACAGGGACCGCGGATGACCTGATCATCCTTGATTTTGAAGGTGATCCCGCTCGATGTCCGGGAATAGCTAGGAGGTTAGCCGAGGAAGAGAGTGAGCGGACGCTGAAGTTGATCCGTAGGAGGATCCGAATGCAGCAGCAAGCTCGTCAGGGCCGAGGTGGTGGCTCGGAGTCCCAAGGCTCGATTCCGGAATCTGGTGAAGGAACAAGGCGGGGTATGCCCCGTGGAAGTATGTACTTAGCCTTGGACCTTTTCAGATTGTACTTCTCATATGTAAATGTTCGGATAATTTTGTCTATAAAATTCGAACTATTTTTCATCGGATAAGACCGCCACCTTTTTCTTGTTCAAGCTTCGTCGGATTATATTGACGCGCATATCTTTGTAAGATGACCAACAAATTCGGACGTGGTTGATGGGCTTGTTTAGGCTTGATTGGATAAACCCGTCTGGCCCAACACTGTTCATCCCAAATGAATAGTTTAAGCCCATTGTCGACGTAGAAGTTCTGACGTGTCGGACACCTGTTGGTTCGTTACTTCTATAAATACTCCGGATCCCTCTTGGCCTTGGTCGTGCAAATCCAACTTCCAATTTCCATATCCACTCAATAGCAAGAAGATGATTTCTTGAATAGTTTCCCCCTCGAGACTCCCGTCCACTCTCAAGTCGGCGTTCATCCTGAGAGTGGCGTGGGTCTAGAGGGGAAGATTGTTGAAGATCAGTCATCGAAAAGCATAGATCTTGGTATACGTACAGACCTGTAGGTTAGCAAACGGACTATCTTATTGGTTGTACGAGTGATCCACCCTTTAGGAGCTTTTTCTTCCAAAGGAGTTGCTGACGGGTGGATCACCGTACGACCAATGCGTCAAATCCGTGTATAGATCTGAGTTTTGATGTCGGACACGATAGATGTGTCTGTGCAATTTGCTTATAAGCATGAGGTTCCCAGTGTTTATCACTTACTCACGATTCTGATGTTTCCAGGCACATTGTGCGCGAGATCCATAGAGAATGTCGTAGAATTTCTGACTTATGAAAACATCTTGTGTTGTGCAGGGATATCAGATCTACGGTTTTCCCAGAAGTAGTGAGTGGGTGAAGAAGTGTCATGTCGAAGGAATAGTCTCGACGGAAGATGACGTATCCCCGGAGACTCTCTCTATAGATTATGTATTGCGTCTGTAGATCTGGATAAAGATACGAGATTGTAAGTTTCATAGACAGGATTATGTATAATTCGTCTTTATATGAATAAAATCCCTTGCTCTCCTTCTTGTCGTTAAACGAATGTTAAATCTCAGATGCATAAATCGAAAAATCACAAATCGAAAGATAGAGGTTGTATTGATTTGCCGAAAATTCAACTACAACTTGCGGGCTCTATGGCCAATGACAAAAGGATCAAAAAACAAAACTGGCGGAGTTCCGTGTAATAAATAGTTGGAATCTGAGATGACCAATCGACCTGACGAAGATCTGCACAGTCATCTCTATGCGTAGAACTTCTGAAGGTTTCTAGCATTCCACGGACGCTTGAGGGGATGTCCGTTCTCATCTTCTAATTCAAAACTCCCATTCACTCTTGCTCCGACAATCTTGTAGGGTCCTTCCAATGGGCTTAAGTTTTCCAATATTGTTCAAAATGTCAGCTTGTTGAAGCATTAGGTCTCCGATTTGCAAGTTAGTCGCTCGAACATTCCTGTTGTAGGTTCGGGCAGCAGTTGCCTGATACCTATGGATATTCGCCAGTGCCTCAGACCTTTTCTGTTCGAGCATGTCTAGGTCGAATATTCGAGCTTCGCGGTTTGCAATGCCTTCGAACTCTTGGATCCTCAAAGTCTCAACAGCAATCTCGAACGGTATGACTGCCTCCGAGCCATATACCAAGGCCAATGGAGTTTCTTTGGTCGCAGTCCGTGCAGTGGTGCGATGAGCCCATAGCACGCCTTCCAGGTCGTCCGCCCAGATTTCTTGTGAAATTCTTAACCGCTTCTCGAGGATCTTGACTATTGTTTTGTTTGTGGACTCAGACTATCCATTGGCTTGCGGGTATCCAACAGATGTAAAACGTTGCTCGATTTTGAAGGACGACAGCCATTCCTTGAGCCTATGTCCTGAGAACTGGGCACCAATGTCCAAGATGTGAATCCTGGGCAGGACAAAGCGGCAGATGATATTCTTCCAGATAAAGGTCCGCGCTCGACTCTCTGTAATGGTTGCAACAGCCTCAGCTTCTACCCATTTGGTAAAATATTCAACAGCCACAATTAGGAACCTCCGCTGCTGGGTGCCTCTGGGGAACGGTCCGACTATGTCAATGCCCCATTGGTCGAATGGACACGCTATAGTATGCATCGGACGATGTGGAATGTTCGCATAGTATTGGCAATCAGGGCACTTCCGAGCGTAGTCGGCGGAATCTTTATTAATACTAGGCCAGTAGTAGCCTTGTCGTATAATTTTACGGCGAAGTCCTTCCCGGAATGACTTCCAGCCTCATTGTGTATCTCCTCTAGCACAGTCTTTGATTCTTGCGGGCTCAAGCACCGCAAATGGGTCCCTGCAAATGATCTCTTGTATAAATCTTCCCCCATTATAAAGTACCTGTTTGCTCTACATTGGACGCTCCTTGATTCCTTCGGATCAACTGGAAGAGATCCGTCCTTAAGGTAATTCCAGATGTCAGTCATCCAATTTCTGCCCGTGTCAGTTATCGTGACGGCAGAATTGAGACTCATGACGGATGAGTCAGTAACAGTGAGTAAAATCACTCTCCTTGTGTCCAAAGCTGCCGTTGCAGACGCGTATTTTGCTAGGGAATCCGCTCTTTCATTCCAGGCTCTGTCAAACTTTTCTAGGGTGAATTCCTGAAAGTGCTTGGCTTCCTGCTTGAGTAGCTCGAGATACTTGATCATCGAAGGACCTTTTGTGGCAAAAGTTCCCGAAAATTGAGCTTTCACGAGCTGCGAATCCGTGAAAGCTTTGAGCCTCCGAACTTGCAGGGATTTGGCCAGTCGCAGTCCAACTATCAATGTTTCATATTCAGCCTCATTGTTTGTAACTTTGAACTCCAGGGATATCACGTAGTCAAGTTCCGCGCCATCGGGGCTCTTAAAGAAGATTCCAATCCCTCCGACTCTTCCAGTGGAGGAACCATCCACTTCCAATATCCAGGTATCAGAAGGATGTTTTTCGGCTTGGAGGTCTCCTGCAGGCTCCCGAGGTTCCCACCTTTGTGCTTCTATTTCCACCTTTACGTCAGAGTTGTTAAGTCCGGAGTTGCTTGCCATACCGTCAAGAAGGAACATCTGGTTGACTCGAGTTTCCTCATAAGATGCAGATAGAGACTGATTGATAAACTGGGCGTCTTCGAGGTTTGCTGGGTTGAACTGCGGCGGAACTGGCTTCTGGCCAACCTGCTTGGTGAGTAAACATTCGAATGCCTGTGTGTCAGGGCCCTTCTCTGAATCCGCCTCAGGATATTCCGCTAAGAAATCGGCGAGGACTTGAGCTTTCTTGGCTGACGGAGCCTGATAGCAAATGTCGTATTCACTCAGCTCGATCGCCCACTTAGAGAGTCGTCCAGACTGGTCGGGCTTTCCCAGGACCTGTTTCAAAGGTTCCGCAGTCAGTACCACAACTTTATGGGACTTGAAATATGGTTTTAACCGTCTTGCGGTGTAAACCAAAGCATATGCAAGTTTCTCAATCTTCACGTATCTCGTCTCCGCCCCAGCGAGGGCTTTGCTAAGATAGTAGATTGGGAGGTGATCGTTAGCCTGAATTCGTACTAACACTGAACTCATTGCCTCTTCCGTGATAGCTAGGTAGAGGTAGAGTGGTTCTCCCTCGACGGGTTTGGAGAGCAGTGGAGGGGAATGGAGGTACGTTTTCAATTTCTCGAAAGCCTCAGAACATTCCGCAGTCCACTCAAAGCCCTCTCCTTTCCGGAGGATTTTGAAGAACGGGAGATTTTTCTCCGCGGATCGTGAAATGAAACGACTTAAGGACATCAGACGTCCTATGAGTTGTTGTACCTCATTGAGGGTTTTTGTCATGCGCATCTAGTATTGCCTTGATCTTTTCTGGGTTCGCGCTTATCCCTCTCTCGGTAACCATGTACCCGAGGAACTTCCCTCCTTTTACTTCGAACGTACATTTCTCGGGATTCAATTTCATTCCGTACTTCCTAAGGATAGCGAAGCACTTGTTCAAATGGTGCACATGTTGCTCTTCAGTTTTGCTCTTGACAAGCATGTCGTCCACATACACTTCCATGGTTTTCCCAATCTCTTCCTTGAACATTTGATTCACAAGGCGCTGGTAAGTGGCTCCCGCATTTTTCAATCGGAAGGGCATTACCTTGAAGCAATATACACCCCTGGCAGCGAAGAAAGCTGTTTTCTTGATGTCTTCTTTGGCCATCCGGATTTGGTAAAAACCTTGGTATCCGTCCATGAAACTCAACAATGCACATCCGAACGTGGAGTCAACCAACTGGTCTATCCGCGGCAAAGGGTACGGATCCTTCGGGCAGAACTTGTTCAGCCTAGTGAAGTCGTTGCACATCCGCCATTTGCCCGGTGACTTCTCTACCAGGACTACGTTGCATACCCAGTCAGAATAACGGACTTCTTCAATGTGCCCTGCTTTCAGGAGTCGCTCCACTTCAGCGGATATGATGGCATCCTTGACCGGACCAAAATCTTTCCTTTTCTGTCGGATGTACTTGATCGAGGGATCCATGTTTAGACGGTGAACAGTGATCCTCGGGTCAATCCCCTTCAAGTCATCCTTACTCCAGGCAAACACATCGTTGTTTTTACGGAGACAAGCGATGAGCTTCATTTCTACCTCTGCAGTCATCTCGGTCCCAATTCTTGTTTTCTTATCCGGGTTTCCGGCGACAATCTCGATTTCCTTGAGAGTCTCGTGAGGCTCGATTTGCAATGTTCTAGGAAACTTCTCCTTCTGGCTCCCTGCTCCGATCTGCGGGTTCTCCTTTTTAGCTGGAAGAACCGCTGACGGACCAGGGGTCAGGGTGGTCGCCAGCACGTGGGCGGACACTCTTCTTGTGGACAATATGTAACATTCCCAGGCTTCGCGGACGTTTCCATCCTCTTCTCCGACTCCAAAGGGAGTTGGAAACTTCATTCTGTTATGGAGAGTGGAGGGGATAGTTCGGAATTGATTAAGCCCCGGGCGCCCAAAGATGACGTTGTAGTCGAAAGTACGATCCACCACTACAAATCGGACCAACTGAGTAACTCTTTCCGGGAAAGTACCAAGCGAAACATGCAACATAACACTTCCAAGGGTCGAACTGTTCCCCCTCAAATCCCAGTATAGAGGTGTGGACCCTTTCATATTGGATTCTCCCTAGGGCCATCTGGTCCAATGTTCTTTTGGAAATGATATTCGAGGAACTCCCGGTGTCTACCAAAATCTTGTTCACTCGATAAGTTGCGATGGTCAAGGAAACCACTAGCGGAACATCTGGATCATCAATGTCCTCTCCTCCTGCCGTAGGAAGAGGAATCTCACTATCATCGAAAAATATAGCGTTTGTACCCGGAATCGCTGGTGCAGCATACGCTCTATCGTTGTTCCAAAGATTTTGTGTTGTCCGCTCTCTTGCGTTCCTACTGTTACCTCCTGATGGCCCGCCCGCAATGGTGTTGATTACTCCGCTGTAGGGAGGGTTCTCCATATCCATACCGTCGCAGTGTCTATCCATGCGAGGCGGACTGTGAGCTGGCAGAGGTGGCAAAGATAGCGGACGGGGAGGTAATTCTGTAGCATTATCCTCCCTTCTTCGCTCCGCTCTATCGTGCCTAGAGGGTTCATCTGTGTAGATGTGCTCCTTGAGCTTGCCTTCTTGTACCAAGTGTTCAACCTCTGTTTTTAGTTGGATACAGTCATCAGTCTCCTGACCACGGCACTTGTGGAACTTGCAATACCCCTTTGCATCCCTATTCTTCCGGTTGTTGTGAGAGGGCTTGGGCCATTGAACGTCTAGCTTTTTCTCGATGATAGTTGCCAAAATGTCGGATCTTGGTCTGTTGAGGCGGGTATAATCCGCATATCTCCTCGGCAGATTTCTCTCCCTGTGGAAGCCTCTGTCCCTGTGATCCTTCTTCGAGTCAAACTTCCCCGGGCGTTGCTCTTGCTTCACCGGATCCTTTCCTTTCTTGGAACCAGCTCTTACTGGAACATTCCTCCGATACTCCTCTCCGTACATCACTTCTTCATAGATGTCATCTAAATGCTTCTCACTCCTCACCTCCTGACTAGATAGTTTTCTGCAGAGCTCTGAGTTGAAAGTATTAGCGTACAGGTGACGGACCCGTTCCTTAATACTGTGCGGCTCAACTCGAAGAACTTCCGCGTGAAAGCGATCTAAGAAGGTCCTAAGATCCTCTTGCTCCCGCTGTATAACTTATGCCAGGTGCTCTACGGTTCGCTTTCTCCTCTTTGCCTTTCCAAATTGCGCCAAGAACTTTGAAGAAAGATCTGCATATGACTTTATCGACTTGTTCAGTAGAGCGGTGTACCAATCCATAGCCGTTCCGAAGAGAGTAGATGAGAACGTGAGAGCTTTTGTATTGTCGCTCATTCCCTTGGAATCCATCTTGTTGTTGTATCTTGTCAGGTGTCCAACAGGACAAGCGTCCCCGTAATAGTACTCCAAGCTCGGGATTGCTTGATCCGAATTTCTGTTCCTTTCCTTTTCTCTCATGATTTCATCACACAAGGGATTTGGTGCACTAGTGATTATCTGCTCATGGTCTTTTACCAGGCGTCCGAGATTCAGAATCTGGGCCTCCAAAGCCTTCTATTGAGCATAGATTTCGTCGGCAGTCATGATTTCTCCTGTCCTTGGATGGACAGCTACATCCTCAGGGAGTTCTTCTATCCGAACCACTGGAACAGTTTCTGCCACCTGATCTCTGTTTCTAGGAGGTGCTTGTCGCAGAGCTCCTGGGTGTATATTATCTCCTTCTTGATACTCTCTCCTTCCGTTTGGGCTTCCTTCACCTTGAGCGTGAGAGGATGACGCCCGCCGGTCGAGAAGGTTCTGAAAATCCTCTTGAGGTGGCTGGTTCCCCAACCTCTCTTGGATCGGACGTTGCCTGTTCCTCGATAATGCAGGCTCTACCTGAGGAGGAGTGACCACTGGCGGAGTGGCGTGTTGAGCAGGAGCATTGTTAGACCCCAGGCAGCCTTGAATGATTGTGAGCAACCTATCGAACTGCGTCTCGCTTAGTCCGAAATCACTAGTGCGGACAGTGCGACCATCGGGCATAGTGAACTGTTGGCCTGCTGTAGGGCCTTGAGCTTCAGCCGGTGAAGCTCGTACGACCCCTTCATCCGAGGACAGACTGGCCGTGCATCCCTCACTCGGATATCTCCTTCCAGTTACAGCGGCTCTGCGTCCACGGGTGGGCGGACGTCCTCGTCGCTGCGAAGGTGGAGTCCCTACTCCTGCAGCACCAGACCGTGCTGTTTGTCTTGGTCTTGCCATCAACTTAATTCTAAACACGAAAACTTCTTGTAAAGTTTCCCACAGACGGCGCCAAAATGTTGAGGGGTAAAACCTCTAACACTAACTAACTAAACTATTACAAATAACATAGTCTAAGGCCCGCCTCCGACTTGAGGTCCGACGTAGTACTGGTCCGAGTTTTTGTACCTGAAAGGACTAAGTGGGGGGGTTAGAATGGGTTACCCGGATGCCCTATGTCAATCCGGTAAGAGACTTTACTCAAGAGAGAGTTGGAAGCTCTCAATGTAATAGTTATGAGGGATTATGATAATACTTGGGGATTCTTCCCTTGATATCGCTTACCTTAAGGTCTTGGACCTTGTACTATATTTATAGTTATCATATGCTTATGAGGTGGCTCACAAGATGATGCCAAGTGTACGTTTCAGATTTGGACACCAATGCTACCTTTGGCCCATTAGTGAACAGTAATCCAATACTAATCAATGGGCCTGGAAGGGTAGTTTAGACCTTTTCCCTACTTGAGTACTGTTCCGCCTGTTGGGTCCGTGTTGGTCCCTCGGACAGATCTGTCTGCTTGGTTGATCTGCCCTTGGGTAACTCTGGATGTCCGAGCCAAGAGTCTCACGGAAGTATCTCAGTAGTTCTGTTATATGTTTGGTCTTGATGTGATGGTGGCGTCTAAGATTCTCTCGTCCGGTCCGTTGGGCATCTCTGTACTGATGTAGCCAGGTTTAGAAGTCCTTTTCCCAGCTAGCTCGGACTAGCTATGAGGGTGTAGTTACTTTAGCGTACTGGTTGATTCACTTTGGCCGGACCATGTGAGGTCGGACCAGTACTGAATTGGCTAGTTAAGCCGTGATGCGCTTTAGGACATGCTCTATGGTGCCCCTAACGGATTGGACACATGTCCGTAACAACAAACCTGACGATTTCTCTAGTTTGAAATCATTGAAAAACAACTTGGTTGAATTGGATTGATTGCTTTCTATACACCGACCATGTGACAATATGAACGATTGCCCTAGTTCTAATTAGCATAACCGGATCATCGCTACCGTGTTGGCTCTTCTCTCCATTGGTTTTCACCAGCTAGTTTTCTTCTGTTTCCTGTGTTAGGTTTAGTTGGGTAAAAATACAAATTTTCAATTCTTGTTTTCTGCAAACATCTCTGTAATTGCTCTGCATCACTATAGTGACTTAGTTAACTCCTTAGCGAACGATTATGTGGTTTAGCTTTGCCTGCCTATAACAACTGCTTTACTACTTGGTTTTTCTAAGTAATAATTTGTACACATCATCTTCCAATTCTGATGATTGTTGTGAGCAACCCTAGCTTTCATCCATCGTTCTTTCTCTAGTTTGTACTCATGAGGAAGTTGTTTTCCGATGGCTTTGTAGCCAATGCCATTTTGAGCACGAGGTGCCGACTGAGATCTTCTCTCAGTAGCCTTACTAGCCTCTGGGTCATCTTTCTTTCCAGAAAAAGTGACATTAGAGAATTTGCCAGTTCTAGCAATCTTCCCTTTCTTAGAGACGCAACATTGTGGGTGATTTCACTTTCCAGTGTGTTATTCCTTTTCAAGAACTTTCCCATCAGATTTCTTTGGGACTTGTTTTTCCCTCAAAGGCATGGTCGCAACTGCCTTTCCTTTGTCAGCAACCTTAACTTTCTGACCAATGCTATAGGTTGTTTTGGAACCACCTTGCTGACCCCAAACAAATCTCATGCTTCTATCACTTTTTTTCAGAGTGGTAGAACTATTTGTTTGAGTGTCTAGCCCAAGTCCTACTTTATCTGAGGCATCTCTTAGGTAAGAGTGTACTTCAGTGAGAGTGTCACAAGCTTTGGCATAGGATTGGAAGGACATTTCTTTCTATTTGAGTTCAACGTTGTTAGAAAGAAGACCTTCACACTTCTTTTGAAGTTTATCCATTGCCTCTTCATGTACAGTTTCCTGTCTCAACTATCTGTACTTTTAGAAATGCATTCTCAGCATCCTTTGTCTCAGATAGCTTTCCCAGTTGTTAGCACTCCATTTCAAGAGATTTGTTTTCTTCTTCGAGAATCTTGGTTCTAGCTTGGACAACCATGAATTCTCTTTCATAAAGATCAAGCTCTTTTATGAGGTGTTCTAGATCTTTGATTCCTTAGGTCTCAGCAATCCCGCACATTTCTTTCTTCTTTTGATCGAAGTCAACCAATTCATGAGTGACGTCGTAAAACTCTGGTGACGGAAATTTGGAATCATCAGAGTCCTCATCGTCAGACTCAGAGTCAAGATCAAGAGCATCCAGTTGGATTTGGATCTTTTTCCTTCCCTCAGTGAGCATAGCTCTCTGACCTCTCTTGAAGTTTCTTCTATCATTCTTGTCACCTACCTTTAGATTGTTATAAGCTGGGCAGTCTGTTTTGAAGTGACCAGGTTTCTGACAATAGAAACACATATCATTTCCTATTTCTGCTCCCTCAGTACTCGATGCTTGCTGAGCAGGCTTATTCAGCGAGCTAGTCAATTGCATACTTTTGTACTTGTGATAGTTGGGACCTAGATGCTCTTTCAGCTTCTCTCTGGTCCTTCTTCTTTCTATTTCCTGACTGACGTATTTTCTCATATGCTTTACAGCAAGAGCATTTTCCTCTGTCACCTCTTTGGTATCCTTCTTTTCAGAAGTACCTTGAGTTATGAGAGCAACATTCTGCGATGTTTCAGCAGTCATATGTCCACTTTGCTTTGTCTCATAATTAACAGTTGTCAAATGTGAGAGAAGCTCCACTGGTGTGATATTAGGCATTCCTTGGTTGAAATAGAAGTACTGAGTACGTTCCCAGTTTTGATTTAAGCTTCTCACGATAGTCTTAACCTTTTCAGAGTTAGAGTATCTGTCACTTTCACCAATTGCAGCCATTTCACTCATCAGTGTTGTAAACCTGAAATCAAGTTCTTCAATTGTCTCAGTAAGACCTTGTGTGAAGTTTTGGAATTTGAGCTTCAAAACTTAGAACTTGTTTTCCTTGGTTTTATCAGTACCGGCACAGATTTCTTCAATCAGTGACTAGGCTTCTTTCGCCGTTTTAGCACCCCACAGTTTGCACTGTATGTGATCTGGAGTAGAACGTATAAAGATGTTTCTTGCTTGACCATCCAGCCTGTTTCTCTTGGAATCTTTAGATGTCCAGAGATGTTTGGGCGTTGGTTCACAGACAATTTCTCCAGTTGGTCTTGCGCCTGAGGATGTGCTGGTTGTAGAAGATCCCGCAGCATCTGTTGTATCTTTGTCTCGACCACTAGATACTTCAGTGACTTGCTTCTCACGTTGAATGACAATTGGGCCATTCTTTATCACTTCGATCATTTCGTCACTGATAGCTTCCAGGTGAAGTATCATGTTGTTCTTCCATTTCTCATAGTTCTCTGGCTTGAAAGTGGGTGCATTAGTTAGAGACATCATGCAGCAAACACACTAAGCAATCAAACAAATCAAGTACAGGTGGTGAGTTATTAGTAGGCACTTATCTAGGATGTAGGTTCAGTGCAGAAGGTTAAAGAACCTCCTGCTCTGATACCACTTGTTCGTCCAGATAACAACAAAGTAAAAGACTAGAGAGGGGAGGGTGAATAGTCTTTTCAAACTTTTGACGATAAAACAGTTTCTCAAATAGTCTTTTCAAACTTTTGTGATAAATGCACGTGCTCAGCAAGCGTATAAAGTGTGTAAGTACTCAACAAATAAGTAAAGCAATAAGTAATGTGCAGTAAGTAAATAACACAAAGCTTTATAGTGGTATCTAAGGGTGGCGTAATCCCTCAACTAATCCACTCGCCCTTTTCTCAGGACTTGAATCCACTAAGATAAGATAATGAGTTCCCCTTACAAAATCCTATCTCTTGATCCCTTTAACACTAGGTTCCCAATCAAGTGTTTCCCCTGAGTTATTCCCTAGTTTTTTCATCCAAGTACTTCCTCTACTCAGTAACCTTTGAGCTATTCCTCAGTTTCCAAAGCCAAGTACATCCTATGCTCAACACCTGTGTGGTGTTGGTTATGGTAGTTTGTCAAGTGAGTAGGCTCTTATAACTTATATAGTTATCTTAGAGAGCTCTTATAGAATCAAGTGTACTTAATACACTTTTCAATGTATGGTAAGTTGTTCTTTACTGACCCAAGTCTTGATGTTGTTCAAGAGACTGAATCACAGATATAAGTCGCAACTATATCCTCTGGATTCAACTCTTTCACAATATGCAATTCTTGTTAAGGATCAGGACACTTAGAACTTTCTTGCTACTTAGAATTCAAGAGCTTTAGTCGCAACAGTAAGCTAGAGAGTAAGTATTCAGAAGGCTTGTATGCTTGAGAGTAATATATGAGGTTCTGTGTATTCAGTGTGTCTTTCAAGCATTCTAAGTGGTGATATTTAAAGTTGAAAATCATGCCGTTTGAATAGTATCTGTTAGGCATAATGAAATTTAAACTATTGATATCTGAAGTTAGTACGGCAGTGAGCTTTGTCTCTTTACAGAGATTTCCTCTTTTGTTCAGACATCTACGTAATTAATGCACTGTACTAACTTTTGTCCTGTAGTCTTAACGGAACAATGCAAGCTTTCTGAGGCTTTGCAAGTCCTTACTCAGTGACCATTATGCATCAGAGACCTATTGAAATACTTCAAGGTAATTGAGCCAATGTATCTGAGGAGACATTTCTCCTTAGTCTTCAGCAATCTTGTGCAATCTTCTGATCTTCAATAATGAGCTCCTTTCTTTTGGATGCTTGCTTCTTGGTCTTCTTCAAAGATATGAAAATTACATTCAGAGATCTAACATCATATACAAGATTTGCTAGACTAACATATTCAGTAAGCTTCCTCTTTTACAATGTTCAAATGTACTAAGAGTACTAGTTACATTTCTGTACTAAGATTAGTCATTGAGGTTTCTGATTAAAATCTAAACATATATTCCTAACAGGGTGCTTTTGTATCTCGATTATACTCCTTGTGATCCCTACCGTGTTTATTATAAGAGCTTTGTGAAGGGGGCTCATATAGCTCTGAACTTCTCCGGAACTAAAATCCACAAAGGGGATTTTAGGGTTTCGCTGTGCACATCCCTGATCACTTGACACATTTGGCATTTTGTCAACATGATTAAACCATGCATCAAAGTATTGATGTTTCGTTGCTCCTCGGAATTTATCACTGTAGGATTCTATACTGGTCGGTTTTCCACCATCTTTTTTTCCGAATTCTGCTCGACCAATCTTAAATTTGTTCCTGGCCTCATCGGATCCTCCGGTCTTGTTTCTAAGCAAGGATCAATCAACATACAGCAGTCTCCCTTGGACGATGGAAGAAGCAATCAGAGTGATATCTGCTGGCTTTGTCACTGGGAGAATTCTTGGATCATTACTAGTTAGAGCACTTGTGGGTTCCATAATCTGATTAACTATGCAGCTGATTTGGTAAAGATTGCCTGTTGAAAATTTTTCAGTAATTTTTCAGTGAGTTTGAGTTTGAGAGAGAGAGAGAGAGAGAGAGAGAGTGAGTGAGTTGAGAGAGTAAAGTTCTTCTTAGATGATGGTATATGACATAAGTTTTTCAGTGTTTGAGAGAGAGACATAGAGAGTTGAGAGAGTAAAGTTTTTCTTAGATGATGGTATATGCAGGGGCGGAGCCAGGATGAAAATTCGCATGTGGCTAATTATATAAGGGACAAATTCTATCAAAAAAATACCACTTATTTGTGGGAAACACTGTCATTGAAAAAAATAATAAAAAAACAAAAAAAATGTGCAAACGAGAATGCACTTTTTTCACATAAAAATAATTATCTCCTAATGAAGCATTTGTCAACGTAAAAGGTGTACTTAATAGAAAACAATATGAAACGGTTCAAGAACACTAGTTTTACCTATTACAACTCCAAAACCACACATATATATGTACTAAAAACCTCTGATATTCAACCTAAACCAAAATATAGCTAACATGTGTCAAAGCTAATACAACAAAAAATCACAAGAATATGACTGACATGATTCATCAAATAATAATGGACAAAACATTTCAGCTACGAGCCGTCAACACCACTCCCACACAAAATGAACATCAATTCCTCCATAATGTACACAAGAATTTTACTCCCTCCGTCTCTCAAAACTTTATACATTACTAAAAAAGGAAGCTACCCACACCAAAGAAATAATAAACAATCTCAACTTTACACCCGAATGACACATATTGCCATTGAAAGTCCAATTTTTTCCATTACCTTTAATTTCAGCAAAAGAGAAGGCATGCATGTTTCGATTGAAGAAGAGGAAGAAAGATAATTGGGAATTTGGTTTAGGGCGTGGCTCTCTTCAGGAAGGGCAAAAATGGTAAGTGATTTGGGTTTTTTAATTATTGGACTTCATTTGGGCTTAACTTTGGACTAAGGAGTGTTGGGTGTTTTTAAGTGTTTAAGGATATCAAGGTGCTCAGGAACGATTAATTTTGTGCAACGGTAGAACTCGACTTTTATTATACACAAAGTATTACAATATTTTTGGTAGAAGACTCAAGACACACTCACGATTAGCTGCTTTTAGTCTCTTCACAATTTCTTGTTACACTCACTTTTTGCTTCTGCACTCATACATCAAACAACACAAGCAAACTAATATTTATATACCTCCTAAGTCGGTTAGCATAGCTAATTAATTAGCTAAACTCATTTCTCCATGTTGCCGTCATTCTCGTAACTTCTCGACCAGCCGTCATTCTTGACCTTTCTTGTTTCTTCTATTGCTTTCTTATTCCATCTTGGTCCCTCTAGAATTTTCTCCAAGTCCCTTATTTTCTCATTTCATTTCTAGGTCCCTCTAGATTCTTTTATTTATAAATTGAGCTTAATATTTTCAACATCCTCCCTTAAGCTCAATTCTTTAACATCCTCCCTTAAGCTTAATATTTTCCAAATATGTCATGCTTCAAAGGCTTTGTAAAAATGTCCGCAACTTGATCTTCTGATCTACAATATACCAACTCCACTTCATGATTTCCCACGTGCTCCCGGATAAAATGATAGCGTGTGTCAATATGCTTCCTCCTTTCATGAAAAACTGGATTTTTTGCCAATGAAATTGCTGACCTGTTATCGACATTTATATCTGTCGGTCCATCTTGTGTGAATCCAAGGAATTTCAACAAATTTCTTAGCCATATTGCTTGACACACAGTCGAACTTGCTGCAACGTACTCCGCCTCACATGTCGATAAAGTCACAATGGCTTGCTTCGTTGATGACCATGTAAATGCGGCATCCCCAACATAGAAACAATATCCGATGGTGCTTTTCCTTTCATCTAAGTCTCTTCCCCAGTCGCTATCTGAATAACCGACAAGTCTAACTTCTTGATTGGAAGAATAAAATAGACCATCTTTCAACGTACCTTTAATATAGCGTAAGATCCTTTTTGCGGCATTTAGATGCGATTGATACGGAGTCTCCATGTACCTGCTAATTAGTCCAACAGCATAAAGAATGTCAGGTCTAGTGCAAGTAAGATACCTGAGACAGCCCACAAGACTTTTGAAGTATGTCGGATCCACGCGATTCTCATCATAAGATTTTCTAAATTCTTGTCTGCATTCAATTGGAGTATTTACTGGATTGCATGACTCCATCTTAAATTTCTCAAATATTTGTTTAGCATAGGCGCTATGGGAGATAAAAATTCCTTCTTTGCTTTGCACCACCTCAATTCCGAGAAAATGTGCCATCAACCCAATATCGGTCATCTCGAACTCCATGACCATATTTTTCTTAAACTTCTCGAACATAGCCTCATTGTTTCCTGTAAAGATCAAATCATTGACATAGAGGTAAACATATAAAACGTTACATGAACCGTCTTTCTTCATGCATAGTGCAGGCTCGTACGGGCACTTCGTAAACCCATCTTTCCGAAAATACTCATCGATCCTTGTATTCCAAGCTCGAGGAGCTTGCTTAAACCCATATAATGCTTTCTTGAGCCTGTAGACTTTATTCTCCTGTCCTCCCTTGATGTAGCCTTAGGGCTGTTCCACATATATTTCTTCTTGAAGAAATCCATTCAAGAAAGCAGACTTTACATCCAATTGATAAATTTTCCAGTTGTGTTGTGCAGCAAATGAAATAAAGAGTCTGATAGTCTCAACACGTGCTACGGGAGAAAATACCTCACTATAGTCGATTCCTTCCTTATGACGATATCCTTTCGCCACTAGCCTTGCTTTATATCTCTGAACTTCTCCTTGGGCATTTTTCTTAGTCTTGTATACCCATTTGATGCCAATTGGTTTACGGCCTTCCGAAAGCGTCGTCAAATACCAAGTGTCATTTTTCTCAATGGAGTTTATTTCTTCATCCATTGCAGTCCTCCATTTCTTCTCCTGTGAAGCTTCATTGAATGATACAGGATCAGAATCCATGTAGAAGCACATCATATTCACATCCTTATTTTCTTCTTGTGCTTCTGTTGCTTCATAGGTATCCCTTAAGCTTCGTGTCCTTCTCGGTGGCGACTCAGCTTCATCAACTGGTATATGAGATTCTTCTTCACTTTCTTCTCCTTCAACAATTATAGATTTTTCTTTATCTTGTGGATCTTCCCAATTCCACATTTGATCTTCTTCAGAGACGACATTCCGACTTATAATATTCTTCTTCGTTAGTGGATTATATAACTTGCAACCCATCGTTCTATCTCCATATCCAACAAAAATGCATTTCTCACCTTTGTCGTCAAGCTTGGTCCTTCTAGCCTCCGGGATTTTCGCGTACGCAATACATCCAAACACTCTAAAGTGTGAAACGCCTGGCTTGATCGAACTCCAAGCTTCTTCAGGAATCTTGAACCTTACACTTTTCGTAGGACAACGATTCAACAAGTACACGCTTGTTGTTACGGCTTCTGCCCAAAATTCTCGTGGCAAGTTTCACCATGCTTCTTGCATGTCCAGTATAGTGTGATTCTTTCTTTCTGCAACTCCATTCAACTGTGGTGTGTAGGCTCGCGTCAACTGATGTTTGATTCCATAATCTCTGCAAAATTTCTCGAACATATCTGACGTGTATTCTCCACCTTGATCAGATCTTAGGACTTTTATACGACAACCACTTTGATTCTCTACCAAGTTCTTAAATTCTTTGAACACTTCAAATACTTCCGATTTTCTCTTCAAGAAATAAACCCACGTCTTACTAGAAAAATCATCAATGAAATTAAGGAAGTAATTGTTACCTCCAAGAGATGCAGGATTTAGTGGACCACAAACATCTGTGTGCACTATCCCCAATGGACGTGATGCTCGCCATCTCTTTTCCTTCGAGAAACTCAGACTATGATGCTTTCCGAGTGATGAGTCGATTTTACATTATCTCATTCAGTCTTTTTTACCGTCTTATTGCCATTCTCAAGTATAGTTCTTATGTGTTTTATTAGTGTTTTGTTATGTTTTTGTGTTTTGTAGTTGTTTGGTGAAAACACATTAAAACAAGGGCTAAACCAGTGCATTTAATGCATTAATGGAAGTATGGAAGTTTATGGACCAAAAATGTGGTTGAAAAAGGAGTTGATCGGTTGAAACAGAAGTGGATTCGGAGTTCGGATGAAGATTTTAGAGCCGTTTAAGTGAAAGCGCGGGAAATTCGATCTACAATAGAGCAGCTTTGGCATTTTGGCCATAACTTTTGCATATGAACTCCGATTGACCTGATCATGGTGTCTACGCGTAGATAAGACCAAGAGCTACAACTTTGAAGATGAACCATCTCCAGATTCTGACGTTTAGAGGACCACAAAGGGCCTGGCGTCTCAATCTTGGCGGACGCCAAACTCGTCCAGAACGAGTTGGCGGACGCCAGCTCCATTTTTGGCGGGCGCCAACTCCCTTTTTGGGCCATTTTCGGCCTAGAACGTGATTTTGAGCGTTTTCACTATATATAACCTATTTTCTTGATCTTTTAGACACAACTTCATTATTATTCTTCTCTTCTTATTGCTTTTCGACCTAGAACCTTTCCAAGGCAATTACCTACCTATTATTGGAGGTAATTGAACCGTTTATCTTGTAATCCGAAGATTGACATTGATTGGGAGATTATCTACATAGCTTTTCGCATTGATTCGTTTCAGTTCTTCAATTCTACCTAGGGTTTGTGACAACGAAGGGTAAATTTGTATCAATCCATTCGAATCTTTGTTTCTTTCTTTAGATTATGTTTGGAGCCTGTTTATATACAATATTGATTATGTCTCTGCATAATATGAGCAGCTAAACACCCTGATTATGGGGTGGTGACAGATTCAATGCATGCTAGATAGGGTTCATGAGATTCGAAGTGCATCGGGTTTAGATTACTTGTGCTTTTTAGATTAATCGCATATCTTGCTATTCTATTTGTCGAGCATGCCAGCAAAATCACTGTTAGATTAAGCATTTAATCAATACACCAAAATGTCTTTCGTCTTGCTTGATCTAACAGTTTAGATTGCAAACGGTAATAGTAGGATTAGCTAGATTGATTGTAGCGTAGTGGAATTGACGCCTCAACTAGTAATATTCATTTTTGAACTAAAGATTGTGACAACTTGCATAATCTATCCTGTGAATCGTATGTATCCTGCTAGCTAGATTATTTCATGTTACGGCTCCATAATTCTCCTTATTCATATCATTGTCGTTTAGATTAATCTGTTTTCTAGTTAGATTGCATAAGTAGATACATAATATAAAACATCGCTGCCGAAGCAAACAACCCTTTTACTGCTTTCTTACTGTTATTACTATTCGTAAACAAGACTCAGCTTAGTTAAGTCCTTAGAGACCGACCTTGGGGTTAACTTCCCTGCACTATAAGTTTTCGTAGTGTTGAGGATTAACTCTTGGCTTAAAACAAATTTTGAACTTTAAATTTGACACATCAAGTTTTTGGCGCCGCTGCCGGGGACTTAACTCCTTTGTTTAGTTTACGAATTTTAGTTTACAGATGTATATATTAGTTAGTCTGTCTTTTCTTTTTTAGTTTAATTTGTTTTGCGGAACTACTTGGGTTTCTTTGTGTGTGCAGGAAAGTATGGATTACTCAGATAGAGACCGATTCTGTAGATTTCACGACCATGCTTCTGAAAAAGAAACATATTATAACAAGTTGTTTAAACAAGTGGTATTTGGAGCTATGATGATCTCTGGAAAAGAACATGCAAAGTTTCAGAAAACTCTGATTGTTTAAAGATCTCTGAAACCATGCATAGTTCCGTTGGCACTACAGGACAAAATATAGTACAGTGCATTAAATGCGCAGACATAAATGTCTGAACAAAAACGGTAGCTTCTGGAGAAGACGACAAACCTGCTACAGTACTATATTCAGATATCAATAGTTTGAATTTGATTTAAGCCTAACGGATACTATTCAAACGGCACTCAAATTCATCTATAAATATCAACACTTAGACAGCTTGAGAAAACACCTTAGAACACACTGAACATTGAATACTCACACAAGCGCTCTCAAGCAAACTACTTACCTTCAAGCTTTTGGTCTGTTTCTAAGTAGCACAAAAGTTCTAAGTGTCCTGATCCTTAACGAGCATTGTTATTTGTGAAAGAGTTGAACTAAGATTTCTTATCTAAGTTTCATTCTCTTGAACACTTACCATAGACTTGGGTCAGTAGAGCACAAGATACCATACATTGAAAAGTGTATTAAGTATACTTGATTCACAGAGCTATCTGAATAACTGAACAAGTTATTAAAGAAGCTCACCTGACAATTTACCTTAACCAACACCTTAAACGGCGTGGAGTACATGAAGTACTTAGTTTGGGAAACTAAGGAATAACTCCAAGGTTATTGAGCAAAGGAAGTACTTAGTTTGGGAAACTAAGGATTTCAAAAGGTTTCTGAGTACAGGAAGTACTTGGCTGTGAAAGCCGGGGAATAACTCAGGGGGAACACTTGGTTGGGAACCTAGTGCATTTAGGAATCAAGAAAAGATATCTGTAAGGTTACCTCATTTATCTTAGTGGATTCTTGGTCTGAGAAAGACCGAAGTGGATTAGTTGAAGGATTACGCCACCTTCAGATACCACTATAAAAAGACTTGTGTTATTTACTTTATGCAGTTTATTACTTGTTTTACTTGTATTGCAAAGTACTTACACTTATCTTGCTGAACACGTGCACTTATCTCAGAAGTCTTCCGCTCTCTGAAATTAAGTATCAGATATCCTCACAGATATCTGAGAAACTGTGCTTATCGACAAAAGTTTTAAAAGACTATTCACCCCCCCCCCTCTAGTCTTTTACTTTGCCGTTATCTGGACCAACAGTTTGCAAGAGACTTGCTATTTAACACAAATGGTTTCCCAGAACCAGTCTACCTTTAAATGATGGCCAGGAGAAAGAACATAGAAGTTCTAGTGCCAGAGGATAAGTTAAAGGATGCACTTGACTTTGAAATCCTTGTCAGACAGGTAGCCTGAGGAAAGAGCTATCTGACACTTGCCCCTACCATAAACCTGATGATGTATACAGAATGGAAATTGTACTTGGCACTAAAACAAAGCCAAGACTAGTTGTACCGGTTTATAAATCCTTCTATCTCACTAAAGATGATTACAAGCAAGATCTGAAGTAACTGAGGACAATTTATGACAACTTCAAACTATCTCCTATTCAGATTGAATATGATTGGTTATGGGCAAGACACTACTGGGTTGAACAAACTTGCAAGAGAAGATCCACCAAATCTTACAGAGATAATGTTGAGTTCTCATGAAAAGTGGAAATGGATGTGAGAACCTATCTATTTGATTACTCTAATGACATTTTCAGATATGGTGACTACATATACCCAGATACTGGAAGCTGACAAAGAGGATGAAGAATTGAAGACCAACTAGTGGGATGTTCACCTGGAACTTGGAACTTCCAGTTGTCCTACTTAGTTGTGTAGTTTTTGATTTTTGCAGACAGTATTTTATTGCTTATCTTGTAAAACGTTATATGTGCATACACTTGTAATTCTATCTGATCAACCTACTCTCAGATACCTATTCAATGAAAAGATAACTTTTTAGCAAAGATCACACCTTGTGATTTGGTTGATATCTACTTTCTGCACTTAAATAAAAAGAAATGAAAGATCATAAGAAATTTTTAAGTGTTGGATTGTTTCCTCATCCAGTTCATGTTAGGTTTTAAAGATAGTCATAGGTGATTGATCAAAAAGGGGGAAATTTGTTAGGAATATCTGTTTAGATTTTCATCAATAAGCCCTAATGACTTATCTTAGCTCAGAATGGTAACTAGTACTCTTAGTTCACTTGAACATTGTAAAAGACGAAGCTTACGGAGCATGTTATTCTAGCAAATCTTGTATAGGATGTTAGGTCTCTGAATATAACTTTTATATCTTTGAAGAATCCCAAGAAGGAAGCATCTAGCAGAAGAACTCATTTTATTGAAGATCAGAAGACTGCACAAGATTGTTGAAGACTAAGGAAAAGTGTCTCCTCAGACACCTTGGCTCAGATACCTTGAACAAACTAAGTGTCTGGAAGACAAACATTTCAATAGGTTTCTGATGCACTATAGGTCACTGAGAAAGGACTTGCAAAGCCTTAGAAAGCTTGCATTGTTCCGTTGACACTACAAAACAAAAGTTAGTACATTGCATTAATTACGTAGACAAAGATGTCTTAGAAAAAGTGGAAATCTTTGTAAAGAGACAAAGCTCACTGCCGTACTAACTACATATATCATTAGTTTGAATTTCATTGTGCCTAACGGATACATATTCAAACGGCATGATTTTCAGCTATAAATATCACCACTTAGATTGCTTGAAAACACACCTTAGACTGAACATCAATTGCGATATACTTTCAAGCATACAAGCCTTCTGCTTACTTACTCTCTAGCCTACTGTTGCGACTAAAGATCTTGAATTCTAAGTAGCACAAAAGTTCTAAGTGTCCTGATCCTTAACAAGAATTGCATATTGTGAAGGAGTTGAATTCAGAAGATATAGTTGCGACTAATATCTGAGAATCATTCGCTTGAACAAAATCAAGACTTGGGTTAGTAAAGAACAAGTTACCATACATTGAAAAGTGTATTTAGTAAGCTTGATTCTACAGAGCACTCATACCCAAATCTTCCGAGAAGTGTCGTCCATTCTTTGACACTCTACGGAAGAGTAAAGATTTCCAGTGGACAGACGAGTGTGAGGATGCCTTACAAAAAATCAAGCGTTACCTTACAACATCTCCAGTACTATCGAAGCCCAAGGCTGGAGAGACTCTATTTATTTACCTTCGAGTCTCCGACACAGCACTAAGCGGCATCCTAGTCAGGGAAGAAGATGGAAACCAACTCCCAGTCTACTACGTGAGCAAGTCCTTACTAGATGCAGAGACTCGATACAGCCAGCTTAAGAAGCTAGCCCTTGCACTAGTCATTGCAGAAAGGAAGCTACGCCCTTACTTCCAATGCCACTCCATTATATTCCTCACCAGCTTTTCACTACGTAACATCTTACACAAGCCCGAAGTCTGTGGTAGGCTCTCAAAATGGGTTGTTGAGCTCAGCGAGTACGACGTCTCCTTCCTACCCCGCACAACCATCAAGTCTCAAGCACTTGCAGACTTCATAGCGTACTTCACTCCAACTGAATTAGGTCAAGCTGAGAAGGAATTATTTTGTTTGCAGAAGAAGGACAATTTACAGTGGAAGTTCTCAGTCGATGGTTCCAGTAATGTCAATGGAAATGGACTTGGCATAGTCCTGACCTCACCAGAAGGAGACACAATCCAAAGAGCCATCCGATGTGGATTCAAGGCAACCAACAACGAGTCTAAGTATGAGGTGCTTATAGCTGGCCTCAACCTAGCTCAGGACATGGGCATAAAAAGCATTCAGGTACAGTCTGACTCACAGTTAGTGGTTAACCAATTGCAGGGCTCATACCAAACTAGAGACACCAAGATGGCTGCCTATCTTCAGTTAGCCAGGAGTTGCAATCCTCCTTCGAGGAGTTTTCTATTTCGTAGGTATCAAGGACAGACAACAGCCACGCAGACGCCCTTGCCAACCTAGGAGCAGCCATCCAAACCATAGTGCCAATGGCTATTCCTGTGGTGTATGTACAATGGCCTGGAACATGGAAGGGTGAGCCCGCCAACCAGACAGTGGCCGATATAACAACTGAGTCAAATTGGATGACTCAAATAGCATTGTACCTGTCCCACGGAGAACTTGCAGAAGACAAAAACGAGGCAAGGAGGGTGAAGGCAAAGGCAGCCCGCTTCACGCTCCTTGACGGACAACTCTATAGGAGATCCTATTTAGGACCCTTACTCAGGTGCGTAACTAATAATGAAGCCAAACATGTTCTGACTGAGTTGCATGCAGGAGAATGTGGCAACCACTCTGGAGCCAGAAGTCTTGCCCACCGAGCACTAACGACAGGGTACTATTGGCCAACCATGAGGGCTGATGCTCTAGACTTTGTGAGAAGATGTGACTCATGCCAAAGACACTCACACATCAGCCATCTCCCACCAGAGAAGCTACACCCATCCATTTCTCCCTAGCCTTTTATGAAATGGGGGATGGATATAGTAGGAAAACTACCTACTGCACCAGGCCAACGAGTATACATGCTGGCAGTCACCGACTACTTCACCAAGTGGGTTGAAGTAGAAGCCTTCAAGCAAGTCCGTGACACAGAGGTAAAAAATTTCATTTGGAAACATGTGATTTGCAGGTACAGACTCCCCTACGAAATCGTGACAGACAATGGTTCCCAGTTCATAAGCTATGTGTTTCAAGATTTCTACAAGGAATGGGGAATCAAGCTTACATTCTCCACCCCACGCTACCCTCAAGCAAATGGACAAGCAGAGTCTACCAATAAGACCATTATTAACAGTCTCAAAAAACGACTGAAACAAGCAAAAGGAGCATGGGCCGACGAACTCCCAGGCGTCCTTTGGTCTCACCGAACCACACCACAAACTCCAACTGGAGAGACACCGTTCAGCATGGTCTATGGGACCGAAGCAGTCATACCCATAGAAATGGGACTACCCACAACAAGATACAAAATGGCTAGCGAGTAGACCAACAATGCAGAATTGGCACACGAGCTCAACTTGGTTGATGAAATCAGGGAAAGAGCCATGATTCGGAGTGCCGCCTATCAACAGAAGGCTGCACAACACTTCAACAAGAACATACGCTTCAACAAGAACATACGCGTACGAACCTTCAAGCAAGACGATTGGGTTCTACGTAGGGTATTCTAGAACACCAAGGAGACAGGAGCTGGCAAGCTTGGACCAAATTGGGAAGGTCCTTACAAAATCACAAAGGTAGTAGGCAACGGAGCCTACGAGCTGGAAACCAAGGAAGGACGACATATAGCCAACAGTTGGAATGCCATCCACATGAAGAGGTATCACTTCTAATGCCCCACCTTCCAAATACTCGCATGTTGAGGTGAATTCCTCTTTAAAATCAACCGACCTGACCAGGGGCTAGCTGGTAAGGCTGGTCGGTCAACCGCCCCAACCCCCAAACCTTCCCAGGGGATCCAAACGTCTTGCTGACAGCCGACCAAGCTACTAATTATTCCATCATGACACCCGATGTTGGTCCAGATAACGGCAAAGTAAAAGACTAGAGGGGGGGGGGGTGAATAGTCTTTTAAAACTTTTGTCGATAAACACAGTTTCTCAGAAACCTGGGGGTTTCTGATACTTAAATTCAGAGTGCGGAAGACTTTAAGATAGGTAAGTGCAGAAACAATAAGTATGTGTGTGTGTGCTTTGATGAAATGTAAATACAGAAAGGTAAATGACACAGTAAGTATAGTGGTATCTGGAGGTGGCGTAATCCTCCAACTAATCCACTTCGGTCTTTCTGAGACCTAGAATTCACTAGAACAGATAATTGAGTTCAACTTACAATAATCCTATTCTAATATTCTTAAACAAATGGTTCCCAACCAAATGTTCCCTTTGAGTTATTCCCCAGCTCCTAGAGCTAAGTACTTCCTCTACTCAGATAACCTTGGAGTTATTCCCAGATTTCCCAAATCAAGTACTTCCTCTACTCCACGCCTTGAAGGTGTTGGTTATAAGGTTTGTCAGAGAGGCTTCACGTATAACTTTTCAGTTATGTTTTCAGAGAGCCTAATAGAACAAGACTACTTAATACACTTGTTCAGTGGATGGCAGTCTGCTCTTTACTGACCCAAGTAATTGATGTCCGTTCTGGAGAATGAGCTTCATAAAGGGTATCTGATAGTTCAACTCTTTCACGAATAACAATCTCTTGTTAAGGTTCAGGACAACTTAGAACAACTAGTGATTCTTCGAGCAACAGAAAGCTTTCAGAAAGGGTAGTAGAGTGCTTGAGAGAATACTTTGCTTGATGGTAAGTTTTCAAGATAGAGCGTTCTAAGGTATGTATTTCAAGCATCTAAGTGTGTGATATATATAGATAAATTTGAGAGGCGTTTGAATTGAGATTTTTTACAAATTAGTCACTAATGGGACAACTTTTTACTGTGAGACACCCATAGATTTCCGCCCAACGAGCAGGTCACTTTGGTTACGGGCAAGTCTCCTTGGTACGTGGAATCCGGTGGTGGGTGACGGATTCCACCACCACACCACCGGAATCCGCCACCCACCACCGGATTCCACCACCACACCACCGGATTCCATCACCCATGTCCGGTACCGGTACCAAGGTGACTTGCCCGTAACCAAAGTGACCTGCTCGTTGGGCGAAAATCTATGGGTGTCTCACGGTAAAAAGTTGTGCAATTGGTGACCTATTGGTAGCTTGCCCGTTTGAATTGTATCCGTTGTGCTCTCTATCAAATTATATCCGTTTATATCTTGAACTATGTACTCAGAAGTCACTATCTCATATTTCAGAGAGGACTTGCTTTTTGCAGCATTTCTGTCGATGCATTTAATGCATAGTACTGTTCATTGTCCTTTAGTCTTAACGGATACATGAGGCTTTCTGGAAGCTCACATGTCTCCCTTCTTTGATTAATATGTTCAAGACTTAGCATATGTGCAAATGTTACACTTATAACATGGTCCAGAGACATTTTAAATCAAATGAGACTTAACCTTGATATCTTCATAAATCTTGTGCAATCTTGAGTCTTCTAATCTTCAGAAAAGCTCCATTGCTAGGATTGATCTTCATGGTCTTCTGAAAATAAAAATTACACTCATAGACCTATAATCCTAATACAAGATTTACTAGACTAATCATACTCAGTGATTTCCTCTTTTACAATGTTCAAGTGAACCAAGAGTACTTAATCACCTTTCTGGCTAAGATAAGAACATGTGATGAGTGATCAAAATACTAACAGATATTCCTAACAAATTTTCCCCTTTTTGATCAGTCATCCATGACTATCTTTCGAGTCCTATTACAAATTTGTAACCCTGGAAGAGAAAACAATCCACCACTTAATCATTTCAAATGATATTCAATTTTAGTTGAATTAAGTGCAGAAATTAAACATCAACCAAATCACAAGAAGTGATCTTTGCTGATAAGTTGTCATCTATTAAAATATATCTGAGAGTATGATCTTCAGATAGGTACAGTGTACAGAAAGAGATGCAACTTTTACATATAGAGAATTTTAGAAACAATCAGCTAGATTACAAAAAGTAATAAAACATACTAAGTAAATTAGAACAAAGGAGAGTCCAAGCTCCAAGAGAGTATTCTAATGTTACTAGTCTTCAAGTCTTTAGAAACGCAATTTGGGTTTAGATACCTCAAGTTCTTCAGCACCCTTTCTGGATCAGTTGACATGATCATCCACTTTTCTGCATTCTTGGACATAGTCATAAAGAATCCTTCTGACAGAGACCTCTGTCTTTCTGGATAAGTCACATATTTCATGGTAACTCTTGCAAAGTTTGTGATTCTTCCGCAGAAAGAGTTTGACCCAGAAGTACTTCCCCCGACCCAGGCATGGTCTACTTGCAGCTGAGATAGGTTGAAATACTTGTATATTTCTTCCAGGTAGTGTATATCATCTAGGTATTCATCCAATGTCATATAGAATGACTCATAGGTTGAAACACCTAGTTTGTTCTTTCTGCTGTAGCTACCATCCAATTTTCTTACCTTGTGTACATCATCAGGCTTTGAGTAAGGACAGGCAAAAGAAAGATCCATCTTTCTGGCTTCATTCCTCTTTTATACTTCAAAGTTTAGCCAGGCATGAAGGTGCTCAGGTTTTAGCAATTCTGGCTTGCCTTCTCTCCATTTCAGGATCTGGTTGAGGATGGGAGTTGGAAACTTATCATTGACAAGTAGATGTTGTAGTTCCAGAATTCAATACCCTCTCTTGTTCAGAATGCACCTATATGAAGATTCTTCATTACTAGTCTTCATATACTCAATGTGGGCATCAGTTGGCCTTTCTTGATGTGTTTCATTGTTTACTCTGCCAAACTGGAAATCCCTTCTTGCTTTTCTGTTTGGTGGCCTTCTGTCAGGAGATCCTCTAACCCTTTCTTCCTGCCTTGGGGCTGTGCTGGTGGATGTTCCTTGTAATGACTTGGTATTTTCAGAAGGGGTTCTGGCTGCTAAAGGTCTTGCTGCCAGATGAGGTTGTGAAGTAGTTGCTTGTCTCCTTTTCTTGTGAAGTGGATGTTCATCTGTGTCAGATTCATCCTCATCATCATTGAAGTCCAAAATTGGAGACTTGCAGCTTTCTTGGCCTCTTACTTCTCCTTCTTCCTTTTCTTCTTCTTCAGAAGTCTTCTTCTCTTCTGAGATTCTAAGGGACTTGGCTCCCCTAGTTATCATACTTCTCAGCCTTCTGGCTGGTTGATCTGGAATAACTTCTTCAGCAAGGGTTTCTCCAGTGGTGTCCTTAATGACAAGTTAACTTGAGGAGGGAGGATTTGATTGTTTTCTTTTTCTTCCTCTGCCTTTCTGAGGCATCTCTTCTTCCCCCTTAGTCATGAATGACTGACTCATGATAGCATAAGCTTCAGAGAGAGTTTCAAAGTTTTTCTGGAGATTATTGTGCACCCTGACCAGTTCTTGGATTTCTTTCTTCAGCTCTGTGTTCTGCCTAACCAGTTCCTGATCCTTTCTGTTGAGCTCTTCAAGTGGCCTTAGGACAGCGTTGGCTTGCAGAACAGCATGGCTGGCTTCATTCAATGCTGCATTAGCATTGTTACAATCCTCATCCCTGACCAACCCTAGGTCTTTCTGAGAGAGAGCTATGCTGGTAGCTCTGTTGAGTAAAGCAGCAGCCAATGGCTTCATCTCTTCTGGGACGGATTTTAGCACTTCTGTGTCTTGGGCAACTAGTGTCTTTCTGAGCTATAAAAAGACACTGTTCCTTGCACGGTGCTCTTCACTTCTTGAACTACTTGGTGCAGAGAATATACGAGGAGCAAGTAGGGCTCTTTTGTGCTGAGTGACAAGTCTCTCATCTTACCGCCATGAATCAAGTTGTGGGTTTCAGCATCACTATCATAATCCTTTTCTTGGATTGTTTGCAGATTGACAATCTTCTTCTACTTTCCATCAAGTGTGCTGGCCTTCTGAGAAGATGTAGAAGGTCTTTCTGATGCAGTCTCAGCATCATGCTCTTCATCATCATTGTCATCCATGGCATCTATCTCAGCAGCTGTGACAACAATGGCATTTTTCAAATTTCTTTGCTCATCTAGGAGTGCCAATTCCTTGGCATTAGCTTCTTTGAGCTTCTTGATTTTAGCTTCCTTTTCATCAACAAGAGCTTGAGTCTCAATGTTGATTCTCTTCTCTTCTTCCAATACCTTTCTGAGTTGTTCAATCCTAAACTCAGCGGCTGAAATTTCTTCTATGGCATCATTGTGCTCAGCCTGTTGGATATCTTGATGAGACTTGGGAGGTGATGATGATGGGGCTCTCTGAGCATTTGAAGGAGTAGCCTTTTCTCCACTTCCTTTGCTAGCTTTCTGAATCCCGCCTTGTCCAGGTTGGGGATCATCATTTTGATCATCATCATCATCACTCTTGTTCTTTGCTTCTTGGTTTGGATGCTCAGAGGGAGGTTCTTCATAATCATTTTCGTCCATCTCCTCGTCATCTTCTGAAACCAGGTTGATCACATTTGGGAATGTAATCATCCTCCCATTAACTTCTTCTTGTTCAGTAGGATAAGTAGTGAGCTTCTTTGGGCAAGCAGGATGGGTAACCATCTGCTCTTGGGTTTGAGCATCCGCAGACTTGAAATCTGCTATAAGTCTTTGTGCTACTTCATGAATGAAGTCTTCATGCATCAGAGTGGCAAATGAGTAGGACTATGTTGGGAACAATGCATGGATATAATCTTCCAGATTGAAGGCGATTGCTCTCTTTTCTGGGACGTCGATTACTCTGGCTAATTCTGAAAGGTCAGCCTTTCTGAGTTTCTGCCATTTTCTGAAGCACTTGAGATGTTTCTTTAAAGTGTGCTTCTGGAAAGCCTTGAGTAAATCAACTGGCACTAGACTTTGAGCCTGAAAGAAAGGGATCAAGTTAGTTTTGTTCAAACCACTTGAGTTAGTATCTGTGTGCAAAAGTAAGCTTTCTGAGCATACCTGTGTAAAAACACTAGGCTCATTATCCTGTACTTCTGCTTGCTTGGTCTCGGAGACCTCAGATACTTTGGTATGAGGAGAACTTTTATCCTCATCAACCTTTCTTTCTGCTTGAACCTGAGAATTAAAATCAAATATGTTTAGAAACTGTTAACAGAAAAGATAGGTGGAAAAGTGCTTTCTGAGACTTCACTTACTTCCAAGTGAGGAAGCTCAGTAGCATGGTCCTCAGAAACCTTGGGGGTTTCTGGCACCTTTTCTGCAGATACTGCTTGTTCAGCAGTTTTAGTTTCTTTTGGAGGAGATAAGACCACAGTCTTTCCTTCCAATTGTTCTTCTGACTGAGCCTGTAAGAACAAACATAAGAGATTTTAGTAGTGGGTTTTCCTGAGCATTCTTGAAGGAGACTATTACTGATTACTTACCTTCTCAGCAGAAGGCTCAGTAAATGCTTCCTCAGATAGCTTTTCAGCCTCTGGAATCTCTTGGTTTTGGGGTGTTAGTTTCACCACCACTACTTACTCAGTTGGAGCCTAAGAAGAGACATTAAGAATATTAGAACATAAGATAAGAGCATTTTTAGTTAGTTATTTCTTGTTCAGAGATAACTTTACTACCTGTGGGACAGGCTCTTCTTGATTTTCTGAGGTTGGAGGAACCTCTTCTTGATTCAAAGGGGTGGACAAGTTTTCTTCCCCCTGAAAGATTGCCTCTAAATTGGCCTGTAACAAAAAAAGCTTATGAATAACTGGTTAACATATACCTATGTTCACAAGTTACATACAAACCATCTTTGTTACCTGAATAGAGTCAGGCTGATCATTAATCTCTTGAACTTGTGGTGATTCCACAGTCTCTCTGTGCTCATTGTTGTTCTCCTCTGCAGTATCATTCTGAGTCTCCATCTCAGTTTGATCCCTCTCTGAGAGTTGAGCTTTCTCAGAAGGTTGAGGAACCTGTGTTAGAACAGGATTTTCTTCAGCAACATTAAGTGCTGGCATTGTGAATGTGGAAGCAATGTCAGGATCTTCCAGCATTCTATCTTCCTCACCCAGGCCTTCTTCTTCCTGCTGGGCAGAGGGGCTCTTGTCTCTCTGAAGAGCTGAGCTTGATGCTCCTCCATGGGTCTCATACTTGAATCTTTTGACTACTTTTGCAAGTACTTCATCATCCTCAGAATCACTATTCTATGTTGGTGCAGACCCATCTATGATATTTCTATCATCTCTGGAGAGTTATGGAGCATTCTGGTTCAGGACTCTTGGGGCATTCTGGAGTTGCCTTTCTGGGCGTCCAACATCTTCTGAGACCTTGTCTCCAGAAGGTTGTGCCTCTTGTATGCTTAGGGACTTGGAGGCTCTTTTGCTTTGAGTCCTCTTTCTCTTGGCAACTGGAGGTTTAGCTTGAGCTTGCTCAGAGACCTCCTCACCTTGCTGTGCAGTTTCTTCTTCTTCTGCCTTTCTGAGTGCATTCTCAGCAGCAAGTTTCTCCTTTTCTTCAAAGGCGTGTCTGAAAAGGGAGTTGGTGACTGGGATTTCCTGCCTCTCTCTGAGAGTGATTCCCATTGTTTCCAGAATGTAACAGATTCTGAGACCAAAGTGCATATTGGCCTTTGGCTCAGCAAGGTCATTGATGATTTTGGGCTCAAATTCTTCAATATGTCCAAGGAATTTGTTGAAGGCGTACTTCCCCCAATTGAAGTGGGTTTCCTGCCCTTCATGCTTCTTGTTCAAAGGATGCATCATCATCCAACTCTCCATGCTTATCTGGTCTACTCCTCCTTTGTTGCCATCAAAGTAACGGACCAGAATAAGAGCTAAAGTACTCCAGTGTTTCTGGAGATGACTAGTTCTGATGGCTTTCAGAACAAAGTCTCCTGGGCAACCTTTTGCATTTTCTAACTGGATTGCTTCAAATAGCTCTTTGACGCCTTGAATCATGGAAGCATCCTTGATGTTGATGTCTTCAAATGTTCCTCAATTTTTCAATCGGAATATCCTGCAAAAAGTCTTGCAGTCTAGAACAATTTCTTGTCCTTGGACTTCAGTCTGCATGTATTTCTCTTCTTCATCATTCACAACTTTTGTGAAGATTTTGGAGTTGTTATAGAACTCCAGTACATCCAGTGTGGATAGTCCACTTGGTGCAGCAGATAGAAGCTTGTAGATATGGGAATTCTTCAGCATCCCCAATATCAGTTTCCTTTTTGGTCTTGAAAGTATAACTGCCGGTACATACCACTTTACTAGAAAAGCTCCCCAATTCATTTTGTGGTTTGGATTCCAGTCAGATGGGGTGAACTTTCCCAGAAGGCGTTTATTCAACACCTTAAGTTCCTTTCCTCCTTGCTTTTCAGCAGGAGCAGATGATACGGCCTTAGGGTTCTTGGTGGTCATCTTCTTGGGTGCCATCTCTTATATAGAGTTTTGAATGAGTGTTTTTCAGATGAATTTTGCACAATTAATCGAGATTAGTCTATCTTTTCAGAAGACTAAGCACAAGAAGTTGAGTTTGCAGAGGGGGTTTTGCAGAAATATTGAGAGATTTTGCTATTTTGATGCAAGTTTGAAATTTCGGAATTGGTAAAAGTGTTTGTCTTTTGCCCAAATCCTATATATATAGCAGACAAAATGTACATAGATACAACATACATACAACTGAATATGAATGCGTGTCTTTGCATCTGCATAGGCGTGGTACGTCCTTTGTACTTCATTAAATGCGTAGTGGGCCATGTCTACATGTATTTCTCAACAGACATTACTTGCTTTGTTTTAATCTCAACCGTTGAGATCAAACGTTTATTCATCAAGGGCTTATACTGAATATCTTGTAATGATATCAATCAACAAATGGTAATGTGCCGAGTTGATAGATTTTTAATATGCTACATTCATTGTGTCACTTAGTAAAGAGTAAGAACACTCAATCGTTTGAACTTATCATTCTGAGTGTCAAGTCCTTATCTTTATATTGTTTATCATAAAAATGGCAAAAATACGAGACATTGGACATGTTTGACTTTCAGAACTTATACTTTTCGAGCTTTGTGTGTCTTTTCTTTTTATGACTAAATAGCTTTCTGAATTCAAGCTTCAGTTGTTTGAATGTAATTGACCCACTCTCAGTAAGTAAGTTCTAGTCTTATTTACTTATTGAGTGTGTACCAACCTTTGCCTTTCTGGATACCCGTTCCAGAAATGTTTTGCCTTTCTGAGTGTTGCTACTCAGAAACCTTTGCATCACTTCTTATCAACTTGGCTTTCTGAGAACCTGTTCTCAGAGGCCTACTTCTTTTCTACCTCACTTACTCTGACTCCAGAGATTCAGGACAATTTTTCAGTCCTTAGGCAACTCCATTAATCCAAGATTGTGTCTCAAAGTCAAGAACTGGCTTTCTTGTAAGGGCTTGGTGAATATATCTGCAAGTTGGTCTTCTGTGCGAATCTTGAGTATCTCTATATTGCCTTTCTCAACATGATCTCTGATGAAGTGGTGTCTAACATCAATGTGCTTTGTTCTGGCATGGAACTTAGGGTTCTGTGTTATTGCAATAGCACTTGTGTTATCACAGAAAATGGGAGTTTTCTCTTCATTGAGTCCATAGTCTCTGAGTTGTTGTTGAATCCACAGAATTTGTGTTGCACAACAACCAGCATCAATATATTCAGCCTCTGTGGTAGAAGTTGCAATTGAGTTTTGTTTCTTGCTAAACCATGAGATAAGTCTAGTTCCCAGAAACTGACAAGTTCCTGAGGTACTTTTCCTATCAAGCATTGATACAGCATAATCAGCATCTGAGTAACCAGCCAAACTCAATCCACTTTCTTTAGGATACCACAACCCTACATCTACTGAACCTTTCACATACTTTAATATTTTCATAGCAGTGTTGTAGTGTGATTGCATTGGATTTGTTTGAAATCTAACACACACTCCAACTGCATATTGAATATCAGGTCTGCTTGCAGTAAGGTAAAGTAGTGAACCTATCAATTTTCTATACTTGTGTTCATCAACACTCTTATCTGATTTAGTATAGGTCATCTTGGTTCCTATGCTCATAGGTATCTTAGCATT
The DNA here is from genome assembly GCA_026545765.1 of Plantago major. NCBI lineage: Eukaryota > Viridiplantae > Streptophyta > Magnoliopsida > Lamiales > Plantaginaceae > Plantago > Plantago major. The sequence continues at coordinate 67,165,357 of CM048844.1, read as the reverse complement.
CTTTTCAGAAGGCTCAAGATTGAACTTTGTGAGCATGTCTTTTGCATACTTTGTCTGACTAATGAATATTCCATCATTGAGTTGCTTGACTTGCAATCCTAGGAAATAGTTCAATTCTCCCATCATGCTCATCTCAAATTTACTCAGGTGGTTGCTCAACATAGACTTCCTCAGCAAGTTCACCATTCAAGAATGCACTTTTGACATCCATCTGATAAACTTTAAAATCTTTATGAGCTGCAAAGGCCAGAAAGAGTCTTATTGCATCCAATCTGGCAACTGGTGCATATGACTCATCAAAATCTAAACCTTGATGCAGGTGAATCCCTTGGCAACCAACCTTGCTTTGTTTCTGGTTATTTCACCAGATTCATTCATCTTGTTTCTGAAAACCCACTTAGTTCCAATCACAGATATTCCTTCTACAAATGGAACTAGTTTCCAGACTTTGTTTCTCTCAAACTGATCCAACTCTTCTTGCATTGCAGAGATCCAGTCTTGGTCTCTTAATGCTTCTTGTATAGTTTTACGTTCAATGTTTGAGATGAAACATCCAAAGAGAGAGTTAGCAATTTCAGCTATTGCTCTCCTAGTCCTAACACCTTGATTGATTGGTCCAATCACGTCTTTTGCAGGATGATCCTTGATCCATCTCATCATGGGTTTAGGGCTAGTAGGGTCAACATCTATGTGATTTGAATGTGAATCACTATGATTATGACTTGATACTTCTTCAGCATCTGTGACATCTTGCACCTCAGAGGGGCGGTGAATGTCTGACACTTGCTCAGTGTGAGAGCTTTCTGGGACATGCATCGAGAGGTCATTTCCAGAGTTAGCTCTCTGATGAACATCTTCAGTTTCCATTTCTGGAATTCTCATAGGAAATTCTTCATCATGTCTGAGAAACATCTGGTTGTTACTAGGCATTTCATGCTTTTCTTCGTCAGAGTCATCCTCTCTTTCCACAATGATGTTTTTCCTTTCTGAGGGTTCGTCTTCAGAATCCTTTATCATTAGTTCCTTGAACCTTTCTGAGAGTTCATCATCAAGGGGTGTTTTCTTGTTTCCTTCATAGAATACAACATGATCTGATTCTTCAATCTTCTTTGTTCTTTTGTTGTAAACTCTGTATGCTTTGCTATTCATAGAATAACCAAGAAACACACCTTCATCTGCCTTTGGTTGAAATGTTCTTAGATACTCTTTTCCATTGTTAAGGACAAAACATCTACAACCAAACACTTTCAGATGTTTGATATTAGGGGGTCTACCAACCAAGAGTTCATATGGGGTCTTGTCATGGTGTTTGTTTATCAAACATACATTACGAGTGTAGCATCTTTGTGTTTACCTTCAACCCAATAAACTTCACTTATTTCAAGGTGTATTAGCATTGTCCTTCTTTGCTTCTTTAAGGGTTCTATTTTTCCTTTTACGCAATACCATTTTGTTGTGGTGTTCTTACAGAGGAAAGTTGGTGTTGTATACCTTCTTTGGTACAAAACTCCTTTATGTCTTTGGTTGACAAACTCGATTACCATGGTCCATTCTGATTGCAGATACTTTGTCATTTTTCATGACTTCAAGCTTATTCAGCAAGTTTGGTATCTCCACCCTAGCATCAGATTTGTGCTTTAGAAAGACAACCCAAGTGAATCTTGAGAAGTCATCTACAACAACCAGACCATACTTCTTTCCTGCATAACTAGTTACAGATGATTCAAAAAGATTCATGTGTAATAGTTGCAGTGGTCTAACACTAGAGTGTCTGGTTTTGGACTTGAAAGAGATTTTGGATTGTTTCCCCATCTGACAGGCAGAACAGATACCATCCTTTCTGAAAGATGTTTTGGGAAGGCCAACCACTAACTCTTTCTTGGCAAGTTTGTTCAGAGTTTTGAAATTCAAGTGACTCATTCTTTTGTGCCATAACCAGTGGTCTTCTGTGTGACCTGATTGACTCACCATGAGACATTCTTCAGTTGTGGCAGATGCCTAATCGGTAACATAAAGACTGCCTTTCCGTCGAGCAACCAAGACTGTCTGCTTTGACTCATTGTCTATAAGTTTGCAATACTTTGCTTTGAATTTCACAGTGAATCCCTTGTCTGCAAACTGGCTCATGCTAAATAGATTATATTTCAAACCTTTAACATGTAATACGTCAGTGATTGTTAATGATCCTAATTTGACGTTGCCAAATCCCAGAGAGGGATTTAATTCTCCTCCAGCAAATCTGATGTCTGGTCCATTGTTGCAAGCTTTGTAGTTGACCAGATTTGCTTTGTCTCCTGTCATGTGCTTTCCGCATCCACTATCAAATAGCCATTGAGCCTTAGTCCAAGAGGCGTTCTGCACAAAACAGGAAACATGAGTTAGGTTCTTGCTTCAGAGATAGAACCATTTAGCCTAAACATTCTTTCAGTAGGAATCCACATTTTAGTGAATTTCTTGGGAGTTTGTTTTTGTCTAACTTGATCAGAAGGAGATGTAATAAAATCAGTAATTTTGATCTCAATCTTCCTTCTTGGGGTGTTTCTAGGTGTTCCTTTTGGTGCTTTCTGGACCACAGGTTTCGGGTTGCTTTTCAAAGAACTTAGCCTTTCCGCCGTGTTCCTTCTAGCTCTGGCATTCAGTTTTTCAGTGGCCTGAGATTTCTTCCACTTCTGTCTATTGCTACGTGCAATATCAGCCTTGCGCCATTGTTCTTGTCCTTCCTTATATTGTTGCAGAAGGACCTTTCCAATAGCACGATAGCCAATGCCATTTCGAACACCTTTGGCTTTCTGAATGCGCTCTTCAGATGCCTTACTAGTTTCTGCACCATCTTTGTTTTCATAAAATGGTTCAGTAGAGAATTAGCCTATTCCAGCAATTCTTCCCTTCCTAGTAATGCAGCAATGTGGATGGTTGCATATCTAAGGGTTGTGTTTCTTTTCAGAAACCTTATCCACATATTTCTTGTGAACTTGTTGTTCTTTCAAAGGCTGGGTTGCAACTCTTTTTCCTTTGTCAACTACCCTAGCTTTCTGACCAATGCTATAGGTGATTGAAGAATCATTCTGTTGACTTTTTACAAAAATCAACCTTTCATCAATCTTCTTCAAAGGAGATGAATTACTTGATTGTTCATCAAGTCCAAGCCCACCTTTCTCAGAGGGATCTCTCAAATAGGATTGAACCTCAGTGAGAGTGTCACTAGCCTTTGCATAAGATTGGAAGGATAGCTCTTTCTTTCTGAGTTCTTCATTCTAAGAAAGTAGCTTCATCATTTTCTTATTAAGTTCATCCAAGGCTAGTTTGTGAGAATTTTGATTCTCAGATATCTGAGCTTTCAGAAAGGCTATTTCAGCATTGTTGTTCTCAGATACTCTGGTTAGCTCAGAAACCTCTTTTTCAAGAGTTTCTTTGCTTTCCTCCAGAATTCTGATTTTGGATTTTGCTTCCAAAAATTCTTTCTCATAACGATCCAATTCACTCTTGACCAACTCCAGATCCTCAATTCCATCATCACTCTCATTGTACAGAAATTGTGAATTCTTAGTTACCTCATCAGCCATAAGACATATTTCAATGTTGGAGATGTCTGGACCAGCAATCTCAGCAATTCCACACATTTCATTCTTCTTAAGGCCGAAGTCGATTACATCGTGGGTGATTCCAGACAATTCTGCTGATGGTAGGTTTGAGTCATCTGAATCTCCATCTTCAGAATCTGTCTCAATGTCTAGAGCATCAAGTTGAATTTGAATCTTCTTCCTTTCTTCAGTCAGTAAGGCCCTTTGATTTCTCTTGAAATTTCTTCTGTCCTTCTTGTCACCTGTCTTGAGCTTATTTAAAGCAGGACAATCTCTCTTGAAGTGACCAGGCTTTTGACAATAGAAGCAGATATCATTTCCTATTTCTGCAGCTTTAGAACTAACACCTTTCTGAATGGGGGTGTTCAGAGAGTTGTTCATTTGTATGTTCTTGTACTGATGATAGTTTGGGCCAAGATGCTTTTTCAGCTTTTCTTTAGCTTTTCTTCTCTCAATCTCTTGACTCACAAATTTCTTCATGTGTCTGACTACAAGAGCATTTTCTTCAGATGCATCTTTCGTATCCTTCTTTTCAGAAGAACCTTGAGAAACTAGAGCAACACTTTGCAACTTTTCAACTGTTTGTTCTCTCTGAGTTGTCTCATAGTCTACAGTAGCAAGATGAGAGAAGAGCTCTACTAGAGTAATATTTGGCATCCCTTGGTTGAAATTAAAGAACTTAGTGTGCTCCAAGTTGTGATTGAGACTTCTGACAATAGTCTTAATCTTTTCTGGCTGGGAGTATCTGTTGCTTTCACCAAGTGCAGCCATATCACTCATAAGTGTAGTAAACCTGAAATCAAGTTCTTCCAGAGTTTCAGTGGGACCTTGTTTGAAGTTTTGGAACTTCAATTTAAGGACTTCGAACTTCTTTTCCTTGGTTTTCTCAGTTCCGGCACAGATTTCTTCAACCAATTGTCAGGCAACTTTCGCCGTTTTAGCACCCCACAGTTTACACTGTATGTGCTCAGGTGTCGATCTGATGATGATATTACGAGCTTGACCATCCAATCTGTGTCTCTTGGCATCTTTAGATGTCTAGAGCTCTCTTGGCTTGTCTTCATACATAATGCTTCCACGAGCAACATGACCACTATCACTAGCAGCCATATCCTCGCTTCCATCTTCCTTGTCTAAGGCTTTTCTTCCATCAGACACCTCAGTAACTTGTTTGAGTTGTCTGATTTTGATAGGCCCTTCATTGATGACATAGATCATCTCGTCACTAACGGCCTCCAGATGGAGCATCATGTTGTTCTTCCATTTCTCGTAGTTTTCTGGCTTCAGAACGGGTGCATCACTCAGAGACATACCTGCACACTTAACACACAAATTATATAGTCCTCAGAAAGAGACAAAGTTCCTTCACCTATCTGGAGATCTAGGTTCAGTGCAGAAGGCTTGTGAACCTCCTGCTCTGATACCACTTGTTGGTCCAGATAACGGAAAAGTAAAAGACTAGAGGGGGGTGAATAGTCTTTTAAAACTTTTGTCGATAAACACAGTTTCTCAGAAACATGGGGGTTTCTGACACTTAAATTCAGAGCGCGGAAGACTTTAAGATAGGTAAGTGCAGAAACAATAAGTATGTGTGTGTGCGCTTTGCTGAAATGTAAATACAGAAAGGTAAATGACACAACAAGTATAGTGGTATCTGGAGGTAGCGTAATCCTCCAACTAATCCACTTCGGTCTTTCTGAGACCTAGAATTCACTAGAACAGATAATTGAGTTCACCTTACAATAATCCTATTCTAAGATTCTTAAACAAATGGTTCCCAACCAAATGTTCCCCCTGAGTTATTCCCCAGCTCCTAGAGCTAAGTACTTCCTCTACTCAAATAACCTTGGAGTTATTCCCTGATTTCCCAAATCAAGTACTTCCTCTACTCCACGCCTTGAAGGTGTTGGTTATAAGGTTTGTCAGAGAGGCTTCTCGTATAACTTTTCAGTTATGTTTTCAGAGAGCCTAATAGAACAAGACTACTTAATACACTTGTTCAGTGGATGGCGATGCGCTTTCTTGACCCAAGTAATTGATGTCCGTTCTGGAGAATGAGCTTCAGAAAGGGTATCTGATAGTTCAACTCTTTCACGAATAACAATCTCTTGTTAAGGTTCAGGACAACTTAGAACTACTAGTGATTCTTCGAACAACAGAAAGCTTTCAGAAAGGGTAGTAGAGTGCTTGAGAGAATATTTTGCTTGATGGTAAGTTTGCAAGATAGAGCGTTCTAAGGTATGTATTTCAAGCATCTAAGTGTGTGATATATATAAATAAATTTGAGAGGCGTTTGAATTGTATCCGTTGTGCTCTCTATCATATTATATCCGTTTATATCTTGAACTATGTACTCAGAAGTCACTATCTCATGTTTCAAAGAGGACTTGCTTTTTGCAGCATTTCTGCCGATGCATTTAATGCATAGTACTGTTCATTGTCCTTTAGTCTTAACGGATACATGAGGCTTTCTGGAAGCTCACATGTCTCCCTTCTTTGATTAATATGTTCAAGACTTAGCATATGTGCAAATGTTACACTTATAACATGGTCCAGAGACATTTTAAATCAAATGAGACTTAACCTTGATATCTTCATAAATCTTCCATTGCTAGGATTGATCTTCATGGTCTTCTGAAAATAAAAATTACACTCATAGACTTATAATCCTAATACAAGATTTATTAGACTAATCATACTCAGTGATTTCCTCTTTTACAATGTTCAAGTGAACCAAGAGTACTTAATCACCTTTCTGGCTAAGATAAGAACATGTGATGAGTGATCAAAATACTAACAGATATTCCTAACACCCGACAACTGAATCCATGTGAAATCGTCAGCCAACTGGAAGCGTCCAAACAATCACACAACCTAAGAGAGTGATAGTTGAATAGTTGATCACCTACTTTGTCAGAGAAACTTCTCTCCATGAGCAGCATGTCACCCACGGCTAAGGTATGGTCCAACTTTGTCCGACGAGATTTATTTCTCCTCCAAACAACCGATCTGACCAGGTATGCGATTAGATAACCCGTTAGGTGTCGATCTAACGCCTCCCCAAGGGGGTCCAACGTTCTTGCAGGCTAACCAATGCAAGACCTGAACGAGTCAGAACATCTCGACAACAACGATCCATGAGAAGTCACCGGCTGACCAGAAAAGCCCTCGCGATTGCACAATCTAAACAATAAGATGGTTGGTCATCCACTTCGCTTGATATGTACAAACAGCGCTCCACATGCGGCTTGCTACCGCCGCCAAGGTACCATTACTTGCATCCATGAGATTGATTTCTCACTAAAATCAGCCGACCTGACCAGGGGCTAGCTGGTCACCTAACCCAGCTAGGCAGGTCGGTTAGCCACCCCACCCCTCCCATCCTCCCCAAGGGGATTGATTCCACTCATGTTGCAGGATGACGTCTCATGAGTACGGCTAAAGTAATACCCACGCATCATATCTTACTTCCAAGTGATCATCCAACTATCCATCAGGCTGAGCAACAAAAACAAATGGGCTCACATCTATTCTAATTGGCTTGCACTTGCTTAATCCATGAGATGCGCCAAAAACAGCTCCACGGTTTAGACAAGTGGAAACCTTTCAAAATTGATGATCACTACCATACAAAGAATGTCAGCTCCATCCACCTGTTTGCATGTAGACTGTACAACAGATCAGGTAGATAAAGAACTCTCCACCTACTCCAACCATCTCATTCCGCTTACAGAGTCTGATTGCAAGCACAAACAGACAAAAAAGCATGACATGTTGCCACACTGTCCGTATAGAAAGGTATGACCTAAGGTTATATTTTGATGTTCATTTCTCTCTACCACAACCGACCTGACTAGAGGTTTGTTGGTCAACTAACTCGACTAGGAAGGACGGTACAACGCCTCACCTCTCCAAGAGATCCATCGCCAAATTTGATAGTTAGAACATGGTGGATTCCACAAAGCGAATTGTCTGCCAGACCAAGCGTGGCAACCAAATGTAAGCTGACTAACACAGCCGTTTGACAGACCATGCATGACAAACAAAGACAAGCTGACATACATAAATGCCTGACAGACCGAGTTGGACAACGAAGGGAAGTTGGTTGACTGACTAACAAGTTTAAGGACCATGCAATGAAGTATATGGACGAGCGCAATAATAGTTTAAGCACTACTCCTTCGGACTAGAGCTTAAACTGGGGGACAAACCTAGTAGACAAAGTCCAACGATGCTAAGCGCGTCGCTTCGAGGTTAGTCCGCTCTGTATCATTCAGTCAGATTAGTAAGATAAGCATGACTGTATGAGTAAGACTAGCTAGTCAACCATTCATATGTTGTTACCTTTTATCGTTCAATCACTCATCCTTCTCAAGGCATCTAAGTTAGCAACACTGTCAGCATGTATGCTTGCTCAATAAACCTTACATGTTCTGAATTTCTCTGTCAGTGCCCCAATTACATGAGTATGATTTGGTCATATGTCTACATTAATGCTATCAACGAACCTCATTTTTGTATAAATATTGAGGACAAAAAACATCTACAATTCCATATGTATTACTCACTTTGAAGCAACTTTACTCACGTTTGATAATTTTTGTCGCGTACCCATACCTATTGAATTGCATGTTCAGAATCTTCTTTGTTATAATTATCATGCAAGTCTAATACAAGACATATGAACGACCCACGAGGTAACACTCCAAAAAGTCGTACAAAATACGGACACAACACTAAGAAGCCCCCACGGCTCAAGACACTCCGGGAACAACCCGAGATAAATGCACAAACATTCCAAACAAACTTGTCAATCCAGCCCTATGAGGGCAACACCAAAAAGAGAAAGGATCGCACAAGGTCTTCTGAAGCTCCCTAGAAGCACTATCAAGTGCTTCTAGAGCTCTCACCAAATTCTCAAGAGACTACCCTAACCTCTTGAAGGACTAATCTCGAGCTCTCACCAAGCTCCCAGGAGACTACTTTGTAGCTCTTGGGAGACTACTCTTGAGCTCTCATCAAGCTCTTGGAGGACTACTCCTTAGCTCGCATCAAGCTCTCGGGGGACTATTTTTAGCTCTTGGAGGACTACTCCTTAGCTCTAATCAAGCTCTCGGGGGACTACTTTTTAGCTTCTGGAGGACTACTCCATAGCTCGCATCAAGCTCTCAGGGGACTACTTTTTAGCTCCTGGGGGACTACTCTTGAGCTATCACCAAGCTCTCAAAAGACTACCCGTTAGCTCTCAAGGGACTGCTCCTTAGCTCTTGGGAGGCTACTCTCAGGTGACCACTCCAAGCTCTCGAGGGACTACTCACGAGTAAACTCCAAGCCCTTCAGATGCCATCCTCCAAAACTTCTAGGGCTCTTCCCAAAGTCTTTTGAAGTCATTTTCAAATGCTTCTAAGACTTCTTCCAAAGCTGTTCAGAAACAACCCTTGAATGCTTCTAGAGCTCCTTCCAAGGTCTTCTGAAGTCATCTTCGAATGCTTCTAAGACTTCTTCCAAGTCCTCCAGAAGCCATCCACCAAGGCTTTCAAGGCTCCTTCCATAGTCTTTTGAAGTCATCTTCGAATGCTTCTAAGACTCCTTCCTAGCCCTCCAGAAGCCATCCATCAAGGCTTCCAAGGCTCCTTCCATAGCCTTTTGAAGTCATCTTCGAATGCTTTAAGACTCCTTCCTAACCCTCCAGAAAACATCCACCAAGGCTTCCAAGGCTCCTTCCTAGTCTTTTGAAGTCATCTTCGAATGCTTCTAAGACTCCTTCCTAGCCCTCCAGAAGCCATCCATCAAAGCTTCCAAGGCTCCTTTCATAGTCTTTTGAAGTCATCTTTGAATGCTTCTAAGACCCCTTCCAAGCCCTCCAGAAGCCATCCATCCAGGCTTCCAAGGCTCCTTCCATAGCCTTTTGAAGTCATCTTCGAATGCTTTAAGACTCCTTCCTAGCCCTCCAGAAAACATCCACCAAGGCTCCTTCCTAGTCTTTTGAAGTCATCTTCGAATACTTCTAAGACTCCTTCCTAGCCCTCCAGAAGCCATCCACTAAGACTTCCAAGGCTCCTTCCATAGTCTTTTGAAGTCATCTTCGAATGCTTCTAAGACTCCTTCCTAGCCCTCCAGAAGCCATCCATCAAGGCTTCCAAGGCTCCTTCCATAGCCTTTTGAAGTCATCTTCGAATGCTTTAAGACTCCTTCCTAGCCCTCCAGAAAACATCCACCAAGGCTTCCAAGGCTCCTTCCTAGTCTTTTGAAGTCATCTTCGAATACTTCTAAGACTCCTTCCTAGCCCTCCAGAAGCCATCCACTAAGAGTTCCAAGGCTCCTTTCATAGTCTTTTGAAGTCATCTTTGAATGCTTCTAAGACCCCTTCCAAGCCCTCCAGAAGCCATCCATCAAGGCTTCCAAGGCTCCTTCCACAGTCTTTTGAAGTCACCCTCGAATGTTTCTAGAGCTCCTTCCAAAGCTCTTCAGAAACAACTTCGAAAGGCTTCTGGAGCTCCTTCCAAACTCTTCAGAAGCAACCCTTGAATGCTTAAGGGCTCCTTCCAAAGGATTTTTCTACGAAAAACATAACGTTTTTACTCGAAAGGAAGTATCCTCGATCTGTGCAACATGCAATCTTACTGAGTAACAAAACGAAAGCTCATGCATTTTTTAAGATTAAGACACATACAAAAGTTGGTCTCAATATTAGCATACTAGCAAAATAGATCTAGTCGTGGGTCTCGTACAATGTCAGTCCCAACACATGATGCTAAACAAAATGAGACGAACCACCTACCAAAAGAAATACAATCACATTGGACACTCTTCCTAGTCTAATTTTCCAATCTTGTCAATATCCACTATGTTATCCCAATCACTATCTTAGGGTCCTCCTTTAGATCCTTAAAGTAAGAAACCACATTCAAGATCATAGCATCACGATCAATCTCCTCATGCTCTATCTTGAGCAACACCTCCAAAGTCATCGTCATAGTTGCTTTGTCTGCTATCAACTGCCCCTCCTCCAGAATCTGTGTGGATCTTGTCTTCTCAAGCTCAAGCGCAGCCTCCAGCTTCAAGAATCTTGTCCTTTCAAGTTCAAGTGTAGCCTCAACCTCATTGAGCTTTTGTTTGGTCTCGGTAGCCTCCTCACCATTCTTCACTGCCAAGCTAGTGGCCTCCTCAACCTTTGCATTGGAATCACTAAGGTTTTTTAGGAGTGCATCAATTTTCAATTGCATCCCATGGATCTTTGCTTCGTCGGACTTCTTACACCAACTCAAGGACACCGCTGATTGAAACACCTACAAATGAAAATTAAGATTGTTACATCACAAACAATCAAAAGACCATGCGATATTATAAATAGCAGGCGAGAAGAAGGTTAATACCTTGATGGCTCGAGATAAGTTATCTTCGACGGTCTCTTCGAAATCCTTCTGCGATTCGCTAACATCATCAAGAGACAACTTGTCAACGCGAAATATGAAAGGCTCTAGAGTTAAGGCCGCGCCTTTGCCCAGTTTAATGGCCTCTGACTGACACACTAGAGTAGTCGGTCGAGAGTTTACATTCTCTACCACAGGCTCCCTCCAAGGTCGGTTCAGGAATCAACTTTCTCTTTTTTTCAGCACGCTTGAGCACATCCGCAATCCCGTGAAGAACAATCTGTTTTCCAACCTCAGGCCTCTCGACGTGTGAACTTGTATCTCCAAGTCTGGCAGAAGCAGATCCGACGACACTCTTTCCTAAAATCTCAGATCCAGTGGCCTTAAGAAGACGTTGCGAAGACCTTTCTGACATCGACATCTGTTGAATCTGAAGAGCAATATTCTCTTCGAACGGCTCCACTGACGTATTGGTATCTCAGGGATCTATAATAAAACTCAATCTCAGATTCATGCCAATCAACGAGAAATATTAGCTCGAAATTAAAAACTTACCATCTCCCCTCCACAACGAGCAAGCAGTCCCAGCATGAGTCGGAACGAATACCAAACTATTTTCAACCAAGAAGTACCTTCCTTTCTAGGAAGAATCATTCTTTACTTTAATAATCACCAACGAATCTTTTCCCGAGCACACAGAGAACATGATTCTACCCTTGTCCTCCTTAGGTGAGCTCTTTGGATGGTAGGCATGATGAAGAACCCCAACAGAAATATCAATGTTCTTTTGCTGCCCAAGTTTCTGCAAAGAGAAGTAACCGCCATGCGTTGGGAACCAACTGGCCTGGAGCCAACCCATACTCTCCAAGAACATCTCCGAGGAAAGTAGAAAGGGGAAGCCTCAATCCCAACTTAAAAGAAATTTCATACGTCACAACCATCCCTTCGATCTCTTGGTACGGTCTTTGTGAAGGAAGAGGAAGTACCACTCCATCACTTGGCAACCCATACAAATCTTTAATTTGCAACAACACGAAGTCAGTAAGCACAGTAGCAGGATCGTTCCCAATGAGGAACCCCGATCCAGCGCTCTCACTATCCACCGAAGTAGTGTGCACAGGAGGCACGTCCTCATGATCAACACCCCGAACCTGTGAAACCTCAGCTTCTTCGCGAAATTCCATTTTTCTTTTTCTTGCAACCTGAGAGGGAGATTTCCACACGATCAGAACTGTTCCATCTTCTTTTACGACCTCATATCCATTCATGAAAGGATAATAAAGATATCAAGCCCCTACACATTTGCAAAGTCAGAGAGGAAGTTAAAAACAAGCAGCAAGATCAAAAATTCATATTTTTACAAGGAAGACATTCATTATTTCACATATAACTTGCTACAACCGCCTTAGTACAGCTTCACAAAAGCAAAACCAGCAACAATTTCAAAACAATCTTCGTTCAAAATTACGTCTCCGAAAACATAGAATCCAAAAAAAGCCGCTTGAAAGCAAAATTTTATTCGACAGAGGAAATTTCAACTCCAGATATATAGCGAAATCGCTATGAGGTTTCCACTTGAGATTTCAACCTTGAACAGATCCAAAATACGGGAAATGAATTCAAAGCAAGAAAAAATTATGCCGAAGAGGAAAAAAAAAAAAATTCCGAAGCATCCAGATATAAAGCACAAAAATTTGAAGCAATAGCCTACAGAAGAAAGAAGAAAGTGCGACATATCCAAAGTCTCAGCATGTCAAATATGATACACAGGCAAGAATAGCTTCCCTACCATCCTAAAAATATACCGTTCACAACTCGAAAACAACATCCATGAAAACACAGAGAGGAATTCATAAAAGCAGTACCGAAAAGGCATGAGAGTAAAATTTACATTCAAAAGAAGAAAAAACGGTGGAAAACGAGGTAGACTCACCGGAGAAATGCGCACAACAGCTCGTTCTTCCGTCTCTCAGTCACAAAGTATAACACAACTTGCCGGAAAAACACAAAAAATGTCGATCCCCTGCTCGTTCTTCCGTCTCTCAGTCACAAGAAATGACTCACTCCCTGTTCTCTCTCCACACGCTCCAAATCTTAGCCACCACGTCCCTACTCAGCCATCTCTCGTTACGTACAGTTAGAGATGATGAATGAGTTCGATCGTTTGATAGATGTCGTTGAAAATAAAAATTGTCTTCGACTCTGAAAGTGGCGTTGAAAGAGGCTGGAGAAGAAAGACCAAAAGACACATGCTGGGAAGGAGGAGACAGCCTAGGTTAAGTCTTCATCTAATTGGGCCAACCAACGAGGTAAATAAGCCCAAGTCATATTTTATAAGTAAGGTGCTGCTTTTTGCTGAACGTGATACACTCCAGTAACTATTGATAATTTGCTATTATACCCTCCTCTTAAATACTACTTCCGTAAAATCGAAATTCTTTCGACTTTTGCACAAATTTTTCAACTTTATTCTAATTATTCTTAAACCGCAAATGTAAAATGTTCAATTTTTTTATATAATGAAACTTTGGGGCAACTTGTGTGTGAGTAAAACTATTTTTCTGATTTAGGATGAACTCTAATTAACAATAATATGCACGTGACCTTGTCTTTTACTCTCCAATTAGTATGTTGATTTTTTAATGTACACTTTACATTAGTGACGAACTCCATATTCATATGTTAACTCACACGTTATTTGACTTACATATTTATTATGGTGGTACTATCTCCATTTTTCGTGAAACAGTTTAAATTTATCACTTGTTACGGGAGTTTTTATGAAAAGAGCACATATTTTCTCGCTAATTTTATGGGAGAAAAATATTTTCCATTGATAATTAATTTATTTAGTCAAAATCACGGCCTTACGAGGGCCAATTGACCTGGCAAAAATATTGGATTGAATATAAATATTCGATGCGATTCGAGCAATACTGCTTTTTTACTCTCCAACTCGAGAAACTCGACTCGGAGAGCAGGGCAGAAACTGTATTGGTAAATTTTTGTATCTTGGTCCAGTCCAGAACTTAGTCCAAATACTATTTGATATGACCTCGTTTATGGCCCATTAATTGGTGATCAAGCCCAATCCATGAGAACATTCAAATGTGTTTCAGTCACTTGACGATTTTGCTAACCGCGGTCCAGTCCACATACATTTGACCAAAAGTCATCTTGACCATGAGACCTGACGGATGAAGACTAGCCTTCCCGTGGTCGACCCATGGAGATGGACAATCACTGAAGATCCATGTCCGGTCCTTGGACTTGACCAACAAATGAGGTCTTGCTCTAATTCTAGCTCTTACTCATCGAGAAGCCAAGGCCTCTAGCTTAACTCCTTGATCCACGCACACACCTCCATGATTGGTCTAGATCAGCCCAAGGCCCATCACTCAATATTGACAAGTCAAGCACAAGCCAAGGCTATCTCCTTGGTAGTCCTCGAAGGAGCTAAGGCACCTGACCAACCCATGAGATCTAGCTCTTGCGCTTGGCCCTAGAGAACTCAAGGTACATGGCCTTCCTCATAGAACCAACCAAATGGTGGGTAGGCTAGCCATCCCACCTCACTCAGTCAGGCAATAGAGCTAGTCAATCGACCGTCATATTAGGAAGCTAGTTCAGCTAACAAGCCAAACTACACACGACTCTCTTAACTAACCAAGACGTGGTCCAATCCACTTGGAGACTCCAACCGCCTCACCGATATTGGAGGAGGGACTCCAACGGTTAGTTGAGTTATATAGAAGGCATGTGAGCAAGGGAGAGATCATCGAATACTCACTGAACAAACCCTGGCTATCTCTCTGACGCCTCCATCACTCTCAAGCACTCTGATCATCATCCACCATCACCTATCATCGTCAACCGTCGTCCGTCATCATCACCACAATTCATCACCAACCGACGACTACCAGCTAGCTCCATCCAACAAGGTCAACTAGTCACTCGACGGTGTCATCCATACTTTGCCGAACCGACTCAACCAATAGCATAAGTTGACTCTCATCATCCTTCTCTCTATCTCCTTCAATTCATACATCTTCTTCCAGTTTACTGACTTGAGCGTCGGAGTCCCTTCGGTCGGCACCACACCGGTGTCATCTTGGAACCTCACGTATCTCCGTTTGCTATTGTTGCCTTGCAGGTTGCCGGTGCACTCCAATTCGTTAACCTAATTCAATTGTAGATTTCTGAGCGTCTACAATTTGGCGCCCACTGTGGGGCCCCGACTATCAAAAAAGGCAATCCACTGGAAACAACCGCGACATGCTAAGTAATCAGTCATGACGCACTCAGACGAATACGTTCTCGAATAGGTAGAGGAGATGGACGTCACCGCTCAGATCAGAGCCTTGGCAGCCCAGATGCAAGAGAACGCCAAGAAGATCAAGCTCCTTGAGGACGAGAACCGCGCCGTCCGCCAGGAGAACTCGATCTTCAAGGAAAGGGTGGAGTCTGTCGTCCACCAGGAGTCTCTAACATTGGACGCGGCCTCATCTCGCCGACTGACTCATGCACTGGGGTGGAAAACCCACTATGCAACACGATTGAGACGCGTCCTGGAATTCTGAGATGCATCTCGCGGGCTACAGGTTCTAAGACGCGTCCTGGATTTCTGAGACGCGTCTTGCGGGCGCTGGAGACGCGTCTTGGTGAATATGAGACGCGTCTTGCGTCCTTTTGCGCAGACTCTTCATAATTTGCCTATAAATGGAGTTTTGAGCTTCTACTCGGATACGATCTCCCAAGAAGCATCGTTTCTCCTCCAAAACATCTCTAAACACACAAAAAACCAGTAAAACACAACTAAAACACAAAATGCATAAAAATGCACAAGACACGCTAAAATACGCAAATAAAAGCTAACAAAAAACAGTAAAGAGAAAGAGATGAGATACTAAAATATAGGCTGGTCAAACCCCCCAAACCGAACCTTTGCTCATCCTCGAGCAAACAAACTAACTAGACTCGACTAGACTCTAAACACACAAAAACAAAGGAGTTAAACGACCAAGCTACCGAGCCAACAGTGCTAGTATCAAACCCAAAGGATGCAAACATTTTGAATTTTCACCAACGTTGGTAGAGAACAAAGAAAAATCAAACAAGTTTGCTTCCTAGGTAAAAAGAACATAGAGCTAGTCCGATAGTCCCTCACAGGTAATCAATTAAGCCACTCTCTCACAACTGGAAGTGTCCAGCACATTAAAATGCTCAAAAGTAAAGCTGGGCGGTAACTTTCGTTACAAGGTGTCACTAATACCTTATGATAAAATTGCTCAAATAATCAGGTTGAAAAGGACTTTGGCAGGCGACTTAATATCCAAGAGTTAAAGACTAAAGCGGCTCCCCATATTCAAAATTATTCATCCAAAAAGTCAAACAGGACTGCATTACATAATCATTTCATAGCATAATAGGGCTCTTTTTGTCTCAAAGTTTTGCAGGTGTCTGTTTTAAAGAAGGTCCGCACTTTTGCGCGTGTCGGTTTGGTGTACGTGCCATCAACCTCACGGACATGTAGCTTTTAGGCCACGCCGGTATGTGGTAGTATTTGAAACACGCCCAACACGACCAACGGTGATCAATTAAGACCATAGATCCACCCCGAGACTCAAACATCAACATCTTTAGGGAGCAGCAAATAGACTTTAATAATAAATAAAGCTACAGTTCCAGCAATAGTCGCAAGGTGGGAATTATCAAAAGAAAGCGTGTCGTTCGTCATCCCCGATTACTAAGAATGCTCATAAGCATGAAGTGGCGCAATAACTCAAAAAAAGGACATTGCCCTACCCAAAAATCACAGAAAACAATGTTGGCACAAAATTTTTTCATCAGCAAGAAAGGCTTCTCACAGGCTTTTTAGACTAAAGAACAAGCTAGACTTCCTTTTTACAGAAGAAACAAACTTATAAAAAAAATTTCCTGCCCCCACTACTGATTAGCAAAGACTCAAGACATAAGCATCAAGTGGGTTTAGCACTAGCAAAAGGGGATCGACTTAGCAGTTAACTCCGACTCAAAGGAAAAGAACTAACGATAAAAAAAAAAAGAAAAATAGCAGAAACACAAACAAGAGACAAAAGAAAAGAAAGACACAAGAAACACAAGATGAAGTCTCCACCCTCCCCCAACAAAGAGAAGCTTGTCCTCAAGCAAGAGGAAGGAGAAAGAAACAACTTACAAAATTTTGTACTCATTTTTAGTCAAGTATAGGACTCTTCCGCATCAGTCGGCGGGTGCTACTTATGGTTATAGTCGTCAACTCGACTTCTTCAGCACTCTTGATTACTTTGCGCCTAGGGGCCTCCCAGCTTTCCTGGTTCCCTTCCTACCCTGCAAATGTGAGTAAATATATAGGGGACCAGTATACGCCCCCATGTAATCCTTCCTCCTATCCTGTGCAGTCGATAATGTTGGATCAGAGTACGCTAGCAACTTTCTTTGCTTGCCTTGTACCTCGTATGTGCAGGTATGGGAATAGATGTCCATAACCATATGAGTTGCTTTGATAAAAGGCCGCCCAAGAAGCATAGTATCCTTTCCGTTTGCACCGAGGGCTTGTGGCGGTGACTCAATTATCACAAAATCAGTAGGCACATCAACTCCATCCAAATCCAGTTTGACGCCCTCAATTAAACCCATAGGTCGGCTACGGGACCCATCTGCGAGCAGCATCATGCACTTCATTGGTTTAATCCCTTTAAGACGAAGCTCTTCGTAGGTACCAAATGTCATCATATTACAGCTGGATCCTGTGTCGACAACTCCGACTACATCAGGAGTCGCTCCTATTCCCACTAGTACATCGAAACTGGCAGAATCACTTATACTCTTAGTTTCTTTTGGTATTATTTGTTGCACTGTATCATTGGGTTTCTCAATCGCCTTCTCAACTGGATCTTTTGAAACCAAGGGAGCCATGGGTTACAGAATCACTTACTCCAGAATTTGAGCCAGACCATGCTTGCCAGTCTCGTCTCTTCAACTTGTGGAATCACCACTTTTCCTTTACAGCAAGAACAAGTTGTGCCTCCTTGAGTTACCTGTGCCGATGGTGTCAAATCCTCGCTGACAGTATGTTTAACCATGAATCTTTTTTCCACGGTAATAGGGAGTTTTCCTGCTTCCCTCTGCTGAACTCTTGACATAAGTTGTCCCATTGCGTCTTCCAATCGCTTTATGGACTGCTCTATCCTTTCTGCATGCTTGGTGGAGTTATAATAGTACTAGTCAGAGTGGTCCATAAATCGCCTCTGCCTCTATTCTAGTGTTTCCTGTTCCTGCTGGGGTTTAGCTGGTACCTGTGGAGTCTGCAGGACATTTTCATAGAAGTTGTTCCCATAGCCCTGATTGCTCCTCACTTGCTGCATTGATTCTTTGAACTCCTCAACAAGCTTGCTCTCGCTCCTATTAACTCTTTTCCCTGCACACCCTTTTGCTGGGAATTCGCAGCCAGCTTCTCGAAAACTGCCTCGAGATCTGCAATAGTGGCTTCATGAATTGACCCCCCCGCGCTTCCATCCACCAATTGCTGATCCTCCCTGGTGAGCCCATCGTAGAAAATGTGACACAGGGAGACGTTGTCAAACTTGTGATGTGGGCATTGCCCCAGAAGCTGCTTAAACCATTCCCAGCACTCATAGAAGGATTCATCGTACCTCTGCTCAAACTAGCGGATTTTGTTACGGATATTTGTGGTCTTGGCATTATCTGCCCATGAAAGCGCTGTATATGTCATCCCATGAGTTCAGTGACCCCTCAGGCAGATTAAAAAGACAAGTCTTAGCGTGGTCCTACATACATATTGGGAATAATTTCTTCCTAATGTCTTCATCTGAAACCTTGTCATTGGTCGGTATCTGCCCAACCAGACCTTCGAACTCCTTTAGGAACTTGACCACATCCTCATTTTGCATCCCGTGGTACCTTGGCATATTATGGAAGTCATAGGCCTTGATTTCCATGTTCCTGGCATCATTAGACAGAACTACCGTGGGTCCACCAACCTTAACCTCTCCCGGTTGATAGTAAGCTCCGTATTTTCCATTCCACAAATTCTACTAGCAGAAAATCTTAACCGAAGTTTAGTTTCTGTTAGTCCCAGAAAATCTAAAACACAGAGCAGTTCAGACAAACAAAAATATTTATCAACTCAAAAACACCACAGTAGGAGTTAACTCTCCCGCAGCGGCGCCAAATTTGATGTGCTCAAATTAGTACTTGATAAAATACAAAGTAACTAAAGCAGTATTGAGTAAACAAGCCTTAACTACGAGATCGTTTTCAAAGAGATAACTAGGCAACTATGATGTTTCCAAGTATCAAATGTAATAGTTTGCGGTATATGTTTGCAATATGGAGTTTGTTTTGAAAATTAAACTAGTAAACTAAAACGAGTTTCGAATCAAGAGAGGGGAAATAGACACGGTAGCAATTCAGAGAAATCAAATACGGATCAGACCAAGTGTTCATATGTTGTCACAGTTATTTGTCCAAATAAATCACAAATTTCAGTTTTAACCAAGACATTCTTTGAAGATGTGAAGTAGGAAATCAATCGATTGTCAGACGATTGATTCTTAACCTGAATGGTTTTGATGATTCGAGAATAGAATACAGAGATTGGGGATTTTTACGAAGTTTGAGAAAAAGCTTAACACATATGAACAAACCCTAAGTCAAGATCCTAATTCGATCAATCCTACATTACTACCACGTCTATCGAAGGGTTTAGCTACTCATATCACGAACAATAACATACACAATGACAGTCATAATTGAATCAAGCATGATAAGACAGATTATAAGCATAAATCTATCAATCAAGCACAAAGACTACTTGCTCCTTTATTTTTTTTCTTTTTATTTTTCTTTTGACATACTACTTTTTGCAGTCGTTTTACCCACTCGTATGTTTTTGGTTGGATATCATTGGGCTCTTTTAGTCTCTACATTTTTTGGTAGTGTCTGTTTTACCGAATTTTGCACTTTTATGCGTGCTGGTTTGGTGTACATGCCATCAACCCTCACGGACATGTAGCTTTTATGGGCTACGCCGGTATGTGGGTAGTATTTGTAACATGTCCGATGATGTGACAATGAAATGTGCGATATAGCATAATTTTAGACCCTCGTTTTTTGCCCTAGATGCAATATTTGTATCGTTTTATGGTCAATTACCATCTTTGCTTATATTCTGTAGGTCATGATCACTTTTTTTAAGATTTGCAAATACGCCGGATTGACCGTGGCATGGAGTTTGAGTAGTCAAAACATGTCAGGCGACCAACCGATGCAAAGATAATTGAAGATGCAACAACTTTGTAGAAGACCACTTTCAGGAAAGCGAATTCTGAGCCGAAATTGAAACGAAGAAAAGCAGATTCCAATCTGCGAGGATCGCACTTGGCGGCCGCTAGAGACCGCAGGCCTCTTGCAGTCCTGACGACCACATTCAGCCTTCGCTTTTTCTCTGCTCATTGCTTTGTCAACTAGAGCCTGCCTTCCTAAACCTTCCTTATTGAAGAATGGCAGTTTGAGCTAGAGATTTCACCTATAAATAAGACCTTAGGGGTCTCAGAATACACACAGCTCACAAAGCAGCTCTCTTGGAGAGAGAACCAGTCCTCGGGGAAGTGAAACCCCAAACCGCTGGCCGTCCGGCACCTAGAAGGAGGAAACCCTAGAAGTAGCAGCACAATGACATCAAGAACATCAGAGACTAAGCTTCTTGTTCCTTTCTTCTTACATTTTGATTACTGGTGTGATCAAATTAGTACTTCTTAAAAGCAACAAAGTAACTAAAGCACTTGTTGTAACAGATCTTTCTCAAGGAGCTAACTGGGCAACTTTGACGTTTTTAAGTGTTAAACGTAAGAGTTTGCGGTAACAGTTTGTAAGATTGAGTTTGCAAGATCGAAATTGATTAAACTAAGTAAACTGAAAGAAGGGTTTAAATCAAGAGAGAAGAGCAATAGACATGGTAGGATTTCAGAGAAATCGAATACGAATCTGAACTATTGTTCATATGCTTGTCACAGTTATTTGTCCAGAAAAAATGCAAATTTAGTGTACCCAAGACATTCTTTGAAAATGTAAAAGTAGTGAAATCAATTTATTGTCAGACGATTGATTCTTAATCGGACAGGTTTAAAGATTTGAAACTAGAATACTGAATTTGGGGTTTTTACGAAGATCTTGAATAAGCATAACACATACGAACAAACCTAGGTCAAGACTTTAATTCGATTACTCCTACATTGCTACCGCATCTATCAAGGAATTAGTTACTCATAGCACAAGGAATCGAGCACATATTGATTATCACAATCGAATTAGACATACAAGAAGATATCAATAACATTAAATCAAGAAATCATATACAAGAGATAAGATTATGAAAGAAAGAATGATTCATTGATTATCTAACCTCAAGATCCAAATCCAAAGTCAATGATGCTATTACAAGTGCAATTGATGATCAACTAGAGCAAGAAAACCAAAACTAGGGTTTGTTTTTTCTTGAGAGTGAAAATAACGTAAAGAGAAGTGTGTCTATAAATGACAAAAAATCGAACTAAATAACGCAAAAACGGATTCTACGCTGAGAAGTCGTGTTGACGCTTCCTGAAATAACTTGGGACGCGTCCTGCGGGTAGTGGAGATGCGTCCTGGGATCTTCTAGGACACGTCCTGTGGGTTCTGGGGACACGTCCTGGTTAATCTGGGACGTGTCCCAGTTGCGGCTTATGGAGACGCATCCTAGGATCTTCTGGGACGCGTGCTGCGGGTTCTGGGGATGCGTCCTGGTGAATCTGGGATGCGTCATGCTCCCTTGGACAGAATTTTCACAGGACTTCGAATCTTTCGCCTACTAAGTGGAGTTCTTGAGTCTTTACTTGAATACAACCTTCCAAGAACGTCGTTTTTCATCCAAAACATCCCTAAACAAACGAAAACCTGTACAACACAACTAAAACACATAAAAATGCACAAGAAACAGTAAAAACACAAATAAAGACCAACAAAATACGGTAAAAAGAACGAGATGAGACTCTAGAATATAGGCTCATCAAACCCCCCAAACCAAACCTTTGCTCGTCCTCGAGCAAACAAACAACTCTAAGGCACTAGACTCTTCCCAAACAAGCACATAAGAGTTAAACGACCAAGCTACCGAGTCCATCGTTGCTGACAGTAAACCCAAAAGATGCAAAAACTTTGAATTCTCACCAATTTTGGTGGGCAGGCAAGAAGAAAATCAAACAAGTTCGTTTCCAAGGTAAAAAGAATTTAGAGCTAGTCTGAAGGTCCCTCACTGGTAATTAGCTATTGCTACTCTCTCACAACCAGAAGTGTCCAGTAGGGTAAACACTCAAAAGTAAAGCCAGGCGGTAACTTTCGTTAGAATGTGCCATTAGTTTCTTATGCTATTGTACTCAAATCATCAGGTCGAAAGGGACTTTGGCATGTGGCTCAATTTGTCAAAATTCTAAGGCTTATGCTGCTCCCCTTATTCCATGTCATTCATCTCAAGTTTCAATAATTGCATTGTATGCTCATTACATGGCCTCGTTGGGCTCTTTTTGTCTCAATTTTTTGTAGGTATCTGTTTTACTGAAGTGCTATTTTTCCTCCATTGACCAAGAATTTCGATTTCGGGTGAATGGATATTCTGAGATAGAGCAAGAAAAGCACTTTTGTGAATGTCAGTTTGGTGTACGTGCCATCAACCTCATGGATATGTAGCTTTTCAGCCACGCCGGTATGTGGTAGTATTTGAAACAGGCCTAACACGACCAACGGTGATCAATTTAGACCAAAGATCCACCCTAAGACACAAACATATAAAGCTTTGGGAAGCAGCAAACAGACCCTCAATATAAAAGTAATGCACAGTTCCAGAACAATCGCAGAGAGAGAACAAAGGAAAGAAAATATGCCGTTCATCATCCCTGATTAAATAAAAATACACATAAGTATGAAATGGTGCAATAACTTAGAGAAGAGATTGCACAACCCAGAGATTACACAAAATGAAGTCGGTACAAAATTTTTTCTTCGACACAAAATAGGCTTCTCACAGGGCTTTTTGGACCACAGAACTAACAAGACTTCCTTTTTACAGGGGAAACAAACTTATAACATTTTTCCTTCAAAGGAGCGAATCGGGAGCCCTTCATGTACCACAAAAGTTGCAATATTTTCTTCAAATTTCCTGTTATGGACATTTGTACCCGAGTGGTCATAGATATCATTAAACTCTTCCGGACCCCTCGCACCCAAGATTTTCCCTGATCGATTCCGTAGAAAATGTCAGTGATGTACCCCCATCATACATCTCGAGAGAGAAAGGTATTATGTCGTGCCGTATAAAGTAGAAATCATGTGCCAGCTATTCCCACTCGAAGCTTCTGATTGTACCCAACATTTTGGCGTACAGAGGGTTTTCGTTTTCATCGAGTATCAATGTGCGATCAGTAAGTAACTTCCTGGGCTCGTGGAAGTTATGTGCCTGGTATACTCGCCCTGAAGCAGATAGTTGACCGACCGTGTCGGGGTTAACATCCATATTTCGCTCAGCATCTCTGCTCGATCCCTCACCTCTTCTCTTCTTAGTTCTCAAGACTCTCTTCATTGTTCCTGTAAGGAACTCATTAAAATCGAGACAAAGCAAACATCTCCCCCAAACCAATTTTGAACACAATAGAAGAAAAATTGTGTTTAATCCAACAAAAGAAAATTTTCATGAATTCCTTAGTACACAATAATCAACTAACGGCAATGGTGAACTCTAAAGCACACGAGGAGAAGTAACTTACAACAGTAAAAAATCCCCATTCATCATACGAAATTTGAACAATCAATAGTAGCATATCACGGTAAAAGTTCAAAATTCGAAGCAATCAACACTACTAAAGCATGTTACAAGTATCAAGTAGGAAGAATTAAGACCAAAATAGCTAAATCCCCAAATTCGAAAAAGTAGGGTTCATAGCCAATTTACCTTGATTGTGAAGAAAGAATGGATGGAATGTTCCTAGAGTGGTGAGAACAAGTAGAGAGTTGAAAACCCGTCACAATGCAACAAGAATGAGTGAAAAAGATGAAGAATTGAAGAATTTTGAAGAATTGGAGAAGAGAGAAAAGACGCTAATGGTGAGAAGAGAAGAAGAAGTGTGAGGAAGAAGAAGCAATCTGCTTCTTTAAAAACCGATTTTTGGGACGCGTCCTGCTTATAGCTGGGATGCATCCTGGTGTGGCGTAATTCACTGGTCGAGTCTCCAGGACGCGTCCTACGTAACTCTGAGACACGTCCCAGAATGCGGCTTGTGGAGATGTGTCCTGGATTAAACTGGGACGCATCACGCAGGCTGTGGAGATGCGTCCTGGAGTGGTGTAGGATGCGTCCCAGACTCCTGGCCAAGTTAATTTCGACAAAAACACCAGAAAAAAGGTTTTTAAACCCAAAATTCGATTTTTTGAGAGCAGAAAGAAAACAACATACAATCAACATAAAGAGAATAATAAGAAAGTACGATGGGCATGCAAAGTGATCAAAGAACGAAGGGAAATTACTGTTTAAATACTTGTGTTCGAAATAAACAACTAAATCGAAAAAGTACAAATGTCTTGATCGGAGCAAAAGAAAGATGTCTAAATGCAAAGTAAAAGACTGGGGGGGGGGGGGGTGAATAGTCTTTTCAATCTTTTGTCGGTAAAACAGTTTCCCAGATATCTATGAAGGTATCTGATACTTATAATCAGAAAGCGGAAGAATTTTGTGACTAGTGCATGTGCTCAGCAAGCCATAAGTGTGTATGTGCTTAGCAAGTAAATAAAGCAATAAGTAAACTGCAGTAAGTAAATGACACAAGGCTTTATAGTGGTATCTGAGGGTGGCGTAATCCCTCAACTAATCCACTCACCCTTTCTCCGGACTTGAATACACTAAGATAAGATGATAAGTTCCCCTTACAAAATTCTATCTCTTGATCCCTTTTACACTAGGTTCCCAACCAAGTGTTCCTCCTGAGTTGTTCCCCAGCTATCTGAGCCAAGTACATCCTCTACTCAGTAACCTTTGAGCTGTTCCTTAGTTTCCCAAACTAAGTACTTCATATGCTCAACGCCTGTGTGGTGTTGGTTATGGTAGTTGGTCAGGTGAGCTTTCTTTATAACTTTTACAGTTATACTCCAGATAGCTCTATAGAATCAATCTTACTTAATACACTTCACAATGTATTGTAAGTGGTTCTTTACTTACCCAAGTCTTTGTTGTATGTTCAAGATAATGAATCTCAGATATCAGTTGCAACTTGATCTTTTGATTCAACTCTTTCATAATGAACAATGCTTGTTAAGGATCAGGACACTTAAAACATTCGTGCTACTTAGAATTCAAGAGCTTTGGTCGCAACAGTAAGCTAGAGAGTATGAAGGTAGAAGGCTTGTATGCTTGAGTATGAGTTATGTTCAATGAAGTTCAAGGTATCTTTTCAAGAATTCTAAGTGTTAATATTTATAGTTGAATATCAAGCCGGTTGAACAATATCCGTTAAGCTTCTTTGAAATTCAAACAATTGATATCTGTAAATAGTACTGTAGTGAGCTTTGTCTCTTTTCAGAGATTTCCTCTTTTATTCAGACATCTCTGTCTGCATAATTAATGCACTGTACTATTTTTGTCCTGTAGTCTCAATGAATAGGTGCAAGGTATCTGAGCCTTGACACACTCCTTTCTCAGTGACTGATGTGTCAAATCAAAGTTCTAAATTTGTTTAAGCGAAGAGTTAATTCTCAACACTACGAAAACTAGTAGTGTAGTGAAGTTAACCCCGAAGTCAGTCTCGAAGGATTTAACTAAGCTGAGTCTAGTTTACGAATAATAATAACAAGGAAAGCAGTAAAAGGTTGTTTGCTTCGGCAGCAAAATGATTAACTTTGTGAAATTAAACAACTTTGCAGACTAACTAGAAAACAGATTTAAACTTAACGAGATTGATATGAATGAGGAGAATTATGGTGTGGTGATAGAAGAAAAGCTAACTAGCAGGAAACATGCAACTATAACCATGTCGATTTACTCTAGTTATCACTGGAACATGCTCTAACGATTATTACACTGCTCTAGGATTTTCTAGGCAGACACCTTATGTCACATAAGGTACAGAGAACTATGACAATGAACTAACTCAATTTTTTCTAGAAAACAGATAACTGATGTGCTCAAATTAATACTTAGAAAACAAGTAGTAAGTTGTTGTTGTAGACAAACAATGCTAACCACAGGATCGTTCTCTAAGGAACCAATTAAGCTACCACAACGGTTTGAAAGCAAACAGTTACTTGTGAAAACAAATTGATTTGTAAGTTGGTTGTTTCTAAAAACTAGAATAAGATAAAGCAGATAACGGTTTTTAACAATGAGAGAAGATGAACACAGTAGTAATGATCATGTAATGCTAATTCGTTATAGGGCAATCATTCATATTTGTCACACGGTCGGTGTACAGTGATGTGTCAATATCAAAGTTTTAATTATTTGTTTACTTAGCCAAGAGCTAACTCTCGACACTACGGAAACCTGTAGTGTAGTGAAGTTAACCCCGAGTTCGGTCTCTAGGGACTTAACTAAGCTGAGCTTCAGTTTATAAATAGAAGTAACAATATGAAAAGCAGTAAAAGTTTGTTTTCTTCGGCAGCAGATTGATTAACTATCATAACAGTACGGAATAGTGCTAACGGTAGCTCCAGTATCCATGTTTGCTATGACCTTCGAGGTACCCATCCTCACTACAATATTAAAGCTCTTCTTACCTAAGGGGTACTCTATTCCATTCTCCGTGCCCTCTTCTTCCTTGGCCGACATGCAACTTGCTCCTATCTCCGGAGTGCTCACCATACTCACAGAATCCTCATCTGCTCCAGAAACCAGATCTTGATCCACAATACCTGTATCTCCCTCTTGCTCGAGAGTCAACTCATCAACAGGATAACCAGGGTTTATCACCTCTTCCACTGCCGCTTCTCTAGCAATCGGAACAAATGATGCACACCTACAAGTTGCACAAATCTGTTTTGAAACCTCAACACGGGTCTCATCTCCCGAAACGGTCACCTCAACCGAAGTTTCTGTTATAACCTTGATCGCCATTGCCCTATCAGGAGCACCAGGGAATTTTCCTTTCTCCCTCTCCTGGTTCATCTCAAGTAGCTGCTGAAGAACGCCGTGGATCTTGTCGTTGTCCTTCTCCAGTTTCCTAATACGGAAGTCAGTGGACTGGCGGTATACCTTGGTCTCGCGCATAAACTCTCGCGACTCGTTCATGAAGCTCCTAAAATCATCAGCTAATCCAGAGCTACCTGCTGGTTGGACCTCTTGAACTCTTGTGGTTGGGTTCTCGCAGTTATCATTGGCATAGCTCAACAGGGATATATCACCCTGCCGATTAAACTGATTGGTGGGAGGTTTCTGGTACCCTCCTCGTTGCGCATTGAAGTTGTTCCTTTTCTGCCAGTAAACCGGTTTCCCATCTGATCCCTGCTGGACCCAGTATACCTCCTCCGGTGGTGCTTCCACTTTGGGCTACTTCCTTTCTATGGCTAGATCAGACCTGCACATATTAGCTCCGTGTCCAGGGTTCTTGCAGACTCCACAAACTTCAGTAGATAAGCTGGGGTTGATATTAAAGGCATGTGCCTTAAGTTGCTTGATTTCATAGGTAAGTGCTGCAATCTCTGCGCTCGATCCCTGTCCTTCATCATAAGTGGCATTTGCTTCACCTCTTTGCCCCCTGGTGTTTCTCCTGGGGTTCCTGTGCTCGTTATTTTGTGCCAACTTAGCGAACTTGTCCTTTAGAGCATTTGTGGTTAGCTCCATCATGCTACCCCCACAAGACACATCTATCAAAGCTTGCTGGTTCTCATTTAATCCGTCATAGAAATATTGATTCAAATCAGCCTGTGGAAACCCGTGATGAGGACACTAAGAGAGAAGACCCTTGAACCTATCCCACGCCTCATATACAGACTCGTCATACATCTGGGTAAAAGTGCTGATCTATTGCCTAATCGCAGAAGTTTTAGACTGGGGGTAATACTTTTGCATGAATGCACTATATACCTAGGGCCATGTGCTTAGACTTCCTTCGTCCAAGACATTCATCCACGTCCGTGCCTTGTCATTCAAACACAGAGGGAAAACCTTCATCCTTAGATCATTATCAGTGACACCATCACCTTTAGCTAGGCTCCCAATGAACAGCTCCAGCTCTAACAGAAATCCCATGACATCCTCATTCTTCTGCCCATAGAACTTCGGAAGTAGGGCCATTAATATCAAAATTCCTCACATTGTCTGAGACGACAATGCTGGGGCGGTGGTTGCCCAGAGGTGGTGCGAAAATAACAGCCATGGAAGGTGGTGGTTCATTAGCCATTTCGATATACTGCTGAAATACCGGTGCACTTACTGTCTCCCTGATCCTTCTCTGCCTGCTGCAATGCCTATCGATATCGTCAATAAACGGTACAATGGGTGAATCAAGACCTCTTCTTCCGTTCATGCACTACCTGAAAAGGGATGCGTTAGGCGCAGAGAACAGAAAATCAGTGAATTAAAAAAATACAGAAAGTAAAAATACTGTCACAAGAATTCGTAAAGTTAACAAAGGAGTTAAGTCCCCGGCAGCGGCGCAAAAAACTTGATGTGTCAATATCAAAGTTTTAATTATTTGTTTACTTAGCCAAGAGCTAACTCTCGACACTACGAAAACCTATAGTGTAGTGAAGTTAACCCCAAGGTCGGTCTCTAGGGACTTAACTAAGCTGAGCTTCAGTTTACGAATAGAAGTAACAATATGAAAAGCAGTAAAAGTTTGTTTGCTTCGGTAGCAGATTGATTAACTATCGTAACAGTAAACCACTAGGCAGACAAAACTAGATATGATTGACACTTAACGAGATTGATATATGAATGAGGAGAATTATGGAGTGGTGAATAGAGAACAAGATAGCTAACAAGAAATACGCGATCCACAGGAAATGATTACCTCAAGTTGTCACTATTTGTGTTCAGAAAATGAATAGCATTAGTGAAGGCGTCAATTTCACTAAGCTACGATCAATAAAGCTAATCCTACTATTACCGTTTGCAACTAACTGTTAAATTAAAGCAAGACGAAAAATGTTTTGGTTGCCAGAGATGAAATGCTTAATCTAACAGTGATATTGACGAATTGCGCATGAAACGTAATAGCAGGATATGCAATTTAATCTAAAAAACACAAAGTAATCGTAACCTGATCATACATAAACGCATAAACCCTAGTTAGCATGCTTGAATCCGTCACGACCCCATAATCAGGGTGTTTAGCTACTCATATTATGCGAAGACATAATCAAATAAGCAATTAAACGATTAACACACATAATCTAGTACTAAGTACGAGGAATCGATCAGTTGATACAGATTTACCCTTCGTTGTCACAAACCTTAGGTAGAACCTGAAGAATCTGAAGCGATTGATGCAAGAAAATATGTAGATTACGCTCCCAATCAATGATAATCGTCGGATTACAAGGTGAAAATCGTTGGAAACTAGATCTAGCTTGAGAGCAAAGTTCAATCTTTAACCATAGAATGAATATGAAAAGTAATTCTCGATGTTTTTTACTAATACAAAGAAAGAAAACGAAGTCTGAAACGAATTAGGAAATAAAACGGCAAAATTCTTCCTCTTCTGACAGTCTCTTCTGACAGTGATGGCGTCCGCCAAAATAGACCTGGCGTCCGCCATGGTCGATATCTTGGCAGACGCCAAAGATATCTTTGCGGGCGCCAGGATTCAATCCATGGCGCCCGCCAACCCTAACTTGGTGCCCGCCAGAGCATTCTAGCTCGTTTTGGCGGGCGCCATCTCCAAGTTGGCGTTCGCCACTTCTTCCAGCAATTTACGACTTTGCCCTTTTGTCCTTTTTACTTGATTCTGCTCCTTTTAACCTCGATTCTTAGTATTTTGGCTTCTCCGCTCCACTTCTAGCAACCATACGAGGCATTGGGACTTCCATATTTTCCAGATGCATGTAAAATACACCCTTTTTGCCTTCAATTAGCGCTGTTAAACCAAATACCTACAAGATATACAAAGAACAAAACAAGTAAAAAGACTCTAAGAAAAACTACTAAAACTATACTTATGAATAACAAAAAGACGGTAAAAAAGACCAAATGAGACGATGTAAAACCGACTCATCATATAGAAATCAATCAATCCAATTCAACCAATCGTTATTTGAATATTTCAAACTAGAGTAATCGTGGGTTTTCAATCCACGATCCTTAACCGAAAATGATTTTGAGAATTGGATTGAAGGTTTTACGAAGATTTCAAACTAGACAAACCTATATGAATGAATTCAAAACCCTAGAAACGAATATGCAATACTATAACATAACTACCGTGTTCGGAGTGGTTTAGCTACTCATGATGGAAGCAAAGATCAAAGACTTCATGGTATAGATTGTGCTAAACATAAACAGGATGATAAAAGCATGTAAGATCATTCAATTTGAATAAACAGAATGTTACGAAATATCTGTTTAGTTTTGATCAGTACACCATAATGACTTACCTTAGTTCAGAAAGGTATCTAGTACTCTCGGTTCACTTTCTGTAAGGCTTGGAGTTTCTGATAGTGACGTGCACAGCCTCAGTCAGCGTGCATAGATAGTACAGTGCATTTAATGCCATTGCAGAACTCGCTGACCAAAAGCTTTATCTCTGAACAAAGAGATAAAATTTATGTAGTACTATCAACGGATTGTTTGTAGTTTGAATCTCAATAGCCTAACGGATAGTAATTCAAACGGCTTGATTTTCACCTATAAATATCACCACTTAGAATGCTTGAAAACACACAGTTGAACGACTGAATTTCATATCCTACACTCAAGCATACAAGCCTTCTCTACTTACTCAAAGCTTACAATTGCGACCAAGCTCTTGATTCTAAGTAGCACGAAAGTCCTAAGTGTCCTGGTCCTTAACAAGCTATATCTGTTGTGAAGGAGTTGAATTGAAGCACTGTTGCGACTTGCTAAGATATTCATTCTCCTGAACGAAGAACATAGACTTGGGTCAGAAAAGAACATATCACCACACACTGTCCAAGTGTGTTAAGTGACTCTTGTTCCAGAAGGTAGTATTACATAACTGTGGAAGTTATTAATCTACCAATTTGACAAACTCTTCTTAACCAACACCAGAAAAGGCGTGGAGTAGAGGAAGTACTTAGTTTGGGAAACTAAGGAATAAATCCAAGAAAGGTTTTGAGTAGAGGAAGTACATGGCTGGGAAAGCCGGGGAACAACTCATGGAATTCTCAGTAGAGGAAGTACTTGGCTGGGAAAGTTGGGGAAGAACTCAGGGGGAACACTTGGTTGGGAACCTAGTGTATCTAGGAATCGAGAGAAGATATTTGTAAGGTGAACTCAATTTCTTAGTGGATTCTAGGTCTGAGAAAGGCCGAAGTTGATTAGTTGAAGAATTACGCCACCTTCAGATACCACTATAAAGCTACTGTGTTATTTACTTTCTGCACTTACTTTCTGCCTTTACTTACTTGCAAAGTAATTTACACACTTTACTAGCTTGCTCAGCACGTGCACTTATCAGAAAGACTCCGCTATTCTGATTATAAGTATCAGAAAGTTACCCAACTTTCTGAGAAACTGTTATATCGACAAAAGTTTGAAAAGACTATTCACCCCCCCCCCCCCTCTAGTCTTTTACTTTGCCGTTATCTGGACCAACAAGTTGTATCAGAGCAAGAGGTTCCCATACCTTCTGCAGTGAACCTATATCCTAGATAAGTGCTCACTAATCGCTTAACCCCTGCACTTGATCTGTCTGTTAAGTTTTATCCTGCAGGATGTCTTTAGGTGACGCTCCAGTTCTCAAGCCAGAGAACTATGAAAAATGGAGGAACAATATGATGCTCCATCTGGAAGCCATCAGTGATGAAATGATTGAAGTTATAAAGAATGGCCCTATAGTCATTCAGCAAGCAAAGACAGTCACTGATGTCTCTGATGGAAGCGATGAAGATTCTGCCAGAAGAACCTCCACTTCAGAAACTTCTACAAGTAGGAGAGCTTCTGGTCAAATAGCTTTGGAAGAAAAACCCAGATATCTCTGGACATCGGAAGATTTCAAGAGAAATAGACTGGATGGTCAAGCTCGAAACATAATTATTTGTTCTACTCCAGACCACATACAGTGTAAACTATGGTGTGCAAAAACGGCAAAAGAGGCCTGGCAACTAGTGGAACAAATATATGCCGGCTCTCAGAAAACCAAGGAAAACAAATTCAAAGTTTTGAAATTAAAATTCCAGAATTTTATACAGGGGCCTTCAGAAACCCTTGAACAACTTGATTTTCGGTTTACAACATTGATAAGTGAAATGGCTGCACTTGGTCAAAGTGAAAGATATTCTAATGCCAAAAAGGTAAAGACTATCGTAAGGAGCTTAAATCACAACTGGGAACATACTCAGTACTTTTATTTCAACCAAGGAATGCCAAATATCACTCCAACGGAATTATTCTCTCATCTAGCCACTGTCAACTATGAAACCTCTCAGAGAGGACAAATAGCTGATCAGCAAGCTCACAGTGTTGCTCTAGTAACACAAGGTACTTCTGAGAAGAAGAAAACCAAAGAATCCACTGACTGAGAAGCTCCTGCAGTAGAGCAAATGAGCAAATACGTTAGACAAGAGATTGAGAGAAGCAAAGCCAAAGAGAAGCTGAAAAAAGCATCTAGGCCCTAACTATCACCAGTAGAAGAATATGCAATTGACCAACTCTCTGAATAACCCTGGTCCGAAAGCATCAAGTACTAAGGTTACTGAAATTGTAAACGATATCTGTTTCTATTGTCAGAAACCTGGTCACTTCAAACGGGATTGTCCTGTTCTGAACAAGCTCAAGACAGGTGACAAAAAGCATAGGAGAAACTTCAAGAGAAACCAGAGAGCTATGCTTTCTGAAGAAAGAAAGAAGATCGAAATCCAACTGGATGCACTTGATCTTCATTCAGATTTTGACGACGACAACGATTCTGATGAGTCGAAGCTACCGTCACCAGAATTGTGTGCCTACACTCACGAAGTATTTGACTTTGGTCAAAGGAAGAATGAAATGTGTGGAGTTGCTGAGGAAATCTACCCAGATTACTCTAACCTTGAGCCATGTCATATGGCTGATGATGACGTAACCAACATTTCACGGTTCATTATTATGAGAGTGATGAGGAAGGAATCAAGGATCTAGAACATCTCAGAAGGGAGTTAGATCTTTATGAAAGAGAATTCTTGGTTGCTCGATCTAGAACCAAAATTCTTAAAACTGAAAAAGAGTCTCTTGAAAGTGAGTGTTCACATTTACAATGACTTTCTGACACTAAGGATGCAGAAAATGCATTCCTAAAGGCTCAGATAGACGAGACCAGAAAGTTGCATTATGAGGCTATGGAGTTGCTCCAGAAGAAGTGTGAAAACCTTCTTTCTGAGAATGAGGAATTAAAGAAAAAAGAATTATCTTTTCAATCCTATGCCAAAGCGAGTGACACTCTCACTAAAGTACACTCTTACCTAAGAGATCCTTTATAAATGGGAGTACTTGGGCTTGACACACAAACAAGCAATTCTACTCCTCTGAAAAGGAGTGTTGAAAGGTTGACGTTTGTTAGTGGTCAACAAAGTGATTCCCAAACAACCTATAGCATTGGTCAGAAATCTAAGGTTGCTGACAAGGGTAAAGCTGTTGCGACCAAACCTTTGAGGGAAAAACAAGTCCCCAAGAAGACTGTGGAAAAGGTTTCTGAAAAGAAACTATGCACTAAAAAGTGCAATCACCCACAGAGCTATGTCTCTAGCAAAAGGAAAAATTGCAGGACCTGGCGATTTTCCCAATGTACCATTTTTCGGAAGAAATAATGATCCAGAGACTAGTCAAGCTGCTGAGAGAAGATCTCAGAAAGCAAAATGTGCTCGAAATGGCATTGGCTACAAAGCCATCGGAAAGATACTTGCTCAACAATATAAACAAGAGCAAGAATGATGGATGAATACCAGGATTGTGCATAGAAATCGTCAGAAGTGGAAGAAAGAACAAGCTACGACCACTCTGAATGCCAGGGCTAGAAGGAATCTGAGAAGGAAAGCCGAGCTCGCTGAAAAGTCGACTCAGCAACCTGACAGGTGTCTGAAAGCACCAAAAGGAGCACCAAGGAACACTCTAAGAAGGAAAATAGTTTTAAATGATAGTGACACTAGTCATTTACCCAAAATTCCTCCTTATGTTCCAGTCAGACAAAAGAATGCCCCAAGGAAGTTCATTCAGAAATGGATTCCTACAGGGACATTCTTTAGTCCAGAAGGTTCCATTGTTGGAGTGAGAGCCTAACTCCATGTTTCCTGTTTTGTGCAGAACACTCTGAGGAAGAACCCGAAGTGGCATTTTGATAGTGTATGTGGGAAGCACATGACAGGAGACAAAGCAAATTAGGTTAACTACAGAGAATGTGATAAAGGACCAATTATTAGATTTGCTGGAGGAGATGAAAATCCAACCATAGGTTTTGGCGATCTGAAGCTTGGAGCTTTTACAATCACTGGAGTACAACATGTAGAGGGATTGAAATATAATCTCCTAAGCATGAGTCAATTGACAGACAAAGGGTACTCAGTAAAGATCAAGTCAAATCTATGCAAATTGGTTGACAATGAATCAAGGAAAGTAGTCTTGATTGCAAATCAGGAAGGAAATCACTATGTGATTGATGAAGAACCTGCCACACCATGAGACTTTCTATTGATAAGTCAGTCAAAGGCTCCAAGGGTGTCAATTGGTTTCTGAGACGGGAACTCATGTAACCATTAAAAGAGTCTACAGGTTTCTGAGAGATACATAAGAAAAGGCAGAAACTGCTGAGATAGGAACTCAGTTGTCAGAAACTTTGACAATTTACTATTTCGGAGAGATACTTGAAACGAGTATTCAAATATCTAAGGCATTGTAGTAAAAGGCACTTAGAAGAGATCTTTGAAATGGGTATTCAAAAACCATGAGACATCTAAGTCAGGGGGAACACAAAAATAATAGTTTGACCAAAAAGACAATTCCTATCAGAAGTCAAATATCTCTTTTGTGTTGAAAATTTCCTTTCTTGTGAAATATTTCAAACAAGTACTGGATGATCAATTAATGATTTCTGAATCCAGTTTTGGCCACTAGTTACAGGTTTCTGAGAAGTTGAAAGACACTTAGGCGAGTTATGATAAATTACATTGATGGGGGACAATTACATGTGTTGATTGATATCATTGCTCTGAAACTCAATCTCAACCCTTAAGAAATTAACGCTTGTAATTCATCGGCCAAGATGCGTCCACTAACCCCACTCGCGCAGTAACCAAGTAACTGACCCCACTTGCATTAAATACAATAACGCTTTTTCACCACGCCTGTGCAGAATTGCGAGTAATATACATACAAAATTCATCTGTATCCCATTTACTTGCATTGCTACATAAAGGCGGATGTGTCAAAGAAAAATACTTTTGCCTAATCCCACAAATCACTTGCACGAAAATAGCAAAAACCTTCCTAATCTTCTCTGCAAAAACTCTCTAATCCATCTGAATCTCTGCTAAGAATTTCTGCAAAGAAATCCTTGTCGATTTCGACTACAATTCTCATCTTTCTATTCCCTATTTCTATATAAATACTAAAGAGATGGCACCCAAAAGAGCAGCATCAAAATCCCAAGTTTCATCTTCTGGTACTGCTGCAAAGCAAACCATTATCATCAAGGAAAAGAAGGTAATTGGAATTTTCTACCCAAGTATGTGGAATACCAGACCCAAGGTACTCTGGGGAGGAGTACTAGTTGATGAATACCTAAAAACTTGTGTAAAACTAACGTCGGCTCAAGGAAGACAAGTACTTACTCCTTTAGTTATAGATAATATTGGCTAGGTATACTATATTAATACTATAATAATAATAATAAACAGTTTCATCTTATAGGGTAGATTTTTCCTTTACTCTATACTGGGCTACATGCCATATACAAATATACATTATCATTGGGAGATACTAGCCAAACGCTTGATAAAATAAGTACCAAGCAGAAAACTCTAAACCAAACTAGGTACTATATTACATATTAATGATACAAGGCAAATTGGTTAGTCTTTGTCTTTCATATTAGGGCGCAGAGTTGTATTTATAAGTGAACTCATATTTTCTCTAAACCCCCCCCCCCCCAAAAAAAAAAAAAAAAAAGTGTATTTTGTGCAAAGTTAACTTACTGTGATGAAGGAAAAATAAAAAATAAAATAGGAGGGGATATAAGTAAATTAAAGCAAACGTGTATAAAACGAAGTACTTAAATTTTACAACAGATGGTTTAGAAAACCTAATAAAAATTTACATAGTCTTATAAAAGTCCTATCATATTTTTCGAGTCCAAAAAGTCCCCTAGCTTTCTATACAAATTGTCTAGTTTTTAGTTTTACCCGTTTTATATTTCGCGGGTCAAAATGCATGCAGGTCTTACCGTTTTATATCTGGGTACAATATAAATAGGTATTTTTCAGTTTTTTTTCTATTTTCCACCGTTTTCTTCTGCTTTTGGCGATTTTTTCTGGATTTTGACAAAACCCTTGTTTCTGGAGCAATTTTCTCTCTACTTTTGGCAATTCATTGCGCGATCATC
This sequence comes from Plantago major, assembly GCA_026545765.1. Classification (NCBI taxonomy): domain Eukaryota; kingdom Viridiplantae; phylum Streptophyta; class Magnoliopsida; order Lamiales; family Plantaginaceae; genus Plantago; species Plantago major. The sequence goes on along the minus strand of CM048844.1, from coordinate 67,128,598 downwards.
AAGTAATGGCTGTTGAAACTTGATTTTAGTGTTTTTTAGTTCGATTTTGCGTTTTGTTGCTTCGATGTTGCTTCGCTGTTGCTCGATTTTCGCGTTTTGCAAGTTGTTGCTTTGTTGTTGCTCGATTTTGCATTTTGCTCCTTGTTGTTCGATTTTCGTTGTTGTTGCTCGATTTTCGATTTTCAGTTTCATCGCGATTGTTGTTGTTCGATTTTCGTTGTTGTTGCTCGATTTTCAGTTTCATCGTGGTTGTTGTTGTTCGATTTTCGTTGTTGTTGCTCGATTTTCGGTTTCATTTCTTCAGTTTCATCGTGATTTTCTCTGAATTTTGTTGTCAGTTCGATTTTAACATTCTATTCGTCTCGTTTTTTCTTGTTACGCGTATTAATGGCGGAATCGAACGTCAATGCTACTGCTCAAGTGAACACGGAGCATCCTGTTCACCGTAATCCTGTTTTCGGCATGAGTAAGTGTTTTTTAGTTGCGTTTATGGTTCGTAATTGAGTTGTTTTGCCAGATCTGTTGATTTTCAGTTGAATTTTATGGTCATGTTCTTCATTTGAATCTTATTGTGGGAAACTATGGAATGTCTCTTTGTTTTGAACATTTTTTGTGGAAACTGTCTAGGTTTTAGTAAGTATTGTCTAGTTTTTAACATGTATCATCTACTTTTTATGATTTTTAGATTTGCTATGTGGTTGTGTACACTGTATATGTTTTTGGTGGGGATTTGTTGTCTGTTTGAATTTTCTGAATGTTTTGTGTGAAATTGTCTAGTTTTTAACATATATTGTCTACTTTTTAATGTTTTACAGTTTTTTTGTGTGAAATTGTCTAGTTTTTAGAGGATATTGTCTAGTGTTTACAAAATATTGTCTAGTTTTATTATCAAATATGAACATAATTGTCTATATTGTCTAGTTTTTACACTATATTGTTTAGTTTATAAAAGGAATTATCTAGTTTTTACATGATATTAAATTTATTTTTTTCTTATATCGAGTGGCAATAAGTTTATTCAAGATATTTACTAACTGATCTCAACATATTTGTTTAGTTTTTAGTATATATTGTCTAGTTTTATTATCAAACATGAACATAATTGTCTATATTGTCTAGTTTTTACATTATATTATTTAGTTTATGAAAAAAATTCTCTAGTTTTTACATGATATTAAATTTACATTATATTGTTTAGTTTTAACATTATATTGTCTAGTTTATGCTAGAAATTTTCTAGTTTTTACATTATACCTAGGAATTCTCTAGTTTTTACATTTTCACCTTCACCTTCAAATCAAATTTACTAACTGAGCTCAACATATTTGTCTAGTTTTTACGAGAGATTGTCTAGTTTTTAGTGTATATTGTCTAGTTTTATGATAAAACATGAACATAATTGTCTAGCTTTTACACTATATTGTTTAGTTTAACAGATGAATTCTCTAGTTTTTACATTATATTGTCTACTTTATGAGAGGAATTTTCTAGTTTTTGTATAAATGTTCAATGTTTTTTTTTGTATAAATTGTGAAGCTTGATTGGACTTGGTAAACTTGAAACTTTTGGCTCTGGTTTTTTTCTGATGAAGCATATGGAGCTGTTCCAAGGAACTCCTTTTCCTTGATATAAGAGACCTTATGCTGATGATGATTTTGAAGAGGGTGTATTGGATAATTTGAAAAAGAATGCTCTGAAGAAACTAAAGTAATCGAAGAAAAATTAGTATTTTGAACTGATGATGATATTGTCTAGTTTTGTAACTGAATTGTCTAGTTTTGTAAATGAATTGTCTAGTTTTATTACTTATCCATAAATTTACTCAGTGAAACATAATTGTCTATATTTTCTAGTTTTTACATTATATTGTCTAGTTTTTACATTATACTTGACCCGTTTTTAATGAATCCGGGTCAAAAGATCCGCGAAAAATCATAAAAAAACCAAGTCGAGAAAAAAGGTATAATTGTCTAGTTTTAACATTTGAAGGGGACTTTCGGGACTTTCCTATATATAGGGGTCTTTCGCAAGACGTACTCATAAAAATTAGTAAGAAATAGAGGGAGAACTCTCGGGCAGGAGTATGGCATCGTTGTATACTAGAGTCTCTCCCAAAATGTAGTAGCGTACACTTTATTTTAATCATACATAATGAATGAATAGATCCTAGTAGTATAGATAGTGTGTATCACGTGTAATTTAGTGTAGTTATAGTTAGCTCCTATAAATGTAAAATTCCCAGTAAGATTTTTTATTTATCATATATTTTAGTCTCCGTCTACCTAAGATCAGGAGCTGTATAGTACTAATGCTTTATGCTTAGAATAGATTAATAGTTTGGTTTACTTCTTCAAAGAGTGCTCTTTTTTTAATACCTTATTAGTCTAAATATCTTACTTATTAGTCCAACATATCTTGACTTGTAACTTAGAGTAAAATACATGCATAATCTGACTAACAATGACTAGGTTGGCTTTCTATCTAGATAATGATTTGTTTTTGGTTATGTACAAACCTTTATTAATGTTACTGGTGATAAGCATCTATCTATATAAGGATCTGTCTCTGTAATAGCTTCTAGGGGAAAAGAGACGAACTTTGACATTTCACCAAGCTATATAAATAAAGGTAAATGGAGAAAAACAAAGTCCTTTTATTAGTATAAATAAATAAATAGTTAGTAGGTAGAACATAAGAGGGCTAATACAAATATCTTTATCGAAGTTCCTTATTTAACTTTTTATATCTTTTTCTTTTTCTATTTATTTTATATATAGGCTCTAAACTCTTTAGAATCCGCTTCTGTCTTTCTTTTTCTTATCTTAGTTCTTAATTGACAATTTGTCCTTAAAATTTTATATATTTCGTACTAGACTTTGCAAAGGAAGAGAAAACATACCCACAACACACGCTAAAAAACTAAACAAAGAAGAACGAGAATTAGGGAATAGTTTCGGTATGATATATAAATGGTTGCCGCTACTATAGTATATTAAGAAATATAAATGGAATAATAAGGGTCTCGTGGATATCTCTAAGAAGAGAACAACTCTAGGAAGATCTCTAAATGAAAAACATGCCACGTCCGGTTGGATGAATGTATACCTATAAAAGTGTCTCGGAGTAATTTCCTGGAAGATGTATCCAGTATCTTTCTTATTTTTGTATAATATTTTTCTATGCTAGATATGCTGCTAGGTTACCTGACTTTTCTCTTCTCCTTTGCTGATACTGTAATTGCATAGTGTAGAATTGTCTATTTTCGGGTATGACGTAGTAACTTTTTGAAAGGTATACAATTTCATACGATTTCTCTATATTGAAAGGTATACACGTGCCTTAATACGGATGGATCGGCTCTTGGGAACCCGGGGCATGCGGGAGTGGGCTGTATCCTGAGAGACCACACTGGCAGTTTTGTCTGGGCCGCCTCGGGCTATATAGGTTATATAGATAATAACTTGGCGGAGTTTGTGGCACTTCGTACTGGGCTTATGCTTGCTTTACAGAGAGGTATATCTAAGATTTTTATACGAACTGATTCTCACTATTTGGTTGCATGTTTGTGCAGGAAGCAGGTTCCAGCTCGGGTGCATCAGCAACTAATCCATGAGCTGCATGACCAGCTTCGGGGATTCCAGGGCGTAGATATAGCTTTTGTCTACAGGGAAGTGAACGGTATAGCTGACACTTTAGCTAAACGTGGAAGCTCCTTGGGTATGGTGTTAGGTAGCAGTAGTAGTTGTAGTAGTATGTCTGATGTACAGTTTCTAGATCGCAGTTTGTACTCAGGGCAGCTGAGCCTGATTTTGCATGTGTGGGACGAGTGCCCTGATTGGCTGGAATCATCGTTAGGTTCTGATCTCTGTACGTCATACACTAGAATAGTTCCTAAGGTTGCGAGCCTGGGACAAACCGTTTGTACCCTTCATTAGAAGTAATATATTTGCACTTCAAAAAAAAAAAAAAAGCTTAGGGTGTAGTGTTTACTTTCCTTAATCAACTAATTTTTCATTTAAATGTTCTTCTCCTCAACTTCCTAATTAGATTTTATAGAAGTTATCCTTCCCTTGGACTTCCTTTTTCCCTTGTAGTTTGCTTTGTAGGTTCAACCAAGCAGAAGCGAGAAGAAGGCTTGAACTACTTGAAAAAGTAGGAATCAAGCAGTTCTGTTCTGTGAAACCGTCTTTCACATCCTATATGGATGTTTTGGAATTCTGCAATAATTCCGCGGTGAAAACCGAGATTGGCTCCGAAAGGATGTCAATTACTTCGAAGGTTCAAGACATAGAGATATGTCTTGACGAAGAAACCTTCTGTCAATTGTTTGGACTTCCAAACTCCGGTGGTGAACATCAGATAGACGTGTCCAAGGAGGCCATTGACGACTTCTATTTAAATAACATGGCTCCAGAAAATGCGCAGACAGCATATCACTGAACCCTGGAAGTAGTTCGCTGAGAACATCAAGTCCTTCGAAGCCACAATCATCCGTGGTCATGCTGAACCTCTGATGACCATTTCTTTCGGTCTGAAGATCTGTTACATTCTGGAGCACTTTAGTGTAGTGCTCAGAGAGAATGTGCAAGTTGCATACGGTGATTTCGTGTGTAGACTTAATTTCGATAATAGACAGAAGAAAAGGGCATCAGAAAGGGTCTTTGAAGCACCATTAGTGCCCTCGAAGAGACGTGGAACTGGAGGCAGAAAGAAGACTAACGCCTCAGAGAGCAGTGAACAAACAGTTCTCTCTGAACATGTTGCTGAAGAAACCTCAGTCCCTACACAGACCACATCTCCTGCTGATGGAGATACCACTCTTGCTGACAAGAGGGTAGATGAAACCAAGGAGGCCCCTGCTACGGAACTAGCAGACCTACACATGCGCTCCTCCTCGGAAGAGGATGTGATTGTTGGAGATACTCCTGCATCAATGGTTGATGAAATAGCAACCAGATGCGGAGAAAATACTGTACAACGACCAATCTCTCTGAAAGATATTTCTGATGGTCCGTTAAAAAATGTTGATGCTACTATAGCAATGGTTGTTGGGGATATACAACTTAATAACCCTGATGATGCGTCCCCATCAAGATCCAGATCTCCACAAAAACAACAACCGCAACGACCACAAAACTCTACGTTTCTGGAAGAAGAAAATATAGTAAGAGCAGTAGAGATGCGTCAGAAAGATGACGTTGCGGAACACAACACTGTAGTGGGAGAAGTATTCCAAGAAAATCAAGGGATAGTTCACTCAGTGGAAAGGCTCGAAGTGCCTAAAACTTCCTTTATATAGTCATGGAACAACTCGACCAACTCACAGACCGACCACATGTTCCAGAAACCACTCAGTCTGACATTGCTCAGGTATATGAATAGTTTGATTCTCTACATGTGAGAAACTTTCTGTGTATGTCATCTTGTAACCTTATGACACTTATATTCATTACAGGCCATTCAAGAAACAAGAATCCCGGAGGAGGCTGAAATAATTGCCTCAGAAACTAAAAAAGAGGTTCCTTCAACCTCAGAGCCCATGGAAATCGAGCCTGTCGCACAGGTATATTGATTTTCTGAGAGCAACGTTTAAGAATCTGGTGTTTAACATAGTACTCATAATCTATGCTTGTTTCTTATAGGCTCAAACTGAGAAAAGAGATGGTGAAAAGCCAAATTCACCAAAGGAGAAGGAAGAGTCTATTCAAGACTCTGAAAAACTTGAACATGAGCCTTCTGCTGAGAAGGTAGTCATCAGAAAGATCTATAACATGTTCAATTCTCTGAAAAACATCTCTTCAAAAGTATTTAACAAACTCTACTTTCAGGCTCATGAAGAAGTAGAAGTTCCTGAGGCTGAGACATCAAAGTCCCCTCAAGCAGAGAAAGTTGATGATCAAATCCATCATCAGAAAAGATGCCAGAGAGTCCCAAAGTCTCTGACAAGCAAGTGTCTGAGCCTCTTTCTGCAGAGGTACTTAACACTCATTCTCAGTACCTTAAGAAGCATCTTTCTTTAAAAACTTTCTAAGTTAAATATCTTTTCTAATTCTCAGGCTCAGAAAGACAAAGAAGAAAAGGAGGACACCAAGGCTCTTTGTGAAGTTAAAGAATCTGAGGATGCTGATGCCTGGAAGATTCAAAAAAATGAGCCTGTTGTTGCGACACAGGTAACTCAAAATTTCTGAATCCATTTAACTCAGAATTTTGAAGGATTTTGATTCTTAATCAAAACCTCTTTGTCTTCCAGGCTCAACAAAGACCACTGCCGAAAGACTCAGAAGAACAAATATTATGTCCCATATTAAATTTCTGAGCGATCCAATCAAGAGGGTATGGGCTGAACAGATCGAAGAATATGTCAACAATCTCTTTCCCACGAAAATTGAAGAATTCGCTACCTTAGTGGATAAAAGATTTGCTGAACATGTTGAACGCAAGTTGATCAGAAACTTTAAGTCACAGAGTCGAGCTACAAGGTTCAAGATTGCTACTGATCCCAACCTCCCACCAACGTTTGCATCTGCTCCTGCTGAGCAAGAGGCGGTGGACAACAAGACAATTAGAATTGATGATATCATCAATTGAGACTCTGATGAGGAGATGGATGAAAACGATGTAAAGATGCCCAAGTCTCCTAAGTCTTCTGAAAAGAATGATGATCCCAAGAAAGATGAGGATGATGATGCACCATCTGGTGCTGGAGGGATCACTGGATCAAAGAAAACCTTTGACGCTGAAAAGCCTTAAGAAAGGAAAAATTCACCCTCCTCATGTCCTCAGAGATCATCCAAGCCCTCACCATCTCAGAGAAAGTATTCTGACGCTAGAAAAGATGATCTTGTGGCCCAGAAAGTCCTAGAAACTTCACAATCTCTTGCAAATCTACAAGAGATGGTGGAAGAGGCAAATTCGTTGCATCTGGCACTGGAAAACCAGATTGCTAACATACAAGCCAATCTGCATAAGATTGATGACCTGAATCGCAAGGAGGCAGAAGCCCTTGCTGAACAAAAGCGCATAAGACTTGATGCCCAGCTATTTGCTGAGGAAATAGAAGCTGAGGACACTGAGGCACTCAAGCAGCAAAAGGAAATCCAATCATCTTATGGAAAGCAAAAGAGATCCAAGCAAGAAATGGTCGCTGGATTCGGGGATGAAGAAGATGAAGATGATGATTTCCTGAGTGAGCCAGAAGGAAATACCCCCTCTAAAGTTAAATTCTCAGATACTCCCTATCTGAAGAAAGACATTCTAGCTCCCACAAACTTTCTAGACGTTACTACTCCCACGGCTGACACAGAGAACATGTTTAAAGAACTGCTCAGAATAAGGAAGGAACTAAAGGCTCAAAACAAGGAAGTAACTAAGTCTGTGCCACAAAACTTCACTAAGTTTGCTGAGGTGATAGCTCAGAGAACCAGCAACTTAGTTCTTCCTCAGAAAGATCTGGGATTAGTCCAAAACTCAGATAGCAGGGCTGCTCAGAAAGCATACAACCTTGTTGACACAACTTCCACCAAGATACAGACAGTGGTTGCTGAGGTCTCTACTTTAACAAACAGAGAGATAGGACTTTATCAACAGAATGAAGACCTTAGAAGTGAGCTTAGAGGATGATGAGACGATAATTTACTCATTGGGTCCTTTTTAGCTGTCTTTGTTAGTCTTCATTTATGGTTTTTTAGTGTTTTTGTACGTTTTTATGCTTTGGTGCTTTGTTTGTGTTTTGTAGGATTTTTGTGTTTCGAAGGTGAAAATCGGAGTGAAAATATTGGTTCTAGAGCTTTGAATGTAGAGTAACTGGGCGAAAACGAAAGTGGATTCGGAGTTCGGACGAAGATTTGAGAGCCATTTTAGCGAAACTTGCAAAAGTGAGGTTTTTACAGAGCGGTCTAGCCATTTTGGCCATAACTCTCTCATATGATGTTCTATTGACCTTAGGTCAGTGGACACGGAAAGATAATTCACAGGGCCACAACTTTTGTGCTTTAAGTTTGGCCAAATTCTGTTTGCAGCAAAAGTTACAGAGGTTTTAAGCTCGCCGCAGCGAGATTTTACGAGAGCAATTTGGGAGCCTAAACGTTGTCTCGCCGGGGCGAGCTATTTTGCCCACCGCGGCGAGATTCGGCGAGAATTTTACAGATTCGGCAGAAAAACTCCTTTTTAGGTCATGATTAGGTCATCTTTTGCCATAACTTCTTATACTCGATTTTTTCATAGAAAAAGCTCCTAGAAGTAGATTTTGACATTGATACAATATTAGAGCTTGGTTTTCATCATTGTTGAAGGATTAATACCGAATTTCTGGAAATATTTGATAATTCTCTATTGTTTATCTCTTTACGATTCGTGTTTGCTATTCTTTATCGAATTGTATGAGCTTGCATGCGATTATCAACTTGATTATGTTTATTATATTCAATACTTTGAATTCTTTGATCCTTGCTTCTACTATGAGTAGCTAAACCTCTCCGAACATGGTAGTTATGTGACGGTTTTGCATATTCGCTTCTAGGGTTAATATTCGTTCATATAGGTTCGTCTATCTCAAAATCTTCGTAAAACCATCAATCCAATAAGCTAGATTAAGACTTTCAAAATCGTTTTCGGTTAAGGATCGTGGATTAACGACCCATGATTTCTCTATTTCAAAACATTCAAATAACGATTGGTTGAATTGGATTGATTGATTTATGTACACCGACCGTGTGACAAGTATGAACGATTTCCCTAGAGCGAATTAGCATTACTCGATCATAACTGTTGTGTTCTCTCTATCTCATTGATTTAAAACCTTTACATTACTTTATTCTGATTTCTTGTTTAGAAAGTATTCAAAATCCAAATCATTCGTTTGTTTTCACAAGTAACTGCTTGCTCTCAACTCGTTGTGGTAGCTTAATTGGTTCCTTAGAGAACGATTATTTGGTTAGCATTTTTTGTCTACAACAACTACTTACTACTTGTTTACTAACTAATAATTTGAGCAAATCAGAGGACTCACCAACAACAACTCTCTGATGCAAAGGAACTTTGAGTCTCTCTCTGACTCTTATGTTAGTCTCTTGGCTCGTTTTTATCAGTCCTATATGACTAAGGGGGAAGAGAAGGTATTCCATAAGGTACAGAAACAAGCTAAGCCCAAAGGAAAGGGTAAGGAAAAGATGTACCAGGAACAACCCCTTACTCTGGAAAGAGTAACAACAAGGTCCCAGGAAAAGACCTCTCAAACAACTGCCTTGCCACCTCCAGCTTCCAAGAGCTCGAGTGACAAAAGAAAGGGAGTTTCTGAAGAAGAAGAAGGAGAAATCTCTCAAAAGAGAATAAAAATTTCTCCAGAAAGCTGCAAAGGTACTGAAACCTTTGAGAAAGACAATGGTGATGATGATTAGCACAGGGAAACTCATCACAAGAGAATCAGCTCTTCTGCTCCTGTAGCTGCAAAGCCTCTTCAGGCTAGAAAACTTTCTGGAGAAACCAAGTACATCCAGAAAGGTGGATCCTCCAATGACCCCTCAGAAAAGGGGCTGAATTCCAAACAGGGAAGGAAGAGGGACAGAGACATCAAGTTTGGAAGAACCCTTCATCCAAGGCCTGAGGATGCTAGAATAGAATACGTGAAGACTAGCAATGATCAGCCCTCTGTCTGGAACTACATCAAAGTTCACAAGAATGGCTACTAGATAATGGAACTCAAGTACTTGCTTGCCAATGGAAATGGAATTCCAGAACCAGTTTACCCACAACTGATGGCGTGGAGAAAAAAAGGCAAAAGATCAAAAGTGATGCCTTCTGAGATAATCAAGACCTGGCTTGACTTTGAAGTTGAAGTCAGACAGAATGTCAGACATGATCTCTCCAAAGAATGCCCTTACATCAGGCCAGAGGATGTGCACATACTTGAAGATGAATCTGGAAAAAGGAACAAACTGCAAGTGGAGCCCTTTGAGTCATTCTACATGACCAAAGAGGAATTTGAAGGAGACATGGAATATCTCAGAGAGATATATGACTATTACAAGCCAACTGAAGAACATTTGTTTCACTACTGGAAATGGTGGAAGTTTATGTGGATAAAGGGAATAACCACAGGACTTACTGACAAACCCTATAAAGAGAGATGTGCTGCCTCCAGAGATTGTGAAATGAGGGTGAGGACCATTCTGAAGGAATACACTGAAGATTGCCTGAAATATGGTAATTTGGAGTTTCTAAAGGAATGAAGACTTGAAGGCCAACTAGTTAGGATGCTCACTTGGAACTCAGAATTTCCTGTTGTCCTACTAAGCAGTGTAATCTTTTGATTTTTGCTGATTGTACTTACTGTTTAATTATCTTGTAAATGTTTTTTGCACATACTTTGTAATTGTTATCTGATGAACCTACTCTTAGATACTCTCTAATGAAAAGATAACTTGTCAGCAAAGATCAGACCTTGTGATTTGGTTGATGTCTTACTTTCTGCACTTAAATAAAAAGAATGATAAATCTTAAGAATTGTTTAAGTGGTGGATTGTTTCCTCATCCAAAGTTGTAATAGGTTTTTAAAGGTAGTCATAGGAAATATCTGTATAGTTTTGATCAGTCCACCATAATGACTTACTTTAGTTCAGAAAGCTATCTAGTACTATTGGTTCACTTGAGCATTGTAAAAGAGGAAGTATACTTAGTATGATTAGTCTAGTAAATCTTGTTTAGGATGTTAGGTCTCTGAATGTAATTTTATATCTTTGAAGAAGACCAAGAAGAAGGCATCCAACAGAAAGAGCTCAACTATCTGAAGATATGAAGACTGCACAAGATTACCGAAGACTAAGGAATTGTGCCTCAGAAACTATATGCAAAAGATAACTTAGTGAAAACAATATTTATGGAAGAAACGATGTTTTCCTTAGTTTCTAAAAGGCTTGGAGTTTCTGATAGCGACGTGCACAGCCTCAGACAGCGTGCATAGTTCCGTTGGCACAACAAGACAAAAGATAGTACAGTGAATTTAATGCCATTGTAGAACTCGCTGACCAAAACATTTATCTCTGAACAAAGAGACAAAAGTTTTGTAGTACTATCAACGGATTGTTTGTAGTTTGAATCTCAATAGCCTAACGGATAGTAATTCAAACAACTTGATTTTCACCTATAAATATCACCACTTAGAATGCTTGAAAACCACACTTGAACGACTGAATTTCATATCCTACACTCAAGCATACAAGCCTTCTCTACTTACTTAAAGCTTACAGTTGCGACCAAGCTCTTGATTTTAAGTAGCACGAAAGTTCTAAGTGTCCTGATCCTTAACAAGCTATATCTGTTGTGAAGGAGTTGAATTGAAGCACTGTTGCGACTTGCTAAGATATTCATTCTCCTGAACAAAGAACATAGACTTGGGTCAGAAAAGAACATATCACCACACACAGTCCAAGTGTGTTAAGTGACTCTTGTTTCAGAAGGTAGTATTACATAACTGTGGAAGTTATTAATCTACCAATCTGTCAAACTCTTCTTAACCAACACCAGAAAAGGCGTGGAGTAGAGGAAGTACTTAGTTTGGGTAACTAAGGAATAACTCCAAGAAAGGTTCTGAGTAGAGGAAGTACTTGGCTGGGAAAGCCGGGGAAGAACTCAAGGGGAACACTTGGTTGGGAACCTAGTGTATTTAGGAATCGAGAGAAGATATTTGTAAGGTGAACTCAATTATCTGTCTTAGTGGATTCTAGGTCCGAGAAAGGCCGAAGTGGATTAGTTGAAGGATTACGCCACCTTCAGATACCACTATAAAGCTACTGTGTTATTTACTTTCTACACTTACTTTCTGCCTTTACTTACTTGCAAAGTAATTTACACACTTTACTAGCTTGCTGAGCACGTGCACTTATTAGAAAGACTTCCGCTATTCTGATTATAAGTATCAGAAAGTTACCCAACTTTCTGAGAAACTATTTTATCGACAAAAGTTTGAAAAAACTATTCACCCCCTCCCGTAGTCTTTTACTTTGATATTATCTGGACCAACACAGAAGAATAAGAACGAATTGAAGATAAACAATAACAATTATCAAAAGATTACCAAGAATTTGATATCGATGATTCTTACAGAGATAAAACCAAGCTCCAAGATCAATCAATGTCAATGTATGAATATGGAGCTTTTTCTAAGAACTAGGTTAAAAGAAGTATGAGAGTAATTATCCTCATTCCCAAAATAATAAGGAATCAAAAAATCTAGTCTGCGCATCTTGCCGCGGCGGGCCAAATGCCTCGCCGCGGCGAGTATTCTTTATCGAAATATATATATCCCTCGCAAAATCTCGCTGTGGCGAGCAAAATACTCCGCTGTGGCGAGCTTCGTTCTTCAAAACAGGGGATTCATTCGGAAAATCTCGCCACGGCGGGCCAATTCCTTCGCTGTGGCGAGCTCCTCCTGATGGATTTATTGGGGCACTCGTAAAATCTCGCCGCGGTGAGGAAATTACTTTTCGCCAATTCGAATACCAGCTTCGTAAAATCTCAGCGCGGCGGGCCAATTTCCTCGCCGCGGCGAGCCTGGTTAATCTGCTTTTCTTCCTTTATCTCAAAAATCACTAATTCCTACAAAAATAAAGCAAAACACCAAAGCGTAAAAATGAAAAAAAAAGACTAAGAAACTCAAGACAAAAAGTCACAAAGATTGTCAAAAAGGACCAAATGAGATTCTAAGTTATCGTCTCATCAAACTCCCCAAACTGAACCTTTGCTCGTCCTCGAGCAAACAGATAACCTAAAAACAATCTAGACTCTAGACAACGACAAACAAGAAACACACAAACGAGTCGGACTTCCAGGTGACCGAATTCTACCATTGTAAGCATTAAGATCACAAGACGCAAAGGGTTTGCACTCAACTAACCTTGACAGAATATTGCACAGAAAATCCCGCAGTAAAATTTCTAAAGTAAATAGCACTTAAGTCTAATTCTCCAGTCCCTCACAAGGGAATCCTAGGCATCGCTCTCTCACACTCTGGAAGTGTCCAGTAGGTTAATCACCCAAGAAACAACAAGAGGAAAGGATGGTGACTTTCGTCACAAAGGTGCCTCATGCAATGTAGGACCGGGATTGGTACTTCTGGACAGTTTCAAACAATGTTGACTATTGATGTTGAGTCAACACCGTTTCTCAACAGTGAACAGAGTTCAACTAAACTACGACAATAGTAAACTTGGATCGATAGAACTCTATAAAGTGCAGCGGAATAAAACTGAACACGAGATTTCTCAAGCCGGTATATAAAGATATCGACGGTGCCGTAGCAAAATTTCTACTAGATTTGAAAAGTAGAATTACAAAAAGAAGTTTAATTCAATCACAAACGATTGATTAAACTTACAGAAAACTAGACCTAGAACAGATAAGAAAAACCTATTCTAGTTCAATGATACTAGAGTAATTCTCAATCTTTAGATAACACTCACAAGTAAACACCGAAGTAAAAGTCTAGTAAAGCAAGACGCCTAAAACAATATAATGTTCTCTCCTTTTGTTCTTAGGATCGGCAGTCTTGGAAAGCCTTCTTCTTCCGATATATATAGTCTGCGGAACATCACCTTGGAAGAAGCCGGCTGGCCCAAGTCTAAACAAACTTGGATTCTATAGGAAGGAAACTGCCTTTGATGTCTTCAATAGTATAAGGAGTCTTCTAGATATCAATCTCTTTTAAATCTCACTTTCCTTATAGCATCAAATTCTTCCTTGAACAATATGGCAGCTTCCTTCGTGCATTATGCCTCTTATTTTCCTTTTTGCTACAGTGCCCGTTTTTCTACAGTAACTTCTGCAGTAACCGTTTTGCTACAGTGTGCTACAGTGCCCATACTTCTTCACATTGTTTTCTGGATAAGGAAATCTTCTGTATATAATATATCTTGAGAATCTTTATTTCCTTCTTTCTCTCAATGTGCCCATGTATTAACAAACTCTTTCCTTCTTTATTTAGATTGCATTCCTTGTGTCCAAAGCAAATCAAACTCTTCCCTGAATTATGTTTCTAGCGCCCAGGTCTTCCAAACTACGTTTGGATTCTTTCCAGCTCTTCCAGATTGCGTTGGGTTTCTTCCTTGAGGCCCAAGCTAACCAATCTTGATCCATTAAGCAATGTTGAAGCCCAACTTATTATTTCCTACAAAATATCCATAGAAAAACAACTACAATTGTCGAACCGGTTAATAAACGAAGAAAGGCCGAATTAACAAAACAAGTGCAATATAAATTGCACTTTCAATCTCCCCCTTAATTCTTGCAATCTTCACAAAAACCTGAAATGTAGTTAGTAGGAAAACACAAGGTAATATCAAGCAACTCCCCCTTGCTCCAAGAACTCCCCCTTAATACAAAAAAAACCAAGAGTACAAACATTCTCCCCCTTTTTTGTGAGGAAAGAAAGAAAACAAAGTTCTTTTACAGAAACTTCACCATCTTGGTAAACTGTTGAGGTCCTGCAGACAAAGTACCAATGTTGTCGAAACTATGTTGACTCAACATTGTAGTCAACACTGGCAAAGAAAGTAGCAAAAGCAGGACTATAGGACGGATCAGCTGAAGGGCAGTAATCAGGAATAGAGTGGATATATATCAAAGCAACGAAAAACTGTGCACAACTGGTAATTAAAGATTAAAGTTGCAAGTAAAACAGTTATCCGTCAAGTCAATGTAATCAGATAAACAGATAAACCCTAGGGAGGTTGACCAGAAATCTTGATCTTAAAGAAAGTGACTTGAAATACAAGAACAGGAAGCAAAAAACCAAAAACCCCAAGGAAACACCTTAGACCTACTCCCCCTCAAACCAAAAAACACATAGAATTAGAGCACACAAAAAAAAAAAAAAAAACACAGCAATTAAGCAAACAGTATTTCATGCACAATCAATGTTGACCTGAATGTTGACTCAACATTGATGACAACATCGGGAAATCAGACCACTCTTAATGTAAGTCAGCCAGGAAACCAAGTTTCAAAATGTGCAGATTCGATTAACACCACTGATGTTGCAGGCAAAACAGAAAGAGAAAGGAATACCAAAGAAACACACCCAACATTGCCTCAAAAAATAAATTGAACAATTAGCATAAGTTTGAGTGGGGGTGACCATGAGACCGTGAACTATGTCAAATAATTGGAACACGTATGAATCCGCTCCAAAGCCGAAGCCTATGCGGAGTTAGGCAAACACACGTCTCATGGCATAAATATCACTCATTTGACCACATTGGGTAATTTGGTACTCAGAAAGTGAACCAGCAGCATTACGAGAATCGGCACTTTTGTGTGTGTCGGTTTCCAGTACAGGCCATCAACCCTCACGACATATGACACATTGCCCACGTCGATATCTAGATAGTATTTGAAACCTGCCCAACACGATCCTCGACGGAAACACTTCGAGCCCTTTTTATCATAGTTCATTAGATTTATTAAGCATAAAGGATAGGAGGCAACATCAAGTGCGAGTCAAGGTACGAGTAAAAATAGCCAAAAAGCAGCAAAAGTGGGTTTTACATAAAGCAAACACACAGGAGACTCGATACCTTTCAACCTTGGTTTCAAACAGCCTTTCAAACCCTAAGCATCACCATTGTAAGCTACAAACCGAGAACAGCCATTGACCAGTACAGAAGCACAAGCACAGAAACACATAGAAGAACTAAAAAGTAAAAACAGAAAACAACATCACTTATTCTATTTTTCCAATGTTGACCGTGATGTTGAGTCAACATTGGTACTCAACATTAACAATCACAGAGAGCACTGACCGAGAGATCTTCGAAGACTGAAGAGTCTCTCACTATCTAACGGCTTGGTAAAAATATCTGCAAGTTGATTGGTTGTATCTATGAGTTCTATGTCAATTACTTGCTTATTGACCAAGTCTCTAAGATGATGCCTAATATCTATGTGCTTAGTGTGAGAGTGTTGAACATGGTTCTTAGAGATATGTATGGCACTAAGGTTATCACAGAACATCAAAAGGGTAGCACTTTGTAGACCATAGTTATGCAACATATTTTTCAACCTGACCAGTTGAGACACACAACTGCCAGCTGCTACATATTCAGATTCAGCAGTTGAGAGTGACACACAATTCTGTTTCTTTCTATACCAAGACACTAAGTTAGGACCAAGATAAAAGCAACCTCCACTAGTGGATTTTCTATCATCTAGATCACCAGCCCAATCAGAATCAGTTGGTCCAGATAACGGCAAAGTAAAAGACTAGGGGGGGAGGGGTGAATAGTCTTTTAAAACTTTTGTCGATAAAAACTATTTCTCAGATATCTGTGTAGATATCTGATACTTAGATTCAGAGCGCGGAAGACTTAAGATAGACAAGTGCAGAAACAGTTAAAGTGTGTGTGTGTTGCTGAAATGTAAGTACAGAAAAATAAATAACACAGCAAGTATAGTGGTATCTGGAGGTGGCGTAATCCTCCAACTAATCCACTTCGGTCTTCCAAAGACCTAGAATTCACTAGAATAGATAATTGAGGTCACCTTACAAAAATCCTATTCTAAGATTCCTTAAACAAATGGTTCCCAACCAAATGTTCCCCCTGAGTTGTTCCCCGACTTTCACAGCCAAGTACTTCCTGTACTCAGAAACCTTTTTGAGCTATTCCCTAGCTTCCCAAGCTAAGTACTTCCTGTGCTCAATAACCTTGGAGTTATTCCTTAGTTTCCCAAAGTAAGTACTTCCTGTACTCCACGCCAGTTATGGTGTTGGTTTGAGTTGTCAGATGAGCTTCTTTATTAACTTTTATTAATCGATAGCTCTGTGAATCAAGTATACTTAATACACTTTTCAATGTATGGTATCTTGTTCTTTTTCTTGACCAAGTCTTAGATAAATGTTCAAGAGAATGAATCTCGGATACTTGATCTTTCAATTCAACTCTTTCACGAGATAGCGATTGCTTGTTTAGGATCAGGACACTTAGAACTTCAGTGTTACTCAAGATCAAGAGCTTTGGTCGCAACCGAAAGCTTTGAGGATAAGTAATTTGCTTGAGATAGCGAGATATGTGTTCAGTGTAAGTTCTTCAGGTTGTGTGTCTTCTCAAGCTGTCTAAGTGTTGATATTTATAGATGAATTTGAGTGCCGTTTGAATAGTATCCGTTAGGCTTAAATCAAATTCAAACTATCGATATCTGTGTATAGTACTGTAGCAGGTTTGTCTTCTTCTTCAGAAGCTACCGTTGCTTTTGTTCAGACATCTCTGTCTGTGCATTTAATGCATTGTACTATACTTTTGTCCTGTAGTGCCAACGGAACTATGCTTTGTATCAGAGACTAGTATTATCAGATTTCTCTGATTCTTTGCACGTCCTTATCTTCAATCTTCAGATACCACTTTATTGAAACAACTTTGTTGCAATATATTTCTTTTTCAGAAATGTGGTTAAAGCTCAAGGTATCTGAGAGTAGATATCTGTGGACACTTTCCTTGTTTTCCAGATGGACCTCTTGACTTCTCAGATATCTCTTGTGACATGATTTGTTTAGCAATCATTCGCGTCTTCAAGAAATCTGGCCAAGGTATCTAAAAAACTATTTCAGTAATCTTGTGCAGTTTCTTCAAATCTTCAATGTCGTTGAACTTGTTCTGCTTGGATGTCTTCTTCTTGGTCTTCTCTTCATAAAATAAAAATTACATTTTGAGACCTAACATCCTATACAAGATTAGCTAGACAATCATACTTAGTGGGTTTCCTCTTTTACAATGTTCAAGTGAACCAAGAGTACTAATCACCTTTCTGAGACTAAGATAAGTCATCATGTTGCTGATCAAAATCTAAATAGATATTTCTAACAAAATATCTAACAAATTTCCTAACAAATTTCCCCCTTTTTGATCAGTCAACGATGACTATCTGACCTATTACAAATCTGGATGAGTGAACAATCCAACACTTAATCATTTCTTAAGATTTTTCAATTCATTCAATTAAGTGCAGAAAGTAAACATCAACCAAATCACAAGGTGTGATCTTTGCTGACAAGTTATCTTTTATAGAATAATATCTGAGAGTAAGTTCATCAGATATGTTACAATGAAAGATTACAGATAACTTTAATACATAAAATAATTTAGCTCAGTCAGCAAAATATACATAGTAAATTAGGACAACAGGAGTAACCAAGCTCCAAGTAAACATCCTAATAGACTAGTCTTCAAGTCTTCAACTCTTCAAGTCTTCAACAGTAGTTCTATGGATTAGTCTGCAAATTTCCTATCTCCAAACCTTTTGATGTCATCAGAATAATCATAGAGAAGTGTTCTGACGAGCATCTCAGTGTCTCTGGCAAATCCACAGACCTCTTTGTAGGTTTTGGTAGGATTTTTCTTGACAAAATGTTTGAGCCACAGATACTTTCCCCACTTTCAGGCATGCTCTATTCTGATATCTGAAAGCTTGAAATATTCGTAGATAATCCTCAGATATCTGATGTCACCCTTGTATTGATCTTCAGTTAGATAGAACGACTCATAGGGTTCCACAACGAGTCTTGCTCTTGTGCCTGTTCCTGTGATATTCAGAATTCTGTGCACATCATCTGGCTTTCCATATGGACATTCATCAGAGAGGTCCTTTCTCATGGCTTCAGTTCTCTTGACAACTTCAAAATCCAACCAGGCTTTAATGTGATTGGTGTTGATCAAGGTTGGCTAATCTTTTCTCCATGCCATAAGTTGTTTATGGATTGGATCTGGAAATCTTGAATTTACCAGTAGATGCTTAAGTTCCAGAATCCAATAGCCATTTTTCTGATTGATGCACCTATAGACAGAGGAATTATTGTCATTCTTCACATACTCTATTTTGGCTTCTTCTGGCCTGAGTGGAAGTTGACTTTGTCTTTGCTCAGCTCTCAGTCTGTTCCTTCTCTGTCTTGAATTTTCTTTGGGGTTGTTGCTTGAAGAACCACCCTGGATAGACTTGGTATTTCCAGAGGGTGTTTTAGCTGCTAGGGGCTTTGCAGCTATGGGCTCAGTTAGGCTTTCAATTTTCCTTTTTCTGTGAAGAGGAGCTTCATCTTCATCAGTTTCCTCATCATCATCAACATTAAATCTTGTGAGAGTTTTACAGCCTTCTTCATTGCCCCGGGACTTGATTTGGCCTTCTTCTTTTTCTTCAGAAGATTCATTAATCCCTTTAACCTGTCTTCTCCTTGGAGCCTTGGTACTCCTTGGAGGTTTCTGTGCCATGGCCCTTGTTATCATTGTAGTTCCTTCAGTAGGTTTCTGGGAAGCAGCTACTATTTGCAAAGCAGCTTGGCTTGAGGAGGGTTCATTGATTCTGAGTGGTGGCTGGGAAGTTTTCATGTTTCTTCTTCCTCTCCGAGCACTTTGACTCAGATTTCTTCTTGTTTTCTTCTCCTTCTTCCCATCCCCCTGACTTTGAGGTCCAGATTTGTACACTCTTTCCCCCTTAGTCATTGTTGGCTGACTCAGTCTCATAAAAGAATCTGAGAGAGAGTCAAAATGCCCTTGTAAATAATTGTAGGCAGTGACCAACTTCTGAAGTTCGGCTTTGAGCTCCTGATTTTGCTTGATAAGTCCATTGTCCTTATCAGTGAGCTCTTGATGGGCCTAGGATGGCATCTGCTTTTCCAGCAGTGTAACTTGCCTCTTGGAAAGCTTTTTCAGCTAAAGACGCATCATCGTCCCTTATCATTCCCAGATCTTTCTGAGCAATGACTATGCTAGTTGTTCTCTGAGTGATGAGCTCAGTGAACTTTTTCATTTCAGAGGGGACGGAGGCAATTACTTCCTTGTTCTGTGAAGACAACTCCTTTTTCAGATGAGCCAGTACTTGGTATCTATTCATGTATTCATGGGAGTGGACATTTGACAGTTTGCTGAAAGTTTCAGGAGCAATCAGTTTCCTTTTCAAGTGTGAAACCGCTAGATGTTCATTGCGGTGCTCTGCCAAAGTCTTGTCTTCTTCATCATCTGAGTAATCAGCCCAGTGATCTTCATCCTCTTGGACATTCTCATTGATTGTGTCGAGTCCAAAGAACCATCTCGTAGATTGGTTTCTTCCCTTTTGGGAGGAGGATGGTACTTCTTTTGAAGATGATGCGACCTTAGCATCATGCTTAATTTCGATACTTCTTGATGTCGAGTTCTTTGGTGATGGCATTTCTGACATCCTGTAGCTCTTTAACCTCGAGTAAGCAATCATCTCTTGCGGATATTGATCTTGTAGTTGGTCAAGCTTGTCTCGAATTTAGCTATCCGTCTTCCAGTTGAAGATGGAGCATTGTTCTTCTTCCAACAGGTTATGCGAGTTGGCGATTCTGGATTGAGTATTCAACAATTTACGGCGATTTCCTCAAAATCCTCAACTACTTGTTCGATAATAACCTTTTGTTGGGAAGATGGATGAGTTGACTTTTGAGGAGATGGAGCGGAGATTTACGTGCTTTCCTCTCGGTTTGCTTTTCAGACTCCGGTCCACAGTGCGAGGCATCATCATCATCCTTTTATGCATGTCATCCTTTTGGTGATGGTCGTGGGAGGTTCATCAAGTCGTTTTCATTTATCTCTTCCTCCTCATCATCTTCGGATACAAGATTGATCACTTCAGAATAGTGATCTTACGCCCATTAACCTCTTCTTGTTGAAGGTATAAATTGCAGTCAGGCGAATCGGTTTGCATGCCATCTGTAATCTTGTCGACCATCTTCTGTTCAAAGGCTTGTATCAAATCGGCGCCACTTCTGGAGAAATCCTTATGCAATAGAGTCATAGCGTATGTCTTTCGGTAGGGAACATTGCATGGATATACGTCTCCAAGTCAAGAGCTCGTGCTCGTCTGGTTGGTTGATCTGTGATTCTCAATATTTCAGAGAGATCAGAGCACCTTAACCTTTGCCATTTCTTGAAGCATTGAATATGCTTTGGCAGGGTTTGAGCTTTGAAGAAGGGAAGTAGGTCCCTTTTCTCATCATTGGGAGCCTGCTTTGCACTTATTTGAGCCTGAAAGAAAGAGTTTCGAGTGAGCTTCAAAACTTTTGTAGATATCTGAGTAGAAGTGTAGTTTAGTTTCTGAGTTACCTGAGTAAGTACTTCAGGCTCAGAGACTTGTGCTACTGAGACAATTGGTGTCTCAGATATCTTGTTGTGTTGTGGAGACTTGGAAGTCTGGTCCTCATCAACCTTTCTTTCTTGAACCTGAGAATTAAGATTAATACAATACTTAGGAAATTATTTGAAAGAATTTGTGCAAAAATGCTTTAATGAGTTCTGATTTTTGGACTTACTTCCTCAATAGGAAGCTCAGAGTCATTTTTTTCAGAAACTTTCTCAGTTTCTGGTATTCTTTCATGTGATGTTGCCTTGGGAGCTTCATCAATTTCCATTGATGCAGGGGATGTCGCAACTTTTTCCCTTTGCATTTCTACTTTTGAATGAGCCTGTAAGTAGAAAGTATTGAATATTTTAGAAGAAGTATAAGATAACCTATGATGAAGAATACTTATCACTGATTTTTCATGTACCTTCATGCTAGAAGGCTCAATGATGTGTTCTTCAGAAACCTTGTCGGTCTCTGGGTTCGTCTCTGGCATTTCTGCCTTATCTTCCTCTTTCTCAGTTGGAGCCTGTTAGAAACATTTACTTTAAATGATTAAGCACATAGACAAATGACTGAAAAGTGTTATCTTAAGAATCAATTATCAACTGTGGTACAGGCTCAGATTTCTTAAGAGGCGAGGTTGGGGTAACCTCCTTCTCAGTTTCTGAGGCAAGCTTTCCAGCTTCCTCTTGTTTCTGTGTTTCTAACTCATCCTGTAACAAAGAATTTTTATATAAGTAACAAGATATACAAGCATAAAATTTTTCACAAGGTAGGAGTTAAACCATTCAGCTACCTGAGCATTGTCAGGCTGATTGGTCTCTGGAACTTGTGACCCTTTTATACTTTGGTCTTCTTGTTCCAGTACAGCTTCTTTGTTTGAAGTTTTAGGCACTTCACACCTTTCCTGAGTGTGCAACTCAGTTGCCTCCCCTGGTTGATCATACTGAGTGGATGTCTCAGTTTGATCCCTCTTGTCGAGTTGGGGAACCTGCTCTTTTGCAGGATTTTCTTCAGCGTGTTGTAATGCTGGTAATTCGTCATTTACCATTTCATCAACCACTTGTGGCTGTTGTGGTTGTTGTGTTTGTGTTTGTTGTGGTTGTCTGGAAGCAGAAGATCGGTCAGTAGAGTGTTCTTCCAGATTTTTAGATGTGGCATTTTCATCAGCATCTGCCAGAACTAAATTACCACTCATCAGGGCTTCTTGAAATTGTGCGTAAGAAACGTTCCCTGATGATGTGTTTGCACCAACAACCTTTGCTATAGGTGCTTGTTCAGCAACCTGAGGTGTAGGTTCTTCTTCAGAAACCTTATCACCAGTTACTGTTACAGTAACCTTAGCCCTCTTTGTTCTTCCTAGGACTTGAGAGATGACTAGTTCATCATCTTCATCGTCAGAGCTCTCATCAGCATTGGGAACTGATTGGTCCATTACTCCTGCGATTTCTGCAGATGGGGCTTGGTGCTTTTCACCTGTTTTGGCAGCATTAATAAGTTCATCAGCAAGGCATTCTGCATTAGTTGCAACATTTCTGAACGCACTTTCTCTTGCTGAGTCTACTTGTTCAGTAGTTGATGACTCTTTTGCAGCATTGATGAGTTGATCTGCCTTTATCAGTTCATCGGCAAGGCCTGCAGATATCTGAGAATCGACAACCTCAATGGGTGTATCTTCTGATTTGCCAGCAGACTTCTTTCTTGAAGTTACAGGCTTCTTGGTATAACCTTTTCTTCAGATACCTTTTCAGACTTTCGCTTCTTAGAACCTTTCTGAGACCCAGTAACCTTTTTCATCAAGTTAGTATACTCATATTTGTAGAGTAGGTTACTGTTGGCTATTTTAGCCGTCTCTCTAAGCTCAATGCCAAGCTTCTCCAGCAAGTACCATATCTTCAGACCATAGCCTACTGTGGCCTTTGGCTCAGCTAGTCCTTTGGCGATCTTAGGCTCGAAGCCTTGAATCTTCTTCACAAACTTCATGAAGGCGTACTTTCCCCAGTTAAAAGGGTTTTCCAGCCTTTTGTCTTGTTGATTCAGCAAGAACATCATGATCCATCGTTCTTGGCTTATCTGGTCAGCACCTCCTTGTAGACCATCAAAGCATTTGTGAAGAATGCAAGCCAATACATCCCAGTGAACCATCAGATGTCTGGTTCGGATGTCAGCAAGCTTGAACTCAATGGGTGTATCTGATTTTTCAAGATCACACGTCCATTGCAATTGTTTAACACCTTCAAGGAGATCATCATCCTTGGTGTTTATTTCAAAATCCTTTCCAAGATTTTGAAGCTCAAACAACTTACAGAAAATTGTTAAGTCCAGAAGGATTTCCTTTCCTTGGACTGAGGTTTTGACAGACACTATTGCAGTGCCTTCAGAAACACAGGAAATTATCCTGGATTTGTTGTAGAATTCCAACACATCGAGTGATGAAATTCCACTTGGGCGAGCAGATAGAAAACCCTTGATTTGTGCCTTTTCAAGCATGTCAAGAATCAGCTTTCTGTCGGCTTGGTTCTCTATTGCAGCCGTGAGGTATTCCTCAACCATGGCACCACCCCAAATCATTCTGTGATTTGAAGTCCAATGGTCAGGATTAAAATCTCCTACCAGTCGGTTGTTTACAATAACCAACTCTGATGTTTGCTTTTCAGCAGTACCAGTGGAGGATTGAGATTTCTGTGTGGAAGAATTCTTTGGGGCCATCTCTTTATATAGTGTAGGGAATTTGGATTGGTGTTTGAAAGAAATTTGATTCAGTAATTCTTTGCAGAAAAACTTAATCTTGATTTGCAGAGATTGTAGAAGGTTTGCAGAGAATCAAGAGAAGGTTTTGCTATTTTTGTGTAAGTCGGAATTATGGACTGGGCGAAAGTGATTTCTTTTGCCAAAATCCTATATATATATATATATATAGCAATAGAATGTCAACAGACAAATACATACAAATTGATTTTGTGTGTACGTATCTGTGATTTGCAAGCAGGCGTGAGCAAAAGCTAGTTCGGCATTAAATGCAAAGTGGGCTTTGTCGGAATTTTCTGATCCACTATTCTTGTGAATTAATTTCCACCGTATAGATCAAACGCTTAATTTCATCAAGGGTCACCATTGCTTCTTCAGCAATGATCACAATCAACAAGTGTAATTGTGCCCATTTAATG
Organism: Plantago major; assembly: GCA_026545765.1. Classification (NCBI taxonomy): domain Eukaryota; kingdom Viridiplantae; phylum Streptophyta; class Magnoliopsida; order Lamiales; family Plantaginaceae; genus Plantago; species Plantago major. Next base: position 67,104,314 of record CM048844.1, on the reverse strand, counting down.
AATTTTGGCTATTAGCTATCTGAATCACGTTTTTGTATGACCAAGAACACTGTTTGCATCTAAATCTGTCTTATACTTAAGATTTTTCTAAGCTTTTCATCAAGATAGAAATAATGCGAATTTCAAGAGAGTAGTTGACTGCAGATAGTTGTACTATTCTCCTTTGTGTTCCCCGTTTATAGAGTGATTCAGATATCTGAATTCCCGTCTCAGAGATCTTAAGCTGTCTTTTTGCTCTTTAGCCTTTTTGACTTCTGGATACCCGTTCCAGATTTCTCTTTTCTCTTCTCTGTATGCCCGTTCCAGATACCTCTTCTCTGGATGCCCGTTCCAGCTACCTCTTCTCTGGATGCCCGTTCCAGATTCCTGAACTTTTTCAGTTCACTGGTAGTTCCATTAGTCCAAGACTATGTCTTAAGGCTAAGAATCTACTTTCTTGTAGTGGCTTAGTGAAGATATCTGCAAGTTGGTCTTCAGTGCCAATCTTGAGTATCTCTATATTGCCTTTTTCAACATGGTCTCTGATGAAGTGATGTCTAACATCAATATGCTTTGTTCTGGCATGAAATTTAGGATTACGTGTAATGCAATAGCACTTGTGTTGTCACGAGAAAATGGGAGTTTTATTTTCATCGAGTCCATAGTCTTTAAGTTGTTGTTGTATCCACGAATTTGTGTTGCACAACAACAAAAGAATATATTCAGCCTACGTGGTAGAAGTTGCAATTGAGTTTTGCTTCTTGCTAAACCACGAGATAAGTCTAGTACCCGTGACAAGTTCACGAGGTGCTTTTCCTATCAAGCGTTGATCCGGCATAATCGTGATCGAGTACCCATTAAACTCAATCCGCTTTCTTTAGGATACCACAATCCTACATCTCTGTACCTTTTACATACCTTAATATTTTCATAGCAATGTTGTAGTGTGTTTGCATCGGATTTGTCCGAAATCTAGCACACACTCCAAGCGTATTGAATATCGTGTCTACTTGCAGTGAGGTAAAGTAGTGAACCTATCAATTTCCTATACTTATGTTCTTCAACACTCTTATCTGATTCAGTATAGGTCATTTTGGTTCCAATGCTCATAGGTATCTTAGCATTCTTTTCAGAAGGCTTAAGATTGAATTTTGTGAGCATATCTTTTGCATACTTTGTTTGACTAATGAATATTCCATCATTGAGTTGCTTGACTTGCAATCCTAGAAAATAATTCATTTCTCCCATCATGCTCATCTCAAACTTACTTTTCATGAGATTTGCAAAGTCATTACAAATTTGCTTGTCCTTTGATCCAAATATGATGTCATCAACATATACTTGAACTAAGAGTAGTTTCCCATCATGATTTAAGGTAAATAAAGTTTTATCAACTTCACCTTTCTTGAAACCACTTTCCAGAAGGTATTTGGCCAAAGTGTCATACCATGCTCTTGGAGCTGTTTGATCCATCTGAGCTTTACATGGTTTATAGACCATTCTACTTTCTCGAGGAAACTTCAAAGCGGTGGTTGCTCAACATAAACTTCTTCTGCAAGTTCACCGTTCAAGAATGCACTTTTGACATCCATCTGATAAACTTTAAAATCTTTATGAGTTGCAAAGGCTAGAAAGAGTCTTATTGCATCCAATCTGGCAAATGGTGCATATGACTCGTCAAAATCTAAGCCTTCAGTCTGGGTAAATCCCTTGGCAACCAATCTTGCTTTGTTTCTGGTTATTTCACCAGATTCATTCATTTTGTTTTTGAAAACCCATTTAGTTCCAATCACAGATATTCCTTCCACAAATGGAACTAGTTTCCAGACATTGTTTCTCTCAAATTGATCCAACTCTTCTTGCATTGCAGAGATCCAGTCTTGGTCTCCTAATGCTTCTTCTATATTTTTAGGTTCAATATTTGAGATGAAACATCCAAAGAGAGAATTAACATTTTCAGCTATTGCTCTCCTAGTCCTAACACCTTGATTAATTGGTCCAATCACATCTTTTGCAGGATGATCCTTGATCCATCTCATCATAGGTTTAGTGCTAGTAGGATCAATATCCAAATGATTTGAATGTGAATCACTGGGATTTTGATTTGATACTTTTTCAATATCTAAGACATTTTGCTCCTCAAAAGGGCAATTAATGTCTGACACTTGTTCAGTGTTTGAGCTATCTGGAACATGTCTTTGAGAGAGATTATTTCCAGAGATAGCTTCATGATGAATATCTTCAGTTTCCATTTCTAGAAGTTTCATAGGAAATTCTTCATCATGTTTGTGAGTCATCTGGTTGTTACTAGGCATATCAAGCTTTTCTACGTCAGAGTCATCCTCACTTTCCATAATGATGTTTCTCCTTTCTGAGGATTCTTCTTCAGAATCCTTCAATATTAGTTCTTTGAACCTTTCTGAGAGTTCATCATTAGGAGGTGTTTTCTTACTTCCTTCATAGAATACAACATGAACTGATTATTCAATTTTCTTTGTTCTTTTGTTGTAAATTCTGTAGGCTTTGCTATTCGTGGAATGACCAAGAAATACAGCTTCATCTGCCTTTGGTTGAAATGTTCTCAGATAATCTTTTCCATTGTTTAGAACAAAACATCTACAACCAAATACTCTCAGATGTTTGATATTAGGGGGTCTACCAACCAAGATTTCATAAGGGGTCTTGTCATGGTGTTTGTTTATCAAACATCTGTTCTGAGTGTAGCAGGCTGTGTTTACAGCTTCAACCCAATAAACTTCACTTATTTCAGTGTTAGCTAGCATCGTCCTTGCAGCTTCTTTAAGGGTTCTGTTTTTCCTTTCTGCAACACCATTTTGTTGAGGTGTTCTTACAGAGGAAAGTTGGTGTTGTATACCTTTGCAGGTACAAAACTCCTTTATGTACTGGTTGACAAACTTCGGTACCATGGTGCGATACGATTGCGAGATACCTTGTCATTTTCATGACTTCAAGCTTTTTCAGCAAGTTTGGTATCTCCACCCTGGCATCAGATTTGTGTTTCAGAAAGACAACCCAAGTGAATCTTGAGAAGTCATCTACAACAACCAGACCATACTTCTTTCCTGCATAACTAGTTATAGATGATTCAAAAAGATCCATGTGTAATAGTTGCAGTGGTCTAACACTAGAGTGTCTGATTTTGGACTTGAAAGAGATCTTAGATTGTTTCCCCATCTGACAGGCAGAACAGATACCATCCTTTCTGAAAGATGTTTTGGGAAGGCCAACCACTAACTCTTTCTTGGCAAGTCTGTTTAGAGTTTTGAAGTTCAAGTGACTCATTCTTTTGTGCCATAACCAGTGCTCTTCTGTGTGATCAGATTGACTCACCATGAGACATTCTTCAGTTGTGGCAGATGCCCAATCGGTAACATAAAGACTGCCTTTCCGCCGAGCAACCAAGAATGTCTGCTTTGACTCATTGTCAATTAGTTTGCAGTATTTTGCTTTGAATTTTACAGTAAAACCTTTGTCTGCAAACTGGCTCATGATAAATAGATTATATTTCAAATCCTTAACATGTAATATGTCAGTGATTGTTAATGTTCCCAATTTAACGTTGCCAAATCCCAGAGAGGGATTTAATTCTCCTCCAGCAAATCTGATATCTGGTCCTGTGTTGCAAGCTTTGTAATCGACCAGATTTGCTTTGTCTCCTATCATATGCTTTCCGCATCCACTATCAAATAGCCATTGTGCTTTAGTCCAGGAAGCATTCTCATCAGCCATAAGACAGATTTCTATGTTAGAGATGTCTAGACCGTCAATTTCAGCAACTCCACACATTTCATTCTTCTTGAGGACGAAGTCGATTATATCATGAGTAACTCCACATAATTCTGTTGATGGTAAGGTTGAGTCATCTGAATTGTCATCTTCAGAATCTGTCTCAACGTCTAGAGCATCCAGTTGAGTTTGGATTTTCTTTCTTTCTTCAGTTAATAAAGTTTTCTGGCTTCTTCTGAAGATTCTTCTATCTTTCTTGTCACCTGTCCTTAGTTTGTTGAAGGCAGGACAATCCTTCTTGAAGTGACCAGGTTTATGACAAAAGAAACAGATATCGTTTCCAATTTCTACTTTCTCAGTACAAGATGCTTTCTGAGCTGGCTTGTTCAGCGAGCTTTGCATATTTTTGTACTGGTGATAGTTTGAGCCTAGATGCTTTTTCAGCTTCTCTTTGGCTTTTCTTCTCTCAATTTCTCGACTGACATATTTGCTCATTTGCTTTGCAGCAAGAGCATCCTCAGTCTCTTCCTTGCTTTTCTTCTTTTTAGAAGTTCCTTGAGCAACTAGAGCAATATTCTGCAACTTTTCAGTTGTTTGTTCTCTTTGTGTTGTCTCATAATCAACCGTAGCAAGATGTGAGAAGAGTTCCCCAAGAGCTGCCATATCACTCATGAGAGTGGCAAATCTGAAATCATGTTCTTCCAGAGTTTCTGTGGGTCCTTGTTTGAAATTTTGAAATTTCAACTTGAGAACTTCGAACTTGTTTTCTTTGGTTTTCGGTTAAACAGATTTCTTCAATCGGTTGCGAGCAACTTTCGCCGTTTAGCACCCCACGCTTTACCAGTATGTGCTCAGGTGTCGATCTGATGATGATATTACGAGCTTGACCATCCAGACGATTTCTCTTGGCATCTTCCGATGTCCAGAGTTCTCTGGGCTTTGGTTCATAAATAACTTGACTAGTAGATCTCCCACTTGTTGACGCATCAGTTTGCGAAGATCCTTCGCTTTGATCTCTGTCTCTACCATTAGAAACCTCCATGACTTGTTGAAGTTGTTGAATGACTATTGGGCCATTTTTTATCACTTCGATCATTTCGTCACTTATGGCTTCAAGGTGGAGCATCATGTTATTTTTCCATTTCTCGTAGTTCTCTGGTTTGAGAACGGGTGCATCACTCAGAGACATTCCTGCACACTTAACACACAAATTAAATAGTCCTCGAAAATGGACAAAGCTCCTTCACCTATCTGGGGATCTAGGTTCAGTGCATAAGGCTTGTGAACCTCCTGCTCTGATACCACTTGTTGGTTCAGATAACGGCAAAGTAAAAGACTAGAGGGGAGTGAATAGTCTTTTAAAACTTTTGTCGTTAAAATTATTTCTCGAGATATCGTGTAGATATCTGATACTTAGATTCAGAGCGCGGAAGACTTAAGATAGATAAGTGCAGAAACAGTTAAAGTGTGTGTGTGTGTTGCTGAAATGTAAGTACAGAAAAATAAATAACACAACAAGTATAGTGGTATCTGGAGGTGGCGTAATCCTCTAACTAATCCACTTCGGTCTTCTAAAGACCTAGAATTCACTAGAATAGATAATTGAGGTCACCTTACAAAAATCCTATTCTAAGATTCCTTAAACAAATGGTTCCCAACCAAATGTTCCCCCTGAGTTGTTCCCCGACTTTCACAGCCAAGTACTTCCTGTACTCAGAAACCTTTTTGAGCTATTCCCTAGCTTCCCAAGCTAAGTACTTCCTGTTCTCAATAACCTTGGAGTTATTCCTTAGTTTCCCAAAGTAAGTACTTCCTGTACTCCACGCCAGTTATGGTGTTGGTTTTGGTTTGAGTTGTCAGATGAGCTTCTTTATTAACTTTTCAGTTAATCAGATAGCTCTGTGAATCAAGTATACTTAATACACTTTTCAATGTATGGTATCTTGTTCTTTTTACTGACCCAAGTCTTAGATAAATGTTCAAGAGAATGAATCTCAGATACTTGATCTTTCAATTCAACTCTTTCACAGATAGCAGTGCTTGTTTAGGATCAGGACACTTAGAACTTCAGTGTTACTCAAGATCAAGAGCTTTGGTCGCAACAGAAAGCTTTGAGGATAAGTAATTTGCTTGAGATAGCGAGATATGTGTTCAGTGTAAGTTCTTCAGGTTGTGTGTCTTCTCAAGCTGTCTAAGTGTTGATATTTATAGATGAATTTGAGTGCCGTTTGAATAGTATCCGTTAGGCTTAAATCAAATTCAAACTATCGATATCTGTGTATAGTACTGTAGCAGGTTTGTCTTCTTCTTCAGAAGCTACCGTTGCTTTTGTTCAGACATCTCTGTCTGTGCATTTAATGCATTGTACTATACTTTTGTCCTGTAGTGCCAACGGAACTATGCTTTGTATCAGAGACTAGTATTATCAGATTTCTCTGATTCTTTGCACGTCCTTATCTTCAATCTTCAGATACCACTTTATTGAAACAACTTTGTTGCAATATATTTCTTTTTCAGAAATGTGGTTAAAGCTCAAGGTATCTGAGAGTAGATATCTGTGGACACTTTCCTTGTTTTCCAGATGGACCTCTTGACTTCTCAGATATCTCTTGTGACATGATTTGTTTAGCAATCATTCGCGTCTTCAAGAAATCTGGCCAAGGTATCTAAAAAACTATTTCAGTAATCTTGTGCAGTTTCTTCAAATCTTCAATGTCGTTGAACTTGTTCTGCGTGGATGTCTTCTTCTTGGTCTTCTCTTCATAAAATAAAAATTACACATTGAGACCTAACATCCTATACAAGATTAGCTAGACTATCATACTTAGTGGGTTTCCTCTTTTACAATATTCAAGTGAACCAAGAGTACTAATCACCTTTCTGAGACTAAGATAAGTCATCATGTTGCTGATCAAAATCTAAACAGATTTTTCTAACAAAATATCTAACAAATTTCCTAACAGAATCACTAAATCCCACCAGATTAGTGTTTGTATCACATGCAAACCATAATCCAAAATTAACAGTTCCTGATATATATCCAAGGATTCTTTTAACGACAGTTAAATGGGGGCTTTTAGGGTTGGACTGATACCTGGCGTGCACACACACACAGAGAGCATGATATCAGGTCTACTGGTAGACGTAATCTGAAGCTTTCAATCATTGATCGTATAATGTTGGGTCAACATCCGCGCCAACATCGATTCGCTTTCGACTTCAGAGAGGTACCCATAAGTGTACTGCATGATTTAGAGTTCTCCCGGACACGAAAGAAGCTGAGTTCACCAATCATATTCATCTCAAAGGTATCTATCATAGTTTGCACAAACTGATGTACTATGGAAAGATTAGTCAAGTTAAGCACAATATAATCTTCTTTTGCAGTTGTCAGGAGACCTGGTACCTGTCATGTCAAAACATTTCTCCTTGAAAGTATGTACTTTACAAGTGTGTTTGTTAAATTTGACCTTCAAATCATCATCACACACATCACAGACACTAATAAGGTTAGCAGTTAAACCTTCAACCAACAGTACATTTTTCAAGGTTGGAAAACCATCAAGAGTTAACACCCCCTTCCCAAGTATTTTACTCTCGTATCCTCCTCCATAAGTTACCATTCCAGTCTTTTGAGAGACAAAGTTAGAAAGATAACTCAAGGTTCCTGTCATATGTCTTGAACATCTGCTATCAAAGTACCATCTACCTGCATTGTTAGGAGAGGTAGCCACAGAAAAAGAAATATTACAGACAATCTTTTCCCTAGGAGCCCAAACTCTCTTATACTTTTCTCTAGAGTTTTTCCCAGTTCCAGAGGCTTTTTCTTTCTGACTAGAGACAACATGGTAAGCTTTAGACACAGAGTTCCTGGAACTAAACACTGTTGATGTCGATGTTGACTCAACATCGAACTCAACATTGGATTTTTCATTCTGCTTAACAGGAGCCACCAAAGGAACAGATTTTGGAACAGACACTTTAGATTTCCCTGCTTTTGAAACTGACACATTCGAAGCTGACTCAACCACATGTTTTTCTATCTTCCCCTTTTTCAGATCTCTTATATAAGTAAAGCAGTGGGGTTTTATGTGACCAGTCTTAAGGCAATATTGACACACATAAGTCTTTTTGGTTCCTTCCACAACCTCACCATTTTCTTTGACAAAAACAGGAGCATCGAAATGTTGAGAAAGAGGTTTGACTTTTTGCATAGCATCAATCCAGTAGTCATCTTATAAAGCTTCTTTTGCATTCTTAGGTTCAGTAAGAGAGACAAAACAAGAAGAACTCACCGATTGACACATAGTAGTGTGGCTTGCCATTTCCTTGTAGTTCTTTCTGGTATTTCCCCTAAGAGTCATTCTTCCCCTTGGATCACCAATGAATTGTGAACTTGGATGATCTTTGTGAATCCTCGGGGGTGGATCACGTCTGATGGAATCCAGAGGCACAGTCGATTCCAGAACAGGTTCATCTTCACTTTCAGAGACAGATTCATCTGATGAGCTCTCCCCCCTGCAATGTTGGGCGCGATGTTGACTCAACATTGTGATCAACATTGACTCCATCTTCTCTGATAGTAACTGGGACTGGGGAATCTGGTATAGAACCTGCATCTGATTTAGTACTTTACAGTGCGATGTCTGTTTTCCGTACGACTGCATCTCGACTTCTTTGTTTTCAAAGGCCGAGTCATCAAAAGTAATGTTAACAGATTCTTGAACAGATTGTGTCCTTAGATTATACACCCTATATGCATGGCTATTAAGAGAGTAACCAACAAAAATGCCTTTATCACTTTTTGCATCAAACTTGCCTAAATGTTCTCTATCATTGAGAATATAGCAAGCACAACCAAACACATAAAAGTACTTAAGATTAGGCTTCTTGCCATTTAGAATCTCATAGGGAGTGGTTGAAGTTCCTGGTCTAAGGTAGACTCTATTTATTATGTGACAAGCAGTATTTACAGCTTCAGCCCACAATCTTTTTGAAAGGTTCATGGAACTCAACATAACCCTAGCCATTTCTTGTAAGGTCCGATTCTTTCTCTCAGCCACTCCATTTTGTTGTGGAGTTTTGGGTGCAGAAAACTCATGAAAGATTCCTTTCTTTTCGCAAAAATCAGCAAAGGTTTGATTCTCAAATTCCCTACCATGATCCGACCTAATGCGTTGGACAACAGTAGCATATTGATTACTAAACCTAGCATGCAGTTTCTTGAAGGAATCAAAAGTTTCAGATTTTTCTTTTAAAAAACTTACCCAAGTAAATCGAGAAAAATCATCAACTATGACACAGATGTACTTCTTACCACCTAGACTATCTACCTTAATTGGTCCCATTAAGTCCATATGTAAGAGTTCAAGCTTGGATGTACTGTTTTACGCCCCGGTTTGTAGGGATGTATGCACAGCTCTAGTTTGTTTACCTTTTAGGCAGTCACCGCACACTTGCTTTCCGGCATTGCTCAGCTTCGGCAGTCCTCTAATCGCATCCAGTTTGATGAGCCTTTCAATCTTCCTATAGCTTACATGGCCAAGTTTCTTGTGCCAAGTCACAGCTTCATCATCTCTTGCCACAATTTGTTCGTCAGTGAGTTCTTCTTCAATAGAATGATCTGCAGACAAATCAACTGAACCATGCAAACAGTAGACATTGAGTTTTCAGAGTCAGAAACTTTTTCCCTGAATATTTCTTCGCACGTCTGTGAGTCATCATAATCAAAGAAGAGGATCTGAGACTGACTAAACATCGATTTCCAACATCGTCCAGAACAGAGGACAGAGTTGCAACACGACATTCTGAAGCATCAGATTCCTGTTCATCACCTGAAACATCACTGAGACAAGCAAACAAAGTCTTTTTCTTCTTACGAAGAGAGTTAGCACATTCATTCTGATAATGTCCCCATCCTTGACATTCAAAACATCTAACTTTGCTAAGTTGAGCAGGACTTAAACTAGGGGAATCTACAGTCTTTTTAAACTTGTTTGTGCCTTTTGAATTGCTTGAAGAGCCTTTGTTAGAATTCTTTCTAAAGCTGGTATTGTTGAACTTTCTACGCAACCTATCAAGAGCTTTATTGAAATCTTCTTCAGTCATCTCATCAGATTCATCACTACTGCTATCAGACTCAGGGATTTTTTGATTTGGAGTGCATAGACATACTAATAATTTTCGTACCATTGCGCTCATTCTGTTGAATTTCAAAATTCTTTAAATTGTTCATCAAGGTATGAAAATCCATAGCTGCTAAGTTTTGAGTATCTTCCAAAATCATTCTTTTTATGTCAAACTTTGAAGAAACAGATCGAACTGCTTTTGAAATCAATTGTGAGCAGTTTGTCAAAATAAGAATCAATTGTTTGTCAAAATAGTGAGCAGTTTGTCAAAATAAGAATCAATTGTTTCATCTTCTGCCATTCTCAAATTTTCAAATTTAGACCAAAGCAGTTGCAGTTTCGTTTGTTTAATACTGTTATCACCTTCACAATGATTTTGGAGTAAATCCCAAGCTTGTTTAGCAGTAGTGCAATTTTGTATGAGTTTAAACATATGAGAATCAACATGAGAATAAATTGCATTCAAGGCTTTTTCATTGTAAGAACTAGCAAGAAAATCATCACCTGACCATTGTGCTTCGGGTTTTGGAATGACATCTCCATCAGCATCTAGTCCTATGGTAGGCAAGGCATATCCTTCAAGAACAGATTTCCATGCACGCCCTTCAATGGATTTGATATACGTTCTGACCCTTATCTTCCAGTAGTGGTAGTTCGACCTATCTAGCACAGGTGGCCTGTTGACACTTGAATTGACAACGTCCATTGTAGTAGTACCAAATCCAGACACCAATTAATTAGGTGGCTGGCTCTGATGCCACTTGTTAGAACTGTAGGACCGGGATTGGTACTTCTGGACAGTTTCAAACAATGTTGACTATTGATGTTGAGTCAACACCGTTTCTCAACAGTGAACAGAGTTCAACTAAACTACGACAATAGTAAACTGTAATCGACAGAACTCTGTAAAGTGCAGCGGAATAAAACTGAACACAAGATTTCTCAAGCTGGTATATAAAGATACCGACGGTGCCGTAGCAAAATTTCTACTAGATTTGAAAAGTAGAATTACAAAAAGAAGTTTAATTCAATCACAAACGATTGATTAAACTTACAGAAAACTAGACCTAGAACAGATAAGAAAAACCTATTCTAGTTCAATGATACTAGAGTAATTCTCAATCTTTAGAGAACACTCACAAGTAAACACCGAAGTAAAAGTCTAGTAAAGCAAGACCCCTAAAACAATATAATGTCTCTCTTTTTGTTCTTAGGATCGGCAGTCTTGCAAAGCCTTCTTCTTCTGATATATATAGTCTGCGGAACATCACCTTGGAAGAAGCCAGCTGGCCCAAGTCTAAACAAACTTGGATTCTATAGGAAGGAAACTGCCTTTGATGTCTTCAATAATATAAGGAGTCTTCTAGATATCAATCTCTTTTAAATCTCACTTTCCTTATAGCATCAAATTCTTCCTTGAACAATATGGCAGCTTCCTTATTGCATTATGCCTCTTATTTTCCTTTTTGCTACAGTGACCGTTTTTCTACAGTAACTGCTACAGTAACCGTTTTGCTACAGTGTGCTATAGTGCCCATACTTCTTCACATTGGTTTCTGGATAAGGAAATCTTCTGTATATAATATATCTTGAGAATTTTCGTTTCCTTCTTTCTCTCAATGTGCCCATGTATTAACAAACTCTTTCCTTCTTTATTTAGATTGCATTCCTTGTGTCCAAAGCAAATCAAACTCTTCCCTGAATTATGTTTCCAGTGCCCAGATCTTCCAAACTACGTTTGGATTCTTTCCAGCTCTTCCAGATTGCGTTGGGTTTCTTCCTTGAGGCCCAAGCTAACCAATCTTGATCCATTAAGCAATGTTGAAGCCCAAATTATTATTTCCTACAAAATATCCATAGAAAAACAACTACAATTGTCGAACCGGTTAATAAACGAAGAAAGGCCGAATTAACAAAACAAGTGCAATATAAATTGCACTTTCAGTAATATTTGAAACACGCCTAACACGACTAACGGTGCTGACGAGCACCACAGATACACTCCGAGATGAATCAATAATTTAGGGAGAGCAATATAGATTATAGAATAAGCACATCAGTACAGCAGAGTCATTCTCCCCAAACCGGTTCTTTTTAATGCACTGGCTTTAATAAAACAGATCATAAAGAGCATGTTGTTCGTCATACTTAACTTACACAGAGTACACATGAGCATGATGAGGCGCAAACAAGGGAGTTTGCACTTCCCAAAAAGATCACACAGGTGCCGGTACAATATTTTTTCATCGGCTAAAGGTTTTTCACCGGTTTTTTGGATCAAAGAGCTACACAGACTTGCTATTTACAAGTAAAACAGGCTTATAGGATTTTAAATCCACTACGCCACTTTTAATTAAATATCATGCAAGACATAAGCAGCAAGCAAATTTATCATCCACAATAGACGTTCGACTTGGGAGAACAACTCACGAAGGACTCTAGAAACACGAGGGAGAAGTGGACACATGCATGAAAAATAAAGACGAAAGACTCTCGAGACACAGATATACTAAGAAGCGCAGACAAGAAACTAAAGAGCACATTCACTTCCCCAAACCTGAACCCAAGCATGTCCTCAAGCTAAGAGTGAAAAGAAAAGAAAATGTGATCGAAAGTTACTTGCTTGCATGTGTACCTTTAAAGTCATGTACAAGACTCTTCCGTGTTGGTTAACGGGTACTCTGGATGTTCTTGGTCCTTCCGGCTTTTGCAGCTCCTTTTCTTCCCTGTAGATAAGTATGCGTATAAAGTGGTCCGGTGTGCTCCCATGTATGTCTTCGTTTCAACCTGTGCAACAGAATATGGTATAGTAGTGGCTTGCAACTCGCGTTGCTTGCCATGTACCTCAATAGTGCAGGTACGAGCGTGAAGATTGACGATCATGCGAGTAGACTTGATGAAGGGGCACCCCAGAAGCAACATATCCTGCTCCATGTCTTTTCCCTTGACCCGAGACGACTCCACAACCACAAAATCTGCCATAAACATATCACTGCCCTGTTCTACCGGAACATCTTCGACTACACCCATGCACCTACTCCTTGTCCCATTGGCCAGCAGAACGAAGCATTTACGGGACTCCAATCCCTTCAAGTTCAGCTCCTCATAAGTAGCAAAAGTCATCAAATTATACGCAGCTCCCGTGTCAACATTACCAGTTACCTCAGACGAGTTACCAATCCCGACAACCAAGTCAAGCTATCCGCATCACTGATGCTCTTTTCCGCCTTTTGGATCACAGGATTAGTGGAATCCACCTTAAGGTGAGTTGGTTCCGCATTTGCCTTCTCTACTAGAACCGCAGAACCAGGTGTGACCACTTCCATCTCCTTTTCCTCAACTTTCTCTTCTACCGGCTTCTCATGTGCTAGTGCAGGTACTACCTCAACTACTTCTGGTGCCTCAACCTGGGCCACCGTATTATCGAGCTTGCAAGTGCAGGTAGCAAGAACGGACTTCACCTTTCCGGGTTCATCAAACGTCACCTCAATAGCAAGAACTCTGTTGGATTCTACAGTCGCCGGGAATTTGCCCTTTTCCCTTTCCTGAAGCTGACTAACTAGATCCCCCAAGGTCTTCTCCAACCGTTTATGTGACTGCTCAATGCTGTCGAACCGCTGATCATTCCTGCTCTGAATCTTCTGTGCCTCGGCCCAGAACCTCTTAGATTGCTCCATGTAGTCCCTGATTTCTTTGCCCAACTCAGTAGTACACGACCCTGGAGTTTCATCAACTGCTTTGGCTATCATTGCCCTAGCCTTATTTCTCGCACACTTAAGCTGAGGTACTGCTGCCAGTCTCTCGAAAACACCATTTAATTCATCTGCAGACGCTTCCAGAAAATATTTCTTGCAAGTCATCTTAACCATATTTTGACACTCCCAATCCAGGCCTTCATAAAATCTGATGCACAAATCTATCTCAGACATCCTGTGACGGGGGCACTGAGAGAGCAGATTAAAAAACCGTTCCCTTGTTCATAGAAGCTCTCATCACTCATCTGCATAAACTTCTCAATCTGGAGACAGAGTTGCCTAGTCTTTTCAACAGGATAAAACTTGTTCATGAAAGCTTTATACAGAGCATCCCAAGTACGAAAAGATCCCGCCAGCTGGTTCATAAGCCAGCTCTTAGCCTTGTCCTGCATGCAAATGGGGAAGACCTTCTTCCTGATTTCATCATCGATCACAGTAATTCCACCTACTGTTAGCGGAATTCTAGCAATCAACCCCCCAAATTCCTTCAGAAACCGAATGACATCCTCATTGGCCATTCCATAGTACTTAGGCAAGTTATGGAAGTGATGAGACTTGATCTCCATGTTCCTGGTGATGTGTCAAATCAAAGTTCTAAATTTATTTAAAATCCAAGAGTTAATCCCCAACACTACGAAAACCTGTAGTGTAGTGGAGTTAATCCTGAGGTCGGTCTCCAGGGACTTAACTAGGCTGAGCTTCAGTTATGAATAAAAGTAACAATATGAAAAGCAGTAAATGTTTGTTTGCTTCGGCAGCGAGATAATAGACTAAAGTAAATAACTACTTGCAACTACTAGAAACCGATTTGACAGTAACGAGATTGAAATATGAATGGGGAAAATTATGGAGTGGTAACGTCAACAAGCTAGCTAGCAGGATATATGTGATTCACGGGATTGACTACGCAAGTTGTCACCGTCTTGAGTTCAAAAACGAATAGCACTAATGAAGGTGTCAATTTCACTAGGCTACAATTAATTTGACTAACCTACTATCACCGTTTGCAACTAACTGTTAAATCAAGCAAGACGAAAGACATTTTGGCGTATTGATTAAATGCTTAATCTAACAGTGATTTTGTCTAGACGATCATCAAACGTGATAGCATGAATAGTAATTAATCTAGAAAGCACAAGTAGTCAAATCCCGATACACTTCAAATCACATAAACCCTAGCTAGCATGCATTGAATCAGTCACCACCCCATAATAGGGGTGTTTAGCTACTCATGACAAGCAAAAGCATAATCATACTAGCAATAAACATAATCTCAAGCAAAAAACAGAGATTCGAATGGATTGATACAATTTTACCCTTCGTTGTCACAAACCCTAGGTAGAAATTGTAGAACGAAAACAAATCGATGCCAAAGATGTGTAGATAATCTCCCAATCAACGTCAATCTTCAAATTACAAGAGAAAACGGTTCAATTACCTCAAATCGTGTAATTGCCTTGAAAACTAGGTCTAGCTCTAGAGCAAGGTAGTATTCTTGACAATAGAATGACTATTTAAAAGTAATAGTCGATGTTTCTTAACTAATAGGAAAAAAGAAAAACGAAGTCTGATGAATTAGGAAAGAAATCGTAGAAAATGGCAAAAGAAGAAACTGGCGTCGCCAGTAATCAATACTGGCGTCGCCAGTTTCCAAACTGGCGTCGCCAGTTTGGTTTGCGCAAGTGAACAGAAAGTTACTGGCATACGCCAGTTTGAGAACTGGCATCGCCAGTTCTTCTGGAATGACTGTTTTGCCCTTTTGACTCCGATTCTTGATATTTTGGCCTTCCCGCGCCATTTCTAGCATCGATACGAGGCATTGGCACTCCATATCTTGTAGATGCATATAAAATACACCATTTTGCCTTCATTTAGCGCGGTTTAGCCAAATATCTACAAAACACACAAAGAACAAAACAAGTAAAAATACTCTAGGAAAACTAAATAAAACTATACTCAAGGATGACAAAAAGACGGTAACAAAGACCAAATGAGACGGTATAAAACCGACTCTTCACCTGCATCATTAGACAGTACAATTGCTGACTTTCCAGCTTTAATCTCGCCAGGCTGCATGTAAACCCCATATGTCAGCTGAGCCATCGGAAAGTCCTTATGAAAAACCCGTTGTTAAAGCTACACAACTCGAAAACTTGAAAAATATCTTAGTTTTTGTTAGTGCACTAAACTTCACGTTGGGAAACAAATAAAAAATTAAACTCTAAACACTACAGTAGGAATTAATTCTCCGGCAGCGGTGCCAAATTTGATGAGCTCACATTATACTCTAAATAACTTAAGAGAATAAGTTGTATTTGTAGACTATGCTTAACTCGGTATCGTTCTCTAGGGAATTAATCAAGCTACCACAACGAATGATAGTAAACGGTTTGCTTGTGAGTAACAGATAAATTTGGGTGTTTGTACTTCTAAAACACTGATTAAAATAGGAAACAGATAGACTGATTTGATCAAAGAAAGAAAGAGAACAAGGTAATAATGATCCAGCTATGCTTATTCGCTCTAGGGTAATCGTTCATACTTGTCACACGGTCGGCGTACAGCAAGCAATCAATCCAATTCAAACGATTGTTATTTGAATATTTCAAACTAGAGTAATCGTGGTCTGTCAGGCCACGATCCTTAACCGAAAACAACTTTGAGGATTTAAAACTAGCTTATTGGATTGAAGGTTTTACGAAGATTTCAAACCAGACGAATACGAACCCAAGAAACGAATACGCATAACTATCACATAACTACCGCATTCAGAGCGGTTTAGCTACTCATGATTGAATCAAGAATGAAAGAATGCATGGTATTGAATACACATGGCATAAACATGGTGATAATCGCATGCAAGATCATACAATTCGGTAAACAGAAGAAAACAAAGAATTGTATAGAAGCAGTAGAGAGTTATCAATAAATTACCAAGAATTCGATCCCAATGATTCATACAAGATGAAAACCAAGCTCCAAAGATCAATCAATCCATGTCAAAACATAGTTCTAGGAGCTTTTTCTATGAAAAAATCGAGTATAAGAAGTTATGGAAAAAGATGACCTAATCCTGACCTAAAAAGGAAAAAATATGCTGAATCTGGACCTCCTCTCCGAATCGCGCCGCGGCGAGAAACCCCGTGTAGCTCCTCTTTTTGCCTCGTAAAATCTCGCCGCGGCGAAAATATCCATTCGCCGCGGTGAGCTTAAAACCTCCGTAAGTTTTTCCACAAACAGAATTTTCCGATTCGTCTAAAACAAAAATTATAGCTCGTTGAATTATCTTAAAGTGGCTACCGAGCTCAGGTCAATCGGACATCATATGAGAGAGTTATGGCCAAAATGGCTAGACTGCTCCGTAAAACTTCACTTTTGCAAGCTTTGCTAAAACGGCTCTCAATTCTTCGTCCGAACTCCGAATTCACTTCCGTTTTCGCCCAGTTACTCTACATTCAAAGATATAGAACCAATATTTTCACTCCGATTTTCACCTTCGGGACACAAAAATCCTACAAAACACAAACAAAGCACCAAAGCATAAAAATGCACAAAGACACTATTAAACCATAAACAAAGACCGCTAAAAAGGACCCAATGAGACTTTAAATTATCGTCTCATAACGCCACCTTAGTTAAATATCATGCAAAACGTAAGCAGCTAGCAAATTTAATAATCACAATAGAAGCTTTCATAACTTGGAAGAACGACTCATGAAAGACTCTAGAAGGGAGAAGAAGGAAAAAAAAATGACCAAAACATACAGAAAGTAAAGGACGAAAGACTCTAGAGACTCAGGTAATAGAGAAAAATGCAGACAAGACACTACAGAGCACATTCCCCCCCACCCCCCAAACCTTAACTCAAGCATGTCCTCAAGCGTAGAGTGAAAAAGAAAAGAGAATGGGAGCTATAGTGACTTGCCTGCTGGTGTACCATTATAGTCATGTACTAGACTCACCAAGAACAACCACTTCATCCGGTTGCTCTTTAAATCCTTCCAGATATGGCTTGACACGTTGTCCATTTACCTTGAAGGTGGAGCCGTCACTTGTGTTCAAGTGTTCAACAGCACCATGTGGTGCCACTTGAACAATTTTGTACGGTCCATCCTATCGAGAGCGCAGCTTACCTAGAAACAGTTTAAGGCGAGAATTAAAGAGTAAAACTTTCATACCTGGGGTCAAATACTTACGAATTATTCCCTTATCATGATACTCCTTAGTCTTGGCCTTATAGATCTTAGCATTCTCGAAAGTAGTGTTCTGAAGTTCTTCCAGTTCTGAGAGCTGCAATATACGCTCTTTTCCGGCTGCATCCAAATCAAGGTTCAGGACCTTAATCGCCCATTCTGCCCTGTGCTCAAGCTCTACCGGTAAGGTGGCATGCTTTCCCATAGACTAGCCTGTAAGGTGTGGTGCCTATAATAGTTTTATAGCTTGTGAGGTATGCCCACAAAGCGTCATTGAGGTTGTACGACCAGTCTTTTCGGCTAGGCTTCACCACCCTCTCAAGTATACTCTTAATCTACCAGTTACTAACCTCTACCTGGCCAGAAGTCTGAGGGTGATATGCTGTAGCAACCCGATGATGCACTCCGTACTTTGTTAACAGATTCGCAAAGGAGCGGTTGATGAAGTGGGAGCCACCATCATTGATTACTACCCTGGGGGTACCAAACCTACAAAGAATATTCTTGGCAAGAAAAGAGAAAACAACTTTGGAATCATTAGTCTTAGTTGGAATTGCTTCCACCCACTTAGTCACATAATCAACAGCAACCAGGATATATTCAAAGCCATTACTCTTGGGGAAAGGTCCCATAAAGTCGATGCCCCACACATCAAAAGGTTCAACAACAAGATTATTGGTGAGGGTCATCTCATTCCGCTTGCTTATATTGCCAGTTCGCTGACAGGCATCACATCTAATACATAATTTATGAGCATCTTTAAATAGAGGGCCAGAAAAAACCTGATTGAAGAACCTTCAAGGCAGTTTTCTTCCCGCTATAGTGCCCACCGCACTGCATAGATTGGCAGAATGCAAGTGCTTCCAATTTCATCTTCCGGTACACAGCGCCGCATCACGCCATCATTGCCTAGCTTGAAAAAGTATGGATCATCCCAAAAGTAGCTCCAACAGCAAATAGCAAAATTCTTCTTTTCCTGGGAAGTCATGTTAGTAGCAAACAAACCTGTAGCCTTAAAATTAACAATGTCGGCAAACCAGGTTCTAAACTAACAGAGAATAAATGCTAATCAGGGAGATCATCAGGAATGGTGGGGGGATGGGGCGATGGCGCCAGGATTAATCCTGGATAGGTGATCTGCCCTAAGTTATCTTTGCCACACTTGTCAACTATCTCACAGTCAAACTCTTGCAACATCAAGACCTAGCGAATAAGGCGAGGCTTAGAATCGCTTTTGGCCATAAGGTGGCGGATTGCTGCGTGGTCGGTATGCACTATTACCTTGAATCCCTTCAGATACGACCTGAATTTATCCAGGGCGAATATGACAGCCATGAATTCTTTCTCAGTGGTAGTGAAATTAACTTGTGCACCATTTAGAGTTTTGCTGGCATAGTAAATCACATGAAAGTGCCTATCGACTCTTTGTCCTAAAACAGCACCTATTGCATAATCAAAAGCATCACACATAATCTCGAAAGGTAAAGACCAATCAGGTGCCATGACAATAGGAGCAGAAACAAGCTTTTCTTTCAGAAGATTAAATGCTTCCATGCACTTATCATTGAAAACAAAAGGCACATCTGTCACAAGCAAGTTGCTAAGGCACTTAGCAATTTTTGAGAAATCCTGGATGAATCTCCTATGGAACCCAACATGTCCTAGAAAAGATTGTAACTCTTTCACAGAAGTGGGTGGGGGAAGTTTCACTATAACATCAAGTTTAGCTCCATCTACCTCAATCCCCCGCTTTGAAACCACATGCCCTAGAACAATACCCTCTCGCACCATAAAGTGACTTTTTTCCCAAATAAGGGTCAAATTACACTCTATGCAACGTTTCAAGACTTTATCAAGCTTACCAAGGCAGTCGGTGAAGGAGTCACCAAAAAGAGAGAAGTCATCCATAAATACCTCAATGAAATCCTGCACCATGTAAAAGAAGATAGAGAGCATGCACCTTTGAAAAGTCGTCGGAGCATTGCATAAGCCAAAAGGCATCCTGCGATAGGCGAAGGTGCCATATGGGCAAGTGAAGGTGGTCTTCTCTTGGTCCTCCTGTGCTATGGGAATCTGCTAGAACCCTGAAAGACCATCCAAAAAACAATAGAACTCGTGCCCCGCAAGGCGGTTTAGCATCTCATCAATAAAGGGCAGGGGAAAGTGGTCCTTCTTAGTAGCAACATTCAATCTCCTGTAATCTATGCAAAGACGCCACCATGTGGTTTTCCTAACAGGAACCTCTATCCTTTTCTCATTGGTCTCAATAGTTACTCCAGACTTTTTCGGGACAACATGCACAGGGCTTACCCATCTATTGTTAGCTATAGGGTAGATCATATCATGTTCTAAAAGCTTAAGCACCTGAGTTTTAAATACGCCTTGCATGACAAGATTAAGCCTACGCTGGGGTTGCCTCACAGGTTTGGCATCATCTTCAAGACTAATCCTATGGGTGCACCTAGTCGCACTAATGCCCTTGATGTCACCAATCCCCCATCCTATGGTTTTGGAGTTCTCTCTCAAAAGCTCTACTAGCCTATTCTCTTCTTCCTTTTGCAATTTCGAAGAGATTATCACAGGTTTAGTTTTATTTTCTCCTCGGAAAGCATATTTATGATGGGACGGGAGCTCCGTAAGCAGATTTCACCAGTGTTTCCACCAAGGGGATGGATTTCCTCACTAGGGTCGATTTCCCCAGCGTAAGCCTGGCTAAGCCAGGAGCCAATCTGGCTAAGCCAGGCGGGTAACTGGCATATATTTTTCAATGCCGCTTTTCCTTTCTTTCCTAATTTGTTTCTAACTCCTCTCTTATCTAGTTTTATATTAGTTAGAACAAAAACACAATTAGTTTCATAATCTCTTTTACTCTTTTTTGGTCTCAACCTAGAACTTTTCCAAGTCAATTACCTACCTATTACAGGACGTAATTGAACCAATTTCTCTTGTGATTCGATGATTGATTATTGTTTGGGAGCATATTCTTCATACTTTTCACCAATTGAATTCAAGTTCTTCAATTTCTACCTAGGGTTTGTGACATGATTGGGTAAAATTGTATCAATTGTTGATTCTTGGTTTTTAGTATTGATTATGTTTTTTGCGTGTTCGTATATGATGTTGAATATGTCTTCGCATATCATGAGTAGCTAAACACCCTAATTATGGGGTGGTGATGGATTCAATGCATGCTAGTCAGGGGTTCATGCAAATCAATATATATAAGATACGATTTACTCTGTGTCGTTTTGATTAAATGCGTATGTAGTTATGTGTATTGATGTTCTTTACGCCAAAATCACAATGGATTAAGCAACTGATCTTTCTTACCAAAACGTCTAGAGATTTCTAAATTCATTGTTTCATTGCAAACACAATAACTACATTAGCTTGTTAATTGTAGCTTAGTGGAATTGGCGCCTTCACTAATGCTATCTGTTTTCTAGAACAAACTCAGCTAGTTCATTGTCATAGAGCCTTCGTACCTTATCTGATATAAGGTGTCTGCCTAGAAAAGCCTAGAGCAGTGTAATAATCATTAGAACGTGTCCCATTGATAACTAGAGTAAATCGACGACATTATTGTTGCATGTTTCCTTCTAGCTAGCTTGTTTTCTGTCACCACACCATAATTCCCTCTCACATATTCATCTCGTTCAGTTAATCTATTTTCTAGTTAGTCTGCAAATTTGTTAGATTATCATTCTGGTGCCGAAGCAAACAAACTTTTACCGCTTTTGTACTGTTATTACTATTCGTAAATGCAACTCAGCCTAGTTAAGTCTTTCGAGACCGACCTCGGGGTTAACTTTACTGCACTACAAGTTTTCGTAGTGTTGAGAATGAACTCTTGGGTTAAAAAAATATTAAAACTTTGATTTGACACATCACATAACATTGTTGCGCATGGGCCTGTCGTCTTAGTCCATTTGTTCCACCCTTGCATCGTTATCCCTTCTCCAGTTCTATTGTAATCTCAACCTCTCCTCGGCTACCTTTAGCCTTTCTTGTACCAGTTCTTCCCTTTCGGTTTTTATCTCGAGATGATCTTTGAGCAGTGCCTCAAGTTTGCACATCGGAACGTATCCAAGGTGAGTCTCATTGCTAGTACCTTCCCTGTTTGTGTTACGTGCCAATTCCATGCTTTTCCTGCTTAGTATAAATACTAACAAATAACGATCACAGATGCAGATAGATAATACTAGAGAAATATAATAAGTAAAAATATGAAATTGCATATTTTTGGGTTTTTGATAAGGAAATAAACTAATACAAGAAATAAAATATTTTTGGATTTTTCCTGTGAAAATCGATTTCAGCAGGTTATGTATAATTATTTTGGGTTTATGCTATACGAATTGAAAGACAGTGCGTTAAGTAAAGCGAAAGAAAAGATTCAACTTATCTCGGATGATCGAAACTTGCTTGAGCGGTTAAGTGTCCCCGTCAGCGGCGCCAAATTTTGCTGTGCACTTGGGTATTTGAATGCGTTGTAGTACCTATAATTCTCAACTGCAATCAAAGATTAAATTTATGTTAGTCGGAAGCTCACAAACTGACAACAATAGCAGTAAGTTAACTCGGGATGTCGTTCTCCACGGACACTTAGCATAGGAACAAACAAGTATCGTTTTGATTTCTCTGCAGAAAGCAAACAGATTGAACGTAAACAGATGATTAATTCGTATGAAACCCTAATTGACTTGATGTATTCGATGATCTGAAGGTGTAAAGGACCCTCCAACCTCCCTCTTGCTATGCTACTCCCAACTTCCTAGTTAATATCCTACGCGATTACCTCTAACGACAGTAGGGCATAATATTATGGTGTCAAGGCGCAGTCGCCACGAGTACCCCTACTCAGTTCAATGAAACTATTGTGTCACTCAGTAGAACATCACACCACGAAGGATGTATAGAGTTGTATAATCACGATTTACGCCAAAGAACTATTCCATTAATATAACCCGGTATATAAGGAAGTAGTCACAGCAGCGTTTCGGCGGTTTGCCTTTACAAGAGAATGTTATCTACTCATAGTATTCTACTACAGACAAAAATCGGAAAACAAGAAAGTAAGAAGAAGAAGAAGCTTAGTCTCTGATGTCTTCGTGCTGCTTCTAGGGTTTCCTCCTTCTGGGTGCCTGACGGCCAGCGGTTTTGGGGTTTCACTTTTCCGGGGACTGGTTCTCTCTCAGCAGAGCTGCATTGTAAGCGGTGAATGATTATGTGACCCCAAGGGTCTTATTTATATTATAAATCCCGAGCTCTGGCCGCCATTGATCATTAAGAATGGTTAGAAAGGCGGGCTCTAGCCTGATACGCCAAGAAAAGCCTGTTTCTAGAAGATTCTGCCCCACTGTGGTCGACAGTCGGCCGCACAGAGCCTTCTGCGGTCGACTGTCGGCCGCCATCTTCGATTTCTCCAGCTTCGAATCTGTTTTCTTCGTTCTTCAATTTCGGGCTTCGTAACTTCGTTTCCTCGAAAAGTGGTCTTCTACAATGTTGTAGCATCTTCAATTATCTTTGCATTGGTTGGTCACATGACATGTTTCGACACCTTGAATTCCGTGCAACGGTCAAATTAGCGTATTTGCTTAACTTCCCCGATTTCGCCCAAATATGACGTTTTGGTACCTGAAATCGTGCAATTCCTCAAAAACACGATAATGACCTACAAAATACACAAGAAGTTGGTAATTGACCAAAATATGATACGAATATTGAAACTTGGGCAAAAAAGGAAGGTCTAAAAGCGTGAAAAATCACACATTTCATTGTCACATCAGTAACACACCCTACACGGCCAAATTCTTTTAATTTCACGAAAAAAATTTCTACATGTTTTCAAAAAGTTTTTTTATGGTCGGGTGGGGGAGGGGGTAGGTACCCGCCTTACACCTTGACGAAAATTTGGGCCAGGTCGGATTCTAGGCGGATGATGTGTCAAATTTGGGTGTGGGTCGGGTTTAGTACGGGTTTTCGGATCGGGTCTTAGTGCAGGTTGGTTTTGGCAGGGCGAGTTTTAGATGGGTTCCCGTGTGGAACCCAACCCGTACCCGTGTATAAATAATTTGTCGGGTTTTAACGTGTTCGTGTGGGTCCTACCCAAATACATGCCTATATGATACGAATACAAATGTTGTATACAAAGAGGTGTTCGACAAACTATAAGATAATTTTAAATTTATTACCTTATAAACCTTGAAGACTTGAATATATAGTTTACAATTAATTATTACTTTTAGCACATTGTGTTACCTCTTTTTTAAATTTTATTTTACTGAAAATGATTGACTTCAATTAATCTCTTTGTTATACATGTGTTTGGAATTTCGAATAATGTAATACTTAATATATTTTTTTGTACATTCCTTTGAATGATAAATGTGTTGTTTCGATACATTTTTATATATTTCCTCTAATACCCGTCGAATCTCGACGGGCCAGAAACTAGTTGATCCATAATATTAAAAACCATTCCAAATATATCTTGCATTGGCCAACGACTTTTACTAAACTAGTGATGAGAAGTTAAGTGTTCTCCCCAAGTCTAGCTTGAGGAATGAATCCTATCATGGCTAAACTAGTTCTCACATGTGTTTCGTGATGTGCCCAACACATGTCGTATCTACTATAAGGATATGATACAAACCACATTCAATCTTTAATGCATCAACTATATTCCATTTTCGATGACCATTGATTGGGGTTATTTTTGAGCCATGTTGTATCACTCAAGATCTCTCATTCTTAGGAATAACATAAAGTTCAGGAGAACACGCATGTAAACAATTACGAACAAACAAATAATAATATTTACATAGTGTAATGTCTATTTATAAATGAACAATAATAATCAGTAAATAGTGAATCAAATTTGTATATCTGTCCTTAATTCAATTGTCTTTAGTACATATATACTTTCAGTAGAAGCTATTTATATATCACCCAATTTTTTTTAATTATTTTTTAAAATGTGGAGTCATGCTTCGATTATTAAAATAACAACATAAAATCACGCGTGTTTATAGGAACCCGAGTACAATTCCAAGAACTTACTCAAAGAAAAGATCAACCTAGCACAAAACACAAAATAAGATGAACTAGCCAGTCCAGGTTCCCTTCTAATGCACAATCTCTTAGCAAAGAAAGAAAACGAGAATCCACAATCAAGATGTAGAGAGTGCTTGTGCACCACCAATGTACCAAGCATCCGAGCTCGGACCAAAACAGACGGAGAAACTTAAAGAATATCCAATAACATGCTTTTGACAAAACCATAACATAAACCTCCAAAATTCATATCCACCAAACTCCAATACCACCAACACATGAACCAACAAACTATTCCAATATAGCACATCTTCATTTGACTTTTTTTGGACCAAACTTACCAGTCTAACTTATAACATATCTCAGCACTGGGAGTGAAGAAGAGAAAGGATATTTATTCGAATTCTTAATGGTTCTTCCTCATTTCTTTTTGGGAGGCACAAGGGACTCTGTCAATTGGCCATTACCATGACCAGTCTTCTCCACCAATTCAGGTGAAATTGAAGAATGATCAACAAATTTCGCTAAAATCATAGAAACACAAACGGGACTAAACTTTGCAATTTAGACAAATGAACACGGAAAAACTGGGTGAGGCTCATGCACTTTACCCATGAAGTCTGCCAAACCACTAGGAAGAGAATTCAAATCTTTTTCTTGACCCTCTAGATTTTCTAAACCTGAAAAATTGTTCTCTACTTTTTCTACAACTGATTGACCTTGAGTTTCTTGTCTACTAACACTCCGACAAGTTTTAGACGGGGTCTCCCAGATAGACTTACGGATGTTCCTTTCACCTTCTGAAATAACATCCATTTGAACATTTCAGACGATGGAATTCTACTTAGATTGCAATCTCTCTCATGAATCAAACTTTTGATTTAAGTTGGTGACTGGTTTAAAATGGGAATTTTTTTTTATCTCAACAAATATAGCTTCCGGTATAACTTTTGAAATGTCTAATTCAACCAAAACTCGGACATTTTCCAATCTGGTAAAAGAAGTAGTCGCATAATCTACTTTTAAGGGTTTACCAATAGGCCTAACTATTTCAAATAACACCTCTGGGTGAAATAACAAAATCTGAACTTATCTGAAAGAAATCCATACCGGAACAACAAAAGAATTTATGGCTGTGTTCAAAGTAGGAGTCCATTTTACAAATCTCATTTGACAATTTTCCACATAAATGCATTGTTTCATCTAAAGATAATCAAAGTCTTCGGAATTCAACAAAAGTATAATCAAGTCTTTGCATTTAAAAAACAAGCAGTAAAATTACCTTCAGATTTTGGAATTTGAGCAACTTTGATATTTCAGAAATCGACGGGACTCCAATGAAGAATTTCCCAACAAACGTTGTTCAAAAGGGTGAGGATAGCTTATTAATTTCATCCTCCTGGAATGAAATAACAGGACAACCATCTTCTTGAAAGACAGCCTTCTTTGCACCAATTTGCCGAGAATGTAAATCAGAACCAAAGAACGAAGAGGTAGTTCGAGAGGAATCATTCAACACCATACCTCCTTTAGCCACAATAGAACGGAACAGAGTGCATCCCTTGGTAGCCGGTGAAGAACCGCCAAGACCATCAATAGCTTCAAAAGCCTTTAAAGTTATGGCATTAACAAGGGGACTACCATCAGTAGTTGCAAAAGCCATATATGAACCAGTTTGTTTTACCCGATTAATGATACTGGGTCAAGCCGTGACATGCGAAAATGACCCAAATTAAACTCCTTAGAGTCCTTTTTTGGTCTTTCTATAAGTTGGCCTCTCCTAATAACTAGTAATATAATAAATACACCCTAACTGAGGTTTGTCATGGACAGGCCAGGCATGTTATCCTAATCTACAGATCGTGGGCCTTTCTTCCTAATTTTACGGCCAAGGGCCAATCAACCGAAATAAATTGAACTAAATAATTAGAAATAACGTTTATTCAACATCTAGGTGCCCTTTTGGGTTCGACACTATCACCCTCATGGTCGATAATGAGATGGATTGAAATGGGGTTCCATCAAAGTAGCATTATTGGGCAGGAATTAAATGATAGAGTTATGATCGAAGTCATAATAACAATTGAATAGCTAGTACGTAATCCAATTGACTTATTTAATGCTACAGACAATAATACAGTTCCGAAAGATATTAACTTTGGTCCGATGACTTGAGCTCCTGATGATTACTCACAAGTTTAAGAATGGAATTGACAGAGTCTGATGATCCTGTGCAATTTAGTGCATCTAGTGCCCCTGCCTGAAGAATGGTTCCCAGGCGTCTGGTAGCGTCTTCTGTCAAGTGTATTCCATCCCAGTGAATGTACTGACTTGGATGTGAGCAAACTGTTGCTCCTTCTCCTCCACAAAATCTTCTTCTATTATAATTATAGTTCCCACCGGTTCCACAACAAGCTTTTAATGCCACATTCTTGTTAGCTCCTTCTAATGATTCTTCTAGAATTTGTATGAAAGCTTGGTAGAAATCCCCATAGAATATTGTCACATCTGGAAATTCTTTCGTGATGTTCTCAATTGCTTTTTGGAAGATGTTGTTCTTGTAAACAATAAGATTATTGATATTCTTTAGACATCCCCTTTCATCATAGTCTGCAGTGCTATTCGTGGCAAACTCGGTTAAAATATATGGGTAGCATCCAATTGGAACACTTCCGGTAAATATAACTCTTGTTGTTCCCATCATAATCACCTCCTGGATTCAATATCAAGTATATCATCAATATATACAGAAGGAGAATATTTTTTATTAGCACATGTACGTAATGATTTCAGATCTTTACCCTCGCAGCAGCGATTTGAGCTTGGACTATAGATGACACATAAGTCCTTACTTCTTCGATGGATTTTCCTTGAACCAACGAAATGCCAATATCATTGGCTTCAACATCACCAGTAAAGAAAATGGAGTTTCCAAGCTGATCGGCACAATCTATTGCATATGAAAGAGAATGATTAAAATCTTCCATTTCTTAATTAATAAATATCATGAATTAAGCTAACAAAGGATTGATCTTATATAAACCTGTTGGTGTCGAGCAAAGTGTGGTAAGATGCTTTCTAAACCAACTCATTTGAGTGCTGAGGGGAGCTGCATACGCTGGAATTCTAACACCCCTTGATGTAAAAAAGCTACGATCTAATACGGGACTGCTAGCCACCGCAAAGATTATTGCATTGTTGGAAGTGGCATTACCGCCCAAGTAAGGTGTAGGCTCTGTGAATCCCATCACGGCACCTGGAAATTAATCATATTAATCAGTGGAACAATTCCAAAGTAGTCGTATATAAACCAAGGCATGTTTAATTGAATGACAAAAATCCATGAACTAGGTGATCACAAGTAGGGACGTCTAATTTCATATGAATAGATGAAAATATATATACATACCTCCAATATCTATATCTGTAAGGCCATCAGACCAACGGCCAGTAGCATGACCCGGAGTTGTGATGCCATAAGGCCAACGGGCAGCAGGAAGACTAGGGCCGAATGTTTGAACTGCAACTGCATTACCGATGTCGAAGACTCCATCTCCCATATGGAAAAAGAAATCAAAAGGACATATGTTGTTTTTTGAAAAGGCAGAACCAACTAAGACAAAGACTAGGAAGCTTGTTGCCTTTGGATATGAAAAAGAACCCATAACTCGATCCAGTGGTTTGGTGTAGGTTTCAAGTTTACAAGTGATCTGTTATTATAGGCAGAAATTGAAGTGTGATCAAAATTCATAAACATAAATTAATATAGCAACCAGCCATGTTTTTAGTGTGCGCTACTGAATAAGGGGTTGTAGTCACCTAATCACTACGATCAAGGTGAGATTTCAGTACAAGACAGGTGTCATATGCGTATATGCCAAGAGTTGTAATATTTTTTGGTTATTAACTACTAGTTGCATTGCAGTAGTTACATATATACTATAGATTATTGCTAACAACTAATATCAATAAATATCATGGTGGCTTTTAGTGATAATTATAGAGAGCCAGTGATTATTTCATATAGACTAAAAGTCTATAACAAATCATGATTTTTTAGTATCTCGTACTTCAGTTTAACATATTAATAATATAATAAGTAACTATTTTAAAATTAAGATTGATAAATACTTCATCCGTTTAACTAAATGTGTTACAATTATGTAAGACATAATTTGTAAGGAAAAACATAAAAATACATATGTCCCCAAAATTGTGTGGTTAAAAATGAATATAAGATATTGCTTGAGTGCAAACTACACGTGGTCCCAAAATTGTTTGGTTATAAATGAGTGGCAAAGTATATGTGGCCCCAAAATTAGTTTCCATAAAAGGAACTGTAATACTTTTAGTGAAACGGCTCAAATGGAAAATTGTAACACTTTAATGAAGCGTAGGGAGTATTGAATAAATTAAATTACATTCTCGTAGAAGAGGATAAATATAATTAGAATAGGAAATATAAGGTGTAAAATATACAAAATTTACTTGAGATATTGAACCTCACATTTTTTGCTACATACATCACATGTTATTTTTCGAACATTTCATCATAAAATTACACGAAGTGTTGTGGTAAACTGTCTATAACAAATTTGAAAAATAGACCGACCTAATTGTTGTTAACAAAAAAATATCGATATTTAACTTAAAGTTCTATATTATTAATAAAATGCATTTTTGTTGTGAAAAATATTAATGCTCTTACATAAACACCATATGTTTTTAGTGATAATTTTGACATTTGTATATCATTATTTTTCTTTATTGTAGACTGATGTGACAATGAAATGTGCGATATTGCATGCTTTTAGACCCTCGTTTTTTGCCTTAGATTCAACATTTGTATCTGTTAGGAATATCTGTTTAGATTTTGATCAGCAACCTAATGACTTATCTTAGCTTAGAAAGGTGCTTAGTACTCTTAGTTCACTTGAATACTGTAAAAGAGGAAAATCACTAAGTATGTTAGTCTAGCAAATCTTGTATAGGATGTTAGGTCTCTGAATGAAATTTTTTATTTAGTTAAAGAAGACCAAGAAGGAAGCATCCAAGCAAAGGAACTCATTTCCAGAAGACTGAAGTTTGCTGAAGACTAAGGAGAAAAGTCTCCTCAAATACCTGTGTCCAGAAACCTTGAGTCAACAAGTGTTTTGATTAAACATGTTACTCAAAGGATATTTGAGAACACAAGTGTATTGAGTAAGGAACGTGTCAAGTCTCAGAAAGATTCACGTATCCGTTGAGACAACAGGACAAATATAGTACAACGCATTTATCGCTCGGACAGAAATGTCTGCACAAAAGCAGATGTCTCTGAAGAAGAAGACAAAGAACTCTGCAGTACTATATACATATATCAATAGTTTGAATTTGAATTAAGCCTAACGGATACTATTCAAACGGCTTCAAATTCAACTATAAATATCACCACTTAGAATGCTAGGCGGAAAGGAAGTCTCTATGTTGCAGGCTGGGCATCTGCCACAACTGAAGAGTGTCTCATGGTGAGTCAATCTGGCCACACTGAAGAAAATTTGCTATGGCATAAAAGAATGAGTCACTTGAACTTCAAAACTCTGAACAAGCTAGCAAAGAAAGAGTTGGTGGTTGGATTACCCAAAATGGCATATAGAAAAGATGGTGTATGCTCAGCTTGCCAAATGGGAAAACAATCCAAAACATCTTTCAAGTCTAAAACTAGACACTCCAGTGAATGACCACTGCAAATGTTACATATGGATCTTTTTGAATCCTCTGTAACTAGCTATGGAGGAAAGAAGTATGGTCTGGTTGTTGTTGATGATTACTAAAGATTCACTTGGGTTGTATTTCTCAAACAAAAATCTGATGCAAGGGTTGAAATACCCAACTTGCTGAATAAGCTTGAAGTCATGAAAAATGACAAGGTATCTGTAATCAGAACAGACCATGGTACTGAGTTTGTGAACCAATACATAAAAGAGTTTTGTACCTGCGAAGGTATACAACATCAACTATCTTCAGTAAGGGCACCACAACAAAATGGTGTTGCTAAAAGAAAGAATAGGACACTAAAAGAAGCAGCGAGAACAATGCTTGCTGACAATGAAATAAGTGAAATCTATTAGGTTGAAGCTGTTGACACAGCCTGCTAGACTCAAAATAGATGTTTGATCAACAAACACCATGATAAAACTCCTTATGAACTTTTGATTGGTAGACCCCCTAGTATCAAACATTTAAGGGTTTTGGTTGCAGATGTTTTGTTCTTAACAATGGAAAGGAATACTTGAGAACATTTCAACCAAAAGCAGATGAAGGAGTATTTCTTGATTATTCTCTAAATAGCGAAGCTTACAGAATCTACAACAAACGAACGCAAAAGATTGACGAATCTGTTCATGCACTACAAAAATCGGCATGGCGGCGGATAGATCCGTCATTCTGAATGACTATCATCGCCCGGCTGGCGGCGGATCGGGCGACGGATAGAAAATCCGTCGTCCCCTCGAATGGCGACGGATAACAATCCGTCGTCCAATTCGCGACGGATTGGACGACGGATTGACCAATTATTATTTTTTTTAATTCCGAAATTTAACGACGGATAGATTCTATCCGTATTTAGCGACGGTTAGATCCTATCCGTCGCTAAATATTTTAATTGGACTAGTGACGGAATTTGAAATTCGGTCCCTAATTAAAATCCTTGTATTCCGTCACTAATACTCCTTTGTGAATTCCGTCACTACTTCCGTCACTATTTATTTCATATTAATCCCTATTTTTCGTAGTTCACCTATTTAATCAATATAATGTTCGATAATAAATCAATAATACGGAAAATGTTTCAATGAATAAAAAAGTAATATTGAATGGAGAAATTATCAAAACAAGTGTAAATATGAAAAAATCCGAACATACGGATACATAACTAGCTATCGACGGGGTGGGGGTGGGTGATGGCGGAATTGGGACATGAACTGCTCCATCTCAGAATCAAGGCGCCGTTCTCCTCCTTCGTTCTCTGTCATGGCGCCCATCTCGCCCTTTGTTGCTCCATCTCTTGAGTTAGCCGAGCAACATGTTCCCGGACTCTTGATCGCACCATTTCGAGACTGGTCCAATGTAAACCGGACGTCTGGATCATTGGATGATGATGAGGAGCACGCCGGACTAGCCGATGCAAACCGAGGCTCCGAGTCCATATATTCGCCTTTCTTGTCCGGTTTGTTGACCTCAGGAAGATGTTGTCAACTTGTTCGATTGACAACACATCACCCGTCTCGCCCTCCCGCCGCCACCGAGCATCAACCTCACCGAAATCGTAAATAGCAGATATAATGATCGCCATCGCTTTTAAAAAGTAACTTGTAATAGTGTACAAATATGAACTTTAAGCAACATAAACATACCAAGAATAGACGAGGCCGGCAATCGGTCCATACCGCCCTTCCGCTGGCCTTCTTGAAGATGGCATACTTGGATGTCACCTCCCCGTACACCGAATCAAACCAGATCTAGTCAACAATTTATCATCTACAAGTAATAGCAGCAGAGACTTCATACATACACGTAATGCTAGATTGCAAAAACACATATATACGCACCGATTAATAATAATCAGTGACAGTAGATCGCCTCCCAAGGTGGTGAACGGCCCTTCCGCCAGACGATCGGGATGCCGGTTCACTGTTGGTCCAAGCAACGTCCTGGACATCGCCGGCGCCAGAGGCATCCCAAAGGGCCCACGTTACATCAACTCGTGGAGGGATTGGGCCACCGATCCCGAATGGCCTTCCACGCATGCATTCATATCCTCAGATTTGGATCCCACAGCCTCTAAACGCCAGATCTGTGGGATCAACTTCCGGGAATGAAGTACCTTCTACATTCCCAATTTCATACAACATCCAAAGTCAATACATGTCCTAACAACATAATGTATATGGTGACTAACATATCACCCAAATAAAGTGGCTAACATACCACTCACATATAGTGGCTAACATACCACTCACATACAAGTACTAACATACCACTCACATTGTCCTAAAATTTACTAACACAATGGTGACTAACATATCACCCAAATAAAGTGGCTAACATACCACTCACATTGTCCTAAAATTTACTAACACAATTGTGACTAACATATCACCCAAATAAAGTGGCTAACATACCACTCACATACAAAGGGCTAACATACCACTCATATTAAAACGATTAATTATAATTACAAACAAATGAATGTCATATTTTAAACTTACCTCACTCATCAAGTACTCGCCCTCATGCGCCCGAGATGTGGCTCCAACACTCACCACCGCCTGGTGGCTCTCTCCGCTCTAAGATGTCACCTAGTTTGTTGTGCACCTCCCGAGGCCATAAGCTGTTGTCAATGTATAAGATACAAGAAACGAATATACATTACTTTAGTACAACAATTTATACTTGTCAACTATCATTATCAGTTATGTTTTACATATTTAAGAAGAATGTATAATACTTACTTGGCAGGACCAATAGGGAAAATCACAGGCAAGCCGTCCCACGTGACGTTGGGATTGTTTGGATCGAACACGAGGTAGGGACAATCGTCGTGGTCGCCCTCCAAAGATGTGTCCGGCCGACCGGTAGAGCCACGGCTGCTCTCTCTGCCTGGGGTCTCGAGAATCCGAGACCTCTTGTCACGATCTTGAGCCCTCGTTCGACGGTGTCCCCGACCCACCACTATCATGCGGCCGACTGCGTGGGGGGGGACGATAGGTGGACGGCCTCTGCCGCGGCATCTGCAAAAAAAATGTAATAAATACAATAAAAATGTGTTAGTACGAGTTATAATACATAACAGATTATAATAACACATATAATTACTCATAATACACATAATATACCATTATAGCCGTCCTCTAAGACTACATATTGGTCCTCGTGCAGATCAAACAACTCATCATCTGCTTCTATGGGATCTTCTGCTTGTTTATCGACATCCTCTTGTTGGTACGAGTTGGTAATTGTGTCGTCTTTCTCAATGTACTCCACTTTCGAGCGAGCACGAATAGGTACCGCAGCTAACCAGTCCCCCTTAGTGCGTTTCCTGCTTGGATATTCAAGAAACACCACTTGTCGTGCTTGAGTCGCCAGAATAAATGGTTCATACTTGGTTCGGTACCTCTTCTTTTGGTTCACATCAACCATTTCATACCGCTCGTTCTTCCTCGTATTCCCGGATTAGGATCATACCACTCAACGTCAAACAAGAAGGTTCGTTTAAATGGCAATCCAGAATATTCAATCCTCACAATTCGTTTTAGCTTGCCGTGGAAATCAAACAAAGTAGCGTCTCCATACTCTTCTGCACCATTAACACACACCGGGTTGCTTGTCGCCATGGCCGTGTTACATTCAAATGTGGAACCTAAGGCCATTGACTATATAACACAGAATGTGTAGACCTTTTGAATGGACCCTGCGAGAGCCTTTAAGTATATGCATGTGACGTTGTTAATAGGATTCGGACATACTCTGGAACCAACTGGAAATTTCAGAGGAATTTTTGAGTCAAGTAGTTCCTAGTGTATCCTCATCATCCGAGGATTTTCTTCCAAACAACGCTTTTTGAAAAAGCGCAAACATTGATTCGATGATAAGTCTATAATTGAAGTAGAGACTTGCGTAGCTATATTAAAATTTAAATAAATGGTTCTTGACCTGCAAATAGTACCATATCTTGGTCAACCTCAAAGACAATTCGTGAGGACATAATATTGAGTCGCTTTCAACTCTTTATCCGTAAGATATTCTTTCTTAGCTGCACCAAGAGGTCTCCCGATACCACGAAGACAGATAGGGAAAACTCATCATCCGCTTGAACTACGAATGTATGCGCATTTCGAGCCTTCTTTGTCTTCGTGAGGCGTGTTCATCAAAGTAATAAGAGCGAAGGTTGCGCTTCCTCTCGAATGTAGGCATTGGAAATCGATCCTTCAGTTTACCTTTGTTGTTGACATACTTCTTCAATTTCCCCAAGTACCTCTCGAATGGATACATCCATCGATCTTGAACCGGACCAAAGAAGTCTCGCTTCATGAGGAAGGTGAACCGACAAGTGCTCCATAGAATCAAACCAGCTCGGTGGAAAGATACGCTCGAGCTTGCATAGGATCAATGGTATGTTCCTTTCAAGATTTTCCAACACTTTATCATGAACCACCCTTGTGCCTAAATTTTTGAAAAATAAGCTCAACTCGGTGATAGCGGTCCATACGTGTTTCGTGAAGCTCTCGAAATGCTACCGGATAAGCCTCTCAATGAACACATGACATCGTGGCTCTTCATCCCATAAACCTTTGTCTTCTTCAAATCCACACCTCTCTAAATTTGAGGCGTAATTATCGGGAAACTCAATGCCCTCACCCAATCAAACAAAATTGACCTAGAAGCGTTGTCAATTGTGTAGCACGCTTTCGGCCACTTACCATTCTCATCCTTCTTTGTCAACTCAGGCCTTTTACACCACGTCGACAACTCGGCTGGTCCTTTGTTTTTCCCTCAATGTTGCAAAGTGTATTGAATAAGTTCTCGAACACGTTCTTCTCAATGTGCATGAAATCTAAGTTGTGACGGATAAGAAGAGCTCAAGAAGGCAAGTCCCGTAAAATGCTTCTCTTCCTCCAACCACATTTTTACCAATTTTCTCGTTATGCTTCATCCACCCAAGCTCACCACCTTCATAAGACCCAATCTATCAATCTCCGCAAGAATTTGTGCACCAAGAAGTCTTGTCGGGCTTTTTGTGACGACTTTATTTTTCAAGAATTGATCCTTGTTCTTCCTGAACGGATGGTCACTTTCTAGCAACCTACGATGACAATCAAACCAACAAAATTTTCCACTACCCTTCAGTCTAAATGCATCTGTATCCTCCAAGCAATGTGGACATGGAGTACGCAGGGAAGTCACTCACGGTCCAAAGAAGAGCTGCTCTCAAGGTGAAGTTCTTTTTTGTCGACACATCATATCTTGAGGATACCATCCGTCCACAACTCGATCGGCTCCTTGATTAGGGGTTGCAAGAAAACATCCAACGTCGAGATCTTTCGGCCCGAGCACCAATGCGATCGAAACATGAATGGCTCCTTCATGCACTCACCGGGGGGCAGATTGTACGATGTGAGCATAACTGGCCAACAAGAGTATTTACGTTCACTACCGAACGGGTTAAAACCATCCGTACAAAGTCCCAAACGTACATTTCTAGATTCGCCGCAAACTACGGATATGTCTTGTCAAACGATTTCCATGCGGGTGAGTCTGTGGATGGTCCATTCTACCACCTTCAGCATTATCCGAGATTACTCGCTCCTTGTGCCACCGCATTTTATCCAGAAGCACTTGAAGCATACAATCTTTTCAAACGAGGTGCTAGAGGAAGTACCACATTTTCTTATGTGAGAGATTTTTCTTTTGTCGTTTCTTTGCAGCCCCCTCCTTGTAACGCTTGTACCGTTCCTTACCACAGAACTTGCATTCTATTAGATCTGCATCCTCCTCCCAATATATCATGCACATTTTCGGACAACAGTCTATGGTTACCACAGGCAGCCCTAATCCCCGCATCTTTTTCTTCGCTTGGTAAAAGTTGGTGGGAACTAGGTTTTCTTCAGGACAAAGGTCCGACATTACGTCAACCCATTCATTGAAGCTCGTTTTGATTCTTTGGCCATTAGCCTTACAACTCATTAGCCGAGATAACAAAGACAACTCAGTGAGCTTACACCCCGGGTAAACCGGCTTCCTTGATGATTCTAACAAGTCAAAGAACAACTGATCCTCGGGATTCGGTGGTTCCTCCACCTCCACCTCGGTTTCAGTGTTGGTTGTGTCCCTGAACTCCGCCCTGACGCCATTACACCATTTGTTCGACTCGAGCTCGAATAGCATCGCCTTGATTGGGATTGTTCCCGACTTGTTCATTTTCTCTTCCTTCCACGTTATGCGTATTGGTCATATGTATTGGGGTCTTGCTTCCTCACCATGATGATTCCATACGATCGCGGGAAGGAATCCATTTTTCCTCAAGTCTTTGGACTACCACTTTAGGAGTCACATATTGCTTGTTTTACCTTGTTTCATTGCACAAGGACACTTTATCAACCCATCCTTTACACAAGACGGATTTGACATTGCAAATTCAATGAAACCTTCAACCCCTTTCAGAAAACTCCATTGAACTCTGCCATTGAGAGTACGACAATACATCCATCCACGATCGGTATTCATTGAATAATTAGATAATAACCTGACACGTTTGAATTCATTAGATCGAGATCTTTCATTTACGGTAATAAATCAATTTCACAATAATTCAATCAATTGCTACGTAATATAAGTTATATTAGCTTCAGTCAATTGTTAAGGCATTACATAATATAAGTTACATCAGCTTCAATTTTACCATAATGTTTGGTTTCATATATATATCAACTAATGATTACTAGTTATACAAACTAGAGACAAAGCGGATGAAACTCCTCATTCTCATGCACCCCTCCTCATCACTTGTGACGCTCCCTACCACAGAACTTGCATTCCAACAGATCTACATCCTCCTCCCAATACACCATGCACATGTTCCGACAAGCAGAAAGGCACTCAATAGGCGGCCCCAAACCCCGCCTCTCCCTCCACTGGAGGTATGCCATGGACGGTGCTTCCTCACCGTGATGAATCCATACATGATACTCAGGCATGAATCCATAACGTCGCAAGTGCTCGAATACTGTTGTAGGCGTCATAAATTGCTTGTTTCCATGAGGTTTCAATGTCAAGGACACTTTATCAACCCCCAATTACAAACCGGATGTCCCATGGCAAGCGAGATGAAACCTTTAACCCCTTCTCTGAAACTCCTAGAAACTCTCATCATTTACCGCATGCGATCGTACATCCATGAACGGTCGGAATTCATTGTATACTTTATTTTTAACCTGAGACGTTCCAATTGATTAGATCGTATTTAATTTATTAGATCGATTCCAATTCGGATAAGAAGATTGTAGAGGTTAATTGTTAATTATTATATGTTCCTTATAAATTAATTATTAATTAAGTGTTCGATGTGTTACAAAATTGGACATATATAATAACCATTTCAACCTCTTAGTACATATATTATATACTTAACATACATATCAAATTAACTAATTACTCTATACATATCGAATTACTACATATATTCATATCAAATTACATACTTAACATACAAATTTATCAAATCAAAACTACATACTTCTATACTTAACAAACATATCAAATTAACTAAACTAACTATATATACTTAACACACAAATCAAACTAACTACATACATTCATACATACCAAACTTAACATACTACATACATTCATATCATTAATTAAACTAACTATCAAATTGAACAAATTACATATAATTGATCAAATTAACTAAACTAACTACTACATACTTACCATATATACATATAATTGCTCAAATTAATCAAAATAAACAAAATCCCCAAATTTTAAAAAACTAGGGTTTTAGCCAAAATACCTTGATTAATCGGTAGAAATCTGAAATTGATCGAAGAAACAAACTCCTTGTCCCACTAGCTTCGATTAGGCACCAAGATTGGCCGGAATAATGAACAATTCACCGGAAACGGAGAAGAAGAGAATGAGGAAGAAGAAGGGAGAAGGAAGAAAATGAGGGCAGGCTGCTGCCTCTGTCGACCCAAATATGAAACTCGGGGCCGACGGACACGTGTCCGTCGGCCCAGAGTCGATCCGTCGCCAAAAGTGGCGACGGATAGGTATCCGTCGCTATAAGGCGACGGATAATCTATCCGTCGCCCAATTTCAAAAAAAAAAAAAAAATTTTTTTTTTAACAAAAGTCAAACTTGGGCGACGGATAATTATTATCCGTCCCCCAATTAGCGACGGATAATAGTTATCCGTCACTTATTAGCGACGGATAACTATTATCCGTCGCTAATTGGGGCGACGGATAGATTCCGTCGCCCCAATTAGCGATCCGTCGTTATGGGGCGACGGATAAAATCCGTCGCCCCATAACGTCGTTTTGTCCAGTTTTTCTTGTAGTGATGTAGTTTTCTATGAAGGAAGCAAGAAAGTACCCTTGAATGAAGAACTCTCATATAGGTTCAAGGAACTAATGATTAAAGATTCTGAAGAAGAATCCTCAAAAGGAAACAATTTAGTCATTCACTTAGAGGATGACTCTGACGATGAAAAGCAACCACTGCCTAGTAACAACAAGATGACTCTAAGACATGATGAAGAATTTCCTATGAGAATTTCAGAAATGGAACAAGTTACTGAGAAACTTCATCATGAAGAGGTTTCTGAGAATGAGATTGCTGAAAATCCAATCCTAGATATCTCTAACACTGAAAAAGTGTCAGATATCTATGGCATTTACCGTGTGCCAGATATCTCAGATATTGAACAAGTATCTTGTAAGGATCATAATGATTCACATTCAGATCAAAATGATATTGATCCTACTAGTTCAAGACCCATTATAAAATGGATAAGAGATCATCCTGTCAAGGATGTGATTGGTTCTTCAGACCAAGGGGTTAGAACTAGGAGAGCAACTGTTGGAAATGCAGATTCTCTCTATGGATGTTTCATCTTGAACATTGAACCTAAAACTGTAGAAGAAGCATTGAAGGATCAAGACTGATTCTCTGCAATGCAAGAAGAGTTGGATCAATTCACTACAAAAATACTGGTCTGTAGCGACGGATAGATCTGTCGCTACAGACCAGCGATCCGTCACCCCAGCTTGGCGACGGATAAAAATTCCGTCGCCCCACTGGAGCTGTGGCGACGGATAGATAATTCGTCGTCTAATTCACGATGGATTGGACGACGGATTATCATGTTTGACTTTTTTTAAATTTTTTTTTAAAAATCGATTATTGTCTATCCGTCGCCCAGTGTAACGACGGATAGATTCTATCCGTTGCCCCATGTAGCGACGGATAGAATCTATCCGTTGTTAACATTGGGCGACGGATAGATTCTATCCGTCGCTAAACTGGGCGACGGATAGAATCTATCCGTCGTTACACTGGGCGATGGATATAATCTATCCGTCGCCCAATGTATTATTGGAATTAGTGAGATTCCGTCACTAATTCCGTCACAAAATAATTTTTTTTTAAATTTTGTTTTTTTAATATTAATCCCTGTTTTTTGTATTTCACCTATTTAATCAATATAATGCTCGATAATAAATCAATAATACGGAAAATGTTTCAATAAATGATAAATCAAAAATGTAATATCCGAATAAGTCTAAATTAGACTTATAAATCTAAATATAATAAATCCGAACGTACATAGTACATATACATAACTAGCTACCAGACGGGGGTGGGTGCTGGCCGAACTGGGAGATGAAAGCCTCCATCTGTAACCGAAGGCGCTCGTTCTCCTCTCTTCGTTCTCTGTCGCACCGCTCCATCTCCTCCCTTTGTTGCTCCATCTCTTGAGTTAGTCGTGCAACCTATTCCCGGACCTGCGACTGCACCATTTCCGACACCTGGTCCTGTGTGAAAATCGGACGTCTAGACTGCTGGGATGATGATGAGGAGCACCCCAGACTAGCCAAGCTCAAACCGAGGCTCCCGAGTCCATATATTCGTCCTTTTCTGTCCGGTTTGTTGACCTCTAAGAAGATATTGTCAACTTGTTTAGTTGACAACACATCACCCGTCTCTTCCTCCTGCCTCGCTACCTGAGCATCAACCTCAGCCTGAAATCGTAAATAGCAGATATCATGATCAGTTACTGTTTTTCAGAAATAACTTGTCAAATATGAACTTTAAGCAACATAACCATACCACAATAGACGAGGCTCGGGAGTCAGCCCATACTCCGCCCTTCTGCTTGGCCGGAATTCATTGTATACTTTTTTAACCTGGCACGTTCCAATTGATTAGATCGTATTTAATTTATTAGATCGATTCCAATTCGGATAAAAAGATTGTAGAGATTAATTGTTAATTATTATACGTTCCTTATAATTTCATGATTAATTATTAAGTGTGTTAGGAATATCTGTTAGTATTTTGATCACTCATCACATGTTCTTATCTGAGCCAGAAAGGTGATTAAGTACTCTTGGTTCACATGAACATTGTAAAAGAGGAAATCACTGAGTATGATTAGTCTAGTAAATCTTGTAATAGGATTATAGGTCTTTGAGTGTAATTTTTGTTTCAAGAAGACCATGATGATCAATCCTAGCAATGGAGCTTTTCTGAAGATTAGAAGACTGAAGATTGCACAAGATTTATGAAGACACAAAGGTTTAGTCTAACTCAGAAAGACTATGTTCTTAATCCTTCTTAAGTATATTAACTTACTTTCGAAATATGATTCTGGACATATGACATCATGAGTATGGAGCATGCAAGCCATCAGAAAGGCTCATGTATCCGTTGAGACTAAAGGACAATGAACAGTACTATGCATGAAATGCATCGGCAGAAATGCTGCAAAAAGCAAGTCCTCTCTGAAACAAGAGATAGTGACTTCTGAGTACATAGTTCAAGATATAAACGGATATAATTTGATAGAGAGCACAACGGATACAATTCAAACGCCTCTC
Source organism: Plantago major (assembly GCA_026545765.1). Lineage (NCBI taxonomy): Eukaryota > Viridiplantae > Streptophyta > Magnoliopsida > Lamiales > Plantaginaceae > Plantago > Plantago major. Next base: position 67,062,810 of record CM048844.1, on the reverse strand, counting down.
AAATTTATCTATATATATCACACACTTAGATGCTTGAAGAACATACCTTAGAACGCTCTATCTTGCAAACTTACCAGCAAGCAAAGTATTCTCTCAAGCACTCTACTATCCTTTCTGAAAGCTTTCTGTTGCTTGAAGAATCACTAGTAGTTCTAAGTTGTCCTGAACCTTAACAAGAGATTGTTATTCGTGAAAGAGTTGAACTATCAGATACCCTTTCGAAGCTCATTCTCCGAGCGGACACCAATTCATTACGTCGATAAAGAGCGTCGCCATTCACTGAACAAGTGTATTAAGTAGTCTCGTTCTGTTTGGCTCTCTGTAAACATAACTGAAAAGTTATACGAGAAGCCTTTCTGACAAAACCTTATAACCAACACCATCAAGGCGTGGAGTAGAGGAAGTACTTGATTTGGGAAATCAGGGAACAACTCCAAGGTTATCTGAGTAGAGGAAGTACTTAGCTTTAGGAGCTGGGGAATAACTCAGGGGGAACATTTGGTTGGGAACCATTTGTTTAGGAATCTTAGAATAGGATTATTGTAAGGTGAACTCAATTATCTGTTCTAGTGAATTCTAGGTCTCAGAAAGACCGAAGTGGATTAGTTGGAGGATTACGCCACCTCCAGATACCACTATACTTGCTGTGTCATTTACCTTTCTGTATTTACATTTCAGCAAAGCAAACACACACATACTTATTGTTTCTGCACTTACCTATCTTAAAGTCTTCGGCGCTCTGAATTTAAGTATCAGAAACCCCCAGGTTTCTGAGAAACTGTGTTTATCGACAAAAGTTTTAAAAGACTATTCACCCCCCCCCCCCCCCAGTCTTTTACTTTGCCGTTATCTGGACCAACAAAGTGTTCGATATGTTAAAAAATGTATTAAGTGTTTTACTACTATGAGTTATAAATTATAAATTACACGTTCATATAACAAATTATCCGTCGCTCAAAACACTTAACTACATCCTCGTAATTTAGTACATATACGAATTTATCAAATCAACCAAAACTACTACATACATACATACATATCAAATTAACTAAACTAACTACATACATACTTAACATACATATCAAATTACACATACATATCGAATTACTACATACATACTTAACATACATACTTAATTAACATACATACTTCACTACATACATACTTAATTAACATATATACTTCCCTACATACATACTTATCAAATTAACATACATACATATTGAATTACTACATACATTCATATCAAATTAACTAAACTAACTATCAAATTACATATACAAATCAAATTAATCAAATTACATATAATTGATCAAATTAACTAAACAAGCTACTACATACTTCATATAAACATACAATTGAGAATAAGTAGTTAAAAATCAAAAAAATCCCAAGTTTTCAAAAGTTAGGGTTTAACCAAAATACAGTTGATTCCGAAGAAAATAGCGGATGAAATTTGAAATTGATGGAAGAAACGAGCTCCTCGTCCAACGATCTTCGAATTGACACCAAGATTGAGAAGAATCATCAACAATTGGCCGGATTTTACGAAGGCGAAATGAAGAAAAAACGGAGGAGAAAGGAAAGAAGCAGAAATGAAAATCGCATTCTGCCTCCTGGTCCGATGTTAAAACCCTTCTGGGCCGACGGATACGTATCAGTCGGCCCAAAGGGAGATCCGTCGCCCCGGAGCGACGGATAGTTTATCCGTCGCTCCTGTTCTTTTTTTTAAATATAAATATTAACGACGGATAATTTATCTGTCATTAATATTTAATTTTTTTTTAAAACAAGTCAAATTATGGGCGACGGATTAATAAAATCCGTCGTCCATATAGCGACGGATAAAATCCGTCGTCAAACCTAGCGATTCGTCGCTATGGGGCGACGGAGCGACGGATAAAATCCGTCGCCCCTTTCCGTCGTCTTTTCCTTAATTTCTTGTAGTGATTTGAGAGAAACAAAGTCTGGAAATTGGTTCCATTTGTTGATGGAATATCTGTAATTGGAACCAAGTGGGTTTTCAGGAAAAAAATGAATCAGTCTGGTGAAATAACCAGAAACAAAGCAAGGTTGGTTGCCAAGGGATTCACCCAGACTGAAGGACTAGATTTTGATGAGTCATATGCTCCAGTTGCAAGATTGGATGCAATTAGACTATTTCTAGCCTTTGCAGCTCATAATGACTTTAAAGTTTATCAAATGGATGTCAAGAGTACATTCCTAAACGATGAACTTGCTGAGGAAGTTTATGTTGGACAACCACCAGGCTTTGAAGTTTCCACAGAAAGTAGAATGGTCTATAAGCTACAAAAAGCTCTGTATGGACTGAAACAGACTCTAAGAGCATGGTATGATACTTTAGCCAAATACTTATTGGAAAGTGGCTTCAAGAAAGGAGATGTTGATAAAACACTCTTTACTTTGAACTATGAAGGGAAATTACTTTTAGTTCAAGTATATGTTGATGACATTATATTTAGATCTAAAGACAAGCAACTTTGTGAAGACTTTGCTAAGCTCATGAAAAGTAAATTTGAGGTGAGTATGATGGGAGAATTGAACTATTTCCTAGGGTTGCAAGTCAAGCAACTTAATGATGGAATATTCATCAGTCAAACAAAGTATGCAAAAGATATGCTAAACAAGTTTAATCTAAAGCCTTCTGAAAAAAAATGCTAAGATACCTATGAGCATTGGAACCAAAATGACCTATACTGAATCTGACAAGAGTGTTGAAGAACACAAGTATAGGAAATTTATTGGGTCTCTACTGTACCTCACTGCAAGTAGACCTGATATTCAATATGCATTTGGAGTGTGTGCTAGATTTCAGACAAATCCAATGCAATCACACTACAACATTGCTATGAAAATATTAAGGTATGTAAAGGGTACTGTAGAAGTTGGGTTGTGGTATCCAAAAGACAGTGGATTGAATTTAGTTGGCTATTCTGATGCTGAATATGCTGGATCATTGCTTGATAGAAAAAGCACCTCAGGAACTTATCAATTTCTTGGTCCCAGATTAATACCATGATTCAGCAAGAAACAAAACTCAATTGCCACATCCACCACAGAAGCTGAATATATTGCTGCTAGGTGTTGTGCTTCATAGATATTGTGGATACAACAACAACTCAGAGACTATGAGATCATTCAAGTGAAAACTCCTATTTTCTGTGACAACACAAGTGCTATTGCCATAACTCAGAATCCTAAGCTTCATGCAAGAACAAAGCACGTGGATGTTAGACACCACTTCAATAGAGATCATGTTGTAAAAGGCAATATAGAGATACTCAAGATTGGTACTGAAGACCAACTTGCACATATCTTTACAAAGACTTTGCAAGAAAGCAGGTTCTTAACCTTGAGACATAGTCTTGGGTTAATAGAGCTACCGAAAGAACTGAAAAGTCATACTTACGGAAGATAGTTGATGTTGTATACCTTTGCAGGTACAAAACTCTTTTATGTACTGGTTCACAAACTCAGTACCATGGTCTGTTCTGATTACAGATACCTTGTCATTTTTCATGACTTCAAGCTTATTCAGCAAGTTGGGTATCTCAACCCTTGCATCGGATTTTCGTTTGAGAAATACAACCCAAGTTAATCTTGAGTAATCATCAACAACAACCGGACCATACTTCTTTCCTGCATAGCTAGTTACAGAGGATTCGAAAAGATCCATATGTAACATTTGCAGTGGCCTTTCACTGGAGTGTCTAGTTTTAGACTTGAAAGATGTTTTGGATTTTTTTTCCCATTTGGCAAGCTGAGCATATACCATCTTTTCTATATACCATTTTGGGTAAACCAACCACCAATTCTTTCTTGGCTAGCTTGTTTAGAGTTTTGAAGTTCAAGTGACTCATTCTTTTATGCCATAGCCGCTTTTCAAGCAGTGGCCAGATTGACTCACCATGAGACATTCTTCAGTTGTGGCCGATGCCCAGTCAGCAACATAAAGATTTCCTTTTCGCCTAGCAACCAAGACTGTCTTCTTTGAATCATTGTCAATTACTTTGCATAGTTTTGACTTGATCTTGACAGTGTACCCTTTGTTTACCAATTGACTCATGCTTAGGAGATTATATTTCAATCCCTTTACATGTAGTACTTCAAAGATTGTAAGAGCTCCAAACTTCAGATTGACAAATCCTATGGTTGGATTTTCATCTCCTCCAGCAAACTTAATAATTGGTCCTTTATCGCATTTTCTGTAGTTAATCAAATTTGCTTTGTCTCCTGTCATATGCTTCCCACATCCACTATCAAAATGCCACTTTGGGTTCTTCCTCAGAGTGTTCTGCACAAGACAGGAAACATGAAGTTAGGCTCTCATTCCAATAATGGAACCTTCTGGACTAAAGAATCTCCCTGTAGGAATCCATTTCTGAATGAACTTCCTTGGGATATTTTTTTGTCTTGTTGGAACATAAGGAGGAATTAAATGATTAGTGTCATTATCATTTAAAGCTATTTTCCTTCTTGGTGTGTTCCTTGGTCCTCCTCATGGTGCTTTCAGATACCTGTCAAGTTGCTGAGTCTGCTTTTCAGTAAACTTAGCTTTCCTTGCCAGATTTCTTCTAGCCCTGGCATTCAGAGTGGTCGTAACCTGTTCTTTCTTCCACTTCTGATGATTGCTATGCGCAATCCTGGCTTTCATCCATCGTTCTTGCTCTTGCTCATGAGCGAGTTGTTTCCCGGTGGCTTTATAGCCAATGCCATTTCGAGCACCTGGCGCTGTCTGAGTTCTTTCCTCAGTAGCTTTGCTAGTCTCTGGAACGTCTTTCTTTCCAGAAAACGTGATATTGGAAAATTTTCCTGCTCCTGCAATTTTTCCTTTCAGAGAAACATAGAACTGTGGGTGATTACACTTTTCAGTGTTATGTTTCATTGCAGAAACGTTCCCAACAGTTTTCTTTTGGACTTGTTTTTCCCACAAAGGTTTGGTCGCAACTGCCTTTACTTTGTCAACAACCTTAGCTTTCTGACCAATGCTATATGTTATTTGGGAACCATCTTGATGAGCACTAACAAATGTTATTCTTTCGTCACTCTTATTCAGAGTGGTAGAACTATTTATTTGTGTGTCCAGCCCAAGTCCTCCCTTTTCTGAAGGATCTCTTAAATAAGAGTGTACTTCAGTGTGAGTGTCACAAGCTTTGGCATAGGATTGAAAAGATAGTTCTTTCTTCTTGAGTTCCTCATTTTTCAGAAAGAAGATCTTTATTTTCCGTTTGGAGTATATCCATTGCCTTTCTGTGTAACTTCTCTGTTTTAGATATATGTGCTTTGAGAAATGCATTTTCAGCATCCTTTTTCTCAGATATCTTAAGTAATTGTGAATTTTCCTTCTCAAGAGAATTCTTTTCTTCTTCAAGAATGTCGGCTCTAGCTCGGATCATTTGAAATTCTCTTCTGTAGAGATCAAGTTCTCTTCTGAAATATTCTGAATCTTTGATTTCTTCCTCATCACTCTTGTAAGTTATGAATTGAGAAATGTTGGTTACCTCGTCAGCCATTAGGCAAGGCTCAATGTTGGAGCAATCTGGATAGATCTCCCCAGCAACCCCGCATATTTTCCTTTTCTTTGACCAAAGTCAACTAATTCATGAGTGATGCCACATAATTCTGGAGAAAGTAGTTTGGTATCATCTAAGTCTTCTTCCTCAGATTCTGACACAATATCAAGAGCATCCAGTTGGATTTGAATCTTTTTCCTTTCTTCAGTGAGCATAGCTCTCTGACCTCTCTTGAAGTTTCTTCTATCTTTCTTGTCACCTGTCTTTAGCTTATTGAAAATAGGGCAATCTCTTTTAAAATGACCAGGTTTCTAACAATAGAAACAGATATCGTTTCCGATTTCGCCTCAAGACTAGATGCTTGGCTTTGTTCAAATGAGCTTGATAATGCATATTTTGTCTTGGTGATAGCTTGAGCCTAGATGCTTTTTCAGCTTCTCTTTGGCTTTTCTTCTCTCAATCTCCCGACTGACATATTTTCTCATTTGCTTACAAAGAAGAGCATCTTCCTCAGTCATTTCCTTGGTATCCTTCTTTTCAGAAGTACCTTGTGTTACTAAAGCAACATTGTGAACTTTCTCAGCAATTGTTTGTTCTCTCTGAGTAGTTTCATAGTTGACAATAGCTAAGTGGGAAAAGAGTTCTACTGGAGTGATATTTGGCATTCCTTGGTTGAAATAAAAATACTGAGTGTGTTTCCAGTTTTGATTCAAGCTTCTCACGATAGTCTTAACCTTTTCAGAGTTAGAGTATCTCTCACTTTCACCAAGTGCAGCCATTTCACTCATCAATGTTGTGAACCGGAAATCTAGTTCTTCAAGAGTCTCTGTGGGACCTTGTTTAAAATTTTGGAATTTGAGCTTCAAAACTTCGAACTTATTTTCCTTTGTTTTCTCAGTGCCGGCATAGATTTCCTCAATCAGTTGCCAGGACACTTTCGCCATTTTTGCACCCCACAGTTTACACTGTATGTGCTCTGGAGTGGAACGTATGATGATATTGCGAGCCTGACCATCCAGTCGATTTCTCTTGGCATCTTCCGATGTCCAGAGCTCTCTGGGCTTTGGCTCGTAAACAACTTGACCAGTAGGTCTTCCACTGGTTGAAGCAACTGTTTGTGAGGAACCACCACTTGGTTCTTCATCAGTGGGAACTCTGTCTCTACCATTAGAAACCTCCATGACCTGCTTGAGTTGTTGATTGACTATGGGGCCGTTCTTTATTACTTCAATCATTTCATCACTGATGGCTTCTAGGTGGAGCATCGTGTTGTTCTTCCATTTCTCATAATTCTCTGGCTTGAGAATTGGAGCGTCAGTTAAAGACATCCTGCAGCAAACACACTAAACAGACAAATCAAGTGTAGGTGAAAAGCAGTTAGTGGGCACTTATCTGGGATCTAGGTTCAGTGCAGAAGGCTTGGGAACCTCCTGCTCTGATACCACTTGTTGGTCCAGATAATGACAAAGGGAAAAGACTGGGGGGGGGGGTGAATAGTCTTTTACAACTTTTGTCGATAAAATAATTTCTCAGATATCTGTGTAGATATCTGATACTTAATTTCAGAGAGCGGAAGACTTTTCTGTGATAAGTGCACGTGCTCAGCAAGATATATGTAAAAAAAACTCAGCAAGGTAAATAAAGCAAGTAATAAATTGCAGAAAGTAAATAACACTGATCTTTATAGTGGTATCTGAAGATGGCGTAATCCTTCAACTAATCCACTTCGGCCTTTCTCAAACCTAGAATCCACTAAGACAGATAATTGAGTTCACATTACAAATATCTTCTCTCGATTCCTAAATACACTAGGTTCCCAACCAAGTGTTCCCCCTGAGTTATTCCCTGGCTTTCTCAGCCAAGTACTTCCTATACTCAGAAACCTTTGAGCTATTCCTTAGTTTCCCAAACTAAGGACTTCCTATTCCTTAGTTTCCCAAACTAAGTACTTCCTGTACTCCACGCCGTATAAGGTGTTGGTTAAGGTAGTTTGTCAGGTTTGGTAGATTAATAACTTCTACATTTATGTAATACTACCTTCTTGAACAAGAGTAACTTAACACACTTCGCAATGTGTGGTGATATGTTCTTTACTGACCCAAGTCTATGATAAATGTTCTAGAGAATGAATCTTAGATACTTGATCTTTTAATTCAACTCCTTCACAGATAGCAATGCTTGTTAAGGATCAGGACACTTAGAACTTTCGTGCTACTTGGAATTGAAGAGCTTAGACGCAACTGTAAGCTGAAGAATAAGTAGGTTGAAGACTTGTATGCTTGAGAGAAACATACCACTAGTTGTATTATCAGAGAGGCTTGGTATTTTCAGTGAGTTCAGTGCGTGTCTTTCAAGCATTCTAAGTGATGATATTTATAGTTGAAAATCATGTCGTTTGAATAGTATTCGTTAGGCTTAATGAAATTCAAACTATTGATATCTGAAAATAGTACTGCAGAAGACGTTGTCTCTTTTCTGAGATTTCCTCTTTTGTTCAAATGTCTTTGTCTGCACATTTATTGCATTGTACTATTTTTGTCCTGTAGTGCCAACGGAACTATGCACGCTTTCTGAAGCATTGCATGTCCCTTTCCAGATACCTTCTCATCTCCAGATACCTGTTGAAACATTGTTTCCCAGAAACATAGTTATATCCAAGGTATCTGAGTGTAGATATCTGTGGGCACTTTTCCTCGTTCAGAAACCTTGCGTTCTTAGATATCTTTTGCAAAACTTGTTTATTGAGAAACACTTGTTTATCAAAGATATCTGGACATAGGTATCTGATAACCTTTGTCTTCAACAATCTTGTATAGTTTTCAAAACTTCAAAAAAATGTTCAACTCTCCTGCTGGATGCCTTCTTCTTGGTCTTCTTCAAAGAAATAAAAATTACAGTCAGAGACATAATATCGTATACAAGATTTGCTAGACTATCATATTTAGTGATTTTCCTCTTGTACAGTGTTCAAGTGAACCAAGAGTACTAACCACCTTTCTGAGCTAAGATAAGTCATTAGGTTGCTGATCAAAATCTAAACAGATATTCCTAACAAGACGCCTTAATAGTGTTTAGGAACTCAACGGAGTAAACATCTTCTCTATTTACGATGTCATCTTCATCGGGACAAATGGCATCTGAACTCTTGAACTCTATGGCCTCTACAGGTAAAATCGACATTATATAATCATTGACCTCATGTACTATCTCATTAGTCGGAGCAAGAATAGCTCTTGGAAATACCTCCCAGCACCGACATGGGATAATAAGCTTGGATATGTACTCTTAACGATCGCGTCAATTGGTTCAGTAGTAGAACGGTTCAAAATGTCTTCGGGTATTTCGAATTCTACATCACCATCATTATCACCACCAACTTCACCATCTCAAACTTTCAAAAGCCACTCAGCAAACTCTTTTATTGTCTCATTCTCGGATGGTGAGCTGGCAGACTGATTACAAATAACACTATTACAACATGTTATAATACAAATATATACTAGAATCTTTAAACTGCATTAATTTGAATATACATGATTATTAATATGAAATGTAGAATAATACATGCAGACACATGTTCTTTGTAAGTTTAAGTACACGGCATGAACTCCAAAGCTTTTTAGATGGGCAGAGAGAGGCGTGTATTATATCCTGCCTACTTCCCTTTGGTATAACCGGTAAGATTTGTCTAAAATCTCACCAAATACGACAACCAATCCACCAAATGGCTTGTTCAACTCACTGCCATCAGGACCTCTCATTATGTCATTAAGGCTGCAATCAAGTGCCTCGAAGCAAAACCTATTGATCATGGGAGCTTCATCCCAAATGATCAACTTGGTATTTTTCAACAGTGATGTTAACTCCCTTTCATGTGTAATTCTAATACAGACGGTAGTCTCATCGACTTTCAATGGAATATTGAATCTTGAATGGGTTGTGCAACGACCTGGAAGAAGAAGAAGAAGAAGAAGAAGAAGAAGAAGAAGAAGAAGAAGAAGAAGAAGAAGAAGAAGAAGAAGAAGAAGGAGCAGCTATGCCACTCGATGTAACTGGTAGAACGTCTACCATGTAACCCATAACATAATGCATTCCATAAGACTGTTTTTTCCGTACCACCATAACTGTATAGGAAAACAACTCCACCATTACCAGAATAAATGACATCCATAATAGTATGGTATACAGACATTTGCTCATCAGTGAGACATGGATTTAGACGATTGTGCTGCTCAATCATCTCATCAACATCATATGACATTTCCTCAACAAACAAATTATTCATACCTTTATTAATTACTGCATTGTCTGGCATGGGCATACCTTCAATACCACTCAAGCTAAATCCATTCCTTGCGAGTAAACCTTCTATATCAGCAAGAGCGAAATTCTTCAACTGTTCTTCACTAAGCTCCAGCTCTACATTGAATAAATGAGGAATGATGTTTAAGTACGATGGATGGTAAAAAAATCAATAATATGATAGACATATTAATTTCAATAAATAAATAAATTTCATACCGGGGTTTTTCAGTTTCCTACGCATCATGTACTGGATGTCATCCGATAAATACTCCCATGACCTTTCCCATACATGCAGGGTCCTTGACATACTATTAGACTGAAGAATAATAGAGAACAAAAGTCGAAGGAAATGTCCAGATCCCCAAAAACGGGCTTCCTTTATAGCATAAATGTACTCCTTGTCATCATCGAGCAAACCCAAAGCAAAACATGCATCGCGGTAAGTTGCATGAACAACACCATCAACCGTTCGCAAATCCTCAAAGAAAGTCGCACCCCTAGTATGATTCAACGTTATCCTCATGTAATAAAGAGGACCAGTCTTAATTGGGACGTAGTAAATTCGTCCGACTTTGTTATTGAAATGTTTCCTATCTCTCCAAACCTTCGGTCTAGGATCCCACACGTAATATTTAGGGAACTCAGCATACAGGTACTTACGTGCCTCTGGATGATGTTTGTTGAACTCCATCCACTTTAGAATAATACATGCTTAAATGTACCTATTATCAATAAGCTCCCCATTCTTCCTCAATAGTGGCACCTGTATCACACCTCATCTATACCCGGTAGCCATTGCCATCAAATACGGTACGCTAATTAAATGACTTTGGGAATTTCTTAGAGCATTTCTTCCCATCATGCATGCACGATGAGGTTTGATTCCATCGACCGCACAGACCATGTACTCAGATACGGCCTTGTCCAACTCCGAGTTAAGTTCCTTGTCCGGTATCTCAGCAGATATGAACTCATCTATAGCATCTGCTGACATGTTTTTGTCCCCTCGATCTACCCAGAGAAGAATATGTACATGTGGGAGCCAACGTTTCTGAAACTCAATCGTGTACACAACTACAAAATTCAAAAAATAAAAACAATCAATAATGAATAAAAATTAACTAAATAATAAAATTCTATGAAAACATACATAAAATATTGATATGACAAGTGGTTACCTCCTATTATCTTTCCAAAGACATTTTCTATCTTCAAATTTTTTATGAGCTGATCCAACTTCATCTTGCAACCTTGACTCAATATATAAGGTCCGTCCTCGGGACGCAGACCCTTAGACTCCACAAAATGTGTGATCTCAGGCCATTTCGGATTGCATGTGAAAGTGATGAACAGTTCAGGATAGCCTATACTCTTTCAAATGGCCATTGTGTCTTGGAAATTCTAAACCATATATCTGGGACCTCCAACAAAAGAAGATGGCAACACAAATCGTTTACCAACGTTTCCCACATGATCATTTGGATCTATATCACTAGTTCTTATGGCATCATCAAGGGACTTATAGTTATCGAATCTCAATAATGGTTGGTTCCTCATGACTTATGAAAGCCTCTGAGATTCCATCATCATGTAACCATCTACTATGAACTGCTAGAACAATTTCCTACTGAGTAGTATGGTATGTGCTTCAGTGGCACGATAAAAAATCCTAAAAGACAAAAACTCCTTTGTGCCTAACACCTTTTGAATTATCAGCCTGCATATCTCCGTATGATATACATCTTCACCGTATGGAAAAAGTGGGGGATATTGCATTGGAAGGTAGCTCGGATGCAATTCATAAATTCTTTTAAAATCACCGTGTTTAGGCTCCTGAATAATATCACAGGGATCCATGTCATATGCATCGTTACCTTCATAGGTAAATTTATAAAGTTAATTAATAATATAGAAATAGCACAAATATGTTTATATAACGATCTTATCTAACTAAGGCTGTCATTAGAGCAACATACCAACAATTAATGTAACTACTTCAGAACATGTTGGTAGATTATACATCCATCACGTGATCTTTTTCCCAAAAGACATAGTTTCACATTCATGTCAGCACTCTCCTTTAAACGATCATCAGCCATACGAAAAATTTTTGCAATTGGATATTCCGCATCTATCATATCCTTTAGATCACCGCAATGGTACTTTTCGGTCTACAAATAAGATTTTATTCTCAACATGAGCTATCAACTTATATGTAAATTGTAATCATAATGTATATATAAAATTAACTAAATCCAATAACATTTCATGAAGTACAGATATCATATCGAACATCGTCAATTCTATCTTTAGTTTCATCCTCTCCGCAGCACATATAAAGCTGTGAGAATTTAGGAGGCGCCTTCATCTGGCAACAAACTCCCATGTTTCTGATAGTTATTTCCACCAAGCCTATATGTATAAGGACCACCTCCATTGTTGACTGAATTGTCTTGTATACCACCCATAGAAGTAAATGCATACATCAGTTGAGCTCGTATGTTCTCGACAAAATTTCTACTCTTAATATGCCTATTTTGCAAAAGGTCGCTTGGGAGACGCGGAGGTTGCTTGAGAGTATGTAATTGTATTTTACCAAGGCTACAACACAAACCGAATTCTGAATTAATGGAGTATGTTTTATCCTCTCGTCGAACCACATAAGTGCACCACAAAATTTACAGGCATATGTAGGATCACCCATGTCTTGATAATCTACATGATGATAATTATAATTATTAATACAAATAACCATGGTAATAGATGATTACCTACTACTGAGATGCCAATATTCCGCTGTTAGGAATATCTGTTAGTATTTTAATCATTCATCACATGTTCTTATCTTAACCAGAAAGGTGATTAAAGTACTCTTGGTTCACTTGAACATTGTAAAAGAGGAAATCACTGAGTATGATTAGTCTAGTAAATCTTGTATTAGGATTATAGGTCTCTGAGTGTAATTTTTATTTCCAAGAAGACCATGAAGATCAATCCTAGCAATGGAGCTTTTCTGAAGATTACAAGACCGGAGATTGCACAAGATTTATGAAGACACCAAGGTTTAGTCTCACTCGGAAAGACTATGTCCTTAATCCTTTCTTAAGTTCATTTAGTTACTTTTGAAACATGATTCTGGAACATATGACATCATGAGTATGGAGCATGCAAGCCATCAGAAAGGCTAATGTATCCGTTGAAGACTACAGGACAAGAAATAGTACATGTGCATTAATTGCATCGGCAGAAAAGCCGCTAAAGCACAGTCCTCTCTGAGATATGAGACAAGGACTTCTGAGTACTCATTTCAAGATAAGTATAGACTGAATTTGAATTGTGTCTAACGGATAACATCCCAACGACTCTCTAATTCATCTATAAATATCACACACTTAGATGCTGAGAAATACGACCGAAGAACGATCTAACTTGCAAACTTACAATCTAGCAAAGTATTCTCTCAAGCACTCTACTACCCTTTTCTGAAAGCTTTCTGTTGCTTGAAGAATCACTAGTAGTTCTAAGTTGTCCTGAACCTTAACAAGAGATTGTTATTCGTGAAAGAGTTGAACTATCAGATAACCTTTCTGAAGCTCATTCTCCAGAACGGACATCAATTACTTGGGTCAGTAAAGAGCAGATTGCCATACACTGAACAAGTGTATTAAGTAGTCTTGTTCTATTAGGCTCTCTGAAAACATAACTGAAAAGTTATACGAGAAGCCTCTCTGAAAAACCTTATAACCAACACCATCAAGGCGTGGAGTAGAGGAAGATCAGGGAATAACTCCAAGGTTATCTGAGTAGAGGAAGTACTTAGCTCAAGGAGCTGGGAAATAACTCAGGGGGAACATTTGGTTGGGAACCAATTGTTTAAGAATCTTAGAATAGGATTTTTGTAAGGTGAACTCAATTATCTGTTCTAGTGAATTCTAGGTCTCAGAAAGACCGAAGTGGATTAGTTGGAGGATTACGCCACCTCCAGATACCACTATACTTGCTGTGTTATTTACCTTCTCAGATTTATCTTTCAAAGAAAGCACACACATACTTATTGTTTCTGCACTTACCTATCTTAAAGTCTTCCGCGCTCTGAATCTAAGTATCAGAAACCCCCCAGGTTTCTGAGAAACTGTGTTTATCGAAAAAAAATTTAAAAGACTATTCATCCCCCCCCCCCTCTAGTCTTTTACTTTGCCGTTATCTGGACCAACAAGTGGTATCAAAGCAGGAGGTTCCCAAGCCTTCTGCACTAAACCTAGATTCCCAGATAGGTGAAGAAATTTTGTCCCTTTCTGAGGACTATATAATTTTTGTGTTAAGTGTGCAGGTATGTCTCTGAGCGATGCACCCGTTCTAAAGCCAGAAAACTACGAGAAATGGAAAAACAACATGATGCTCCATCTGGAGGCCATTAGTGATGAAATGATCTATGTCATCAATGAAGGACCTATCAAAATCAGACAACTCAAACAAGTTACTAAGGTGTCTGATGGAAGAAAAGCCTCAGACAAGGAAGATGGAAGCGAGGACATGGCTGCTAGTGATAGTGGTCATGTTGCTCGTGGAAGCATTATATATGAAGACAAGCCAAGAGAGCTCTGGACATCTAAAGATGCCAAGAGACACAGATTGGATGGTCAAGCTCGTAATATCATCATCAGATCGACACCTGAGCACATACAGTGTAAACTGTGGGGTGCTAAAACGGCGAAAGTTGCCTGGCAATTGATTGAAGAAATCATGCGAACCGAGAAACCAAAGAAAACAAGTTCAAGTTCTTAAATTAAAGTTCCAAAACTTCAAGCAAGGTCCCACGAAACTCGAAGAACTTGATTTCAGGTTTACTACTCTTATGAGTGATATGGCTGCACTTGGTGAAAGCAATGATACTCCCAAATGAAAAGATTAAGACTATTGTCAGAAGTCTCAATCACAACTGGGAGCACACTAAATTCTTTTATTTTAACCAAGGAATGCCAAATATTACTCCAGTAGAGCTCTTCTCTCATCTTGCTACTGTAGATTATGAGACAACTCAGAGAGAACAAACAGCTGAGAAGTTGCAAAGTGTTGCTCTAATCTCTCAAGGTACTTCCGAAAGAAAGATACCAAAGACGATCTCAAGAAAATGCTCTTGCAAGAAGACACATGAATAAATTTGTGAGTCAAGAGATTGAGAGAAGAAAAGCTAAAGAAAATCAAAAAGCATCTGCCCAAACTATCATCAAGATAAGAACATTCAATTAAACAACTCTCAAGACCCCCATTCGGAAAGGTGTTAGTCTTGAATCACAGAGATAGGAAATGATATCCGCTTCTATTGTCAAAAGCCCGGTCACTTCAAAGAGATTGCCCCGCTTAAACAAGCTCAAGACAGTGACAAGAAGGACGGAAGAAATTACAAAAGAAATCAAAGGGCCTTACCGATCAAGAAAGGAAGAAGATTCAAATCCAACTTGATGCTCTAGATATTGAGATGATTCAAGATGGAGATTCAGATAACTCAAACCTACCATCACCGAATTGTGTGGAATCACCACGACGTAATCGACTTGACCTTCGGAAGAATGAAATGTGTGGAGTTCTTTGAGATTGGTCCGCACATCTCCAACATTGAAATGTGTCTTATGGCTGATGAGGTAACTAACATTTCACGCTTCGTACTATGAGAGTGATGATGGAATTGAGGATCCGGAGTTAATCAGAGTGAATTGGATCGTTATGAGAAAGAATTTCGGAAGCACAATCCAAAACCGAATTCTAGAGGAAAGCAAAGAAACTCTTGAAAAGAGGTTTCGAGCTAACGTGGTATCTCGAGAACAAGAGCTGAAATAGCCCTTTCCGAAAAGTCGATATCCGAAAATGAAAATTTTCACAAACTAGCCTTGGATGAACTTAATAAGAAAATGATGAAGTCGCTCGAGAATGAGGAACTCCGAAGAAAGATCTATCCTTCCAATCTTATGCAAAGGCTAGTGACACTCTCACCGAGGTTCAATCATATCCGAGAGATCCCTCCGAGAAAGGTGGACTTGGACTTGATGAAAATCAAGTAATTCATCTCCTCCAAGAAGAGTGATGAAAGGTTGACCTTTGTAAAAGACAAGAATGGTTCTTCAACCACCTATAGCATTGGTCAGAAAGCTAGGGTAGTTGACAAAGGAAAAGGTGTAGCAACCCAACCTTTGAAAGAACAACAAGTTCACAAGAAACTTGTGGATGAGGTTTCTGAAAAGAAATACAACCCTCAGACATGTAACCATCCACATTGCTATATTACTAGGAAAGGAAGAATTGGAATAGGCAAATTCTCATCGTACCATTTTATGAAAATAAAGACGGTGCAGAAACTAGCAAGGCTTCAAGACCGCATTCAGAAGCCAAAGGTGTTCAAATGGCATTGGCTATCGTATATTGGAAAAGTCCTTTACAACAATATAAGGAAGGACAAGAACAATGGCGCAAGGTCGATATTGCACGTAGCAATAAATGTATGGAAGAAATCTCAAACCACGAAAAATTGAATGCCAAAGCTAGAAGGAACCTGGCCAGAAAGGTAAGTTTGCTGAAAAGCAACCCCAGAAACCCAGGGTCCATAAAGCACCAAAGGGAACACCTAGAAACACCCCAAGAAGGAAGATCGAGATCAAAATTACTGATTCTATTGCTTCCTTCGATAAAGTTAGACAAAACAAACTCCCAAGAAATTCACTAAAATGTGGATTCCTACCGAAGAATGTTTAGTCTAAGTGGTTCTATCTCCGAGGCAAGAACCTAACTCCTGCTTCTGTTTGCGTAACGCCTCTTGGACTAAGGCTCAATGGCTATTTGATAGTGGATGCGAAAGCACATGACAGAGACAAAGCAAATCTGTCAACTACAAAGCTTGCAACACCGGACCGGACATCGACGGTTGAGGAGAATTAAATCCTCTCTGGGATTTGCAACGCTAAATTGGGTTCTTTAACAATTCTTGACGTACATATGTTAAGGGTTTGAAATACAATCTATTTAGCATGAGCCGGTTTGCATAAGGGATTTATCAGAAATTCAAAGCAAAGTTTTGCAAACTTATTGACAATGAGTCAAAGCATACGTCTTGGTTGCTCAAATGAAAGGTAGTCTTTAATTTGCCGATTGGGCATCTCGCCACAATCAAGAATGTCTCATGGTGAGTCAATCTGGTCACGTAAGAGCACTGGTTATGGCACAAAAGAATGAGTCACTTGAACTTCAAAACTCTGAACAAACTTGCCAAGAAAGAGTTAGTGGTTGGCCTTCCCAAAACATCTTTCAGAAAGGATGGTATCTGTTCTGCCTGTCAGATGGGGAAACAATCTAAGATCTCTTTCAAGTCCAAAATCAGACACTCTAGTGTTAGACCACTGCAACTATTACACATGGATCTTTTTGAATCATCTATAACTAGTTATGCAGGAAAGAAGTATGGTCTGGTTGTTGTAGATGACTTCTCAAGATTCACTTGGGTTGTCTTTCTAAAGCACAAATCTGATGCTAGGGTGGAGATACCAAACTTGCTGAATAAGCTTGAAGTTATGAAAAATGACAAAGTATCTGCAATCGTATCGCACCATGGTATCGAGTTTGTCAACCAAAGACATAAAGGAGTTTTGTACAAAGAAAGGTATACAACACCAACTTTCCTCTCAGAAGAACACCACAACAAAATGGTGTGCAAATGAAAAAAAACCCTTAAAGAAGCAAAGAAGGACAATCTTGGTGACAATCAAATAAGTGAAGTTTATTGGGTTGAAGTCGTAAACACAAAGATGCTACACTCGTAATGTATGTTTGATAAACAAACACCAAGACAAGACCCCTTATGAGCTCTTGGTTGGTAGACCCCCTAATATTAAACATCTGAAAGTGTTTGGTTGTAGATGTTTTGTCCTTAACAATGGAAAAGAGTATCTAAGAACATTTCAACCAAAGGCAGATGAAGGTGTGTTTCTTGGTTATTCTATGAATAGCAAAGCTTACAGAGTTTACAACAAAAGAACAAAGAAGATTGAAGAATCAGTTCATGTTGTATTCTATGAAGAAAGCAAGAAATCACCCCTTGATGATGAACTCTCAGAAAGGTTCAAGGAACTAATGATAAAGGATTCTGAAGAAGAACCCTCAGAAAGGAAAAACATCATTGTGGAAAGAAACGATGACTCTGACGAAGAAAAGCATGAAATGCCTAGTAACAACCAGATGATTTTCAGACATGATGAAGAATTTCCTATGAGAATTCCAGAAATGGAAACTGAAGATGTTCATCAGAGAGCTAACTCTGGAAATGACCTCTCTGACAGGCATGTCCCAGAAAGCTCTCACACTGAGCAAGTGTCAGACATTCACCGCCCTTCTGAGGTGCAAAATGTCACAGATACTGAAGAAGTATCAAGTCATAATCATAGTGATTCACATTCAGATCACATAGATGTTGACCCTACTAGCCCTAAACCCATGATGAGATGGATCAAGGATCATCCTGCAAAAGACGTGATTGGACCAATCAATCAAGGTGTTAGGACTAGGAGAGAAATAGCTGAAAATGCTAATTCTCTCTTTGGATGTTTTATCTCAAACATTGAACCAAAAACTATAGAAGAAGCATTAAGAGACCAAGACTGGATCTCAGCAATGCAAGAAGAGTTGGATCAGTTTGAAAGAAACAAAGTCTGGAAACTAGTTCCATTTGTAAATGGAATATCTGTGATTGGAACTAAGTGGGTTTTTAGAAACAAGATGAATGAATTTGGTGAAATAACCAGAAACAAAGCAAGGTTGGTTGCCAAGGGATTCACCCAGACTGAAGGTTTAGATTTTGATGAGTCATATGCACCGGTTGCCAGATTGGATGCAATAAGACTCTTTCTGGCCTTTGCAGCTCATAAAGACTTTAAAGTTTATCAGATGGATGTCAAAAGTGCATTCTTGAATGGTGAACTTGCTGAGGAAGTCTATGTTGAACAACCACCTGGTTTTGAAGTTTCCTCAGAAAGTAGAATGGTCTACAAGCTATAGAAAGCTCTTTATGGACTGAAACAGGCTCCAAGAGCATGGTATGACACTTTGGCCAAATACCTTCTGGAAAGTGGTTTCAAGAAAGGTGAAGTTGATAAAACTTTATTTACCTTAAATCATGATGGGAAACTGCTCTTAGTTCAAGTATATGTTGATGACATCATATTTGGATCTAAGGACAAGCAACTTTGTGATGACTTTGCAAATCTCATGAAAAGTAAGTTCGAGATGAGCATGAGGGGAGAATTGAACTATTTCCTAGGATTGCAAGTCAAGCAACTCAATGACGGAATATTCATTAGTCAGACAAAGTATGCAAGAGACATGCTCACAAAGTTCAATCTTAAGCCTTCTGAAAAGAATGCTAAGATACCTATGAGCATAGGAACCAAGATGACCTATACTGAATCAGATAAAGTGTTGATGAACACAAGTATAGGAAATTGATAGGTTCACTACTCTACCATCGCAAGGCACTGATATTCAATATGCAGTTGGAGTGTGTGCTAGATTTCAAACAAATCCAATGCAATCACACTACAACATTGCTATGAAAATATTAAGGTATGTGAAAGGTACAGTAGATGTAGGTTTGTGGTATCCTAAAGAAAGTGGATTGAGTTTGGCTGGTTACTCAGATGCTGATTATGCTGGATCAATGCTTGATAGGAAAAGTACCTCAGGAACTTGTCAGTTTCTGGGAGCTAGACTTACCTCATGGTTTAGCAAGAAACAAAACTCAATTGAAACTTCTACCACAGAGGCTGAATATATTGCTGCTGGTTGTTGTGCAACACAAATTCTGTGGATTCAACAACAACTCAGAGATTATGGACTCAATGAAGAGAAAACTCCCATTTTCTGTGATAACACAGGTGCTATTGCAATCACACAGAACCCCAAGTTCCATGCCAGAACAAATCACATTGATGTTAGACACCACTTCATCAGAGACCATGTTGAAAAAGGCAATATAGAGATACTCAAGATTGGCACAGAAGACCAACTTGCAGATATCTTCACCAAGCCCCTACAAGAAAGCCGGTTCTTGACCTTAAGACATAATCTTGGGTTGATGGAGTTTCCTAAGGACTGAAAAATGTCCTGAATCTCTAAAGTCTGAGTAAGCAAGGTAGAAAAGAAGTAGGCCTCTGAGATCATGCTCTCAGAAAGCCAAGTTGTTAAGAAGTGATGCAAAGGTTTCTGAGTAGCAACACTCAGAAAGGCAAAATATTTCTGGAACGGGTATCCAGAAAGGCAAAGGTTGGTACACACTCAATGAGTAAATAAGACTACAACTTACTTACTAAGAGTGGGTCAAATACATTCAAACAACTGAAGTTTCTGATTCTTGAATTCAGGAAACTATTTAGTCATAAAGAGAAATGGACATACAAAGCCCAAAAAGTATAAGTTCTGAAAGTCAAACATGTGCAATGTCTTGTATTTTTACCATTTTCGTGATAAACAATATATAGATAAGGACTTGACACTCAGAATGATAAGCTCAAACGATTAAGTGTTCCTACTCTTTACTAAGTGACACAATGAATGTAGCATATTAAAAATCCATCAAGTCGGCACATTACCATTTGTTGATTGATATCATTACAAGATATTCAATATAAGCCCTTGATGTATAAACGTTTGATCTCAACAGCTGAGATTAAAACAAAGCAAGTATTGTCTGTTTAGAAATTCAGACGTGGCCCACTAAGCATTTAATGAGAAACGTGTGTGATACCACGCCTATGAAGATACAAAGACACACATTCATACTCAGTTATATGTATGTTGTATCTATGTACGTTTTGTCTGCTATATATATAGGAATTGGGCAAAAGACAAACACTTTTACCAAATCCGAAATTTCATACTTGCATCAAAATAGCAAAACCTTTCAAGTTTTCTGCAAAACTTCTTCTGCAACTCAACTTCTTGTGCTTAGTCTTCTGAAAAGATAGACTAATCTCGATTATTCTTGCAAAACCCATCTGTAAACACTCACTCAAAGACTCTATATAAGAGATGGAACCAAAGAAGATGACCACCAAGAACCCTACGGCCGCATCATCTGCTCCTACTGAAAAGCAAGGAGGAAAAGAACTCAAGGTGTTGAATAAACGCCTTCTAGGAGAGTTTACCCCTTCTGACTGGAATCCAAGTCACAAGATGAATTGGGGAGCTTCTCTTGTGAAGAAATATGTTTCTGCAGTCATTTCTTCAAAAGCAGATAGAAAACTGATATTGGGAATGTTGAAAAGTTCCCATATCTACAGTTTTTGTGTGTTGTACCCAGTGGACTTTCCACACTGGATGTGTTGGAGTTCTACAACAACTCCAAAATCTTCACAAAAGTTGTGAATGATGTAGAAGAGAAGTACATGCAAACTGAAGTTCAAGGACAAGAAATTGTCCTAGACTGCAAGACTTTCTGCAACTTATTTCGATTGAAAAATCGAGGAACAATCGACGACATCAACATCAGGGATGCCTCCATGATTCAAAGTGTTAAGGAGCTATTTGAGGCAATCCAGATTGAAAATGCAAAGGGTTGCCCAACAAACTTTGTTCTGAAAGCCATCAGAACCAGTCATCTCCAGAAACACTGGAGTACTTTGGCTCTTATTCTGGTCCGTTGCTTTGATGGCAACAAAGGTGGAGTAGACCAGATAAGCATGGAGAGATGGATGATGATGCATCTTCTGAATAAGAAGCATGAAGGGCAGGAAATCCACTTTAATTGGGGGAAGTACGCCTTCAACAAATTTCTTGGGCACAATGAGGAATTTGAGCCTAAAATCATCAATGGCCTTGCTGAGACAAAGGCCAATATGCATTTTGGTCTCAGAATCTGCTACATTTTGGAAACAATGGGAATAACTCTCAGAAAGAGACGAGAAATCCCAGTCACCAACTCCCTTTTCAGACATGCCTTTGAAGAAAAGGAGAAAATTGCTGCTGAGAAAGCTCAGAAAGAGGCAGAAGAGCTTGAAGTTGCCCAGCAAGGTGAAGAGGTCTCTGAGCAAGCTCCTTCTCAACCTCCAGTTTCCAAGAGAAAGAGGACTCAAAGCAAGAGAGCCTCTAAGTCCCAAAGTGTACAAAAAGCACAACCTTCTGGAGACAAGATCTCAGAAGATGTTGTTCGGCCAGAAAGGCAACACCAGAAAGCCCCAAGAATTCTGGACAGGCTGCTCCAGAAATCTCCAGAGATGATAGAAATATCATAGATGGGTCAGCTCCCAATCTGGACAGTGACTCTGATGATGATGTAGTACTTACAAAAGTATTCAAAAAGTCCAGGATTGAGACCCATGGAGGAGCATCAAGCTCAGCCCCTCAGAAAGAAAGGAGCCCCTCTGTCCACCAGGAAGAAGAAGGCCTGGATGAGGAAGATAGAGTGATGGAAGATGTTGACATTGCTTCCACATTCACAATGCCAGCACTTAATGTGGCTGAAGAAAACCCTGTTCTTGAACAGGTTCCTCAACCTTCTGAGAGAGCTCAACTCTCAGAAAGAGATCAAACTGAGATGGAAACTCAGAATGATACTGCAGAGGAGATCAATAATGAGCACAGAGAGGCTGTGGAAACTCCACTAGTCCAAGAGACCCAAACTCAGCCTGACTCTATTCAGGTAACAAAGATAGTTTGTATCTAACATGTCAACATAATTGTATGTTAACTTGTTACTCATAAGCTGTATTTGTTACAGGCCAACTTGGAGACACAATTTCAGGGGGAAGAAAACTTGTCCACTCCCTTGAATCAAGAAGAGGTTACTCAAGAAGAGCCTGTTCCACAGGTAGTAAAGTTATCTCTGAACAAGAAATAACTAACTTAAAATTGCTCTAATCTTATGTTCTAATATTCTTAAATGTCTCTTATTAGGCTACAACTGAGAAAGTAGTGGAGGTGGAACCAACACCCCAACACCAAGAGTTTCCAGAGGCTGAAAAGCACTATGAGGAAGTAATTACTGAGCCTTCTGTTGAGAAGGTAAGTATCAGTAAACTTTCCTTAAGAAAATTTTGGTAAAATTCACTACTTAATAAATATGTTTGTTCTATCTTACAGGCTCAATCAGAAGAACACTTGGACGGAGAGAATGTGATCTTATCTCCTCCAAGAGAAACTAAAACTGCTGAACAAACAGTATCTGCAGAAAAGGTGCCAGAAACCCCCAAGGTTCCTGAGGAACTTGCTACTGAGCTTCCTCACTTGGAAGTAATTGAAGTCTCAGAAAGCACTTTTCCATCTATCTTTTCTGTTAACAGTTTCTAAACATATTTGATTGTAATTCTCAGGTTCAATCAGAAAGAAAGGATGTTGAGGATCAGACTTCTCCTCACATCAAGGTATCTGAGGCCTCTGTGCCCAAACAAGCAGAAGTCCAAGCAAATGAGCCTAGTGTTTCTACACAGGTATGCTCAGAAAGCTTACTTTTGCACACAGATACTAACACAAGTAGTTTGAACAAAACTAACTTGATCCCTTTCTTTCAGGCTCAAAGTCTAGTGCCACTCAACTTACTCCAAGCCTTTAAGAATCACACTCTCAAGAAACATCTAAAGTGCTTCAGACAATGGCAGAAACTTAGAAAGGCCGATCTTTCTGAAATTGCAAGAGTAATTGACATCCCAGAGAAAAGGGCCATAGAAATCATTCTGGAAGACCTTATCCATGCTATGTTTCCCACAGAATCATATTCTTTTGCCATTCTGATGGATGATAACTTCTTAAATGAAGTAGCACAAAGACTCCTAGCAAACTTTCAAGCTGCTGATGCTCAAACCCAAGAGCAGATGGTGACCCATCCCGCTGCCCAAAGAAGCTCACAACCTACCCTTCTGAGCAAGAAGAAGTAAATGGGAGGATGATCACCCTTCCTAATGTGATCAACCTGGTTTCTGAAGATGAGGAGGAAACTGATGAGAATGACTACCAAGAACCTCTTTCTGAGCATCCAAGTCAAGAAGACAAGAAAAAGGATGATGATAATGATGATCCCCAACCTGGAAACGGCGGGATTCAGAAAGTTAGCAAAGGAAGTGCAGAAAAGGCTACTCCTTACAATACTCCGAAAGCCCCATCATCATCACCACCAAAGTCTCATCAAAATACCCAACAAGCTGAACAAGACACAATCGAAGAAATCACAGCCACTGAGTTCAGGATTGAACAACTCAGATTTAAGTTGGAAGAGGAGAAGAGAATCAACTTAGAGTGTCAAGCTCTTATTGAAGAAAAGGAAGCCAAACTTGAAAAGCTCAGAGAAGCTAATGCTAAGGAACTGGCACTCCTAGATGAGCAAAGGTTGTTGAAAAATTCCATCGTTGTCACTGCTGCTGAGATAGATGCCATGGATGACAATGATGGTGAAGAGCATTACGCTAAGGCTGCATCAGAAAGACCTTCTACTTATTAGAAGGCCAGCATACTCAAAGGCAAACAAAAGATTGCCACTCTGCAAACAATCCAAGAAAAGGATTATGAGAGTGATGCTGAAATAAACCCAAACTTGATCTCCCAAGCAGAAGATGAGAGGCCAATCACTAAGGAAAAGCTAGCCCTTCTGGCTCCTCAAATTTTCTCTGCTCCAGGTGCTTCAAGAAGTGATGGGCACAGGTCAAGAACAAATTTTCTTCTTGAACTAAGAGATGACTTGTTGCTCAAGACAACCAAGTCCTACAAATCCCCAGAAGAGATGAAAGATTTGGCTGCTGCATTGCTAAATAGAGCAACCAGCATAGCTCTCTCTCAGAAAGACTTAGCTCTGATCAGGGAAGAAGACTGCAACAATGCCAATCAAGCACTAGCAGATGCTACTTATGCTACTAAACAAGCTGAGGCTATTCTAAGGCCTCTTGAAGAGCTCAACAGAAAAGAGCAAGTGTTGGTTAGGCAAAACAAGGACATGAAAGAAGAAATCCAAGAATTAGTCAGGGTGCATAACAACCTCCAGAAGAACTTTGAATCACTCTCTGAAGCTTATGCTATCATGAGTCACTATTCATGACTAAGGGGAAGGAGATGCCTCGAAAAGGCAGGTAGAAAAAGAAAACAATCAAATCTCCCTCCTCAAGTCAACTAGTCATTAAGGACACCACCGAGACACCTATTGAAGAAGTTGTTCCAGATCAACAAGCCAGAAAGCTGAGAAGTATGGTCACTAGGGGTACCAAGTCCCTTAGGATCTCAGATGGAACAACCAGAAAGCTTCTGAAGAAGAAAATCAAGAAGAAGGTGAGGTAAGAGGTCAAGAGAGTTGCAAGCCTCACAACTGGAACATCAATGATGATGATGAGGATGAATCTGATACTGATGAACATCCACTTCACAAAAGAAGAAGGCAAGCAAGCCCCTTACAACCTCCTCTGGCAGCAACGCCATTAGCAGCCAGAACCCCTTCTGGAAATACCAAGTCAATTCAAGGGACTTCCACCAGCATAGCCCCAATGCAGGAAGAAAGAGTCACAGGATCTCCTGACAGAAGGCCACCTAACAGAAAGGCTAGAAGGGATATTCAGTTTGGCAGAGCAAACAAAGAAACTCATCAAGAAAAGCCAACTGATGCCCACATTGAGTATGTGAAGACCAGTAATGAAGAGTCTTCATATAGGTGCATTTTGAACAAGAAAGGGTATTGGATTCTAGAACTGCAACATCTACTTGTCAATGATAAGTTTCCAACTCCCATCTTCAACCAGATCCTAAAATGGAGTGAATGCAAGCCAAATTTGCTAAAACATGAGCACCTTCATGCCTGGCTAAACTTTGAGGTTGAAAAGAGAAATGATGCCAGAAAGATGGACCTTTCTTTTCCTTGTCCTTACCCCAAGCCAGAAGATGTGCACAAGACAAGAAAACTGGATGGTAGCTACAGCAAGCAGAACAAGCTAGGTGTTCATCCTTATGAGTCATTCTACATGACAAAGGATGAATATCTGGATGATATTCACTATCTGGAAGAAATATACAAGTATTTCAACCTATCTAAGCTACAAGTAGACCATGCCTGGGTCTGGGGAAAATACTACCGGGTCAAACACTTTCTGAAGAAAAACTACAATCTTGGCAAGATTTACCATGAAATTTGTATCTTATCCAGAAAGACAGAACTTTCTGTCAGAAGGATACTTTATGACTATGTCCAAGAATGCAGAAAAGTGGATGATTATGTCAACTGATCCAGAAAGGGTGCTGAAGAACTTGAGGTTTCTGAACCTAAGTTATTTTTGAAGACTTGAAGACTAGTATCTTAGAATGTTTACTTGGAGCTTGGACTCTCCTGTTGTTCTAATTTACTTAGTTTGTTTTATTACTTTTTGTAATCTTGCTGATTGTTTCTGAAATTCTCTATTTGTAAAAGTTGCATCTCATTCTGTAATCTGTACCTATCTGAAGATCATACTCTCAGATAGATTTTAATAGATGACAACTTATCAGCAAAGATCACTTCTTGTGATTTGGTTGATGTTTACTTTCTGCACTTAATTCAACTAAAATTGAATATCATTTGAAATGATTAAGTGGTGGATTGTTTTCTCTTCCAGGATTACAACTTTGTAATAGGACTTTGAAAGATAGTCATGGATGACTGATCAAAAAGGAGGAAATTTGTTAGGAATATCTGTTAGTATTTTGATCATTCATCACATGTTCTTATCTTAGCCAGAAAGGTGATTAAAGTACTCTTGGTTCACTTGAACATTGTAAAAGAGGAAATCACTGAGTATGATTAGTCTAGTAAATCTTGTATTAGGATTAAAGGTCTCTGAGTGTAATTTTTATTTCCAAGAAGACCATGAAGATCAATCCTAGCAATGGAGCTTTTCTGAAGATTACAAGACCAGAGATTGCACAAGATTTATGAAGACACCAAGGTTTAGTCTCACTCGGAAAGACTATGTCCTTAATCCTTTCTTAAGTTCATTTAGTTACTTTTGAAACATGATTCTGGAACATATAACATCATGAGTATGGAGCATGGAAGCCATCAGAAAGGCTAATGTATCCGTTGAAGACTACAGGACAAGAAATAGTACATGTGCATTAATTGCATCGGCAGAAAAGCCGCTAAAGCACAGTCCTCTCTGAGATATGCGACAAGGACTTATGCGTACTCATTTCAAGATAAGTATAGACTGAATTTGAATTGTGTCTAACGGATAACATCCCAATGACTCTCTAATTCATCTATAAATATCACACACTTAGATGCTGAGAAATACGACCGAAGAACGATCTAACTTGCAAACTTACAATCTAGCAAAGTATTCTCTCAAGCACTCTACTACCCTTTCTGAAAGCTTTCTGTTGCTTGAAGAATCACTAGTAGTTCTAAGTTGTCCTGAACCTTAACAAGAGATTGTTAT
This sequence comes from Plantago major, assembly GCA_026545765.1. Taxonomy (NCBI): domain Eukaryota; kingdom Viridiplantae; phylum Streptophyta; class Magnoliopsida; order Lamiales; family Plantaginaceae; genus Plantago; species Plantago major. Next base: position 67,035,554 of record CM048844.1, on the reverse strand, counting down.
TCGTGAAAGAGTTGAACTATCAGATAACCTTTCTGAAGCTCATTCTCCAGAACGGACATCAATTACTTGGGTCAGTAAAGAGCAGATTGCCATACACTGAACAAGTGTATTAAGTAGTCTTGTTCTATTAGGCTCTCTGAAAACATAACTGAAAAGTTATACGACAAGCCTCTCTGACAAACCTTATAACCAAAACCATCAAGGCGTGGAGTAGAGGAAGTACTTGATTTGGGAAATCAGGGAATAACTCCAAGGTTATCTGAGTAGAGGAAGTACTTAGCTCTAGGAGCTGGGGAATAACTCAGGGGGAACATTTGGTTGGGAACCAATTGTTTAAGAATCTTAGAATAGGATTTTTGTAAGGTGAACTCAATTATCTGTTCTAGTGAATTCTAGGTCTCAGAAAGACCGAAGTGGATTAGTTGGAGGATTACGCCACCTCCAGATACCACTATACTTGCTGTGTTATTTACCTTTCTGTATTTATCTTTCAGCAAAGCACACACATACTTATTATTTCTGCACTTACCTATCTTAAAGTCTTCCGCGCTCTGAATCTAAGTATCAGAAACCCCCCAGGTTTCTGAGAAACTGTGTTTATCGACAAAAGTTTTAAAAGACTATTCACCCCCCCCCCCCCTCTCTAGTCTTTTACTTCGCCGTTATCTGGACCAACATCCGCGAGCAATCATATCATGCTTGTCTTGTCTTGCTTTCAAGGCTCTCTTTCGTGAATTCTTATTTTTCTCAGCAGTTGAGGGCTCTTCAGGAATATCCCTTTGCAATTTAGGGTATATTTATCGAGCAGCTGTGCTATATGATCATCCGCAAGTGGTATTGATTTTTCAACATTTAGAGGCACCAGAATTTCTGAATCATAAAAATGCGCTTGTTAGGTATATTTGCATACCCTTCTAGATATAATTTACAAAATATATAGATGTCATCACTTGATCAAAAAAAAATCAAAATCGATAAACTTACTATATCCTCTAGAATCTACATGAAACATGAAATAATCAAACGGATTTGACTTGAAATTCTATCTCATTGTTAGAGTAAATCTCCGATTTATATATATATATATATATATATATATATATATATATATATATATATATATATATATATATATATACTTATAACATATTAACTTACTTGATGACCGCTTCAAATCGGGCGTGGAAATATCCATGGAAATTTACTTTGCAACTTGATGCATAACATCTTGAACAATAGTTAGTTGCTTCCGAGTTTAACAGATGTAGAGCTCTCAGGAACGTCATTGATAACTCCAGGAGTGATGAAACGGTGTCCATGTACTATAATGATATTTATAGAATCAAAGATACTAAAACTATTCAACAATATTATACCAAAACTGAAAAGCAATAAAAAATTATACCATCTGTAACACAACCAAATGGAATGCTTCCTTGGTCGTAGCTGTTGCATATCGGTACTGTAGATTTAGATAAACCAACATTTGGTGTAGTTAAAACTAAGTTTGACGACGTGTTGATATATGTACTGGTTTGGTCTGATTTCGATACTGATACAAATAATATCGTTAAAAGAGCTTCTATATATGCATAAATTCACACAAAATGTATAAAATGATATAAAATTAACAATTACCAGTGGTGATACGATAGTACGGCGGCCCTGGGATATTGGCATATTATTTTGATCTGGTAGTCGAGGTTGTAAAGTTTGATACGATCAATGCTCGGTTCTTTTTAAAGCTTGTACCATTTTCAATATTAACTTGATCATGACAAACAAAACAAATAAAATAGCATTATATATTGTACATACATGTAATGGGATATATATTAAATATAAAATATATTTAAATTCAATAGAATAGTACCATTAGTAATATCACTCAACGTAGAAGGTGTACTCGGACTATTTGAAAATCTTGTTCTTTTTCCAGACGAAGTTTGTGCAACATTAAAATGTTTATCTGGATCGCTATAGTTTGAAGACTTAGGACGTCTAGCGTCCATCACTACACAATTATAATAAAAATCATTAAACTCTATGAAGTACTAACTTTTATCAATCATAAGCAACAAAGAAGTCTAGGTAGAATATCGAATATCACTTCGTAACTGGATGATAAGACAGATTCGCACTAATTCCCTAATCTATAGCTAGCAAACCATAAGGTGTTATACTAAAATGGGCTAGAAACCCCCTAACTATATATAGGGAGAAAACCCTAGTCATCACACAATTAACATGTCTAATACCAACAGGTATGCATGGCTGAAACACAATGAATGTATTGAAGCACAACCGATCTATATATAGGCAGTAGTAAACAAAATATTGAATCGTAGATTCATTTTTGACCAAGGTAGTAGGAGAATTATTCTGAACTAACATTTGGTAGTTTGGTACATGATCAAATTACTATTATTAGATTGTTAATTTAGATAATTTATTCTAGTTAGATTTCAAATTTTTAGGGTATTTAATAAATCTTATTTGTAATGGATATTCACATCGTGACACAATCATCAAATTAATTATCCAAGATGTCGTATAAGGAATTAAGTAATTGGAATTATAAGAAGCTAGGGTAACGCAAACAGGAAAATTGTATTATTTAATTTTCATCTAAATAGTGAAAATGTATAGATGGATTAATTGAACATTATTTGGATAAAATCTGAAAATCTAGAAGTACTAAAAAAAGATTATTCGAGGAACATAATATTCCTAATTAAATTGAAATGTAAATAGAAGAATCAAATTGCTGCTCTAGTCATTCTAACGTAGGTAAATTTCACTACTAAAATACTCTGCTCCAGCATAAGCAACTTCAATTCGAACACTTCACTCTTTTCATTGCGAAACCATGGGACAGCCAAGTAGTTGGGGTTCTTTAATTTCAACTTGGAAGCCTTTTCTTCAATATCCATCTAGATTTACAAATGTAGAAAACTTCATCATGATCTGATTTTAAAGACGCTAAGCCCTTAACGCCTTCACCACGATTTTTCTCATTAGTACTGAAAATCTTCATGTAATTTAAACAATAAGAGCCTTCTTCGTGATTCAAGCTTATGGCAATGTTCATCGGGCAATAAGCCTCGTCCTCTTTCCCCTTCTCAAAAAATTCTACCTACATAAATAGTAGCGAATATTATTCCATGCATCTACATTATAATAAAAAAGACATCGATGAATGCTAACCAATGAGTTTCTGAAGATTGTATGAGCTTCATATAGTACTTTCAGCATCGGAGGGGGGATTGTATCCAATTTAGACGTATACTTTTCGGTACGGTCTTGTGGTTACAAAATACGTTGAAAACGGGGCAGCTATGAAGAAAATTTTGAAATGATAGTCAAAGAGATATTATTGAATCTTAGAACATATGAATTTGAATTTACATTATCTATGAATGAAATATAGTACCTGAAGATGCATTAGCCCATGATTCAGGTGAATAGCGAGCAACCTTTTCCCTAATTGACGTGGTAAATTGTTGCTGTGGAATTGAGTCATGATGTGAGGGTTGTATCGAACAATCTGATGTGAAGGCTGAATCTATTTATAAATTAGTCGTATCCTATTATTTTTGAAATTTTATTTTAAAATTCAAAGTAATTTAAATCCTAAACTCTAGATGTAGATGACACAGTCCTAGTTAGTTGAGATTTTCGTGGGATGTTGATTTTTCATCCGTATCATATGTAAGTGAGTGGATAGAGTAAAAATAGGGATGCAGAATAACAATTTAGCAGATTTAATTCATTTTTTCTTGGCTTGGATTTGCCACGTCAGCTTTTAGCATAGGTAACATATCTCTTCTTCCATTCTCATTATCACTTTTATCATATATATAGATGATGATGATGATGATGATGATGATGATAATAATAATAATAATAATTCTATAAAGTCAAAATTATTGGATTAAATAGCTCTCACGCCCATTTAAAAATATATCTATAATAAAATCTCTATTATACCCTTCTATTTGCTATATAATAGCAATATTAGTGGAATATTAATACCAAACAATGGTACCAAACATGAGTATCAACATTTATGGGTAACAATTATCGGTGCCATAACAAATATATTGTGGGTTGTGTTGTATTCAAATTTGGTAAATTATATTTTGAAATCAGATATTGGTGCCACACGGAACGCGATAATTGCATCGGCTATTGGTGTCAAAATAATTGGACGTCGATACCAATATTGGGTACCTCGCACCGGATAATGGTTCAGACCGAGTGTTAAATTTATCAAATAATATTTAATTGTGGGGTTGGGAGCATATATAATTGGATCTTATAATAATGGATTTTAGGAGTTGGTTCTAATAGCAATTAAATGATTATTCGGGGTTGGGAGCAATAATAATAATAATAATAATAATAATAATAATAATAATATATTATTATTATTATTATTATTATTATTATTATTATTACTATTATTATTATTATTATAAATATTAAAGTAAGAATAATAAGCTAGTCAGAACTGAACTGAACTTAATAAATCTGAACTGAATTAAACTTAACTTAATAAACTTGAACTGAAATTAATGAAGTTGAACTGAACTTAACTGAATTTAAAGGACCTGAATCGAATTGAATAGAACTTAATTTCAGGTAAATTGAACAGAGCCTTAGGGGATGTTTACAACAATTTTAACTTATTTTAATGAAATTATTTTATTAAGAAGTTGATAAAGTTGGATTATAAGATAATTTGAAGTTGTTTTCAAAAGTAAAATTAAAGAAGTTGTAAAAGTAAAGTTTGTAAATTTGACCTTTCGGATAAAAACAAGTTAAAATCCAACATAATTTAAGAGAAGTTGATTAAGGAGATCCAAAATGTGGTGTTTTTTCTTGTTTTCTCGTGTCTGTCGTATTTTAGTTATTTAATTTGTTTAACTTTTGTCACTGATTTACATGTATACCGAGAACTATTGCTCGATATTTATTTTGTTGTCTTTCTTATGAATTTTTTTCTCCCCGCACTCAATTGTTTTTTTTTTAAATAATGAGCACCACCTAATTTAAATGCTGGCTTCGTCCCTGAAGACCTCAAGTGATGAAGGAAAGTAAATATTTAAAATTGAAGTACAGGTTAAAATCTCCTTTTTCATTTGAAAAAAAATTCTAACTGAGACACGCTTTGGTACATGGAACTAATAGGAGCACCCATATGGAAGCTCATAAAATCCCTATCTTTTCCTTTCCTACCACTTTCCTTTCCAGGAAATCGAGATTAACTGAAAGTAGAGGAGCCGGGTCCGATGACTCTTCAAGTTAACGTAAATTTAGTGTTCCGTGTACCGAAACGTGTCTTTTCTATTCTCAGTTCTGACAAAAAAAAGATATATTACGAGATTCTTCCATGGACTTTTTCTGGACCGAAGGTAGGAAAAAAAGTGCAGCACCAATAAATCCATGATGTTAGTCATCATCGTAGTGTTGATAGAGTATTCATTCGCGGGGCCTTTACCTGTTTCCTCCGCCCTGGGGGATATCCTCGCCCTCCGAAACGGACGTGAAGGTCTCCCCTCATCTGGCTCTCTGCAGGAGACTGCAAAACCTTAGAAGCGAGCGTGTAGGCAGTGCTGTCTGTTAGAAAGAGAGAACCCATCTTTTATATCTCTTCTGGGCAAACGAAGTCGAGCCTGGCGGACCAATTTTTCGAGTTATTGAAGAGATCTCGAAAATGTGACTTCCTGCAAGTATAGACCGTAGGCAGACGAACTATCGTGGAAGGTTCCAAAGATCTCCCAGAGGGATTGAAAAGTGCAAAATGAGATTTTGCATTCCTCGTCTGGTTCTAGCCCTATTCTATCCTTGTTGCCATTTCTTTCTGTACAGCTGATTGGGCCTTTTTTTTTTACTTTTAGACACCAATAGATATATATTGGGTTTACTAATGAGTCACATTCCTTACCCAGAAGACACTGAAAGTGACTGCTTTATAACTTAAATCGTGTGTATTCATTTTAGGTCACCCTTCTCATTAATTTAATTAAACAATATTGCATTGTCCTGAATCCACAATCTAATTATTTTGTATTCCTTCTTATGAGCTTTAATTAAATTTTTATAGACCTTTATTGCAAACTTTTTTCGGGAAAAAATTATCTCATCACTTTGATCTGGCAAGCGGACAGTGAGATGTTTTGAACCAAAATTATCATGTTGCTTAAGTTTTATTTCTTATTAATTTAATTAATTTTTTTATTTATACCTCTGGGAATAGTTTACCCTGGACATGGAGTTTGCCCCGAGCATGACGTGCCCGGGCAAACTAAGTCGACAATTCAGTACAATTATCACTGGGCGGCTTTAAATTTTTTGTATGTTAATTTCATAACAAATCAAGTTTGAGGGATCATTTGAACCGTCTGTTAGACGAGCTGCTGACGCGCCAGAGGCGCGTCAGCAGACTCACCCGTCACTATGTGACGGGTGAGTTACAATTGGCAGCAGCCTATGTCCGTGTCTTTTTTTTTTTTTTTTTGAAATTTCTGTTTAAATTTCAAACGGTTATAACTTTCAAAATAAAAATGCAAAAAATAAATAAAAATCACCAACGGCTTTGTATTTTCGAGATCTACAAATAGAGACCACTCTTGACTATGTTTGGATCATCCCATCTCAAACTCATTTTTCTCTCTTAATTAAACTTAAAATTGTAAAACGACTTCTAAAAATGCAATTTTATTAATTTCAACTTCTAAATACTCTTATAATATGTTAAATATGTTTTTAAAAAAATTTTAAAAAAAAAATTTTGGAATTTCGTGACGTGTCACCCAATGCAGCAAAATCTCGTCACAGATTCCGTCACCAGCCAATGACGCGTGACGGAGCCGTCACCCAATGCGGGTAGTCTTAGAGAGCATTTCAACTTTGACACACACTTTACAATTGATCTCTGCTTTGTACTGTCTTATGCACTCCCTGACTGCTGCATAAAGATCATTTCACATTACAATTCTTACATGACAATTGCACTGCAAAATTTAGGGTGCTGGATTGTCTGCCTTTTAGATCATTTTAGGGGCAATTATGGTGATGACTGTTATGCTGAAAATGGAAACTAGATAAAAATAAGATTTATGCTGACAAATGGATTCAGTTGGGATGATTTTTTGGTTCAGTACAGTCAGTTAAAGGAACTGTATATTCATGGCATCATATACATACTTGTTATGCTGAAAATGGAAACTAGATAAAAATAAGATTTATGCTGACAAATGGATTCAGTTGGGATGATGTTTTGGTTCAGTGCAGTCAAAGGAACTGTATATTCATGGCATCATATACATACTTGTGTTGTATATATTAATTGTTAAACTTATTAAGATGGGTCATCATCCCCTTAAAAGGTCTTATTAAGAGGAGAAGGTTATCCACCTTATATGTTGTTTGCATGATCTACTCGCAAGTGATTTGGGATATTCTAACACGCCCCCTCACGGGTAGGTCGCGGTTAGTCGGCTCTACGCATGGAATCATAATAACCTCTTTGGGCGAGCCGGAATTATCATCGGCTGGGGCACCCATCATCAACTTGGGCCTGCTTTGATACCATATTAAGATGGACCATCATCCCCTTAAAAGGCCTTATTAAGGGGAGAAGGTTATCTACCTTATATGTTGTTTGCATGATCTACTCGCAAGTGATGTGGGATATTCTAACAAAACTCATGAAGCTATTGTTTGTTGATTCACAGAACATTCAAACACAGTGAAAGAGAAATACAAAAATGTTTAGTTTTGTTAGAACTTTTGGACCGAGATTGGTACTATGGACAAGTTTCAGACGATGTTGACTATGATGTTGAGTCAACAACGTCTTCAACAATGGTTGACAGCAGAATACTAATAAGATCAGAGAGCAGCGGACAAGTAACTGAACAACCAGAAATAAAATCTAGCCAGTATATATAAAATATACTGACTGTGCCAAATTTTCACTGTCAGTAAAAGTAGAATTATAGAAACGAAGCTTAAATTAATCATAGACGATTGTTTAAACTTACAGAAAACTAGACCTAGAACAGATAACAACAAAACCTATTCTAGTTCGTCAACACTTGAGTAAACCTCAATCTTTAGAGATCACTCACAAGTGATTACGATATCAAAGTCTAGTAAAGCAAGAAGCCCTAATCTAAATAATATGAATCAATGATGATCAAAGGCGTCTTCTTGCGGATGTCATTCTTCTTGTATATATAATATTCTGATCGATTTCTTCAAGAATAACGCTCCACCTGTTTTGTTTCCTGCTCCTTGTATATATAGTTGCAGCCAAGTCGAACAGTGGAAGGAAAATGTGTAGAGGGAAAGCAGCTTTCTTTAATCGTTCTTGTATAAGGAAATCTTCTATATATAATATATCTTGAGAATCTTTATTTCCTTCTTTCTCTCAATGTGCCCATGTATTAACAAACTCTTTCCTTCTTTATTTAGATTGTATTCCTTGTGTCCAAAGCAAATCAAACTCTTTCCTGAATCATCTTTCATGCGCCCAGATTCATTCTTCACGTTCCAGCTCTTCACGTCTGTTTGCTGGAAGCTTTCCAGATCTTCCAGATTTTCCAGATCTTTTCCTTAAGGCCCAAGTTAACCAATCTTGATCCATTAAGCAATGTTGAAGCCCAACTTGATATATCCTACAGAATATTCATAGAAAAACAACTACAAAAGTTGAACCGGTTATGTTATGAAGAAAGGTCGAATTACTAAACAAAGTGCAATAAATCGCACTTTCAATCTCCCCCTTAATTTTAACCTTTCTTCACAAAACCTAAATACAGTTTGTTAGTCAAATCGAACAAGTAGGATTTAAACAAGTCAAAAGGAAAATCAAAATGAAACTCCCCCTTAAGTGCTAAGCTCCCCCTTAATACAAAATACCAATTGAACAAACATTCTCCCCCTTTTTGTGAGGAAAGAAAGAAAATAAAGTTCTTTGAAGAACTTCAACAACTTGGTAATCTGTTGAGAACCTGCAGACAAAGTACAATTGCAGAGAAACGATGTTGACTCAACATTGTAGTCAACACTGGCAAAGCACTGACAAAATGTAGTAGCAGAAGCAGGACTATAGGATGGATCAGCTGGAGGGCAGTAAGCAGGAATAGAGGTTGGATCAGCTGGAGGGCAGTGTTAGGATAAGAGTGGATGGTCATATACACTACTTACAAGATAAGTTATGATGGGTGTTGTTGGGTTTGCTTAAAGGTAGATTCCTGCAGATATATATCAAAGCAACGAAAAACTGTGCACAACTGTTAATTAAAGATTAAGGTTGTAGGTAAAACAGTTATCCATCAAGTCAAAGTAATCAGATAAACCCTAGGGAGGTTGACCAAAAAATCTTGATTTTAAAGAAAATGACTTGAGATGCAGGAACAGGAATGCACAAACCCAAAACCCCAAGTAAACACCTTAGACCTACTCCCCCTCAAACCGAAAAACACACAGAAAAGGAGCACAAAACCTGAAGCACAGCAAGAGAGCAAATAATACTTCATGCAAGGACTCTGTTGACCAGATTGTTGACTCAACAATGATGACAACATCGGAAAATCAGACCACTCTTAATGTAAGTCAGCCAGGAAACCAAGTCTCAAAATGTGCAGATTCGATTAACACCACTAATGCTGAAGGCAAAACAGAAAGAGAAAGGAATACCAAGAAAACACACCCAACATTGTCTCAAAAGGTAAAGTAAACAATTATCATAGTTTTGAGTGGGGGTGACCATCAGACAGTGAACAATGTAAAATAATTGGAACACGTATGAATCCGCTCCAAAGCTGAAGCCTATGCGGAGTTAGGTAAACAGACGTCTCATGGCATAAAGATCACCCATTTGACCACATTGTGTAATTTGGTACTCAAAAAGTGAACCAGCAGCATTACAAGAATCAGCACTTTTGTGCGTGTCGGTTTCCAGTACAGCCCATCAACACTCACGACATATGACACATTGGCCACGTCGATATCTGGGTAGTATTTGAAACCTGCCCAACACAATCCTCGACGGAAACACTTCGAGCCCTTTTAACATAATTCATTAGATTTATTAAGCATAAAGGACAGGAGGCAACATCAAGTGCGAGTCAAGGTACGAGTAAAAAGTGCCAAAAAACAGCAAAAGTGGGTTTTACATAAAGCAAACACACAAGAGACTCGATACCTTTCAACCTTGATTTCAAACAGCCTTTCAAACCCTAAGCATCACCACTATGAGCTACAAAACAGGAACATCCAGAGACCAGAACAGAAGCACAGTAGCAAATAAGCACAAAAACAATAAAGAACACGTACAGGAATAAAGCATCACTTTCGGACAGACTGCCAATGTTGACTGTGATGTTGAGTCAACATTGGTCTCAACAATGAAAACCACAGAGAACACAGACCAAGAGATCTTCGAAGACTGAAGAATCTCTCACTATCTAAAGGCTTGGTAAAAATATCTGCAAGTTGATTAGTCGTATCTATGTGTTCTAAGTCAATTACTTGCTTACTGACCAAGTTCCTAAGAAAATGATGCTAATTCTATGTGCTTTGTGCGTGAGTGCTGAACTGGGTTCTTAGAAATGTGTATGGCACTAAGGTTGTCACAGAACATCAAGAGGGTGTCACTTTGTAGGCCATAGTCATGCAACATATTTTTCGATCATACTAGTTGAGTCACACAACTCCCAGCTGCTACATATTCAGATTCAGCAGTTGAGAGTGACACACAGTTCTGTTTCTTACTATACCAAGACACTAAATTAGAACCAAGATAAAAGCAACCTCCACTAGTGGATTTTCTATCATCTAGATCACCAGCCCAATCAGAATCACTAAATCCCACCAGATCAGTGTTTGTATCACATGCAAGCCATAATCCAAAATTAACAGTTCCTGATATATATCTGAGAATTCTCGTAACAGCATTTAAATGGGGGCGCTTAAGGTTGGACTGATACCTGGCACACATATACACAGAGAACATGATGTCAGAACGGCTAGCTATAGATACAGAAGGCTACTGATCATTGATCTGTACAATGTTGGGTCAACATCCTCGCCAACATTGATTCTGCTCAGCTTCAGAGAGGTACCCGTAAGTGTAATGCATGGTTTAGAGTACTCCAGGACACGAAAGAAGCTGAGTTCACCAATCATATTCATCTCAAAGGTACCTGTCATAGTTTGCACAAACTGATGTACTATAGTAGGGTTAGTCGAGCCAAACATAATATCAACCACATAGATTTGCGCAATGCAAAGATCTTTCCCTTTTCTCAGAATAAACAAAGTTTGATCACCCTCCCCTTAATGATAGGATAGAGAAAACACTTAAGAAAGAGATAGGAATCCAGAACATACTCTCCTTTGTGAGGAAAGGAGAGGAATCACTCTTCGATAAAATTTTTTGTAATCTGTAGCTGAAGAGAGTCAGAAAGTATGCAATACTTCTATCTGTTCCAAAACCATCCTGCCAGAATATGTAAAGATAATAACAGGGAAAGAAGCAATGTTGAGATTGATGTTGACTCAACATTAGCAACAACATTCCTGGCAGTATCAGCAAAATCCATTACAGAAACAATAAGATCAAACCAATGCAGTCAAATCAGAGATATTGGAAAAGTACGATATCTTTCTGGGGTTTTGTCAAAGAGAGAGATAAGATATGGCCAAAGTGTGCGTGAGAAAAAAAATGTTGATTTTTGGACTTGATACACTTCATCGATTAATATCTATTTGGATCCTTCCTGTAGATATAATCAAAGCACAGAAAAATGTACACAAGTGTTAAAGAGGAATTGGAGCATACATGAGAAACAAGTATACGAAGGTACCAAAGAATATATCATGCAAGAATAACAATAATAGTAATTGGTATTCATCATTGGAAAACACAAGGTATCCTTGTTTAGTTTGAAGCAAACAAACAAGATCCCAAAACCCCGATACAAACGTTGCTTATACTCACCCTCAAGCCAAAAACAAACAAGAGCACACATGGATAGGAAACAAGGCAATATAGGTCTATGTCAGGAACTGAGTGGAAAAGTGCAGCCGATTAATGCTGACAGACAATGTTGAGTCAACACAGAACTTAACATTGCTGCAAATCTGCACTATCAATCTCGCTCTTTTTGTCTTTGTTCCCACAACCTGCAAATCAGTGATCAGTGGCACAAACTGATTATTAACTCCCCCTTAATGAGAGAAAACAATCGTACTCATTTGAGCTCATCATAGGCATCATAGAACAGGATCCTTTATATCCATACTTCTTTTGTTGACAATTCCTGTACTCAGTAGTTAGTGAATAAAGACGAAATAACTCACATAGAATCGTAAGATAAGTGCAGTTTACAAAGTTGTCTGCAATGTTGACACAATACTGCAGTCAACACTGCACTTTCCAATCTCCCCCTTTTTGTCTTTCTTCACAAAAACACACCTGAACAAAACTTTTTAGAAACAAGTAAATATAACAGGCATGAAACTACAAAACTCCCCCTCAACCTTAGACGAGAGCAATACAACACAAGAGAGTATGACAGCCTTTTTTGTTCAGATTCTCATCTCTTCTCCCCCTTTTTTGAGAAGAAAGATTATCTCTCACAATAATCAATCAAGTTCACAGAAGGTGATAAGAAGATATGCAACGAGTGTGAGTGATGAGGAGATGGTATATGATCAACAAACTTCACTCCAAGGGGTGCAAAGAAACCTTTGAGACACAACCAAAAATCAATGCAGCACACATTCATAAAAGATTTTTGATAACAAAGATTTTCTTAACTAGATTGGAGACAATCAGTTAAAAACTACCACTTGTGGAGAAGTTTTAGCAAATTTCAGAGAAAATAAAGATCACACAATAGGAACATCAACACACACCCAGAAACTTTGAGAACTGATTTTAAGGGCTTTTCAAAAGATATCACTTCTAAACAAAAGACACCCACAATTAGTTCCAGAGAGAGAGACCTTTGTAAACAGTTAGACACACAGGAAACACGGAAGAGACAGCAAGAAACATACATGCCAAAATTTTTTTTTAAAATATTTTATTTATTTATTATTTATTAATTTGTTCAATGTTACCAATGATGTTGAGATAACATTGATGCCAACAATGATAATCAAATAAAGCACAGGGCAGCAAACCATCTTAAACACAATAATCTATCATGATTTTGAGGTTTACTAAAAGTGTCTGCCAATTTAAGCCAAGATACCACATTATCGCTCAAATAGAAAAACCATCGACTTGTGGAATTTCGAACATTCATATCTCCAACCCAATCACAAAAACAAAAGCATGTACAATCATAATTGGATATATATCTCAAAACATGCCTTTTAGACTTCAGATGAAGTGTGTTAGAGTTGGAATGGTATCTAGCATACACAGAAACTACATGCATCAAATCAGGATAACTAGATAAGAGAGATAAGAGACAACCAACCATGTGAGATCTAGAGAGATTATTCTGTATTCTAGCAGATAGATAATGTCTCACCTTTTTGCACAGTCTAGCAACCTGCCTATATGTTTCATATTCAGTGTCTGGCTTCAATGTTATGTCCAATGCTGACTCAACATTAAGGACAACATCACGGTTTGGTACAGCAATTTCTAGTTCCATTAGCTCATCCATGTTCCAATCTTCTTTATCAAGATGTTCCACATCATTACCTGCATCATGAAGAGTAAGAACAAAAACATAGTCACATCTAATAGATATACATGCACACGAATCAATTGATTTGATATATGCACGATGTATGATCTTCCAAACAACCTTATAGGAAAAATCAGTAAAATCTATAACATAAAGACTACAAAAATAGGGATTTGCTTGATCCATCATAAAGTACCAAATCCAAAACACCAATGAATTAGGTGCTTGGCTCTAATACCACTTGTTAGAACTTTTGGACCGGGATTGGTACTCTGGACAAGTTTCAGACGATGTTGACTATGATGTTGAGTCAACAACGTCTTCAACAATGGTTGACAGCAGAATACTAATAAGAACAGAGAGCAGCGGACAAATAACTGAACAACCAGAAATAAAATCTAGCCAGTATATATAAAATATACTGATTGTACCGTAGGCTAAATTTCCACTATCAGTAAAAGTAGAATTATAGAAATGAAGCTTAAATCAATCACAGACGATTGTTTAAACTTACAGAAAACTAGACCTAGAACAGATAACAGCAAAACCTATTCTAGTTCGTCAACACTAGAGTAAACCTCAATATTTAGAGATCACTCACAAGTAATTACGATATCAAAGTCTAGTAAAGCAAGAAGCCCTAATCTAAATAATATGAATCAATGATGATCAAAGGCGTCTTCTTGCGGATGTCATTCTTCTTGTATATATAATATTCTGGTCGATTTCTTCAAGAAGAACGCTCCACCTGTTTTGTTTCCTGCTCCTTGTATATATAGTTGCAGCCAAGTCGAATAGTGGAAGGAAAACGTGTAGAAGGAAAGCAGCTTTCTTTAATCGTTCTTGTATAAGGAAATCTTCTGTATATAATATATCTTGAGAACCTTTATTTCCTTCTTTCTCTCAATGTGCCCATGTATTAACAAACTCTTTCCTTCTTTATTTAGATTGCATTCCTTGTGTCCAAAACAAATCAAACTCTTTCCTGAATCATCTTTCCTGCGCCCAGATTCATTCTTCACGTTCCAGCTCTTCACATCTGTTTGCTGGAAGCTTTCCAGATTTTCCAGATCTTTTCCTTCAGGCCCAAGTTAACCAATCTTGATCCATTAAGCAATGTTAAAGCCCAACTTGATATATCCTACAAAATATTTATTGAAAAATAACTATAAATGTTGAACCGATTATGTTATGAAGAAAGGTCGAATTACTAAATAAAGTGCAATAAATCGCACTTTCAAATTTCCGGAACAAGCTTTATTTGGCTTCTGTTTCAAACATATTGCTATCTCAATTTACTAAAGGTAAATGTATAGTTTTGAAATTACTAATTTTTAATGTCAAATTTTATATTAACAATGTTAATGTTTGTGTGCTTTGTGCAGGAGTAAAGCTTACCGTATCTTGGCGGGGCAGACTATTCGTTAACAGTTTGCAGCCATGGCAGGGCAGACTCTTCGTTCACATTTGATTATATGATTTACTTGATAAAGAGTGGGATTGGAAAGATCAGTGATATTGCTATGTTGAGGATTGATGCTTTAATTTTTACCTGCTGTCATAAACGCAGCCACTCCCTTATCAATTGTCCGACTTCTTCCACCGCATCTTCCACGTTCACCGACTCCCTAACACCAGTCACTTTAAAGGTGTCCTTTTCTTTCCTTCAACAGTTTTTAATTTTTTTTTTATTTTTTATGTTATCTTTTATTATGTTTTAATTGATGTCATTAGTGTACTGTTTTTTATGCATGAAAACATTTTTTTAACTCACATCGTGTGTGTTTATTAGTTTCCATGATAGCCTACATAATTTAACACGTTCATAATCTTTTTCCGTAAACTCGTTGGAATTAAGTCTGGTTCAAGGGATTTCTAGTAGTTTGTGAAAGTATGTATGTCCAAGAGACAACTATTTATGAGAATGATATGTACTTTGATCACATTCAGTTTATTATTGTTTATAATATTGTTATTTGGCATTGCATCTATTGAGTTATTATTTAGTTGTTTGAATAATTCGATAAGATGTTCCCATGGACTGCACGTTATCACCAAGTGTGTGAGAACTTGGATGACAGAACATAAGTCTTAAAATAGCCCCAATCGAGAGTCATTGAGATTTGGGATATCAATGACACACGTTAAAGATTGGCATGTGATCTGCATCATATTCTTGGAGAATATAGTAGCTCTCACAACTACGAATGATTTGGTCATTCATGATGGATGCATGGGCACCTTGGAGGGTGTTGGTAGATCCACCGAGAAACCATTTGATTAATTCTATTTATATGTCTATGGAAGTATTGGTATGTAAGGTGATGTATTAGTCCTTTGACTTGAGGTCAATACTTACTACATGTGTGAAGTCATGTGCTTTGACCATGACCAATGCTTGCACTCCTAATGGGGTAGACACGGCATGCGTTGGGCACATCACGAATCACATGGGAATAGTAGTTGAGCCAAGATAGGATTCATTCCTCGCAATAGACATTCGAGAGAATACTTTACATCTCATAGTTAGGTTGATCGTTAGTCATTGGCCAATGCATTACGATATATTCAAAATAGTGTTTGAATATGATCGGGGATCAACTAACAAGATTGAGAAAGAAATGAATAAGTTATTGGAACAGACATAATATCAAGTTCTAGACTTATTCGAGTATTCGTGAATGAAAGGATCTTATCATCATTAGAGCCTTATATTACAGGTGGTTTGTATATCCTCACAAACGTCCTTATATATTAATATTGTCCGGTAAATTGTCTAGGAGTTTCACCGTGAACCTAATTGGATTAGTGTTTAATGTATAAGGCCCTATGGGTCACACTATATTGAGAGTACTCTACCAAACCGCGGATGTTAATATTATATATTTATAATAAATAATATGAGAATAATTTTAATTGATTCAAATTGGACTTGAACAACTAAAAATGATGTGTTATACTTGGATTAATTTAGAATTGGAGTCCAATGATCAAGCCGGGCTGAAATATCAATTGGGGCAAACCAAATGAAAGAGTGAAAGGAAGAAAATTGGGCCAAAAGGCCCAGCTTATTGTCACACGGGCGCGTGTATTTCTTGTCAAGTCTAAGAAATGTCCTTACTAGTACCAGAGAGTTGGTTATGGCGCGTGTGTTGCACGTGTCAGGAGGAAAAATAATGTGGGGACAGCACGTCCCCTCCCCCCCCCCCCCACTATATTTGATTTAGTTAGTTCCAACTTCTCTTCTTCCTTCACGTTTTTTGGTTTGGTTTTGTCTAGTAGTATGGTTTAGTTTGATGTGTAAGATACACAACAATTCATTTTGAGACATACAGTACATAGACAAAACAGAAGAAGACAAAATCAGATTTTGTCTTGAAACACTTCACTAAATATTCTCTACATCCGTAAAAGAAGAATCTCCTAGCATTCTTATTGGTAGAAGAACTCATGTGGATATCAAGGTTAGAGGTGACAACCGGCAACCTGGATTGGCACGAGGATTGGGATTTGCTTGGAGAGGAGCTAGAGGATGCAAAAAGGGCTTGAATATACAGAGGAGCAAATTGACGAGCTGTTAGAATTTGCTGATGCAGAATTGGAAGCTTCCAGTCAGGACTCGAAATTGCTATCAGAGTAAGCTCTCTGTTATTTATGTACAAACACGTTAAATTACTGTTGTCATGTTAGTCTATAAAAAAAAAATTGAAATTTCCGCTGCGTATACGTAGAGTATAATCTGACCCATTTTCCAACAAATGATTTAGGTACGATTTATGAGAATTTACGTTTTTCCGCTTGGTTTGTTTGAAGATAAAAGAATGCATATATAATAATTACATTTCAAGAATAATTAAAAAAAAATTGGAGTTACTGTTCATCGGATGAACAGAACCCAGACAGAACAGATAAACGGAACTGTTCCGTTAATCCTCTGCCTTGTTCCCGTCTTCTGCCTCCTTCTACCGCCTCTTCGTCATCGGACTCGAATTGTGGCTAAGGAAGTATAGAGCTCAAGAAGCTCCGGAATTCGCCATTAATGGCGGTTGATGGAGCTTCGCGAGCTCTCTTCGTTCCACAATCCCATGACTCGTGTCCCGGACATTGTTGGTGATAATAACCCAGATTTGATCTTGGTTTGGTTTTGGAAGGTTTTCAGAAGTCGATTTGATGTTTAGAAATCGAATTGAAACTACAGGGACCTGTTTGAGGTTTTTGAAAACTCAAAGCCCTTATGTTTGAGAATTTGATGGTCTTGATTTTAACTTTTAGAAAGTTACGGGGACTAATTTGAATCTTTTGAAACGTTTTGGATAGTTGGTAAGAAACTGAAACTCCCAGCGACTTGGAGTGAAATTTGACGAAATTGAAAATGTACAGAGAGGTACATTCAGTTCAGTTTCTTACGCCTGGATACAAACGTTTCTTTTTACATCAATTGAATACAGTGCTTGTTGGAATTTTCAACTAGGTACAAAATTCTCCTGTTTATTGCAATTGAACACAGAACTTCCAAAAATTTAGAATTTACTCCAGAAACTTTTAGAAAACCATTTTTTCAAATTCTGGAAATTATAAAAGCCCCAAAAGTTTTAGAAACTTTAAAATGGCTCATCAATTGTTTATGAAAATTTTAAAAGGGGATTTATTAATCTTTTGAAGATTGATTAATTGTTTAGAGACACCTTAAGGTTTTAACAATGCATTCTTTATCTCGCATTTAATTGTGTTATTGCACGTTTTGATTGTCTACGTGAATTGCTTTACTTTAAAGTAGCAATAGAGTCCGCGTTTTGAATTCTTGGGTAGGCGGCGCCCATTATGTGTCGGACCGCGTTAATGCATGTATGAGTAGGCGGCGCTCAATACTTGGTAGTCCGCGTGTTGCATGACTGGGTAGGCGGCGCCCATTACGTGTTGCGTAATTCTGGATCTTGGTCATACGAATAATTTAAATGTTCCCCAATTAAATTTAAGTCTCGGACTAGGTCTGAACGACGCCAACCATCATAATTGAATGGTGTATTGATCCTTTTTGTTCGAGAGTATTTACACCCTAGTGTTTGCTCCGTTCTACGAGGCGAAGTCCCATTCATAGATGCATGGCTAGCATCGCGTGATGGTTATGACTTACTTGGCTATGTCTTGTCACCCTAGCGACGGAATAGTTTAAGGACGTCGATCAAACTTGGTTTGATCAACCAAGAGTTGCTTTGAGCAATTGGTTTGGAGACCTACCGGTTCAACTATTACAGCGGTTCAGCCCTAGATGGGGTTGTAATAGTGGGAATGCGGATCTTGGCCACTATGACTGTATTTGATATAAGTTCGTGCTCTTCATATGGGATCGTCGAGTATGTAAAAATAGTGGGAGCTAAATATTACTGAAGTCCATGTATATTTAGTTATTGATTGTGATCATAGAATTTTAACTTAGTATTAATTCCAGTTTATATTTACTTCTCTATGTCCAGAAAAATGTCTAATTTGTCCATCAAAAGCATCTTGGAGAAGCACATTCTGACTGGGCCGAACTTTCTGGATTGGATCCGGAATGTGCGTTTGTTTCTCAGACAAGAAAAGGTTGAATATGTGTTGGAAACGCCTATTCCGGTTAGACCAACTGATGCTGCTGAACTTGCTAACTATGATGAGTCTCCTCGTCAAAAGCATGTTGATGATGCTGGTAATGTCCATTCTGTGATGCTCGCTTCCATGAGCATGGAGCTGCAAAGGCAACATGAAAAGATGATGCCTTATGAGATGTTGGATCATCTCAAGAGCTTCTTTGACTCTCAATCTAAGAGTCTCGAGTTTGACTTGCTTAGAGAGCTCTTGCGATGCAGGCTACACGAAGGTGGAAATGTGTCACACCATGTTCTCAAAATGATTGGAATCATTGAAAAGCTGGCAACTGTCGGCATCAAATTTGAGAACCATGTGTCTGCCATTTTCATTCTCCAGTCACTCCCGGATTCATACTCCATGTTCATTGTGAACTATAACATGAATGCCAAGGAGGTGACATTACCTGAGCTCCACAACATGCTGAAAACTTATGGTCAGACCATAAGTAAAGGAAAGAGTGTTCTCATAGTGGGATCTTCTTCGAACACTGGTGCTAAAAGGAATGGTTCCAACAACAAGTTCAAAAAGAAGAAGGTTAAGGCTGAGCCGAAGCCTCAAACTCTTAAGCCTAAGGGTGGAGTTCAAAAGCAGGCTAAGTTACCAAAGGATACATGCCTCTACAATAAGCCGAAGGGGCATTGGAAGAGGGATTGCGAGAAGGCAAAGGCCGATGGAGCTTTGATGCATGGTGCATCCGACTCCAACAAAGGTATGTTTGTCATTGAGATAAATATGTCTACAAGTAATTCTAATTGTTGGGTATTAGATACAGCATGTGGCTCACACATTTGTAATAATGTGCAGGGCCTAAGTGACAGCAGACCGGTTAGACTAGGGGAAGTCGACCTACGCGTGGAAAATGGAGCAAGAGTTGTCACGAGTGTAGGAACTTATAGATTAGACTTACCCTCGGGATTTACTTTAGAACTCAGTAATTGTTACTTTGTTCCTTCAATCATTAGAAATATTATTTCCATTCCTGTGTTAGACAATCTTATGGGTTTTTCCTTTCGTATTGCAAATAGTAATTGTTACGTTTTGCATAATGAAATTTCTCATGGAATTGCCCCTCTTGTGAATGGTTTATATTTGCTTGATTGTAGACATAATATATTTCATATGCAAAACAAAAGGCCAAAATTAAGTAATGCTAAGAATCCTACCTACTTGTGGCACTGTATACTTGGTGACATCAATGAGACACGAATTGCACGATTAAATAAGTTAGACTATTTAACTTCATTTGATTTTGAATCATATGGAGACTGTGAATCATGTCTCAAAGGAAAGATGACCAATAAATCCCTTCTAGGAAAGGGAGTAAGAGCCGAGAAGGTACTTGAGTTAGTCCATACTGATGTATGTGGACCTTTTGCAACTCAAGCTAGGGGAGGTTTTTCATACTTCATAACTTTTATCGACGACTTCTCTAGATTTGGGCATGTGTATCTTATGAAGCATAAATCTGAAGCCTTTGAGAAGTTTAAGGAGTATAAGAATGAAGTAGAAAAACAACTCGAAGCAAGTATCTAAACTCTACGATCAGATCGAGGAGGAGAATACTTGAGCAAAGAGTTTACAGATTACTTAAAAGAAAATGGGATTCGATCTCAATGGACGCCTCCTGGAACACCACAAATGAATGGAGTTTCAGAAAGGAGAAATCGAACCTTGTTAGACATGGTAAGGTCCATGATGAGCTTCTCGACTCTTCCAACATTCTTATGGGGATATGCATTACAAAATTCAATTTACATTCTGAATCGTGTTCCATCTAAGTCAGTCGAAACGACACCATATGAGTTATGGCATGGTAAGAGGCCTGCTCTTTCACACATGCGAACCTGGGGTTGTCCGGCATATGTGAAGAAAATGCTCACTGGCAAGTTGGAATCTAAAAGTGAAAAATGTTACTTCATTGGTTATCCCAGGGAAACCATAGGTTACTATTTCTATTATAGTGATGAACACAAGATCATCGTTTCTAGGAATGAGACTTTTCTGGAAGACGACTATGTATTCAAGGAACAAAATCGCAATAGAATAGAACTTGAAGAAATTCAAGAACCACGAAATAACATTGAGGTTGAAGAGTTGTCAAATGGAATTGACAACGATTCTGTGGGAGCAATAGGAGGTACGTGTGCTGGAAGCATGTCACTGGGTGGACATCTTACAGCCAGTGGGAGCGCAGCAGAAAATGCTCCGCAATCACAAGGTCCTCGTGCATCACCGGCAGGGTCGGTTGTGGAAACCAACTTGCCGCCATCTCAAGAGCCAGTCTTGGACAACGCCCCTGAGATAGCCCGAGTGTAGGACAGCCTGACACTCAAGAACCTCAACACTATCAGAATGAAGAACGAGAACAAACGCTAGTAGTTGTGCCACAAAGAAAGAGAAGGGGACGGGTTATACCCGAACAAGTAGTCGCAGTTCGTAGGTCAGAAAGGGAAAGGGTTGGACCGAAGGATAGGTTGAATCTACTCTTGGAGAATCATGAGGATGATGTCGTAGATTCACCTGATCTAGATGACCCTAAGACCTACACCGAGGCAATGTTGGACACTGACTCGGAGAGGTGGCAAGAAGCCATGAAATCTGAAATAGACTCAATGTATCATAATCAAGTTTGGAACTTGGTTGAATTGCCAAACGGGGTTAGACCCATTGGATGTAAATGGGTTTTCAAAAGGAAAACCGATGCCGACGGCAAGATACAAACCTACAAGGCTAGGTTAGTGGCAAAAGGCTATAATCAAAGACAAGGTATTGATTATGATGAAACCTTTTCGCCAGTTGCTAAAATCAAGTCTATACGGATTTTACTTGCTATAGATGCATATCATGATTATGAGATTTGGCAAATGGATGTGAAAACCGCTTTCCTAAATGGAAACCTAGACGAGGAGGTGTATATGATACAGCCTGAGGGTTTCATATCCAAGTCAAATCCCAAGTCAGTATGCAAGCTTCAGAGGTCCATATATGGACTAAAGCAAGCCTCTAGGAACTGGAATATCCGTTTTGACGAAGCTGTCAAATCGTTTGACTTCGTCAGAAGTATGGAAGATCCATGCATTTACATTAAACGCAGTGACAAAGGAATTGTTTTCATGGTCATATATGTCGATGACATTCTAATCATGAGAAACAATATCCCCCTCTTACAGTCAGTGAAAGATTGGTTATCCAAAACCTTCTTAATGAAGGATTTGGGTGAAGCCTGTTACATACTTGGCATCAAGATCCATAGGGATAGGGCCAACAGGATGTTAGGGCTGTCACAGTCTACCTATATTGACAAGATGATGAGGCGTTATAGAATGGAAGAATCCAAGAAGGGATTCTTGCCTGCAAGTCATGGCGTAGTTCTGTCAGCGAAGGATAGTCCTTCAACTGAAGAAGAAATTGAAAACATGAAGAAGATTCCATATGCATCTGCAATTGGATCTATCATGTATGCCATGAATTGCACTAGGCCAGATGTGGCTTTCGCGCTTAGTATCACTTGTTGTCACCAGAAGAATCCAGGTTTTAAACACTGGACTGCTGTTAAGATGATCCTTAAGTATCTTAGACGAACTAAGGATCACTTTCTGGTGTATGGTGGGCAGCCGGAGCTGATGGCATCTGGGTATGTCGATGCCGGTTTTCAATCTGATCCGGATGATTACAAATCACAAACTGGGTATGTGTTTGTACTCAATGGCGGATCTGTCAGCTGGAAGAGTTGCAAGGTGCAACTATTCCGATTCTGACCGAAGTCCGAAAGTATCACGTGCATCGTGCCGCAAAGGAGGCTGTCTGGATGTCTAAGTTCCTCAAGGAACTAGGAGTAGTACCTAATGTTGGACCGATAAAAGTCTACTGGGACAACACTGGGGCTGTTGCACAGGCAAAGGAACCAAGATCCACCAACAGGAACAAGCATGTACCTAGGAAATACCATGTCATTAGAGAATTGGTAGCTAGAGGAGAAGTATCTATAGAACGTGTCCCCACTGAGGATAATGTGGCTGACCCTTTCACCAAAGCTTTGAGCTCGGTGAAACATGTTAGACATTACGAAAACATAGGTGTTAGACATATGGGTGGTTGGCTCTAGTCCAAGTGAGAGATTGAAAGTATGTATGTCCTAGAGACAACTATTTATGAGGATGATATGTACTTTGATCACATTCAGTTTATTATTGTTTATAATATTGTTATTTGGCATTGGATCTATTGAGTTATTATTAGTTGTTTGAATAATTCGATAAGATGTTCCCATGGACTGCACGTTATCACCAAGTGTCTGAGAACTTGGATGATAGAACGTAAGTCTTAAAATAGCCCCAATCGAGAGTCATTGAGATTTGGGATATCAATGACACACGTTAAAGATTGGCATGTGATCTGCATCATATTCTTGGAGAATGTAGTAGCTCTCACAACTACGAATGACTTGGTCATTCATGATGGATGCATGGGCACCTTGGAGGGTGTTGGTAGATCCACCGAGAAACCATTTGGTTAATTCTATTTATATGTCTATGGAAGTATCGGTATGTAAGGTGATGTATTAGTCCTTTGACTTGAGGTCAATACTTACTACATGTGTGAAGTGATGTGCTTTGACCATGACCAATGCTTGCACTCCTAATGGGGTAGACACGGCATGCGTTGGGCACATCACGAATCACATGGGATAGTAGTTGAGCCAAGATAGGATTCATTCCTCGCAATAAACATTGGAGAGAATACTTTACATCTCATAGTTAGGTTGATCGTTAGTCATTGGCCAATGCATTACGATATATTCAAAATGGTGTTTGAATATGATCGAGGATCAACTAACAAGATTGAGAAAGAAATGAATAAGTTATTGGAACATACATAATATCAAGTTCTAGACTTATTCGAGTATTCTTGAATAAAAGGACCTTATCATCATTAGAGTCTTACATTACAGGTGGTTTGTATATCCTCACAAACGTCCTTATATATTAATATTGTCCGGTAAATTGTCTAGGAGTTTCACCGTGAACCTAATTGGATTAGTGATTAATGTATAAGGCCCTATGGTCACACTATATGGAGAGTACTCTACCAAACCGCGGATGTTAATATTATTTATTTATAATAAATAATATGAGAATAATTTTAATTGATTCAAATTGGACTTGAACAATTAAAAAAGAAGTGTTCTACTTGGATTAATTTAGAATTGGAGTCCAATGATCAAGCTGGGCTGAAATATCAATTGGGGCAAACCAAATGAAAGAGAAAAAGGAAGAAAGCTGGGCCTTTTTGTCACACGTGCGCGTGTAACACACGCGCCAGAGAGTTGGTTATGGAGCGTGTGTTGCACACGCCAGGAGGAAAAATAATGTGGCGACAGCACGTCCCCACCTCTGACTATATTTGATTTAGTTGGTTCCAACTTCTCTTCTTCCTTCACGTTTTTTGGTTTGGTTTTGTCTATTAGTATGGTTTAGTTTGATGTATAAGATACACAACAATTCATTTTGAGACATACAGTACATAGACAAAACAGAAGAAGACAAAATCAGATTTTGTCTTGAAACACTTTACTAAATATTCTCTACATCCGTAAAAGAAGAATCTTCTAGCATTCTTATTGGTAGAGGAACTCCTGTGGATACCAAGGTTAGAGGTGACAACCGGCAACTTGGATTGGCACGAGGATTGGGATTTGCTTGGAGATGAGCTAGAGGATCTCAAAGGGCTTGAATATACAAAGGAGCAAATTGACGAGCTGTTAGAATTTGCTGAGGCAGAATTGGAAGCTGCTAGTCAGGACTCAAAATTGCTATCAGAGTAAGCTCTCTGTTATTTATGCACAAACACGTTAAATTACTGTTGTCATGTTGGTCTATAAAAAAAGTTTTGAAATTTCCGCTGCGTATACTTAAAATATAATCTGACCCATTTTCCAACAGTTTCATGTTCAATTTGTTACTTATTTAAAACCTGTTTGTTGTAAGGATAAGTTATAGCCGATTTTTTTCTCTCCTTTAGTTGAGACGTTCAAGTTCATCAGAATGGTCACCCGTTTGTCTTTTTTTTTTTTTTTTGACATTTGTTGAGATGTTCAGGTTCATCAGAATGTACAGTCGTAAATTTTTGTTTGTTTTCTATTTTTTTAATGGACGGTTTATGAAAAAAAACGATGCACTGTTCATTTACGAAACTCTGCCGACATAGTACCCCTTTCATATTTCAGAAATTATCTTTACTTACAATCATACAGTTATGAAATATTACACTGTTTGACATTATATTGTACTTTACCATGACAACTTGAAAATACCAATTGCAAAGTGTTAACTGCCTGATAATTAGTTAAACTGCAAACTTAAATTAATAACCTGACTTATACGATGATGTAAATTGGGATACAAATCGTTAATTCCCGAATATGCACTCGTAAACTGCCTTAGTAAATTAGACGTGTTCAAGCTTTAACAATACACAAACAATCAAACGAACCACCATTGGCAGAAATGGAAAGTCAGAACAAAAATAATGAAGTAGAAACTTCACAAGTATACATAGGCCAATCAATCGAACGGAATTCACACCTCGAACATGAGATGGGGTACATAATAATTCTGGTGTTAGCAAATTGCTAATACCGGCAAAAGTTTCACAAAAACCGTGATATAAACATTGCATATGTCGTTATCTGCACTAATACCTAGAAATCAATTATCGTCTTATAGATGTTTAAAGGGATGTTCAAGAAGAAGACTTAAGCCAACTCCCGGCGAGGGTTCGAATAAAAGGGCCGGGGGGACTCGTTTGCTAAGTAAATTTTGGACCCCAGAAACCACAAGTAAATTCATTAACATCATTTACGTATATTGGGAACGTGGCATTGTTTCCGGTGGGTGTATCCGGAAGAAAACTTGGACCAGGGACCAAAGGTATCATTGGTGTCCAAATCTGAATCATACACTTGGCGTCATCTTATGAACCTCTTCATAAGTACATGATAACTATAAATATAGCACAAGGTTCAAGACCTTAAGGTAGATGATCCCTAAGTCATAATCCCTCTTAACTATTACATTGAGAGCTTCCAACTCTCTCTTGAGTAAAGTCTCTTACCGGATTGACATAGGCAATCCGGGTAACCCATTCGAACCCCCCCCCCCCACGTAGTCCTTTCAGTGCAAGCTCGGACCGTACTACGTCGTATTTTAATTCAGAGGCGGGCCTTAGACTAGGTTATTTTTAATAGTTTAGTTAGTTAGTGTTAGAGGTTTTACCCCTCAACACGGTGCATTAAATGCGCGGACAGAAATGTCTGAACAAAAACGGTAGCTTCTAAAGAAGAAGATAAACCTGCAACAGTACTATACTCATATATCAATAGTTTGAATTTGATTTATGCCTAACGGATACTATTCAAACGGCACTCAAACTCATATATAAATATCAACACTTAGACTGCTTGAGAATACACACAACACAGAACTACATATTGAATATTCTCACATGCTCTCTCAAGCAAACTACTTACCATCAAGCTTTCTGTTGCGACCAAAGCTCTTGATTCTAAGTAGCACAAAAGTTCTAAGTGTCCTGATCCTTAACGAGAATTTTTATTTGTGAAAAAGTTGAACTAAGATTTCGTATCTGAGTTTCATTCTCTTGAACACTTATCATAGGCTTGGGTCAGTAATGAACAAGATATCATACATTGCAAAGTGTATTAAGTATACTTGATTCATAGAGCAATCTGAATAACTGAACAAGTTATTAAAGAAGCTCACCTGACAATTTACCTTAACCAACACCTTAAACGGCATGTAGTACAGGAAGTACTTAGTTTGGGAAACTAAGGAATAACTCCAAGGTTATTGAGCATAGGAAGTACTTAGTTTGGGAAACTAAGGAACATCTCAAAAGGTTTCTGAGTACAGGAAGTACTTGGCTGTGGAAGCCTGGGAATAACTCAGGGGAAACACTTGGTTGGGAACCTAGTGTATTTAGGAATCAAGAGATGATATCTGTAAGGTTACCTCATTTATCTGTCTTAGTGGATTCTAGGTCTGAGAAAGGCCGAAGTGGATTAGTTGAAGGATTACGCCACCTTCAGATACCACTATAAAAAGATTTGTGTTATTTACTTTCTGCAGTTTATTATTTGCCTTACTTATCTTGCAAAGTACTTACACTTATCTTGTTGAGCACGTGCACTTATCACAGAAAAGTCTTCCGCTCTCTGAAATTAAGTATCAGATATATTCACAGATATCTGAGAAACTATGTTTATCGACAAAAGTTTTAAAAGACTACTCACCCCCCCCCCCCCCAAGTCTTTTACTTTGCCGTTATCTAGACCAACAAGTGGTATCAGAGCAGGAGGTTCCCAAGCGTTCTGCAATGAACCTAGATAAGTGACCACTAACTGCTTTTCACCTACACTTGATTTGTTTGTTTAGTGTGTTTCCTGCAGGATGTCTTTAAGTGACGCCCCAATTCTCAAGCCAGAGAATTATGAAAAATGGAAGAACAACATGATGCTCCACCTAGAAGCCATCAGTGACGAAATGATCGAAGTAATAAAGAATGGCCCAATAATCATTCAACAACTCAAGAAAGTCATAGAGGTTTCAAATGGTAGAGACAGAGAACAAAGCGATGGGTCTTCATGCATGTATCGCCAACCAAAGGGGAGACCTGCCAGTCAAGTTATTTACGAACCAAAGCCCAGGGAGCTCTGGACATCGGAAGATGACAAGAGAAATCGACTGGATGGTCAGGCTCATAATATCATCATACGTTCTACTCCAGAGCACATACAGTGTAAACTGTGGGGTGCAAAAACGGGAAAAGTGGCCTGGCAATTGATTGAAGAAATATGTGCCGGCACTGAGAAAACAAAGGAAAATAAGTTCGAAGTTTTGAAGCTCAAATTCCAAAACTTTAAACAAGGTCCCACAGAGACTCTTGAAGAACTAGATTTCCGGTTTACAACACTTATGAGTGACATGGCTGCACTTGGTGAGAGTAATAGATATACCCAGTCAGAAAAGATTAAGACTATTGTGAGAAGTCTAAATCATAACTGGGAACACACAAAGTTTTTCTACTTTAACCAAGGAATGCCAGATATCACTCCTGTGGAACTTTTCTCTCACCTTGCCACTGTTGACTTTGAGACAACTCAAAGAGAACAAACAACTGAGAAGTTGCAGAATGTTGCTCTAGTTTCTCAAGGAACTTCTAAAAAGAAGAAAGGTAAGGAGGTGGATGAGGATGCTCTTGCTGTAAAGCAAATGGGAAAATATGTCAGTCAAGAAATTGAGAGAAGAAAAGCCAAAGAGAAGCTGAAAAAGCATCTAGGCTCAAACTACCACCAGTACAAAAATATGCAAAGCTCGCTGAACAAGTCGGCTCAGAAAGCATCAAGTACTGAGGAAGCAGAAATCGGAAACGATATCTATTTCTATTGTCAGAAACCTGGTCATTTCAAGAAGGATTGCCCTACCTTCAACAAACTAAAGACAGGTGACAAGAAAGACAAAAGAATCTTCAAAAGAAGTCAGAGAGCTATGGTCACTGAAGAAAGGAAAAAGATTCAAATCCAACTGGATGCTATAGATTTTGAATCTGATTCCGAGGATGAGGATTCAGATGATTCCACACTGCCTTGCCCAGAAATGTGCAGTGTCTCTCATGAAGAAATTGACTTTGGTCAAAAGAAGAAAGAAGTGTGTGGTATGGCTGAGAAATATTTCCAGATATCTCCAACATTGAACCATGTCTAATGGCTCATGAGATAACACATACTTCCTACTATACTTATGAAAGTGATGAAGAGGGAATCAAAGATCTGGAAAATCTCAAAAGACAGCTTGATCTCTACGACAGAGAATTTCTAATGGTCCGAGCTAGAGCCGAAAACCTTGAAGATGAAAAGAATTCTCTTGTAAAGGAAAATTCTCAAATAATCAAGATATCTGAGAAAAAGGATGCTGAAAATGCATTTCTCAAGGCTCAGATATCTGAGACCGAAAAGACACATAAAGAAGCGATGGCAAATCTTCAAAAGAAATGTGAAGATCTTTTTTCTAGAGAATAAGGAACTCCAAAAGAAAGAACTATCTTTTCAATCTTATGCCAAAGCTAGTGACACTCTTACTGAAGTACAATCTTATTTAAGAGATCCTTCAGAAAAGAAAGGACTTGGGCTGGACACACACATAGACAGTTCCACCACTCTGAATAAGAGTAAAGAAGGATGAACTTTTGTCAGTGCTCAGAAAGGTGATTCCCAAACAATCTACAGTATCGGTCAGAAAGCTAAGATTTTTGACAAAGGAAAGGCAGTTGCGACCAAGCCTTTGTGGGAAAAGCAAGTCCAAAGGAAAACTGTGGGAAATGTCTCTGGAAAGAAACATAACACTAAAAAGTGTAATCACCCACAGTGCTATGTCTCTCAAAAAGGAAAAATTGCCGGAGCTGACAAATTCTCCTATGTCACGTTTTCTGGAAAGAAAATAGATTATCCAGAGACTAGCAAAGCTGCTGAGAAGAGATCTCAGATAGCACTAGGTGCTCGGAATGGTATTGTCTATAAAGCCATCTGGAAACAACTTGCTCGTGAGTACAAACAAGAGCAAGAACGATGGTTAAAGGCTAGAATTGCTCACAACAATTATCAGAAGTGGCAGATAAATCAAGCCACTGAAAATCTGAATGCCAGGGCTAGAAGAAATCTGGCTAGGAAGGCTAAGTTTGCTGAGAAGCAGACTCAGAAACCTGACAGGTATCTGAAAGCACCAAATGGAGCACCAAGGAACACACCAAGGAAGAAAATAGTTCTTAATAACAATGATACTAATCATTTAACTAGAATTCCTCCTTATGTTCCTGTTAGACAAAAGAATGTTCCTAAGAAATTCATACAAAAATGGATTCCTACTGGAAGATTCTTTAGTCCAGATGGTTCCATTGTTGGTATGTGAACCTAATCTCATGTTTCCTGTTTTGTGCAGAACACTCTAAAGACTAATTCAAAGTGGCATTTTGATAGTGGATGTGGGAAGCACATGACAGGAGATAAAGCAAATCTGATTGACTACAAAGAATGCAATGATGGACCATTTATCAGGTTTGCTAGAGGAGATGAAAATCCAACCATAGGTTTTGGCAATTTGAAGTTTGGAGCCCTTACAATCTCTGAAGTACTTCATGTAAAGGGATTGAAATATAATCTCCTAAGCATGAGTCAACTAGTAGACAAAGGGTACACTGTCAAGATCAAGTCAAAACTATGTAAAGTGATTGACAATGAGTCAAAGTAGACAGTCTTGGTTGCAAGGCGTAAAGGAAATCATTATGTTGCTGATTGGGCATCCGCCACAACCGAAGAATGACTTATGGTGAGTTAATCTGGCCACACTAAAGAAAATTGGCAATGGCATAAAAGAATGAGTCACTTGAATTTCAAAACTCTGAATAAGCTAGCCAAGAAAGAGTTGGTGGTTGGTTTACCCAAAATGGCATATAGAAAAGAAGGTGTGTGCTCAGCTTGCCAAATGGGAAAACAATCCAAAACATCTTTCAAGTCTAAAACTAGACATTCCAAGGATAAAGCACCGCAAACGCTACATATGGATCTGTTTGAATCCTCAGTAACTAGTTATGCAGGAAAGAAGTATGGTCTGGTTGTTGATGATTACTCAAGATTCACTTGGGTTGTCTTCCTCAAACACAAATCTGATGCAAGGGATGAGATACCTAACTTGCTGAATAAGCTCGAAGTCATGAAAAATGAAAGGTATCTGTAATCAGAACAGACCATGGTACTGAGTTTGTGAACCAGTACATCAAAGAATTTTGTACT
Source organism: Plantago major (assembly GCA_026545765.1). Lineage (NCBI taxonomy): Eukaryota > Viridiplantae > Streptophyta > Magnoliopsida > Lamiales > Plantaginaceae > Plantago > Plantago major. The sequence goes on along the minus strand of CM048844.1, from coordinate 67,004,339 downwards.
TGCAAAGGTATACAACATCAACTATCTCCTGTAAGAACACCACAACAAAATGGTGTTGCTGAAAGAAAGAATAGGACCCTGAAAGAAGCAGCAAGAACATTGCTTGCTAACACTGAAATAAGTGAAATCTATTGGTTTGAAGCTGTAAACACAGCATGCTACACTCAAAATAGATGTCTGATTAACAAACACCATAACAAAACTCCTTACGAGCTTTTCATTGGTAGACCCCCTAGTATCAAACATCTAAGGGTGTTTGGTTGCAGATGTTTCGTTGTTAACAACGGAAAAGAATACTTGAGAACATTTCAACCAAAGGCAGATGAAGGAGTATTTCTTGGTTATTCTCTGAATAGCAAAGCCTATAGAATCTACAACAAAAGGACGCAAAAGATCGAAGAATCTGTTCATGTAGTGTTCTATGAAGGAAACAAGAAAGTACTCTTGAATGATGATCTCTCAGATAGGTTCAAAGAACTAATGATTAATGATTCTGAAAAAGGATCCTCAGAAGGAAACAATTCTATCATTCATATTGAGGATGTGTTTGACGATGAAAAGCAACCTATGCTTAGTAACAACCAGATGACTCTAAGACATGATGAAGAATTCCAGAAATGGAACAGGTTACTGAGAACCTTCATCATGAAGAGGTATATGAAAAAGAGATTGCTGAAATGCAAGTCCCAGATATCTCTAACACTGAAAAAGTGTCAGATATCCATGGCATTTCCCATGTGTCAGATATCTCGACATCAAGACAAGTATCTCATCAAGATCATATTGATTCACATTCAAATCAAAATGATATTGATCCTACTAGTTCAAAACCCATTATGAAATGGATAAGAAATCACCCTGCAAAGGATGTGATTGGTCCCATAGACCAAGGAGTTAGAACTAGAAGAGCAATCGTTGAAAATACAAATTGTCTCTATGGATGTTTCATCTCAAACATTGAACCAAAGACTATAGAAGAAGCATTAAAAGATCAGGATTGGATCTCTGCAATGCAAGAAGAGTTGGATCAATTTGAGAGAAACAAAGTCTGGAAACTGGTTCCATTTATTAACGGAATATCTGTAATCGGAACCAAGTGGGTTTTCAGAAACAAAATGAATGAGTCTGGTGAAATAACCAGAAACAAAGTTAGGTTGGTTGCCAAGGGATTCACCCAGACTGAAGGACTGGATTTTGATGAATCTTATGCACCAGTTGCAAGATTGGATGCTATAAGACTCTTCCTAGCCTTTGCATCTCATAATGACTTTACAGTTTATCAAATGGATGTCAAGAGTGCATTTCTAAATGGTGAACTTACTGAGGAAGTCTATGTTGAGCAACCACCAGGTTTTGAAGTTTCCTCAGAAAGTAGGATGGTCTATAAGCTTCAGAAAGCTCTGTATGGGCTGAAACAAGCTTCCAGAGCATGGTATGATACATTGGCCAAATACCTACTAAAAAGTGGTTTCAAGAAAGGAGATGTTGATAAAACACTCTTCACATTGAACCATGATGGGAAACTGCTTTTAGTTCAAGTATATGTTGATGACATTATATTTGGATCTAAGGACAAGCAACTTTGTGAGGACTTTGCTGAACTCATGAAATGTAAATTCGAGATGAGCATGATGGCAGAATTGAATTACTTCCTAGGGCAGCAAGTCAAGCAACTCAATGATGGAATATTCATTAGTCAAACAAAGTATGCAAAAGACATGCTCAACAAATTCAATCTAAAGCCTTCTGAGAAGAATGCTAAGATACCTATGAGCATTGGAACCAAAATGACCTATACTGAATCTGACAAGAGTGTTGAAGAACACAAGTATAGGAAATTGATTGGGTCTCTACTGTACCTCACTGCAAGTAGACCTGATATTCAATATGCAGTTGGAGTGTGTGCTAGATTTCAGACAAATCCAATGCAATCACACTGTAACATTGCTATGAAGATATTAAGGTATGTAAAGGTACTGTAGAAGTTGGATTGTGGTATCCAAAAGACAATGGATTGAGTTTGGTTGGCTACTCAGATGCTGACTATGCTGGATCATTGCTTGATAGGAAAAGCACCTCAGGTGCTTGTCAATTTCTTGGTGCCAGACTAATCTCATGGTTCAGCAAGAAACAAAACTCAATTGCTACATCTACCACAGAGGCTGAATATATTGTTGCTGGGTGTTGTGCTTCACATATATTGTGGATACAAAAACAACTCAGAGACTATGGACTCAATGAACAGAAAACTCCCATTTTCTGTGACAACACAAGTGCTATTGCCACAACTCAGAATCCTAAGTTTCATGCTAAAACAAAGAACATTGATGTTAGACACCACTTCATCAGAGACCATGTTGAAAAAGGCAATATAGAGATACTCAAGATTGGCACTGAAGACCAACTTGCAGATATCTTCTAAGCCACTACAAGAAAGTAGATTCTTAGCCTTAAGACACAGTCTTGGACTAATGGAGCTACCTAAGAACTGAATAAGTTCAGAAATCTGAAGAAGATATCAAAGTAGAGAGAAGAGAAATCTGGAACGGGTATCCAGAAACCAAAGGGTAAAATAGCTATTTAAAGATCTCTGAGACGGGTACTCAGATATCTAGATCACTCAGTGAGGGGGAACACAAAAGAGAATAGTACAACTATCTACAGTTAACTACTATCTTGAAATTTGAATTATTTCTATCTTTGTGAAAAACTTTGAAAAGACAACAAGTATAAGATAGAATCAAATACAATAGTGTTCTCATTCACATAGAAACATGACTCAGATAGATAATAGCCAAAATTCATTAAATGGGCACAATTACAATTGTTGATTGTGATCATTGCTGAAGAAGAAATGGTGACCCTTGATGAAATGGGCGATTGATCTTTACAGCAGAGATTAACTCTCAGTAAATAGTGGACTGTTGAAATTCAGACAGGGCCCACTATGCATTTAATGCCAAACAAGCTTTTACCCACGCCTATCTGCAATACACAGATAACTACACACAAAATTAATTTGTATTTATGTGACTGTTGAGATTACATTGCTATATATATAGGATTTTGGCAAAAGAATTCACTTTCGCCTAATCCAACATTCCGACTTGCACAAGAATAGCAAATTTCTTTCTTCTATTTTCTCTGCAAATCTCTGCTCCCAAATTAGTTTTTCTGCAAAGAATCACTAATCCTTCACATTAATCTCTTTCAGACCTTCAAAAAAACTCAATCTATATAAAGAGATGGCCCCCAAACGATCAACTACCCAGAAATCTCAAAATACTACCACTGGTACTGCTGAAAAGAAAGCACCAGAGTTGGTAGTTATTAACAATCGATTGGTAGGGAACTTCAATCCCGATCATTGCACTTCAAATCACATAATGATTTGGGGTGGTGCCATGATTGAGGAATACCTCACGGCTGCTATTGAAAGTCAAGCCGACAGGAAGTTAATCCTTGACATGCTTGAAAAGGCACAAATCAAAGGTTTTCTATCTGCTGTTCCCAGTGGAGTCTCTTCACTGGATGTACTGGAATTTTACAACAACTCAAGGATTATATCCTGTGTCATACAAGGCACTGCAATAGTGTCTATAAAAACGTCAGTCCAAGGAAAGGAAATCCTTCTAGACTCAACAACTTTCTGCAAGTTGTTTGACCTTCAAAATCTTGGAAAGGATTTTGAAATAGACACCAAGGATAATGATCTCCTTGAAGGTGTAAAACAATTGTACAGTGATATGTCTGAACTTGAAAAATCAGATACACCCACTAATTTCAAGCTTGCTGACATCAGAACCAGACATCTGCTGGTTCACTGGGATGTGTTGGCATGCATTCTTCACAGATGCTTTGATGGTCTACAAGGAGGTTCTGACCAGATAAACCAAGAACGATGGATGATGATGTTCTTGTTGCAACAACAAGATAAAAGGCTGGAAAACCCTTTCAATTGGGGAAAGTACGCCTTCATGAAATTTGTGAAGAAAATTCAAGGCTTTGAGCCTACAATCGCTAAGGGACTTGCTGAGCCAAAGACCACAGTAAGCTATGGTCTAAAGATATGCTACTTGCTGGAAAAGCTTGGCATTGAGCTCAGAGAGAAGGCAGACATAGCCAACAGTAACCTACTCTACAAATATGAGTATACAAACATGATGAAAAAGGTTACTGGATCTCAGAAAGGTTCCAAGAAGCGAAAGACAGAAGAGGTATCTGAGGGAAAATTTGCGACCAAGAAGCCCAGAACTTCACAATAGAAGTCTGCTGGCAAATCAGAAGGCACACCCATTGAGGTTGTCGATTCCCATATGCGTGCCGTCGCTGCAGATGAACTCATCAATGCTGCAAAAGATGTATCGACTACTGAACAAGTAGACTCAGCAAGAGAAAGTGCTTTTAGAAATGTTAAGACTATTGCCGAAAGCCTTGCTGATGAATTCATCAATGCTGCAAAAGAAAGTAGTGACAGATACCAAGCCCTATCTGCAGAAACTGCAAGAATTATGGACCAATCAGTTCCCAATGCTGATGAGAGCTCTGATGATGAAGATGATTAATTAGTCATCTCTCAAGTACTAGAAAAAATAAAAAAGGGCTAAGGTTACTGAAAAGGTAACTGGTGTAGAGGTATCTGAAGAAGAACCTACACCACAGGTTGCTGAACAAGCACCTGTTTCAAAGGTTGCTGAAGAAGCAACTTTGTCCAAGGTAACTGGACAAATTACACCATCAGAGCAAGAAAGACTAAAGCATATTGAAGATGCTCTGATGAGTGATAACTTAGTGTTGGAGGATAGTGCCATTGCCTCAACACTCAACAGTCTGTCTCAAGCACAACAGCCAGATAAGGATACTGCTGAAATGGTACTTGAGCTGCAGATACCAGCATCTTTCATTGCTGAAGAAAATCCTGCAAAAGAGCAGGTTCCCCAACTCAATGAGAGGGATCAAACTGAGACATCTGCTCAAAATGATCAACCAGGGGAGGCAACTGAGTTGCATACTCATGCAAGGTCTGAAGTACCTGAAACTTCTAACAAAGAAGATGAAATGGAACAACAAGACCAAAGCATCGAAGGCTCACAAGTTCCAGAGACCAATCAGCCTGACATTGCTCTTGTATATGAATGGTTTAACTCTCTACTTGTGATATTTTCTGCCACATAATCTTGTTATTTAATAGAATTTCTTTGTTACAGGCTGAATTAGAAACACGAGAACAAGAGGAAGCTTGCCTCAGAAACTGAGAAGGAGGCTTCCACACCCTCACAACTTAAGGAATCTGAGCCTGTGCTACAGGTGATAGAGAGTTCCTTAAGATATAATTTTTCAGATATTCGTTGATACACTTGACTAATAAGTGTTTGTTTCTAATAGGCTCCAACTGAGAAGAAAAATGAAGAGACTGAAAAGTCTATCTCTTCTGAGAAGAATCCAGAGGCTTCCAAGGCCTCTGAGTAACAAGTATCTGAACCTTCTGTAGAGAAGGTATTTCAATAAGATATTTCTACTCCTCGAAGAAAAATCTCTGATCATTTTTCTAAGACTAACACATTCTACTTAACAGGTTCAAAAAGAAGTAGAATTTGTTGAGGAGTTGCCCACTCAATCCTCACAACATATGGAAATAGATGAAGCATCAAGGCCTTCATCACAAGAAAAGATTCCAGAAACTGCACAAGTTTCCGTGAGACAAACATCTGAGCCTCCAACAGAGGTATTTGACATCTCAGATATCTGAGTTGTCAATAAAAATTTTCTTGATAAAATTTCCTAAGTGTTATGTTTTTAATTCTCAGGTTCTAGCAGAAAGAAAGGTTGATGAGGACCAGACTTCCAAGTCTCCACCTCACAACAAGATATCTCAGTAGTACAAGGCTCTGAGCCTGATTTACTCATTCAGGTAACTCAGAAACCTAACTACACTTGTACTCAAATATCTATACAAGTTTTGAATCCAACTCAGAACTCTTTCTTTCAGGCTCAAATAAGTGCCACGAAGGTTCCTGATGATGAGAAAAAGGACCTACTTCCCTTCTTCAAAGCTCATACCCTGCCAAAGCACATTCAATGCTTCAAGAAATAGCAGAGGTTAAGGTGCTCTGATCTCTCTGAAATATTGAGAATCACAGATCAACCTACGAGACGAGCATGAGCTCTTGACTTGGAGAACTACATCCATGCAATGTTCCCCACGGAACAGTATCAAGTTTTGACTTTATTACATAAGGATTTCTCCAGAGAAATGGCACACAAGTTGATTCAAGCCTTCAATCAGGCTGCTGGTCAGACAAGATTACAGATGGCATTCAAGCCAGTCCTGCCCCAGACTCTACAATTTAATCCTTCTGAACAAGAGGAGGTTAATGGGCAGAAAATCACTATTCCAGAAGTGATTAATCTTGTATCTGAAGACGATGAAGAGGAAGAAATAGATGAGAATAACTTTGATGAACCTCCGTCTGACCATCACAAAAAGGATGATGATGATAAGGAGGATGATGATGATGATGCCCCTGCACCAGGGACGGGAGGGATTTCACAAGGACACATTGCCTCAGCTGCTGAAAAGCACACTGAGAGGACTTCACAGCAATCCCCTCCTCCATCTCCTCAGAAATTTAATCATCCAACTCCCCAACACAAAGTTACTACTGAACAAGTAGTTGGGCACTCTGAGGGAACAACTCAGAAAATAACAGATGCACAAGCCAGAGTTGCTCAACTCAAACAATCATTGAAGAAGAACAACTACATCTTCAACTGGAAGAAAAGATAGTCGAATCGCAGCAAAGCTCCAAAAGATTAAAGATCAAACAATCAAGGAAATGGAAGCTTATGCTGAAATGAAAGAACTCCAGCTTGCTGTTCAGGCAATTGCTGAGGAATTAGATACTGAGCAAGTATCTAATGACAAGCATGATGCTAAGGCTGCATTCCAAGAAGATGTTCCATCCTCCTCACTGAAAGGAAAGAAACCCATCTCTGAGATGGTTGCTGGATTAGAGAACATTGATGAAAATGTCCAGGAGGATGAAGATCACTGGGCTGATAACTCAGATGATGAAGAAGACAAGACATTGGTAGAACACCGCAATGAACATTTAGCGGTTTCTCATTTGAAAAGGAAGTTGATTGCTCCTGAAATATTCAGCAAGCTGCCAAATGTCAACTCCAATGAATACTTGAACAGATATCAAGTACTGGCAAAATTGAAAAAGGAGTTGTTTTCTCAAGATAAAGCCGCTACCGCATCAGTCCCTGCAGAATTGAAAACTCTCACTGAGCTCATCACTCAGAGAACAACCAGTCTGATCATTTCTCAGAAAGATCTAAGCATGGTTAGGGATGATGACCAAAACTTGGCTTCAAAAGCCTTTGAAGAGGCGTGCTATGCTGCTGGAAAAGCAGATGTTGTTCAAGGCCCACTGGCAGAGCTTACTGATAAGGATACTGGTCTTATCAAACAAAATCAGGAGCTCAAGGCCGATCTGGAAAAGTTGGTTGCTGCTTACAACTATCTGCAAGGCAACTTCAACTCCCTTTCAGAATCCTTTGTGATTCTTAGTCAGTCAACAATGACTAAGGGGGAAGAATATCATGATGCTCAGAGAGGAAGAGGAAGAGGAAACAAAAGAAAATCTGAACAACCACCTCTCAGAATAAATGAGCCCTCCTCAAGTCAGACTGCTCTACAGATAGTAGCCACCACTCAACTTCCTGAACAAGGAATGACAACAAGGGCCAGAGCACAGAAACCTCCAAGGAGTACCAAGGCTCCAAGGAGAAGACAAGTAAAAGGGATTGATGAATTTGAAGAAGAAGAAGAAGAAGAAGAAGAAGAAGAAGAAGAAGAAGAAGGCCAAATCAAATCCCTGGGCAATGAAGAAGGCTGTAAAAGTCTCACAAGAATTGATCTTGATGATGATGATGAAGAGACTGATGAAGATGAAGCTCCTCTTCATACAAAAAGGAAAATTGATAGCCTAACCGAGCCCATAGCTGCAAAGCCTTTGGCAGCTAAAGCACCCTCTGGAAATACCAAGTCTATCCAGGGTGGTTCTTCAAGCATTACCCCAAAGGAGAATTCAAGACAAAGGAGGAACAGACTGAGAGCTGAACAAAGACAACTTCAACTACCACTCAGGCCTGAAGAAGCCAAGATTGAGTATGTGAAGACCAACAGTGACTCCTCCGCTCAGTGCATTAATCAAGAATGGCTACGGATTCGAACTTAAGCATCTACTGGTAAACTCAAAATTTCAAGAACCAATCCATAAACAGCTCATAGCATGGAGAAAAGACAAGCCAATCTTGATTAACACCAACCACATCAAAGCCTGGTTGGATTTTGAAGTGATCAAGAGAATAGAAGCCATGAAGAAGGACCTCTGTGATGTATGTCCTTATGGAAAGCCAAATGAGGTGCACAGAATTCCCAACATTACTGGAACAGGCACAAGAGCAAGACTTGCTGTGGAACCCTATGAGTCCTTCTACTTAACTAAAGATCAATACAATGATGACATCAGATATCTGAAGATCATTTATGAAGCTATCAGATATCAGAATCGAGCATGCCTGGAAATGGGGAAAGTACTTGTGGGACTAGCACTTTGTCAAGAAAAATCCTACCAAAACCTACAAGGAAGTCTGTGGATTTTCCAGAGACACAGAGATGATTGTCAGAACTCTTCTCTATGACTACTCTGATGATATCAAAAGGTTTGGTGATAAGAAATTTGCAGATTGACCCATGGCACTGTTTTTGAAGACTTGAAGTGTTGAAGACTTGAAGACTAGTTTATTAGGATGTACTTGGAGCTTGGCTACTCCTGTTGTCCTAATTTACTAGGTATTTTTGTATCTTGCTGACTGAGCTAAATTGTATTATGTACTAAAGTTATCTGTAAACTTTCTCTGTAACATATCTGATGAACTTACTCTCAGATATCTTTCTCTATAAAAGATAACTTGTCAGCAAAGATCACACCTTCTGATTTGGTTGATGCTTCCTTTCTGCACTTAATTATATGAATTGAAAAATCATTAGAAATGATTAAGTGATGGATTGTTTCCTCATCCAGATTTGTAATAGGTCAGATAGTCATCGTTGACTGATCAAAATGGGGGAAATTTGTTAGGAATATCTGTTTAGATTTTGATCAGCAACCTAATGACTTATCTTAGCTCAGAAAGGTGATTAGTAATCTTGGTTCACTTGAACACTGTAAAAGAGGAACTCACTAAGTATGATAGTCTAGCAAATCTTGTATAGGATGTTAGGTCTCGAAATGTAATTTTTATTTTCTGAAGAAGACCAAGAAGAAGGCATCCAGCAGGAAAAGTTCAACGGATTTGAAGATTTGAAGACTTCACAAGATTGCTAAAGACAAGGTATTTTTCAGATACCTATGTCCAGATATCTTGAAGAAACAAGTGTTCCGAAACACAAGTGTTGCAAAAGATATCTGAGAATAAAAGGTTTCTGAGATGAGGAAAGTGCCCACGGATATCTACACTCAGATACCTTGGACATAAAATATGCTTCTCAGAAAGAAATATATAATAACAAGTTGTTTCAACAAAGTGGTATCTGAAGCTGTGATGATCTCTGGAAAAGAACGTGCAAAGCCTCAGAAAGCTTGCATAGTTCCGTTGGCACTACAGGAAAAAGTATAGTACGGTGCATTAAATGCGCGGACAGAAATGTCTGAAGAAAAACGGTAGCTTCTGAAGAAGAAGACAAACCTGCAACACTCCTATACTCAGATATCAATAGTTTGAATTTGATTTAAGCCTAACGGATACTATTCAAACGGCACTAAAATTCATCTATAAATATCAACACTTAGACTACTTGAGAATACACACAACATAGAACTACATACTGAATATTCTCATAAGCTCTCTCAAGCAAACTACTTACCATCAAGCTTTTTGTTGCGACCAAAGCTCTTGATTCTAAGTAGCACAAAAGTTCTAAGTGTCCTGATCCTTAACGAGCATTGTTATTTGTGAAAGAGTGGAACTAATATTTCTTATCTGAGTTTCATTATCTTGAACACTTATCATAGGCTTGGGTCAGTAGAGAACAAGATACCATACATTGCAAAGTGTATTAAGTATACTTGATTCATAGAGCTATCTGAATAACTGAACAAGTTATTAAAGAAGCTCACCTGAGAATTTACCTTAACCAACACCTTAAACGGCGAGGAGTACAGGAAGTACTTAGTTTGGGAAACTAAGGAATAACTCCAAGGTTATTGAGCATAGAAAGTACTTAGTTTCGAAAACTAAGGAATAGCTAAAAAGGTTTCTGAGTACAGGAAGTACTTGGCTGTGGAAGCCGGGGAATAACTCAGGGTGAACACTTTAACCAACACCTTAAACGGCGAGGAGTACAGGAAGTACTTAGTTTGGGAAACTAAGGAATAACTCCAAGGTTATTGAGCATAGAAAGTACTTAGTTTCGAAAACTAAGGAATAGCTAAAAAGGTTTCTGAGTACAGGAAGTACTTGGCTGTGGAAGCCGGGGAATAACTCAGGGTGAACACTTTAACCAACACCTTAAACGGCGAGGAGTACAGGAAGTACTTAGTTTGGGAAACTAAGGAATAACTCCAAGGTTATTGAGCATAGAAAGTACTTAGTTTCGAAAACTAAGGAATAGCTAAAAAGGTTTCTGAGTACAGGAAGTACTTGGCTGTGGAAGCCGGGGAATAACTCAGGGTGAACACTTAGTTGGGAACCTAGTGTATTTAGGAATCAAGAGAAGATATCTGTAAGGTTACCTCATTTATCTGTCTTAGTGGATTCTAGGTCTGAGAAAGACCGAAGTGGATTAGTTGAAGGATTACGCCACCTTCAGATACCACTATAAAAAAGACTTGTGTTATTTACTTTCTACAGTTTATTATTTGCCTTACTTATCCTGCAAAGTACTTACACTATCTTGCTGAGCACGTGCACTTATCACGGAAAAGTCTCCGCCTTCGAAATTAAGTATCGATATCTTCACGTATATCCGAGAAATCGTTTATCGACAAAAGTTTTAAAAGACTATTCACCCCCCCCCCCCTCTAGTCTTTTACTTTGCCGTTATCTGGACCAACAGTCTGTGAGGAAACATTTCTTCTTAGTCTTTAGCAATCTTGTGCAGTCTCTTGATCTTCAATAATGAGCTCCTTTTTGTTGGATGCTTGCTTCTTGGTCTACTTCAAAGAAATAAAATTACAATCTGAGACCTAACATCCCATACAAGATTTGCTAGACTAACATACTCGAGACGATTTTGACACCACATTTAACCCTTTTTACCCTCTTTATTAGTTATGTTTGTATATATTTTGTATATACTCGATGAGACGTATTTTGTATATTTTGCTAGACTAACATACTCGATGAGCTCCTTTTAGTTATGTTTTGTATATATTTTGTGTTGTTTCTTGTGTTTTGTGTGTTTCCACCTTGATTCCAGGTTTTAGGTACTTTTCATGAAGAAACGGAGTCAAAACGTTGCATTTCTATGCACTACGTCGGATGACACAAGCTCCAAGACACCAAATAGGTGACACGAAGGTGCCTGGGATGCCAAACGGATCATGGACGGACAAGAAAATCACGAATCGAGCCCAAATGAAGCGGGGTGATCACCACAAGCTCTAGACGCAGCCACAAAGGGGTTTCACCGGAAGCCGGAGCGAGCGATCGCCCTGCTCTCCAACGTGGCGATCACCCCAAATGGTTGGGGCGATCACCCGGTCCTATTTCGTAACGCTCAGATCGGCGTTTTCTTTCTATTCTGATTCTCGTTTCTTTTTCATCAGACTTCATTGCAGATTGTAATTTGAACCGTTTTGAAATTCCCCTTTTACTTTTCTCTCCTCCAAGGACCATAGATTTACGTCAACAATTGTAGCAAACCTTTTGGATGATTATTGAATCACATTGGAGAACTGAAAAAGGGTTTGAGTCTTGATTTCTATACGAATTCAATCGAAGCTTTTCATCCATGAAATTAAATCCGTGACAATTTGGTAATTGGCTGAACTTCATTTGCTTAATAGGTAGATTTTCATTATTCATTGGATTTTTGTATATGTACTTCATGTTGGATGTGTGGAACATGAGTGGGTAGCGTAGCTAGTCATCTAATGGGTCGGTGGTATGAATTTTTGAATTGCAGCTAGTATAGGATCTTCTGGATGAATTTGAATAGCTTCACTGTTTGTTGAATCTTGTGAATCATTTGATTAGTTCAAAGTCTTGGCAATCGTTTTCTGATACCCAAAATCCACAAGAGGGATTCGCACCCAAGGTTAACAACGATTTACGACCAACACTTTCGACTACAAACGCTGACTAGTAGAATTGACGACTCTACTACGTTCATTAAGTGATTTCACTTTCAAAATTCGTATTCTTAATTACAGATGCCAGTAGCTAGCATGAACTATTTATTTACCACCGACCTGTGTTTCTTTATAGAGATAAAGCGAAGCGTTCTTTGTGTGATCGTTTCTAGGGGGATTGAGATAGAGTTGATTGGTTGGGTTTTTCATAAAAATCTTTGAGTTACACATGTTTTGGAGTACAAACTTATTTCTCTGTTACCTGCTTTTCCAACTTTCCAATCGTTCAAGTCCAAAGTCCCACTAGGCCAAGATTGTAGTTTTCCGGCAGTCAGTTCCCTAGCAATCTCATCCATAGATACCTCTACAGGGGTTTCAACCTCATCCCTATTTCTATGCAGCATAGCATTGATATCCTTAGCTAGGCCAAGATTGTATTTTTCAACCTCACTAGGCCAAGATTGTAGTTTTCCTGCAGTCAGTGATGTTTACCATGCCCTTCAACACCAAAATTCTCAAATAAGTGTACATAGAATTCTTTGATGATTTCAGGAACAAAGGCCTCATATTGGGTAACAGAATGATAGAGGTTCCTTTTCTTCGATAAGCAACTAAATTATACTCTTCAAAGGATTCCTCTTTGATCACTTTTTCAACATCCATTGCATTATCTTTGATTTTCCCATATTTTTCTAAATTCTTGTCAGCATAGAAAAAATGGGAGACAGCATCTTCATCCCAATCAGAACCATCTACATAAACAGGTTCAGAGGGTAGATCATTTACCTCAGGGACTTCAATTTGTTCTTCTCCAAGAATGACATCCTCATCATCAAGTGATTCATCTTCAGACTCTTCATCTACTTCAGTCTCATAGTCTTTAGAGTCATCTGAGCTTTCATCAGCATTGTTCAGGTCTTCTTCATCAATCACTGACTCGTCCTCAGAGTCAACTTTCGTTTCTGGCTCATAATCCTCCAAGTCATCAGAACTGTCATCATTCACTTCATTGTTGTTTTCATGAGCAGCCGATGTTGAAACAACATCCTCATCAACATTCATAGGGTCGCTTCTAGTTTTCTCTGAGTCATCTGACTTCCAATCTTCCACAACAATTGATTCAGTAGTAGGCTCGTTTACGGGCTTCTCAACATGTTCAGAGTGCGTGTTGGTCTGGTTCTCATCACCATTCAGGCCATCAGTAGCCTTCTCCTCTTTATTGTCAGCTTGTTGCACATCATCCTTCTCAGCAGATGAAGGATTTTGGGGGTTTTCTCCAAGATCTGCTCCTCCATGGGAGTATCTTTCTCTACCCCCATTGGGCTTTCATCATCATCCATCAGATCCTTTGACAGTTCGACCGGTGCAGTTCCCAAATTAACAAAGGTTTCTGCAGCAAATTGAGAGGGGTTTGATGGAGAAGACTCAGTTTGGGGTTTTTCAGGTTGAGTAGGTGATGTTGGAGATCGAGATGGTGGATTTGGTACTGGAGATGGGGATTTTTCAACATCCTCTTCCGATCCCTCACTTAGCTCAGAGGTTGGAATCACGAAATCGGCCGGTTCTACATGGATGGGGACAGGGTATGCTTGCTCCCCCTCAGGTGTTTGCAAAGAAAATCCGGGCATGTTGGGTTTTGTTGGAGAAGACATTGTCCATATGATTTTGTGAGTGCAGAGATGAAGGAGGATGAGCAGGAGAGGAAGTGTTTGAGAGTGACAGGTGAATAGTGTGTGGAAGGTGAAGAGTTTTTGTTTTAACCAAGGCTTGGGAGTAGTAAAAAAACTACTTTTTAGTTTTAGATGTAATGATTGTGGTTAGGTGGGCGGCAGTTTTATTGATTGGTGGAGAACTGGGCTAATGAGAGAGAGCAAAATGGTTGGAAGATTGAGTTTTTGGTTTTGTTTGCTTCAAAGATCATAAGCATATATATCACAAAGATGTACTCAAGATCTCGTACAATCATTAATATGAGATTAAGGAAAGCAAATGAAAACCGTATCAATTAGGTCAATCATGAAGAAGATTCCCAAAACTCAACTTAGGGAGGTACATTTTTGGTTTGGGAAACAAATCAAGATCAAGTATGAGTGAGAAACCTAACAGATTCCCAAAAAGGACGGATATAATACAAAAGTACTCCCCCTCAAACCCAACCCAAAAACACTTTTGAAAAAAAGAACACATAGAGAGCACAAAAAAAAAAATCACAGCAAAAGAGCAAATAGTACTTCAAGCACAGTCAATGTTGTCCTGAATGTTGACTCAACATTGATGACAACATCGGGAAATCAGACCACTCTTAATGTAAGTCAGCCAGGAAACCAAGTCTCAAAATGTGCAGATTCGATTAACCACCGATGTCAGCAGTAAAGACAGAGAGAAAGGAATACCAAAGAAACACACTCAACATTGCCTCAAAAAGTAAATTGAACAATTAGCATAAGTTTGAGTGGGGTGACCATGAGACCGTGAACCATGTCAAATAATTGGAACACGTATGAATCCTTCCAAAGCCGGGTATGCGGAGTTAGGCAAACACACGTCTCATGGCATAAAATCACTCATTTGACCATATTGAGTAATTTGGTACTCAGAAAGTGAACCAGCAGCATTACGAGAATCGACACTTTTGTGCGTGTCGGTTTCCAGTACAGGCCATCAACCCTCACGACATATGACACATTGGCCATGTCGATATTTGGATAGTATTTGAAACCAGCCCAACACGATCCTCGACGGAAACACTTCGAGCTCTTTTTATCAAAATTCATTAGATTTATTAAGCAAAAAGGACAGGAGGCAACATCAAGTGCGAGTCAAGGTACGAGTAAAAATAGCCAAAAAAACAGCAAAAGTGGGTTTTACATAAAGCAAACACACAGGAGACTCGATCCCTTTCGACCTTGGTTTCAAATAGCCTTTCAAACCCTAAGCATCACCACTGTAAGCTACAAAACAGAAACAACCATAGACCAATACAGAAGCACAAGAGCACAGAAACACAATGAAAAAGGAAAAGAAACAAATCAGCAAAAGGACATCACTAGATACGCACAGAAGTCAATGTTGACCGTGATGTTATGTCAACATTGCTTGCAACAAATCACATCAAATAGTGCATAGACCAAGAGACCTTCTCAAACTGAAGAATCTCTCCTTATCAAGAGGCTTTGTGAAGATGTCAGCTAACTGATTGGTGGTATCAATGTGTTGTATGTCAATAATTTGTTTGGTGACCAAGTCTCTAAGAAAATGATGTCGAATGTCTATATGCTTGGTGCGTGAGTGTTGAACAGGATTCTTGGAAATGTGGATGGCACTTAAGTTATCACAAAACATCAAAAGAGTGTCACTTTGGAACCCATATTCATGCAACATATTGTTCAACCAAATTAGTTGAGACACACAACTCCCAGCAGCTACATATTTAGATTCAGCAGTTGAGAGAGACACACAATTTTGTTTCTTACTATACCATGACACAAGATTTGGTCCAAGATAAAAACAACCTCCACTAGTTGATTTTCGATCATCTAAGTCACCAAATTTCAATCGTAATCACTAAATCCCAACAGATTAGTGTTTGGATCACATGCATACAATAATCCAAGATTAACAGTTCCTGATATATATCTAATGATTCTTTTGACAGCAGTTAAGTGAGGTGTTTTGGGTTTGGATTGATACCTGGCACATACACAAACAGAGAACATGATGTCAGGTCTGGTGGCTGAGAGATACAGGAGACTTCCAATCATTGATCTATACAATGTTGGGTCAACATCGTCCCCAACATCAGTTTTGCTGAGTTTCAAAGCAGTAGCCATGGGAGTGCTGCAAGGTTTGGCATTTTCCAGACCAAATTTTTTGATAAGATTCTTGTCATGTTTCTGTTGTATCTGGAGCCCCAAGAAGAAACTGAGTTCACCAATCATACTCATCTCAAAGGTTTCTGTCATGGCTTGACAAACTTTTCTAGCAAAGAGGGGTTAGTAGCACCGAAGACAATATCATCAACATAGATTTGAGCAATGCAAATGTCCTTTCCTTTCCTGAGGATAAACAGAGTTTGATCTCCCTCACCCCTCTTAAACCCTAATCCAACTAAGAATTCAGTCAGTCTAGCATACCAAGCACGAGGGGCTTGTTTCAAACCATACAATGCTTTTCTTAGTTTAAAAACATGGTCAGGTTAAAGAGGATCTTCAAACCCTCCAGGTTGTTCAACATACACTTCTTTGTCAATATAGCCATTCAAGAAGGCTCCTTTAACATCCATTTGTTTAAGTTTTATTTTAAGACAACATGCTATGGCTAAGAGCAAGCGAATGGATTCTAGTCTAGCAACAGAAGCGAAGGTTTCATCAAAAGCAATGCCTTCTACTTGAGTGTAACCTTGAGCAACTAATCTGGCTTTGTTCTTTACAACTACCCCTTTCTCATCACTCTTATTTTTGAAAATCCACTTGGTCCTATGACATTTATGTTGTGGGGGCGGGGAACAAGAGTCCAGACTTCATTTGTTTGGAATTGATGAAGTTCATCTTGCATTGCTTCTATCCAAAAATCATCAGTAAGTGCTTCTTTCACATTTTTAGGTTCAATTAAAGAAACAAAGCACGAGGAACTTACAGAGTGATGATTTCAAAGAAGTCGAGTATCTCCTTGTAGTTTTTGCGCGTGTTTCCCCTCAGTGTTCTCCCTCATGGATTTCCAATTACCTATGAACTGGGATGATCTTTGCGAATTCTGGGAGGAGGATCCTTTCGTGAGTCAGGTTGAGGAGAACCTTGCGGCATAGGTGCAGCATTAATGCCAGAGGCATTATCATATTCAGCCTCAGTCTCACTGTGGGGATCAGCTTGTTCTTCATCATCAGGAGTGGAAATCTAGGATGTTGAGCTGGATGTTGAGTCAACATTGCACAGGTTAATGTTGGCAGAACATTGCCCTCATCATGGGACCTTTCACTTTGATCAGTAGCAGGAGTCATAATATCTGGAACGTTCCCATGTGTAGAAGAGTCAGGGGTTGTGTCAATAACTGCTCAAAGACTCGCAAATCTTCTTCCGGCATAGGGCTCAGAGCATCAAATGAAACATTCACAGATTCTTGTATAGTTTGCAATCTAGGATTGTATATTCTATACGCATGACTATTTTCTGAGTACCCTACAAAGTTTCCTTTGTCACTTTTAGCATCAAACTTCCCTAGATGTTCCCTATCATTGAGTATGTAACACACACATCCAAAGACATGAAAGTACTTAAGATTGGGTTTTCTACCTTTCAAAATCTCATAGGGAGTGGTCAGAGTACCTGGACGAAGATAGACACGGTTGATTATGTGACAAAGTGTTCATGACAGCCCACAACCTTTTTGACAGGTTCATTGAGCTCAACATTACTCTGGCCATTTCTTGAAGAGTCCTGTTTTTCCTTTCAGCAACATCATTTTGTTGTGGTGTCTTAGGAGCTGAGTATTCATGCATGATCCCTTTCTTTTCACAGTACTTATCAAAAAATTGATTCTCAAATTCTTTACCATGGTCAGATCGAACTCTTCGGACCATAGTAGAGTACTAATTACAACATTTTGCATGCCAGTTTTTGAAGGATTCAAAAGTTTCAGATTTTTCTTTCAAAAAACTGACCCAAGTATATCTAGAGAAATCATCAACTATTACATAGATATACCAGGCTCCTCCCAAACTTTTAGCTTCTACAGGAACAATGAGATCCATATGCAAGAGTTCAAAGCAGTTAAAAGTACATCTTTTTTGTCCTTCAACCTGGAGTGGCTGGTGTACTGCCTTGGTTTGTTTTCCCAGAAGACAGTCACCACACACATGCTTCCCTGCATTGGTAAGCTTCGGCACACCTGTCACAACATTTTGTTTGATGATCTTCTCCAGATTCCTGTAATTGACATGTCCTAATTTCTTGTGCCACAATGTTGCATCATCATGTTGAGCAACATTGCACTTGAGAGGAACGACCATCACATAGCACTTGTCCTGAGATCTAACACCTGTCATCACAGTTAATTTGTCCACACAAGTATAAACTTTGCAAGAACGTTTATCAAACTTGACTTTCTGATCATCATCACACAGGTGGCTTATACTGACAAGATTAGCCATTAAACCCTCAACAAGAAGAACATTTGAAAGTTTAGGATATCCTTCAAGGCACAGTGTTCCCTTTCCAAGGATTTTGCTTTGGTTTCCTCCTCCATATGTCACTTTACCTGTCTTTTGAGAGACAAAATTTGACAAGTTTGAAGGGTTACCAGTCATGTGCCTAGAGCAACCACTGTCGAAGTACAATTTTCCTACATTGTTAGGAGATGTAGCAACAGAAAAAGCAACATTGCAAGTATGTTTTTCTTTAGCTACCCAAATCTGGTTCAAATCATTCTTGTGTTTTCTTATATGTCCTAGAGATTTACCTCGTTTAGGAGAACCATGGATAGACTTTAGAGACTTAGGATTACATCTTTTAGTCTCTGTTGAAGTGGATGTTGTCCCGACATCGCAGCTAACATCGGAATCACTATTTTGTTTGCTAGAGGCAAGAAGGGAGGGATTCTTGGAGAGGTCACTGAGGTTAGAGGAATCAACATGTTCCCTTTTTAAATCCTTTTGGCACATGAAACAATAAGGTTTTTTGTGACCAAGTTTGTGACAGTAAGTGCACACAAAAATTTCTTTTTCTTTGACAAACACAGGACCTTTTATGAGCTCAGAAAGAGGTTTGACAACATCTGGGGTTTCAGGGTTAACAGTGCAGTTCATGTTGCACCCAAGTTTCTTATCAAAAGAAGCATCATAACTACTAGTGTACCCTAGACCAGTAGTCCCATCATTATCCATATCAAGCATATCATTGAGTCTTGAAGTAGAGGAGTTCCACTTTGCAATTACCTTCTTTTCTCTTGGGAAATTTGTTGGGAAATTTCTTGGGAAATTTGTTAGATATTTTGTTAGAAATATCTGTTTAGATTTTGATCAGCAACATGATGACTTATCTTAGTCTCAGAAAGGTGATTAATACTCTTGGTTCACTTGAACATTGTAAAAGAGGAAACTCACTAAGTATGATAGTCTAGCTAATCTTGTATAGGATGTTAGGTCTCAAAATGTAATTTTTATTTTATGAAGAGAAGACCAAGAAGAAGACATCCAAGCAGAACAAGCTCAACGACATTGAAGACTTGAAGAAACTGCATAAGATTACTGAAACTGTTTTTCAGATACCTTAGCCAGATATCTTGAAGACACGAATAGTTTTAAACAAACTGTGTCACAAGAGATATCTGAGAAATAAAAGGCCTATCTGAAAACATGGAAAGTGTCCACAGATATCTATTCTCAGATACCTTGAGCATTAACCACATTTCTGAAAAAGAAATATATATATTGCAAACAAAGTTGTTTCAATAAAAGTGGTATCTGAAGATTGAAGATAAGGACATGCAAAGAATCAGATAAAACTAGTCTCTGATACAAAGCATAGTTCCGTTGGCACTCTGAGACAAAAGTATAGTACAATGCATTTAATGCACGGACAGAGATGTCGAATAAAAGCAACGGCAACTTCAAGAAGAAGACAAAACACATACAAGATTATACAGATATCAATAGTTTGAATTTGAGCCTAACGGATACTATTCAAACGGCACTCAAATTCATCTATCAATATCAACACTTAGATCGCTTGAAGAGACACCTTGAACGAAACGACAACGTCAACACCTTACTCTCTCAAAGCAACTTACTTATCCTCAAAGCTTTCTGTTGCGACCAAAGCTTTTGATCTTGAGTAACACTGAAGTTCTAAGTGTCCTGATCCTAAACAAGCACAGCTATCTGTGAAAGAGTTGAAACGAAAGATCAAGTATCTGAGATTCATTCTCTTGAACATTTATCTAAGACTTGGGTCAGTAAAAAGAACAAGATACCATACATTGAAAAGTGTATTAAGTATACTTGATTCACAGAGCTATCTGAATAACTGAATAAGTTATTAAAGAAGCTCATCTGACAACTCAAACCAAAATCAACACCATAACTGGCGTGGAGTACAGGAAGTACTTAGTTTGAAAAATCAGGGAATAACTCCAAGGTTACCGGAGTATAGGAAGTACTTGATTTGGGAAACTAAGGAATAACTCCAAGGTTATTGAGTATAGGAAGTACTTAGCTCGGGAAGCTAGGGAATAACTCAAAAAGGTTTCTGAGTACAAGAAGTACTTGGCTGTGAAAGCCGGGGAACAACTTAGGGGGAATATTTGGTTGGGAACCATTTGTTTAAAGGAATCTTAGAATAGGATTTTTGTAAGGAGAACTCAATTATCTATTCTAGTGAATTCTAGGTCTCTGGAAGACCGAAGTGGATTAGTTAGAGGATTACGCCACCTCCAGATACCACTATACTTGCTGTGTTATTTACCTTTCTGTATTTACATTTCAGCAACACACACACACTTTAACTGTTTCTGCACTTATCTTTATTAAGTCTTCCGCGCTCTGATTCTAAGTATCAGATATCTATTCAGATATCTGAGAAATAGTTTTTATCGACAAAAGTTTTAAAAGACTATTCACCCCCCCCCTCTAGTCTTTTACTTTGCCGTTATCTGGACCAACATTTTCATTAGATAGTTCAGTGGTTACATTGAACAGTTCAGTGTCCTTCTTTGTCAGTTCAACTTCCAGTTTGACTATGGTGTCTTTCAAATTGTAATTCTCCTTCTCAGTTTTCTTGAGGAGTTTTTTGAGTGTCTTCCATTCACTGAAGAGTTTCTCATACATTTGTTGCAGATCCTTCACCATTTGTTCCGCACTGGCTTCCTCTTCTGAAGGACTATCTGTATCAAAATCCACAGAACCATGTAGACACAAAACATCAGAGATTCCTGATTTCTAAGGGTTGGTTAGTGTCAAAATTTCACAGTTTTCAGAGTCATCATAGTCAAAGAAGATTTCTACTCCTGATGTTGAATTGCCGATGTTGTCCCAACTTTGGTCATCAACATTGTAAGTGGATGAAAGAAGAGCTCTGGCATAGGTAGTTGAATGATCTTCTTTTTCTTCATCTTCATGTTCTTCATCTGAAACATCACTAAGACAAGCAAGAAGATTCTTTTTCTCTTTTCTGAGATTGTTAGCACATTCATTTTGATAATGACCCCACCCTTGGCAATCAAAACATCTAATCTTACTAAGTGGAGTGCGATCAAAATCAGATTCAGAGCTAGTCTTGGAAGCAGAACCAGTTTTGGAAGTATTGGTTTTCTTTTTGAAATTTTTGGTTCCACTTGAGGATCCTTGACCAGAGTTTTTTCTGAATCTAAGTTTGTTGAACTTCCTGACAATATTGTTGTAATCTTCCTCAGTCATATTGTCAGACTCATCACTACTACTATCAGGCTCTGAAGATTTAGCTTTAGACTCAGAGTGAAGGGAGATACTATGAGTTTTCATGCCTTGTCTCTCATTTTCATTTAGTTCAAAAAATTTTAAATTGTTCAACAAGGTCTGAAAATCCATAGTTGCCAAGTTATGAGTGTCTTCCAAAATAGTGACTTTGGTATTAAATCTTGAGGAAAGAGATCGAACAGATTTGGAAACAAGTTGCCTATTAGAAATAGCTTCTCCCAGTCTTTGGACTTCATTGGAGAGAGTTAAAAGTTTTTCAAAATAAGAGTCAATTGTTTCTTCCTCCGCCATTCTTAGATTTTCAAATTGAGACCAAAGCATTCTAAGTTTAATTTGTTTGACACTAGCATCCCCTTCACAATGACTCTGAAGCAAATCCCAAGCTTGTTTTGCAAAGAGTGCGCTTTGAATAATTTTAAACATATGAGCATCTACATGACCAAAAATAGCATTTAAGGCCTTTTCATTGTAAGAGCTAAGAAGTATGTCACCTGCAGTGAAGCGTTCTTCAGGAATGGGGACAATGTCACCATCAGCATCAGGTCCTTCAGTTGGCTAGGTGTATCCTTCCAGAATGGATCTCCAAGCACGGCCATCAAGGGACTTGATGTATGTCCTCATCCGGATTTGCCAGTAATGGTAGTTGGACCCATCAAGCACATGAGGTCTGTTGTAGTTTGCATCCATTGCAGTAGTACCAAATCCAGACACCAGTAGTTAGGTGGCTGGCGCTGATGCCACTTGTTAAAACGTAGGATCACAGATTGGTACTTGAAACAAGATCAATAGACGATGTTGACAACAATGTTGTTCAACAATGTCTTCAACACAGTAAACAAAAGGCAGCGAATAAATATGAATGAAACTTCTATTACCAAGCTAACATATATAAATATGTTGACCGCGCCTTTAGAAAAAATATCTACTGACAGGAAAAGTAGATCTAATCAACTAGGTTTAATACAATCACAGATGATTGATTAAACAACCAAAACTAGCCCTAGAAGAGCTAACAGTAAAAGCTATTCTAGGTAGATGTTTGAAAGAGTTATTCCAACAATGAGTACTCTTAGACAAACTCTAAAGCTAGCAGAAAACAAGAAGCCTAAAATCTTTAATAAAATCTTGATAGACCACCAAGAAAGGCATTCTGATTGCTCGGCTGAATTCTTGTATATATACTTGAGATATCGACAGCTTCCATCCAAGTCGAAAGGCAATAGGATCTCAGCAAAGACAATTTCCCTTTTCTTGTTTTTTCAATATACGCATAGAAGGAATTTTCCATATTTTGATTCTTCATAAAATATATTCCTTCTTGCTTTCAGTTGTTCTTTTTCCTTAAATCGTCTCTTGTTCGATTTGTAAATACTTCCAGTCCAAGTTTCCTGTCCAATGTGCTTTGTTCTTGATGTTGACTGCAATGTTATATCTTCAATGTTATGCCAGAACTGAATTATATCCTGTCACAATGTTATACAACATTGGTAGTCCTACAGCTTCACAAACAAAAACAACAAACACAAACTTGGAACTGATTAATGAAAGACAAGATTATCAAAACACAAGTGCATACTGCACTTTCAGTCTTATAAGTTTTCTAAATTTTTAATTTTAGTATTCCGATGATAACTCTGACTAGGCAAATTAAAATTAGTTCTAGTTCGCCCCAATTCAAAAAAACTCGTGAATTAGTATCAATTCACCTCTTAACTCTCCCCCTAATTCGCAAACTGAAACAAGTAAATGAAGCTGAAATAATTTGTCTTACTGGTTCATTGTATTGATCAACCTGTGAGTCTCACGACTTGTTATTTTATTAGAATCAATAGTTTATTTCTCATCCCACACTGACTTACATATTTCTTCCCCACAATATAATGGTTTTATTATATTAACTTGGATTGTTTTATTTTTGCAGGTAGCAATACTGACAAACTCATCTTATGGTTCATTAGGTGAACAAAGGTGGTGTCTTGGTGCTTCCGGTGAGGTTGAGGGCAATCTGAGGGGAGGATGGTGTTGCTGATCCACGGAAGAGATTGGAGATCTTTCGTCGTTGTTGTTCATATTTTGGGGAATGAAGACGAAAATATATACTGCTATTGGGTTTTTCTATTTCTTTTTCTTAGTCAGTGAATTAAGGGGGAGAATTAGGAGGTGAATTAATACTAATTCACGAGTTCTTCTGAATTGGGGGAGAACTGAACCTAATTTAATTTGCCTAGCTAGAGTTGTCACCGGAGTACCAAAATTAAAAATTTAGATAACTTACAGGACAAACTGTGGTAGTTTAAAACATACAGGACCAAATGGGCAGAGTATCAAACATGCAAGACCAAATGAAGTATTTTTCCTGATCTTGATTTGTGCCTTCGGCTACAAACAAATTAAAGACTTGATTCGACGCATCAAGTTTTTCGCGCCACTGCCGGGGATTTGACTCCTTATGTTTCTTTTTTGTGATTTTAGTTTTTTCGACTTCTATATATTAGTTCAATTTTTATTTTTGCTGTCTTTCTTTGTTTTTGTATCTTTGTGGCGGATCTACTCCTGGTATCTTGTGTTTGTGTGTGCAGGAAAGAATGAATAACCTGTATTGTGTGGAATGTGGCTTGGATGACCATAAAGCGGCTAACTGTAGTGATAGAAGAAGGCTCATCACTTTTTGCTAGATATCTGGGGAGAAGCTTGATAGAGCATGGTTTCGATTTAAAGAGCTGCAAATGGAGTGTTGGAACCACAATTTGGTGTTAGGACAGATCATATGGTGTTTCTATGATGGGTTGAGCTTTGGATGTAAAAAGACGGTGGATAGAGCTGCAGGAGGTTCCATAGAAGACATAGAACCCCAAGAAGCTGAAGATGTAATCAAAGAGCTAGTCTCTCAGATTATTAGGATGAGGGTTGAGATTGAGAAGGATGCTGAACGCGAGAGAATAATGGAGGAGGAGAGATCTCTCTCCATTGTTGTGTCAAATACGGAATTCACCACGCCTTTAGAAGGAGGAGGAGGAGGAGGAGGAGGAGGAGTAGGAGGAGGAGGAGGAGGAGAAGAAGAAAGAAGAAAGGAGGAGGAGGAGGAGAAGAAAGAAGAAAGGAGGAGGAGGAGGAGGAGGAGAAGAAGTTCGGACTATGAGTTGGTCATGGAGGACGAGACGTCCACCACCTTGATTAATGAGGATACCGTACAATCTATCTACAATGGTTCAGAGATGGAGGAGCAAGCACTTGAGGATCTTGATACGCCAGAGTTGGTGCACTTAGAGTCGCCACCCATACCTTTGTTATCCAATGATACATTTATATCGGTTCCCGCTCACACATGGGACTGTTCAGGGAGTTCTGGCCCTATTTCTCATTTTTACTTTCCCTCTGATTCCTTTAGTTATTTTTTAGTTTTCGATTTTACTAATTCTTATACATCTAGTTTGCAACGAATCATGGAGTTGCTGGAGGACATGATGAGAGGAGCTAAAGATGGCTCCCAAAATGCTGAGTATGGAGGGAAGGATGCACGGTATCCATTCCCGTTTGAGAATGGATAATAGCAATGCACCATAGTTGACCAACGACTATAAGAAAAGGCCCTCCCCGGGAGGCAACCCGAGGGTAAGATTTTGTTTGCTTTCGTAGTTAGAAATAATAATGGGGATCTTGTTCGTTTTTTTTTTTTTTTAAAAAAAAAAAGGAGCTTCCTACTCAGCTAATAGTAGTAGCAACTACATGCAGCCATCATGTCGTCCAGTATGTTAGTACAAGTACTGCCAGGAGTGAATGATAAACTACAACCAAAAGGAGGAGATACCCGTTAGCTAAAGCAAAGCTAAACTACTAACGGGCTTGTTTCC
The DNA here is from genome assembly GCA_026545765.1 of Plantago major. Classification (NCBI taxonomy): domain Eukaryota; kingdom Viridiplantae; phylum Streptophyta; class Magnoliopsida; order Lamiales; family Plantaginaceae; genus Plantago; species Plantago major. The sequence goes on along the minus strand of CM048844.1, from coordinate 66,978,678 downwards.
TCTTTCCTTACTTGTGCTTGATGCTCGGGGACGAGCTCATGTTCAGGTTTGGGGAAGGAATTTCACTGTTTTTTGTTTGTTTACCGCTTTTTTAATGGCGGTCGGTGATGGGATTTCTATGTTTTTTCTTATTTTTCCTTGTTTTTTGTTTGTTTACCGTTTTCTTAGTGGTGGTCAATGAGCCACATAGGGTTGCATGTCTATGTGTGGCCGGTGTGCCTTGCTTTATTTACTGCTTTTTAGTGCTAGTCGGTGAGCCACCTAGGGTTGCATGCTATTTGCGGCCGGTGTGCCTTATCTATTTGTGTTTAGTGAGTCTTTGGGCTATTTTTGGCCTATTTTTAAATTTTTTTCGGGGGTCTTGTGTCGAACTTCCAAGTCGAACGTCCTTTGTTCGTAACAAACTCTTTTGATGCTTAAATTTTGAGTATAGAACGATTAGTAATGGCTGTCGAGTTTAAAATTTTTCGAGTTCGTTTCCCTTGTAAATAAAAATTATGTTTAGCTTTGTGGTCCAAAAAACCTGTGAGGAGCCTTATTTGAGCCGATGAAAAAATATTATAGCGGCAAGAATTGTTTTGTGACTTGTGGGATGTGCAAATTATTTTAAAGTTTTTTGCGCCATTTTATACTTATGCGTGTTCTGATTAGATGGGAATAACAAATGGCATGCTTTGAACTTTTGATACCCTTCCATACCCGTACTAAAGAATAGGGTTGGGGAGGGGATTTCCATTTTTTATGACTGATTGAGAGATGCGTAGCTCTGACTTCTCTTCCCAACAAAATTTTTTTTTAAAAAATAAGGCTCAGTGTGTTTCCATGGTCTTAAGTGATCACCGTAGGTCGTGTTGGGCGTGTTCAAATACTACCATATACCGGCGTGGCCTTTTATCAGCCATATGACCGTGAAGGTTGATGACACGTGATGTGCTCAAATTGATACATAGAAACAAGTAGCAAGCAGTTGTTGTAGAATAAGCAAAGCTAACCACAGAGTCGTTCGCTAAGGAACCAATTAAGCTACCACAACGATTTGAAAACAAATAATTACTTGAAGAAATAGTTTAATTTATTTAAATTCGAGTACTTCTAATAGCTAGAAAACAAAAAATGCAATGTAATTGATTTGTAGTTACAATCAAGCTATGCCAATTCGCTCTAGGGATACGTTCATACTGTCACACGGTCGGTGTATAGAAAACTATCAATTCAACCTTCACCAAACGAGTTTGAAGATATTTGAACTAGAGTAATCGTGGGTCGTCAATCCACGATCCTTAAACAAACATTTTAGAGAATCTTTGAACGAGAGTATTGAATTGAAGGGTTTTTACGAAGATCATTGAACGAGCCTAACCTATATGAACGATTTCAAACCCTAGAAGTGAATATGCAAAGCTATCACGCAACTACCATGCTCGGAGTGATTTAACTACTCATGAGGGAAGCAAAGATGAAAGAATGCATGGTATAGATTACGCAAAGCATAAACATGGTGATAATCGCATGCAAGATCATACAATTCGATAAACAGAAGAAAACACGAATTGAAGATAAACAATAGAGAGTTATCAATAATTAACAAGAATTCGATCCCGATGGTTCTTACAAGAGGTAAACCAAGCTTCAAAAACAAATCAATCAATGTCAAAACCTAGTTTTAGGAGCTTTTTCTATGACAAAATCGAGTATAAAAAGTTATGGCAAAGGAAGACCTTATTCTAACCTAAAGAGGAAGAAATATGCTGAATCTGGGCCTTCTCGTCGAATCTCGCCACGGCGAGAAACCCCGTGTAGCTCCTCTTTCTGACTCGTAAAATCTCACCGCGACGCAAAATATCCATTCGCCGCAGCGAGCTTAAAACCTCCGTAACTTTTTCCACAAACAGAATTTTCCGATGCTTCCGAACGAAAATTGTATCCCTTTGAATTATCTTTCCGTGGACACTGATCTCAGGTCAATCGGGCATCATATGAGAGAGTTATGGCTAAAATAGCTAGACTGCTCCGTAAAACTTGACTTTTGCAAGCTTCGCTAAAACGGCTCTCAATTCTTCGTCCGAACTCCGAATCCACTTCCGTTTTCGCCCAGTTACTCTACATTCAAAGATCTAGAACCAAAGTTTTCACTCCGATTTTCACCTTCGGGACACAAAAATCCTACAAAATACAAACAAAGCACCAAAGTATAAAAACGCACAAAGACACTATAAAATCATAAACAAAGACAGCTAAAAAGGACCCAATAAGACTCTAAATTATAGTCTCATCAAACTTTCCAAACCGAACCTTTGCTCGTCCTCAAGCAAACAAACAACCTAGACAAAAACTAGACTCAAACCACGAAAATAGACAAAGAGTCCAGGTCCCAAGTGACCGAATCCACCATTGTAAACAGTAAGTCCACGAGATGCAAAAATTTTGTCATCAAACCAACTTTAGCAAAACTGTATACAAAAAATCAAACACAATTGTTTCCCAGACAAATAGCACTTAAGTGTAGCTCGCTAGTCCCTCACAGATGAATGCAGTGTATCTCTCACTCTCTTAGAAGTATCCAAATGGGGTATAAGCTCAAAAATAAACTGGGAAGGTGACTTCCGTTACAAAGGTGCCTAGAATATCTTGTGCTTTTGCACTCGTCTCATTAGATCGAAAGGGACTTCACAGGCGACTCAATTTTTCAGAAAACAAAAGCTGAAACTGCTCCCCCCAATCACGTCAACCGATTCCAATCTCAATCAAATTCTTCACTGTATATTCAGTGCTTTGCCTCATTGGGCTCTTTTAATCTCAATTTTTTGCAGGTGTCTATTTTACCGAAAGTTCGCACTTTTGTGCGTGTTAGTTTGGTGTACGTGCCATCAACCCTCACAGACATATAGCTTTTTAGGACCACGCCGATACATAGGTAGTATTTGAAACACGCATAACACGACTAATGGTGATCAATGAAGACCATAGATCCACCCCGAGATTCAAATATCAATAAGCTGTTAGGGAGCAGTAAACAAACTTTTCAACAATAATGCAAAACAGCACATAAAAGTCGCAAGATAACAGTTCTCTCCCCAAACCTGTTCCTTGGAACAGGGGGAAGAGCTTAAAAAGAGCATTCCATTCGTCATCCCTAACAAGACTGAGTACACATAGGTATGAAAAGGCACAAGTAATACGTAAAAACTTGTACAACAAAGGAAATCACACAAAACCGACACGCACAAAAGTGCAGACCTTCGGTAAAATGGACACCAGCAAAATTGAAGACAAAAGATCCCAATGAGGACAATTAAGCACACGAGTTACTCAAACCCCAAGTTGTGAGTCGTGTAGAATTCCTTGTCTACATGAGCGAAAGCTTTGGACGGGAGCCACACGCGGAATAAGTCCTTGCTGATAACGAGGGTCACACACCAGTGATTTTATCCGCAGATTCACAACAATTTCGAGTAACTCCAAAAAATTGTGTGCAAGGTTTTGTGAAATTTTGTAAGCACAAAAGGGAACAGTAGTCGGAGAAGCACAAAAGGTTTTTGGCAACCTGTGGTGAAAACTGCCTTCCCAGCTTTACTTTTGAGTGTTAACCATGCTGAACTTGTCCAGAAGAGTGAGAGTTGCTTTATAAAATTCCTTGTGAACGACTGCCGAGTTAGACTTAAGTCTTATTTACATTGGAAAGGAACTAGTTAATTTTTTGCTCGATTTTCCACCAACTTTGGAAAAAAACTCAAACCCTTTGCATATTTGGAGTTTGTCTCTTACAAATGTAGATTATAAAACTTGGATGTCTGACTCTGTTCTTTGTGTTGTGTATCTTTGTTATTTAGAGTCTAGTTTTTTTTCTAGGTTGTTTGTTTTCTCGAGGACGAGCAAAGGTTCGGTTTGGAAAGTTTGATGAGGCGTATTTTGACACCTCATTTAACCCTTTTTACCCTCTTTTTAATAGTTGTTTAGTTATGTTTAGTTATGTTTTGTATATATTTTGTGTTGTTTCTTGAGTTTTGAGAGTTTCCACCTTGATTCCAGGTTTTAGGTACTTTTCATGAAGAAAAGGGGTCAAAGTGTTGCATTTCTATGCACTATGTCAAGGACACAATCTCCAAGACTCCAAATAGGTGCCACGAAGGTGCCAGGGATGCCAAACGGATCAAGGATGGACAAGAAAGTTGCAAATCGAACCCGAAGGAAGCGGGGCAATCGCCCCAAGCTCTAGACGCAACCACAGAGGGGTTACGCTAGAAGCCGGAGCGGGCGATCGCCCGCTCCAAGCGGGGCGATCGCCCCAAATGGTAGGGCCGATTGCCTGGTCCTATTTTTTAACGCTCAGATCGGCGTTTTCTTTATATTCTAATTTTGCGTTTCTTTTTCATCAGACTTCATTGAAGATTGTAATTTGAACCATTTTGAAATTCCAAGAACCCTAGATTTACATCAACAATTGTAACAAACCTTTTGGATGATTATTGAATCACATTAGAGAACTAAAGAAGGGTTTGAATCATGATTTCTATACGAATTCAATCGAAGCTTTTCATCCATGGAATCAAATCCGTGAAAATTTGGTAATTGGCTGAACTTCTTATGCTTAATAGGTAGATTTTCATTATTCATTGGATTTGTGTATACGTACTGCATGTTGGATGTGTGGAACATGACTGGGTCATGTAGCTAGTCATCTAATGGGTCGGTGGTATGAATTTAGGAATTACAGCTAGTATAGGATCTTCTGGATGAATTTGAATAGCTTTACTGTTTGTTGAATCTTGCGAATCATTTGATTAGTTCAAAGTCTTAGCAATCGTTTTCTGATACCCATAATCCACAAGAGGGATTCGCACACTCAAGGTTAACAACGATTTACGACCAACACTTTCGACTACAAATGCCGACTAGTAGAATTGACGACTCTACTACGTTCATTAAATGATTTCACTTTCAAAAGTCGTATTCTTAATTGCAGATGCTAGTAGCTAGCACGAACTATTTATTTACCACCGACTTGTGTTTCCTTATAGAGATAAAGTGAAGCGTTCTTTGTGTGATTATCTCTAGAGGGATTGAGATAGAGTTGATTGGTTGGGTTTTTCATAACAATCTTTGAGTTACACCTATTTTGGAGCACAAACTTATTTCTCTGTTACCTGCTTTACCAGCTTTCCAGTCGATTAAGTAAACTTCCATTTGCAAACAAAGCTTAGTCAAGTCCTTCGAGAACGACACTCGGGGTAACTCATCACTTCACTACGGTTTTCTAGTGATCTTGATTGGTGCCTTTGGCTACAAACAAATTAAAGACTTGATTTGACGCATCAATACTCATTAAGCTTCCTCTTTTACAATGTTCAAGTGAACTAAGAGTACTAGTTACCTTTCTGAACTAAGATAAGTCATTAGGGTTTACTGATCAAAATCTAAACAGATAATCCTAACAGTTTTATTAATTTTGATCATACAAACTCAAACAATTCAACTGTTGCTGCAAACTCTTACATTTACAATTACTGTGGCTTTACTTTTGAGCGTTTTACCCTGCTAGACACTTCCAGTTGTAAGAGTGGAATAACTAATTACCTGTGAGGGACCTTCGGACTAGCTTTAAGTCCTTTTTACCTTGGAAACAAACTTGTTCGATTTTCTTCTTGTTTGCCCGCCAACGTTGGTGAAAATTCAAAATTTTTGCATCTTTTAGGTTTATTGCTTGCAATGGTGGAATCGGTAGCTTGGTCGTTTAACAATTATGTGTTTGTTTGGTTAGAGTCTAGTTGAGTCTAAGTTGTTTGTTTGCTCGAGGACGAGCAAAGGTTTGGTTTGGGGGGTTTGATGAGACAATACTTTAGAGTCTCATCTCGTTCTTTTTACCGTCTTTTGTTAGTATTTATTTCCATTTTATATAGGTTTTGTGCATTTTTATGTGTTTCATGTTTTAGTGGTGTTGTACATATTTTGGCATTATTTAGGTGTGGAAAAGAGCCTGGACGCGTCCCAAAATCACCCAGGACATGTCCCCACAGGCCGCAAACTCGGATGCATCCGAAAAATGGCCAGGACGCATCCCCACAGGCCGCCTAGCACAAACTGCTTCCAAAGAAGGCCTGGACGCGTCCCAGAGAATTCCATGACGTGTCCCCATAGCTCGTAATCTGGGACGCGTCCCAAAATTTGCCCGGATGCGTCCAAACAGCCCGCAATTCTTCCAATAGAATTGTTGAACGCGTCCAAGACTCCATCCCCGACGCGTCCCCACAGCTTGCAGATTCTGGACGCGTCCGAGAATCATGCCAGGATGCGTTTGGGGACATTTTAGCGGGGATCTCTGTTTCTTTACTTACTCGATTTTAGAGATTTGGAGACATTTCTATTCTACCTATTTTCTCTCTCAAGCAAGAACAAACCCTAGTTTTAGTTCTCTTGCATTGGTTTCTCATTGATTCGACCTGTAATCGCATATTTGATATTGGATTTGTACTTAGAGGTTAGATTATCAATCAAATCATTTTCTTTCGCAATTTCATCGCTTGTGATTGATTTCTTGGTTATATGCTTATCATATTCTTTTGTATGTTTAATTCGATTGTGACAATCAATATGCATGTTATCGATTCGATTATGAGTAACTAAATCCTAAGTGTATACGGTAGTGATGTAGGATTAATCGAATTAGGGTTCTAACCTAGAATCGTTCATACGTGTTAAGCTAAATCAAGATCTTCGTAAAACCCCTAATTCAATACACTCGTTTCAAACCTTCAAATCATTTTGGTTAAGAATCAATTGTCTTACAATCGATTGATTTCACTACTTCTAGATTTTCAAATGATGTATTGGTTGAATTGAATTAGTGCTTTTCTGGACAAATAGCTGTGACAAACGTATGAACGATAGGTTTAACTCTGTATTCGATTTCTCTGAATTGCTATCGTGTTCATTATTTCTCTTCCTTGATCAAACTTTCTTCGTATTTACTTAGTTTTATCCACCGTGATTCTTCAAATACAAACCAATCAATTCTTTCTCTGCAAACTTTTACATTTTAAAGACTTTAAATGCTAAGTTTCCTAGTTAACTCCTTGAGAACGATCTCGTAGCTAAGGCTTGTTTGCTCAACACTGCTTTAGTTACTTTTTCTTTTTAAAGAGTACTAATTTGAGCACATCACAGTGATGCAAGCAACAATGGGTATTTCTCTAACACTCTATCTTCCAATAAAAGATGTTGATACACTTCTTGACCCTCTTCCATCTCATCAAACGCTTCTAAATTCGAACTAGAAGATTTGGATAGCTCAGGTGTGTTCAATTTTACATCTCTAACTAGGATCCTAGATCGTTGACAGAGAATCATTATTTGTTGTAGTGATATGTACATCTCGTACAACAAATCTTTTTCTATCTTCTAGTACTTCCTTGTCCCAAATAATAACAATATCATTCTCTTCTTCGCTACCCTTTTTCACCGGATAGTCATCCCAGATAGGAGACTCTTTATAGTTCGTCTTGCAGCAACGTTCCTCAGTGGTGAACAATTGCTCGATTCCATCTTGACAAATTGACACAGAAGAAAGTCATAAATCGGATATTTGTTTCCAGCAATCTGCTGCTTGACAGTGTACGGAATTTGACCTGTCAACACTGATTAGATTCCGATCTCCATCGTTCAGATTCTAGGTCAACGCGTTGGATTGATGCTGTCAAAATTTCGTGACGATCCAACGGCTGAATCAACGGGAAACTCCGTTTTATTCGGACTGCACTATGTTGTCAATGTTATACGAAAATTATCTTTTTTTCACAAAAATCGGCCCAGATCACCTGGAATATGCAGCGTGCGTGTTTCGATACAAGAACGATAAATTCAAAACTCGTTGATTCAAAAATAATACCGAGAATTGACTCAAAACTCATTGATTCAACAAAATACCGAGAATTGATGGATCAAGATTCGTTCATTCACAGGAATTCTGAAATTTGACAGATTTGGAGGTACACCTCTATTTTTCATATAATATCTCAAAAATAATCTGTCTGATAAAACAATGAACAAGTACTTAAACAGTAAAAACTCCTAATCAACTACGAACTTCTAACCAACTAAAAAGAAAATTACCAACTCCTAATCAACTACGAATAAGGAAAATACCAGAAATAATCCAAAACTAGGAAAACGAGGAAAATATAACAAAATGCAGTAAACTAAAATAATTTGACGCCATTCGTTCCACATAATTGTTACATGCTTGTTACATGTTTATTACTTGAGCGTCCATGTGACATTGTGAAAGATAGTATTTATCCTTGAAAGAATGTTGTTGGTGGGTGACAATTCGACGTTGAGTTTGGTACTTGATGAGTCGGTTTTGCACCGTCTCATTTGGTCTTTTTTATCGTCTTTTTGTCATCCTTGAGTATAGTTTTATTTAGTTTTCCTTGAATATTTTTACTTGTTTTGTTCTTTTTGTGTTTTGTAGATATTTGGCAAAACCGCACTAATTGAAGGCAAAATGGTGTATTTTATATGCATCTACAAGATTTGGGAGATCTAATGCCTCGTATGGATGCTACAAGTGGAGCGGGAAGGCCAAAATATCAAGAATTGGAGTCAAAAGTCATCGAAGGGCAAAGTAGTAATTTCAGAGAATCTGGCGCTTGATTATCAAAGCTGGCGTCGCCAGAAGGTTCAGAATTAAACTGGCGACACTGGCATCGTCAGTTTGGTTAAACTGGCGATGCCAGTTTTCTCTTTTTGCCGTCCTTTCTGCGATTTGTTTACTAATTCGCCCAGACCTAGTTTTTCTCATTTCTATTACTTGGAAGAAGACATAATCACTTTTAATATTCATTCTATTGTGAAGAACAATACCTTGCTCTAGAGCTAGACCTAGTTTTCAAGTCAATTACCCGATTTCGAGGTTATTGAACCGTTTTCCTTTGTAATTCGAAGATTGACGTTGGTTAGGAGATTATCTACACAGCTTTGGCATTGATTCGTTTTCATTCTACAATTTCTACCTAGGGTTTGTGACAACGAAGGGTAAAATTGTATCAATCTATTCGAATCTCTGTTTTGTGCTTGAGATTATGTTTATTGCTAGTGTGATTATGCTTTCGCTTGTCATGAGTAGCTAAACACCCCCATTATGGGGTGGTGTCTGATTCAATGCATGCTAGCTAGGGTTTATGCGATTCGAAGTGCATCGGGATTCGACTACTTGTGCTTTTTAGATTAATTACTATTCCTGCTGTCACGTTTGATAATCCTCTAGACAAAATCACTGTTAGATTAAGTATTTAATCAATTTGCCAAAATTTCTTTCGTCTTACTTGATTTAACAGTTAGTTGCAAATGGTGATAGTAGGTTAGTCAAATTAATTGTAGTCTAGTGAAACTGACACCTTCACTAGTGCTATTTGTTTTTGAACTCAAGTATGTGACAACTTGCGTAGTCAATCCCGTGAATCACATATATCCTGCTAGCTAGCTTGTTGACGTTACCACTACATAATTTCCCCATTCATATTTCAATCTCGTTATTGTTAATCGGTTTCTAGCATTGCAAGTAGTTATTTACTTTAGTATATCATCTCGCTGCCGAAGCAAACAAACATTTACTGCTTTTCATATTGTTACTTTTATTCGTAAACAAGACTTAGCCTAGTTAAGTCCTTCGAGACCGACCTCGGGGTTAATTCCACTACACTACATGTTTTCGTAGTGTTGAGGATTAACTCTTGGCTTTTAAACAAATTTAGAACTTTGATTTGACACATCAAGATTTTGGCGCCGCTGCCGGGGACTTAACTCCTTTGTTAAGTTTACGAATTTTAGTTACAGTATTTTTGTTTTTACTTTTTCTTTATCTAGTTTTTGTTTTTGTTTTTGTTAGTCTTTTTCCTTTGTTACCTCTGTGTTCTTCGTCTTGAGTGCTTTATTTAACTAACGGGTGCTTGCGTTTGCGTAGTTCTGGTGTCGTGTCTGTCTTATAGCACAGGGTCGCAGATATGGCTACAGTGGAGCAACCTTCAATGTACACACTCCTTCTACATGTGCAGGGTGCCTGTCGCCCAGCCATAGTCACACCATCTAATGTGCGGGGACTCGAGGTTAAGAGGCATCCCCTACAGCAACTTCCGAGATTCTACGGAGTTCAGAATGAGGACATCATGGGTTTCCTCAGAGAAATCGAGCACTGCATCTCTAGAATGGAGAAACCCGAAGGGGTTGAGGATGATGATTTGAGGCTCAGGATCTTCCCTATGTGTCTCTTTGGCAAGGCATGAACTTGGATGAATGGCCTGGACGAAGAAAGCATCACCACCTGGAACGAATCGTTCCAGACCTTTATTACCAAATACTACCCTATGTGGATGACCTCGAGTTTCAGAGCATGGATTAGGGAGTCTAGCCAGAAACAAGGGGAGCCCTTCTACGAAGCGTGGGAGAGATTCCATGATTTACAGTGCCAATGCCCCCACCACTGTTTTAGCACTACAGATTTGAACCAGTTCTTCTTTGATGGCCTTGATGAGCCTTCACAAGTCATGGTTGATATGGCATGTGGAGGATGGATGGGGGAGAGCACCCCTGTCGGATTGAGTGATGTGTTCGAGAGGATAGAAAAAGGCTCAGAGCATAGGAGTAAGCATGCTAAGCTTAGTGGCTCTAATTGCCCGGAACGCCGCCTTCCCGAGTAACAACTTCCAGAAGGTTTTTTGGAGGATCTGAGAGGGTTTGTAAAAAGTTGTCATGCCACCATGCAACACATAGCGATGATACATGCAGCTACCGTTGAGAAGTTGGATGCATTAGAAGCCACAGTTCAAAAACTGGAAAAAGATAGTGAAAAGATCCAAGGTGTTCTCCAGCAGCTACTAGAGAAGGACCAAGAGCGAGAAAAATAGAAATTCCATGGTACTCCCGAGAGGGCAATGGCTATTAAGATGATCATAGAAACACCGGTTGAGGTGACTGTTTGAGAAAATGAGACCCGTGTTGAGGTTTCAAAACAGATTTGCACAGCTTGTGGATGTGCATCGTTGATCCCGATTGCTAGTAAAGCAGCAGTAGAAGAGGTGATAATCCCCGGTAATTCTATTGAGGAGTTGATCCCGGAACAAAAGGAAGATCCAGCCATTCCCATTGAAGAATTGGGTTCTGCGAAAGAGGAAGATTCTGCAGTTATAGTAAACACCCCGGAAACTGGAGCAGTTGAAGTTCCTGCCAAGGAAGAAGAGTTAGCAGAAAATGTGAAGGAGCATCCTCTCAATAAAAAGAGCTTTAACATCGTAGTTGGGAAGGGAAATTCAAAGTCATTGCAACTTTGGACACAGGAGCTACATGTAATACAATCCCATACAGTCTGTTTAAGGGATGTGGCTTCATAGGCTTAGAAGAGATGAAAGCTCGACTCCTAATGGCGGATGGGTCACATAGAAGACCAGTTGGACTAGAAAAGGGTGTCGCGGTTAAACTGAATGGTGAAACTGTTATCACCAATTTTGTTGTTCTGAAGGTTGTCCGGGAAGATCAGAAGACAGGACCCGATACAATCCTCCTTGGCTGGCCATTTTTATTCGCTTCCAGAATGGATATAAGCATATTTAGACGCACATCAACATATGAAGTGAATGGTAAGGTCGGCATAGTGAAGGCACGGGATTATTTGCCTCAAGATTTTATCTTCAAGGATTATTCTGCGGGGTATGTTGGACCCCTTTATATCTATTCGCAGGTGCAAGGGTAGAGAAATTCGGGCATGGGGAAGTCTAGTAACCACCATCGCAAATGAACACCACCAGGTCATCTCCTCAACCTTCTCCGCATCTTGGAAACCTTCAATCAGGGAAGCCTCTGACTAATCAACTCTCTACTTTTTCTCTTTTCACTCGTTTGCTCGAGGGCGAGCACGATTTCAGGTTTGTGGAGGAGTGTTTCGAGTTTTGATCTACCTTAGGCTTCTTACTTGCATGTTTTCAGATGTGTTTCTTTCTCTGTATTTCGCACCTTATCTTGTATTTCATATTCAGTCTTTTGAGTCTAAGTCTGTCTCCCAAGTCGAGCGTCTATTGCATGTACTAAACCTGTTTTGCTTTGACTAATCCTTGACTATTAGCAGTTTGCATGTTTACGTTTGCTAAGTTCATTTTTGTTGTAAATAGGAAGTCTGTTCTAATTCTGTAGTCCAAAAAAGCCTGTGAGTAAACCGTAGCCGACGAAAAAATATTGCACCGGCGGCGCCTGTGTGATTTAATTCGGGAAGTGCAAACTCCCTTGTTTGCGCCTCATCGTTCTCATGTATACTATGTGTAAGTTAAGTATGACGAACGGCATGTTTTACATTCTTATTTACTTATGCCAAACCTGTTCCAAGTGAAGGTTTGGGGAGGAGGTTTATGTGCCCTACTTGTATTGATAAAGATAGTGTTAAGGTTTTTCGTTCTCTCAAAAATAAAAAAAATAAAATAAGTCTCGGAGTGGATCTATGGTACTAGTTACCACCGTTAGTCGTGTTGGGCACATTTCAGATACTACCTATATACTGGCATGGCCTTTAAAAGCTATATGTCCGTGAGGGTTGATGGCGTGTACACCAAACCAGCACGCACAAAAGTGCGGACTTTCGGTAAAACAGACACTACCAAAAAATTGAGACAGAAAAAATATATAAGCATATGGGTCAAATTTAAGACTGCAAAAAAGAGTATGCAAAAAATGAAAATATATATATATTGAAGAAAGAGAGAACGATTGCCTTTTTATGAGTCTACTGTTGATTGTTACAGAGCTATGAAAAAGTCCCTTCCGACTTAACTGATTGAGTACATTGCATGAGATATTTGAGGCATCTTTGTGACGCGAGTCACCTTCCTTGCCTCTTTATATTCTTGAGTGATTTCCCCTACTGGACACTTCCAGGAGTGTGACAGAAAAGATGCATAGGATCCACTTGTGAGGGACTGCTGTTTTAGACTTAAGTCCTATTTACTTAGGAAACGAACTTTTTGAACTAGTGCATGTTATCCTGTGAATGTCAGTGTGATGTCAAAGCTTCTGCATTTCTTGGGCTCGTTACTTGCAATCGTAGACTCGGTTGCTTGAGAGCTAGACTTTATTTTGTGTCTATGTGTTTTTTGTTTTTTCTAGGTTTTTAGAGAGTCTGTTGCTTGAGGACAAGCAAGAGTTCGGTTTGGGGAGTTTGATGAGTCGGTTTTGGACCGTCTCATTTGGTCTTTTTTACCGTCTTTTTGTCACCCTTGAGTATAGTTTTATTTAGTTTTCCTTGAATATTTTTACTTGTTTTGTTCATTGTGTGTTTTGTAGATATTTGGCTAAACTGCGCTAATTGAAGGCAAAATGGTGTATTTTATATGCATCTACAAGGTTTGGGAGTTCTAATGCCTCGTATGGATTCTAGAAGTGGAGTGGGAAGGCTAAAATATCAAGAAGGGCAAAGTAGTAATTTCCAGGAGAACTGAACTGGCGTACGCCAGAGGTTCACTGTAACGAAACTAGCGACGCCAGTTTTCCAACCAGCGATGCCAGTTTTCTCTCTTTGTCGTTCTTTCTGCAATTTGTTTCCTAATTCGCCCAGACCTACTTTTTCTCCTTTCTATTACTTGGAAGAAGACATAATCACTTTTAATATTCATTCTATTGTGAAGAACAATACCTTTCTCAAGAGCTAGACCTAGTTTTCAAGGCAATTACCCGATTTCGAGGTAATTGAACCGTTTTCCCAAGTAATTCGAAGATTGACGTTGATTGGGAGATTATCTACACAGCTTTGGCATCGATTCGTTTTCATTCTACAATTTCTACCTAGGGTTTGTGACAACGAAGGGTAAAATTGTATCAATCTATTTGAATCTCTGTTTTGTGCTTGAGATTATGTTTATTGCTAGTGTGATTAAGCTTTCGCTTGTCCTGAGTAGCTAAACACCCCCATTATGGGGTGGTGAGTGATTCAATGCATGCTAGCTAGGGTTTATGTGATTCGAAGTGCATTAGGATTCGACTACTTGTGCTTTTTAGATTAATTACTATTCTTGCAATCACGTTTGATAATCCTCTAGACAAAATCACTGTTAGATTAAGTATTTAATCAATACGCCAAAATGTCTTTCGTCTTCCTTGATTTAAAAGTTAGTTGAAAACGGTGATAGTAGATTAGTCAAATTAATTGTAGTCTAGTGAAACTGACGCCTTCACTAGTGCTATTTGTTTTTGAACTCAAGTCTGTGTCAACTTGCGTAGTCAATCCCGTGAATCACATATATCCTGCTAGCTAGCTTGTTGACATTACCACTCCATAATTTCCCCATTCATATTTCAATCTCGTTACTATTAATTCGGTTTCTAGCATTGCAAGTAGTTATTTATTTTATTATATCATCTCGCTGCCGAAGCAAACAAACATTTACTACTTTTCATATTGTTACTTTTATTCGTAAACAAGACTGAGCCTAGTTAAGTCCTTCGAGACCGATCTCGGGGTTAACTCCACTACACTACAGGTTTTCGTAGTGTTGAGGATTAACTCTTTGCTTTTAAACAAATTTAGAACTTTGATTTGACACACCAGTACTTACGGTTGAAGCGTCACAGGGTGGTATACGATCCCAGGTTAGGATATATTAAGAATAGAATAGCATGCCTTACCAAATTATATGCAATACCTGAGTCTGCTTAAATGAAACTTGTTGCTAGATTTACTTTTCTTTCTTTCTGATGTTTTTCAACCCAAAGACTTACTTATTTACATGATGTCTTGTCCTACGTGCCTTGTTAAAAATCGCAGGATAATGAATACTGTAGAATTTGGTGCTACCTCTGATCCTCGCATTAGGAAAAGGTCACATGATGAACAAGATGCAGATTGGTTCAAAAATGTTGTGAAAGACTACATGAATCCTTAAAACGGTTGAGTGCTGAAAATGACCCTCTTGATGGAATTGATAGGAAAGAAGGATTTATAGATAGAATCCCACAACAAGAAAACTGCCAAATAGTAACGGATAATATCCGTTAATAAATAGTAACGAATCGGCGTTGATTAGCGACGGACTGAGCGATTTGCTCAATCCGTCGATAAATCCGTTACTATTTAGTAACGGATAGTTTATCCGTTACTATATAGTAAAGGATAAACTATCTGTTACTAAATTTGTTGACTAATTAATTAAACAAAGAATAAATAAAATTTGTAAACGACGGATAAGGCTATCCGTTACTAAATAGTAACAGATAGTTTATCCGTTACAAAATAGTAACGGATAGCCTATCCGTCGTTAAATTGAATGTTGACTAATTTAAAAAACAAAAATAAAAAGAGAAACTTAGTAACGGATAAGGCTATCCGTTACTAAATAGTAGTAACGGATAGTGTTAGAAATATCTGTTTAGATTTTGATCAGCAACCTAATGACTTATCTTAGCACGGAAAGGTGGTTAGTACTCTTGGTTCACTTGAACACTGTAAAAGAGGAAAATCACTAAGTATGTTAGTCTAGCAAAACTTGTATAGGATGTTAGGTCTCTGAATGTAATTTTTATATCTTCGAAGAAGACCAAGAAGAAGGCATCCAGCAGGAGAGTTCAACCAATTTTGAAGTTTTGAAGACTGCACAAGATTGCTGAAGACGAAGTTTATCAGATACCTATGTCCATATATCTTTGATAAACAAGTGTTTCTCAATGAACAAGTTTTGCAAAAGATATCTGAGAATACAAGGTTTCTGAACAAGGAAAAGTGCTCACAGATATCTACACTTAGATATCCTGGATAAAACTATGTTTCTGGGAAACAATGTTTAAACAGGTATCTGGAGATGCGAAGGTCTCTGGAAAGGGACATGCAATGCTTCAGAAAGCGTGCATAGTTCCGTTGGCACTATAGGACAAAAATAGTACAATGCAATAAATGCACAGGCAGAAACATCTGAACAAAAGAGGAAATCTCTGAAAAGAGACAACGTCTTATGCAGTACTATTTTCAGATATCAATAGTTTGAATTTCATTATGCCTAACGGATACTATTCAAACGGCATGATTTTCAACTATAAATATCATCACTTAGAATGCTTGAAATACAATGAACTCATTGAAAATACCAAGCTTCTCTGATAATACAACTAGTGGTATCTTTCGCTCAAGCATACAAGCCTTCAACCTACTTATTCTTCAGCTTACTGTTGCGACTAAGCTCTTGAATTCTAAGTAGCACGAAAGTTCTAAGTGTCCTGATCCTTAACAAGCATTGCTATCTGTGAAGGAGTTGAATCCAAAGATCAAGTATCTGAGATTCATTCTCTAGAACATTTATCATTGACTTGGGTCAATAAAGAACATATCACCACACATTGTGAAGTGTCTTAAGTGACTCTTCTTCAAGAAGGTAGTATTACCAAACCTGACAAACTACCTTAACCAACACCTTATTAAACAGCGTGGAGTACAGGAAGTACTTAGTTTTGGAAACTAAGGAATAACTCCAAGGTTACTAAGCATAGGAAGTACTTAGTTTGGGAAACTAAGGAATAGCTCAAAAGGTTTCTGAGTACAGGAAGTACTTGGCTGAGAAAGCCGGGGAATAACTCAGGGGGAACACTTGGTTGGGAACCTAGTGTGTTTAGGAATCGAGAGAAGATATTTGTAAGGTGAACTCAATTATCTGTCTTAGTGGATTCTAGGTCTGAAAAAGGCCGAAGTGGATTAGTTTAAGGATTACGCCACCTTCAGATACCACTATAAAGATCAGTGTTATTTACTTTCTACAATTTTATTACTTGCATTATTTACCTTGCTGAGTATTTACACATATCTTACTGAGCACGTGCACTTATCACAGAAAAGTCTTCCGCTCTCTGAAATTAACTATCACATATCTTCACAGATATCTGAGAAATTGTGTTTATCAACAAAAGTTGTAAAAGACTATTCACTCCCCCCCCCCCTAGTCTTTTCCCTTTGCCGTTATCTAGTCCAACAAGTGGTATCAGAGCGGGAGGTTCCCAAGCCTTCTGCACTGAACCTAGATCCCAGATAAGTGCCCACCAACTGCTTTTTACCTACACTTGATTTGTCTGTTTAGTGTGTTTGCTGCAAGATGTCTTTAAGTGACGCTCCAATTCTCAAGCCAGAGAATTATGAGAAATTGAAGAACAACATGATGCTCCACCTAGAAGCCATCAGTGATGAAACCTGGTCATTTTAAAAGTACTGAGGAAGCCGGCTCAGCAAGCATCTAGTACTGAGGAAGTAGAAATCGGAAACAATATCTGTTTCTATTGTCAGAAACCTGGTCATTTTAAAAGTGATTGCCCTGTTTTCAATAAGCTAAAGACAGGTGACAAGAAAGATAGAAGAAACTTCAAGAGAGGTCAGAGAGCTATGCTCACTGAAGAAAGGAAAAAAATTCAAATCCAACTGGATGCTCTTGATATTGAGTCAGAATCTGAGGAAGAAGACTCGGATGATACCAAACTACCTTCTCCAGAATTATGTGGCATCACTCATGAATTAGTTGACTTTGGTCAAAAGAAAAGGGAAATATGCGGGGTTGCTGAGGAGATCTATCCAGATTGCTCCAACATTGAGCCTTGCCTAATGGCTGACGAGGTAACCAACATTTCTCAATTCATAACTTAAGAGAGTGATGAGGAAGAAATCAGAGATTCAGAATATTTCAGAAGAGAACTTGATCTCTACAAAAGAGAATTTGAAATGATCCGAGCTAGAGCTGACATTCTTGAAGAAGAAAAGAATTCTCTTGAGAAGGAAAATTCACAATTACAGATATCTGAGAAAAAGGATGCTGAAAATGCATTTCTCAAAGCACAGATATCTGAAATAGAGAAGTTACATAGAAAGGCAATGGATATACTCCAAAAGGAAAATAAAGATTTTCTTTCTGAAAATGAGGAACTCAAGAAGAAAGAACTATCTTTTCAGTCCTATGCCAAAACTTGTGACACTCTTACTGAAGTACACTCTTATTTAATAGATCCTTCAGAAAAGGGAGGACTTAGGCTGGACACACAAACAAATAGTTCTACCACTCTGAATAAGAGTGACGAAAGAATAACATTTGTTAGTGCTCAACAAGATGGTTCCAAAATAACATATAGCATTGGTCAGAAAGCTAAGGCTGTTGACAAAGGAAAGGCAGTTGCAACCAAACCTTTGTGGGAAAAACAAGTCCAAAAGAAAACTGTTGGGAACGTTTCTGTAAAGAAACATAACACTGAAAAGTGTAATCACCCACAGTTCTATGTCTCTCAGAAAAGAAAAATTACAGGAGCAGGCAAATTTTCCAATATCACGTTTTCTGGAAAGAAAAACGTTCTAGAGACTAGCAAAGCTGCTGAGAAAAGAACTCAGACAGCGCCAAGTGCTCGAAATGGCATTGGCTATAAAGCCATCGGGAAACAACTCGCTCATGAGTATAAACAAGAGCAAGAACGATGGATGAAAGCCAGGATTGCGCATAGCAATCATCAGAAGTGGAAGAAAGAACAGGTTACGACCACTCTGAATGCCAGGGCTAGAATAAGTCTAGCAAGGAAGGCTAAGTTTGCTGAAAAGCAAACTCAGCAATTTGACAGGTATCTGAAAGCACCACGAGGAGGACCAAGGAACACACTAAGAAGGAAAATAGCTTTAAATGATAATGACATTAATAATTTAATTCCTCCTTATGTTCCAACAAGACAAAAGAATATCCCAAGGAAGTTCATTCAGAAATGGATTCCTACAGGGAGATTCTTTAGTCCAGAAGGTTCCATTATTGGAATGAGAGCCTAATTCCATGTTTCCTGTCTTGTGCAGAACACTCTGAGGAAGAACCCGAAATGGCATTTTGATAGTGGATGTTGGAAGCACATGACAAGAGACAAAGCAAATCTGATTAACTACAGAAAATGCGATAAAGGACAAATTATTAGGTTTGCTGGAGGAGATGAAAATCCAACCATAGGATTTGGCAATCTGAAGTTTGGAGCTCTTACAATCTCTGAAGTACTATATGTAAAGGGATTGAAATATAATCTCCTAAGCATGAGTCAACTGGTAGACAAATGGTACACTGTCAAGATCAAGTCAAAACTAAGTAAAGTAATTGACAATGAGTCAAAGCAGACAGTCTTGGTTGCTAGGCGAAAAGGAAATCTTTATGTTGCTGACTGGGAATCTGCCACAACTGAAGAATGTCTCATGGTGAGTCAATCTGGCCACGCTGAAGAAAACTGGCTATGGCATAAAAGAATGAGTCACTTGAACTTCAAAACTCTGAACAAGCTAGCCAAGAAAGAATTGGTGGTTGGTTTACCCAAAATGGTATATAGAAAAGATGGTATATGCTCAGCTTGCCAAATGAGAAAACAATCCAAAATATCTTTCAAGTCTAAAACTAGACACTCCAGTGAAAGGCCACTGCAGATGTTACATGTGGATCTTTTTGAATCCTCTGTAACTAGCTATGCAGGAAAGAAGTATGGTCTGGTTGTTGTTGATGATTACTCAAGATTCACTTGGGTTGTATTTCTCAAACAAAAATCTGATGCAAGAGTTGAGATACCCAACTTGCTGAATAAGCTTGAAGTCATGAAAAATGACAAGGTATCTGTAATGTGAACATACCATGGTATTGAGTTTGTGAACAGTACATAAAAGAGTTTTGTACCTACAAAGGTATACAACATCAACTATCTTCGTCTTTAGATCCAAATATAATGTCATCAACATATACTTGAACTAGAAGTAGTTTCCCTTTATGGTTCAAAGTAAAGAGTGTTTTATCAACACCTACTTTCTTGAAGCCACTTTCCATCAAATATTTGGCTAAAGTATCATACAATGCTCTCGGAGCCTGTTTCAGTCCATACATAGCTTTTTGAAGCTTATAAACCATTCTACTTTCTGTGGAAACCTCAAAGCCTGGTGGTTGTTCAACATAGACTTCTTCAGCAAGTTCACCGTTTAGGAATGCACTTTTAACATCAATCTGATAAACTTTGCAGTCATTATGAGCTGCAAAGGCTAGAAATAGTCTAATTGCGTCCAATCTTGCAACTGGAGCATATGACTCATCAAAATCTAGTCCTTCTATCTGGGTGAATCCCTTGGCAACCAACCTTGCTTTGTTTCTGGTTATTTCACCAGACTCATTCATTCTATTTCTGAAAACCCACTTGGTTCCAATTACAGATATTCCGTCAACAAATGGAATCAGTTTCCAGACATTGTTTCTCTCAAATTGATCCAACTCTTCTTGCATTGCAGAGATCCAATCTTGATCCTTTAATGCTTCTACTATAGTTTTAGGTTCAATATTTGAGATGAAACTTCCATAAAGAGAGTTAGAAATTGCTCTCCTAGTTCTAACTCCTTGTCTAAAGGACCGATCACATCCTTTGCAGGATGATTTCTTATCCATTTCATAATGGGTTTTGAACTAGTAGGATCAATATCATTTTGATCTGAATGTGAATCAATATGATCCTGATAGGATACTTGTGCAGTATCTGAGATATCTGGCACATGGAAAATGCCATGAATATCTGACACTTTTTCAGTGTTAGAGATATCTGGAATTTGATTTTCAGCAATCTCATTCTCAGAAACCTCTTCATGATGAAGGTTCTCAGTAACCTGTTCCATTTCTAGAATTCTCATAGGAAATTCTTCATCATGTCTTAGAGTCATCTGGTTGTTACTAAACAATGGTTGATTTTCATCGTCAGATTCATCCTCTAAGTGAATGATAGAGTTTTCTTTTGAGGATTCTGACACCACAACAAAATGGTGTTGCTGAAAGGAAGAATAGGACCCTAAAAGAAGCAGCAAGAACAATGCTTGCTGACACTGAAATAAGTGAAATCTATTGGGTTGAAGCTGTTAACACAGCCTGCTACACTCAAAATAGATGTTTGATTAACAAACACCATAACAAAACTCCTTATGAACTTTTGATTGGTAGACCCCCTAGTATCAAACATCTAAGGGTGTTTGGTTGCAGATGTTTTGTTCTTAACAATATAAAAGAATACTTGAGAACATTTCAACCAAAAGCAGATGAAGGAGTATTTCTTGGTTATTCTCTGAATAGCAAAGCCTACAGAATCTACAACAAAAGAACGCAAAAGATTGAAGAATCTGTTCATGTTGTCTTCTACAACGGAAACAAGAAAGTACTCTTGAATAAAGAACTCTCAGATAGGTTCAAAGAACTAATGATTAAAACAACTTTGTAAAGACTTTGCTGAGCTCATGAAAATTAAATTTGAAATGTGCATAATGGCAGAATTAAACTACTTCCTAGGATTTCAAGTCAAGCAACTTAATGATGGAATATTCATCAATCAAACAAAGTATGCAAAGGATATGCTCAATAAGTTTAATCTAAAGCCTTCTGAAAAGAATGCTAAGATACCTATGAGCGTTGGAACCAAAATGACCTATACTGAAACTGACAAAAGTGTTGAAGAACACAAGTATAGGAAATTGATTGGGTCTCTACTATACCTCACTGCAAGTAAACCTGATATTCAATACGCAGTTGGAGTGTGTGCTAGATTTCAGACAAATCTAATGCAATCACACTACAACATTTCTATGAAAATATTAAGGTATGTAAAGGGTACTGTGGAAGTTGGATTGTGGTATCCAAAAGACAGAGGGTTGAGTTTAGTTGGCTATTCTGATGCTGACTATGCTGGATCATTGCTTGATAGAAAAAGCACCTTAGGAACTTGCCAATTTCTTGGTGCCAGATTGATATCATGGTTCAGCAAGAAACAAAACTCAATTGCCATATCTACCACAGAGGCTGAATATATTGATGCTGGGTGTTGTGCTTCACAAATATTGTGGATACAACAACAACTCAGAGACTATGAGGTCAATGAAGAGAAAACTCCGATTTTTTGTGACAACACAACTGCTATTGCCATAACTTAGAATCCTAAGTTTCATGCAAGAACAAAGCACATTGATGTTAGACACCACTTCATTAGAGACCATGTTGAAAAAGGCAATATAGAGATACTCAAGATTGGTACTGAAGACCAACTTGCAGATATCTTTACAAAGCCTTTGCAAGAAAGCAGGTTCTTAACCTTGAGACATAGTCTTGGGTTAATGGAGCTACCAAAGGAACTGAAAAGTTCTAATCTCTGAGATAGAAATTCAGAAAGGAGAAAGATATTCGGAACGGGCATCTAGATATTCTAGGCAAAAAGGTATCTGGGACGGGAACTCATATACTAAAAGAAGCTAAAAATGTGAGTAAGACAGGAACTCAGTATGATTAAGAAGGGAAAAAGAAGAGATAAGATATCTAGAACAGGAATCCAGAATATCAAAGGCAAAAGGTGAAACACTTAGCAAACAAGTATCTGAGACGGGTACTCAGATATCAAAGGTTAAAGGGTAAAATGGCTATTTGAAGATTTCTGAGACAGGTACTCAGATATCTAGATCACTCAGTGAGGGGGAACACAAAAGAGAATAGTACAACTGTCTACAGTCAACTACTCTCTTGAAATTTGTATTATTTCTATCTTTGTGTAAAACATGAACATATATTGTGTGAGATAGACTCAGATACAAAATTGTCCCTTAGTCACACAGAAGAGATGTGATTCAGATAGCTAATCGCCAAAATTCATTAATTGGGCACAATCACATGGGTTGATTGTGATCATTGCTGGAAAAGCAATCCCAACCATTGATGAAATGGGCATTCCATTTAAAAGGCCGGGATTAATTCTCTGTAAAATAGTGGACTGTAAAAACTCAGTCGTGGCCCACTAAGCATTTAATGCAAACCGAATTTTACCCATGCCTTACTGCACGTACACAGATACAAATGCACAAAATTAATTTGTGTATTTTTGCCTGTTGGAATTACACTTCTATATGTATAGGATTTTGGCAAAAGAAATCACTTTCGCCTAATCCTACATTTGCTCTTGCACAAAAACTGCAAAATACTCTCAAATTTCCCTGCAATCTTCTCTGCAACTACTGATTCCCTCTTAGTTTTTCTGCAAAGAATCACTAATCTCCTATCGTAATCTCTTCTCGTTTTTTCAAAAACTTCACTATTTAAAGAGATGGCTCCAAAACGTGCTTTTACCCAAAAATCCCAAGCTACTACATCTGGTACTGCTAAAAAGCAAGCACCAGTGCTGGTTATAACAAACAATCGGTTGATTGGAGAGTTCAATCCTGATCATTGGACTTCAAATCACAGGATGATTTGGGGTGGTCCATGATTGAGGAATACCTGGTAGCTGCAATAGAAAACTAGACTGACAGAAAGCTGGTACTTGATATGCTTGAAAAGGCACAAATCAAGGGCTTTCTATCTGCTCTTCCCAGTGGAGTTTCTTCACTGGATGTCCTGGAGTTTTACAACAACTCCACGATTATTTCCAAAGTCTCTGAAGGCACTGAGACAGTGTCTATCAAGACTAAAGTCCTAGGACAGGAAATCCTGTTGGACGAAACAGCTTTCTGTGAGCTGTTTGAACTTCAAAATCTTGGAAAGGATTTTGAAATTGACACCAAGGATGAATATCTCCTTGAGGGTGTCAAAAAGCTATACAGTGATGTGTGTGATCTTGAAAAATTAGATACACCCATCGACTTCAAACTTGCTGACATCAGAACCAGACATCTGTTGGTTCACTAGGATGTGTTGGCATGTATCCTTCACAGATGCTGTGATGGTCTACAAGGAGGAGCTGACCAGATAAGCCAAGAACGTTGGATGATGATGTTCTTGTTGAATCAACAAAACAAAAGGCTGGAAAACCCTTTTAATTGGGGGAAGTACGCCTTCATGAAATTTGTGAAGAAGATACAAGGCTTTGAGCCTAAAATCGTTAAGGGCCTTGCTGAGCCAAAAGCCACAGTAAGCTATGGACTAAAGATATGCTACTTACTGGAGTGCCTTGGCATTGAGCTTAGAGAGACGGCAGACACTGCCAATAGTAACCTACTCTACAAATATGAGTATACAAACATAATGAAAAAGGTTACTGTATCTCAGAAAGGTTCCAAGAAATGAAAGATGGATGAGGTATCTGAGGGTTCCGTTGCGACCAAAAAGCCCAGAACTTCACGAAAGAAGTCTGCTGGCAAATCAGTAGACATATCCATTGTGGATGTCGACTCTCAGATACCTGCCGCCACTGCTGATGAACTCATAAATGAAGATGAACTCATCAATGCTGCTAAGACCACAGCAGATGAACTCATCAATGCTGCTAGGACCACAGCTGATGAACCCATCAATGCTGCAGAGTGCCTTGCTGATGAACTTATCAATGATGATAAAAGCAGTGAGAAACTTCAAACACTCTCTGCAGAAGCAGCAGGGATTGTTGATAATTCAGTCCCAGATTTCAATGAGGAATCTGAAGATGAGGTGGAAGCCATAATCCCCAAGGTTGCTGAAAGAGCAACAAGTACAGAGGTTGCTGAGAGAGCAACTAGTTCAAAGGTTGTTGAAGAAGCAACTGTGTCCAAGGTCACTGGACAAAACACACCATCAGAGCAAGTAACACTTAAGCATATTGAAGATGACCTGATGAGTGGCAACTTAGTGTTGGAGGATACCGCCATTTCCTCAACACTTAAAAGTCTCTCTCAAGCAGATCTGGATAGGCCCCATACAGCATCACCTTCTTCATCCAGATCAGAATCACCACACCAACCACAACAGCCAATAGTGGATGCTGTTGAGATGATACTTGAGTTACAACATGAGATACCAGCATCTTTCCTTGCTGAACAAAATCCTGTAAAAGAACAGGTTCCCCAACTCAATGAGAGGGATCAAACTGAGGCATCTGCTCAGAATGATCAACCAGGGGAGGAAACTGAGTTGCACACTCAGGAAAGTTCTGAAGTACCTGAAACTTCAAACAAAGAAGCTAAAATGTAACAACAAGACCAAATCATAGAAGGGTCACAAGTTCCAGAGACCAATCAGCCTGACACTGCTCAGGTAGCTGAATGGTTTAACTCTCTACTTGTCATATTTTATGTTTATTAATCTTGTTATTTAATAAAATTTCTTTGTTACAGGCTGAATTAGAAACAGAAGAACAAGAGGAAGCTGCAAAGCTTGCCTCAGAATCTGAGAAGGAGGTTTCCATAGCCTCACCACTTAAGGAACAGGAGCCTGTCTCACAGGTAGAAGAAAGTTCCTTAAGATATAACATCTCAGATAAATGCTTTATACACATGAATAATACTAAAGTGTTTGTTTCTAATAGGCTCCAACTGAGAAGAAAAATGGAGAGACTGAAAAGTCTATCTCTTCAGAGAAGAATCCAGACACTTCCAAGGTCTCTGAGAAACAAGTATCTGAACCTTCTATTGAGAAGGTATATATTTCAGATACCTATAATCTTCAAAGACAAATCTCTGATCAATTTTCTCAAACTAACACTTTCTACTTACAGGTTCAAAAAGAAGTAGAAGTTGTTGGGGAATTGCCCACTCAATCCCCGCAACCAATGGAAATTGATGAGGTATCAAAGCTTTCATCACAAGAAAAACATCCAGAAACTGCACAAGTCTCTGATAGACAAGTATCTGAGCCTCCTATTATGGAGGTAATTGACTTCTCAGATACCTAAAATTGTCTAACGTAGTTTTCTTGCTCAAATTTTCTCAGTGTTATGTTTTTAATCTCAGGTTCAAGCAGAAAGAAAGATCACTGAGGATCAGGCTTCCCAGTCTTCTCCTCATATCTAGATGTCTGAGGCACCTGGAACCTCAGTAGCCAAGTCATCTAGGCCTGTCACATAGGTAACTCAGATACCTTTCTACTCTAAAGCCTAGATATCTAGTAAAGTTTTGAAACTAAGAACTCTTTCTTTCAGGCTCAAACAAGTGCCACTAAGGTCCCTGCTGATAAGAAAGAGGACCTACTTCCTTTCTTCAAGGAATACACTTTGCTAAAGCACCTAAAATCCTTCAAGAAATGGCAACAGCTTCGATGCTCCAATCTATCTGAGATCATTAAGGTGACTGATCACCCCATAAGGAGAGCACGAGCCCTTGACTTGGAAAATTATGTCCATGCTATGTTCCCCACTGAACAATACTCTTTTGGAACATTAATGCATAAGGACTTCGTCAAGGAAGTGGCCAGAAAGCTTATTCAAGCTTTTAATCAAGCAGATGGTCAGACCAGAATGCAGATGGCATTTAAGCCTACTTTGCCCCAGACTTTACAATTCATACCCTCTGAGCAAGAGGAAGTTAATGGGCAAATGGTCACTATTCCAGAAGTGATCAATCTGGTCTCTGAAGACGAAGAAGAGAAGGAGACTGATGAGAATGACTATGAAGAACCTCCTTCTGACCATCACAAGGATGAGGATGATAAAAAGGATGATGATGATGCCCCTGCACCAGGGATAGGAGGGATTGCACAAGGAAACAATGCCTCAGTTGCTGAAAAGCACACTGAGAGGACTTCACAAAATTCCCCTCCTCCATCTCCTCAGAAATCTACCCATCCATCTCCCCAACAAAAAGACTCTACAGAACAAGTAGTTGAGCACTCTGAGGACAACACTCAGAAAATATTGGATGCACAAGCCAGAGTTGCTCAACTCAAACAACTGTTAGAGGAAGAACAACAGCTACATCTTCAACTGGAAGAAAAGATAGCTGAATCCAGAGTCAAGCTAGATAAACTTGAAGAACAAACGCGCAAATAAACGCTAGCTTACTCTGAGATTAAAGGGCTCCGGGACGCTGTTGATTATATTGCTAAGGAGTTAGATGCTAAACAAGTATCTTAAGAAAAGCATGATGCTAAGGCTGGATCTTCACCAAAGAAACCATCCTCCAAAGGCAAGAAACCCATATTTGAGATGGTTGCCGCCTTCAGAAACCTTGATGAAGAAGTAGAAGAGGATGAAGATCACTGGGCTGATGACTCAGATGATGAAGAAGACAGAACCTTGGCAGAACATGCAAATGTTCACTTGGGAGTTTCTCACTTAAAGAGAAAAGTGATAGCTCCTCAAAGTTTCAGTAAAAACCAAATCTCAACTCCCATGATTACATGGCCAGATACTAGGTTACGGCAACTCTAAGAAAGGAGTTATCTCAACAAAATGAAGAAGTAATTGCATCAGTCCCTGCTGAAATGAAAAAGTTCAATAAGTTAATCACTCAAAGAACAACAAGCTTGGTCATTGCTCAGAGAGACCTAGGCATGGTGAGGGATGATGCCAATAATCTTGCTAAAAAAGCCCTCAATGAGGCTAGCTATGCTGCTGGAAAAGCAGATGCTCCTGAAGGCCCACTGGCAGAGCTCATTGATAAGGAAACAGGACTTATCAAACAAAATTAGGAGCTCAAGGCTGAACTTCAGAAGTTGATTGCTGCTTACAATTATCTACAAGGAAACTTTGAGTCACTCTCAGAATCCTTTGTGACACTGAGTCAGTCAATAATGACTAAGGGGGAAGGATTTCAAGGTGCTCAAAGAGGAAGAGGAAGAGAAAACAAAAGAAAATCTGAACAACCACCTCTCAGAATAAATGAGCCCTCCTCCAGTCAGCCTGCTCTACAGATAGTGGCGACCACTCAGCAACTTCCTGAAAAAGGAATGACAACAAGGGCCAAGGCACAGAAACCTCCAAGGAGTACCAAGGCTCCAAGGAAAAGACAAGTAAGAGGGATTGATGAGTCTTCTTCTGAAGAAGAAGAAGAAGAAGAAGAAGGCCAAATCAAATCCTTGGGCAATGAAGAAGGCTGCAAAATTTTCACAAGAATTGATCTTGATGATGATCATGAAGAGACTGATGAAGATGAAGCTCCTCTTCAAAGAAAAATAAATAGGGTTGATAGCCTATCTGAGCCCATAGCTGCAAAGCCTTTAGCAGCGAAAACACCCTTTGAAAATATCAAATTAATCCAGGGTGGTTCTTCAAACAACCCCCCAAGGGAGAATTCAAGACAAAGGAGGAACAGGCTGAGAGCTGAACAAAGAAAACTTCAACTACCACTCAGGCCTGAAGAAGCCAAGATTGAGTATGTGAAGACCAACAATGACTCCTCTGTCTACAGATGCATTAATCAGAAGAATGGCTACTGGATTCTGGAACTCAAGCACTTACTGGTAAATGAAAAATTTCCAGAATTAATCCATAAACAGCTCATGGCATGGAGAAAAGACAAGCCAGTCTTGATTAATACCAACCACGTCAAAGTCTGGTTAAATTTTGAAGTAATCAAGAGAATAAAACTTTGATATTGACATATCAATGATCTTTCAATTGTTTTTGGTATACTTTTTCCAAGAGATTGGGATTGTTTGTTGCTGAGTATAGACCGAATGCATTAAGGGCACTACAACAAAATAGGGGTTTAGTAACAGATTTATTCGTTACTAAACTCCTACCGATTCGTCGCTAAATCCGTAGCGACAGATTTAGCGACGAATAATAAACCCGTTACTAAAAGCTACGTCTCTAAAATTCTACTCACAGATAATATATCTGTCGCTAAATAGTAACGGATTTAGCGACGAATAGAGTGTTGGCCTTTTAGAGGCGACTAATTATCCGTCTCTAAAAAGCTTATTTTTCTTCTTTTTTTTTAATATTCTGCGCTATTTATCGACGGATAACTATCCGTCGCTAAATAGGTGTTTTTTGTTTTTTTTTTAATTTTAATCTGCAAATTTGGATATACAATAATACAATATTCAATACGGATATACAATAAATGGACAATTTTATACAATATTCAATACGGATATACATTAAATTGACAATTTCATACAATATACAATATTAATACTGATATACAATAAATCGACAATTTTATACAATATTCAATAATACAATTTGACTATATCCAATATTCAATAATACAATATACAATATTTAATAAATACAAAGAAGAAATTATACAAAATTAATACAAAGAAGAAATTATACAAAATTAATACAATAATTCAATACGGATCTTGTTGCATTTTCACGAATCTTGGACGGAGGAAGTCAGATCTGGTTGTGGAGGCAGTGGTGGTGGTTGCTGGACGGTGTGGTGGAGATAGTGGTGGTGGCGGTGTCGTGGAGGCAGTAGACGTGAATGGCTGGACGGTGGTGGTGGTGGAGTGGTGGGCAGATCTGGTGGATTTGGGTTTCGGATCTGGTGGTGGTGGAGGCAGTGGAGTGGAGGGCGAGTACTGGTGGGTGGTGGTGGTGGAAGGCGAGTGGTGTGGTGATAGGTGGTGGTGGTGGGTGGTGTTGGTGGCAGTGGTGAGGTGGTGGTGGTGCGGAGGTGGTGGTGGTGGAAGGCGTGGTGGTGGTGGTGGAGTAGAGGGTGGTGGTGGTGGAGGAAGGAGGGTGGTGGTGGGAGGAAGAGAAAGATGGAATTGGGAAGCGTGGTGGAAGGAAGAGGAAGGGGATATATATTAGGGTTTCTGCATATTTTAGTAACGCATAAACTATCTGTTGGTCCAGATAACGACAAAGGGAAAAGACTAGGGGGGGTGAATAGTCTTTTACAACTTTTGTCGATAAACACAATTTCTCAGATATCTGTGAAGATATCTGATACTTAATTTCAGAGAGCGGAAGACTTTTCTGTGATAAGTGCACGTGCTCAGCAAGATATGTGTAAATACTCAGCAAGGTAAATAAAGCAAGTAATAAAATTGCAGAAAGTAAATAACATTGATCTTTATAGTGGTATCTGAAGGTGGCGTAGTCCTTCAACTAATCCACTTCGGCCTTTCTCAGACCTAGAATCCACTAAGACAGATAATTAAGTTCACCTTACAAATATCTTCTCGAGATTCCTAAACACACTAGGTTCCCAACCAAGTGTTCCCCCTGAGTTATTCCCCGGCTTTCTCAGCCAAGTACTTCCTGTACTCAGAAACCTTTTTTTCTATTCCTTAGTTTCCCAAACTAAGTACTTCCTATGCTCAGTAACCTTGGAGTTATTCCTTAGTTTCCCAAACTAAGTACTTCCTGTACTCCACGCCGTTTAAGGTGTTGGTTAAGGTAGTTTGTCTGGTTTGGTAGATTAATAACTTCTACAGTTATGTAATACTACCTTCTTGAAGAAGAGTCACTTAAGACACTTCACAATGTGTGGTGATATGTTCTTTATTGACCCAAGTCAATGATAAATGTTCTAGAGAATGAATCTCAGATACTTGATCTTTGGATTCAACTCCTTCACAGATAGCAATGCTTGTTAAGGATCAGGACACTTAGAACTTTCGTGCTACTTAGAATTCAAGAGCTTAGTCGCAACAGTAAGCTGAAGAATAAGTAGGTTGAAGGCTTGTATGCTTGAGCGAAAGATACCACTAGTTGTATTATCAGAGAAGCTTGGTATTTTAAGTGAGTTCAGTGTATTTCAAGCATTCTGAGTGATGATATTTATAGTTCAAAATCATGCCGTTTGAATAGTATCCGTTAGGCTTAATGAAATTCAAACTATTGATATCTGAAAATAGTACTGCATGAGACGTTGTCTCTTTTCAGAGATTTCCTCTTTTGTTCAGAAGTTTCTGTATGTGCATTTTTTGCATTGTACTATTTTTGTCCTGTAGTGCCAACGGAACTATGCACGCTTTCTGAAGCATTGCATGTCCCTTTCCAGAGACCTTGTCATCTCTAGATAATTGTTTAAACATTGTTTCCCAGGAATATAGTTTTATCCAGGATATCTGAGTGTAGAAATCTGTGAGCACTTTTCCTTGTTCAGAAATCTTGTGTTCTCAGATATCTTTTCCAAAACTTGTTCATTGAGAAACACTTGTTTATCAAAGATATCTGGACATAGGTATCTGATAACCTTCGTCTTCAGCAATCTTGTGCAGTCTTCAAAACTTCAAAATTGGTTGAACTCTCCTGCTGGATGCCCTCTTCTTGGTCTTCTTCGAAGATATAAAAATTACATTCAGAGACCTAACATCCTATACAAGATTTGCTAGACTAACATACTTAGTGATTTTCCTCTTTTACAGTGTTCAAGTGAACCAAGAGTACTAACCACCTTTCTGTGCTAAGATAAGTCATTAGGTTGCTGATCAAAATCTAAACAGATATTCCTAACAAATTTCCCCCTTTTTGATCAGTCAACGATGACTATCTTTAAAACCTATTACAACTTGGAAGAGGAACAATCTAACACTTAATCATTTCTTATGATCTTTTCAATTCATTTTAATTATGTGCAAAAAGTAAACATCAACCAAATCACAAGGTGTGATCTTTGCTGACAAGTTATCTTTTTATAGATTGATATCTGAGAGTAGGTTCATCAGATATGTTACAAGGAAAGTTTACAGATAACTTTTACAATGATAAAACAGTAAAGTACATTTAGCAAGATACAAAACACTTAGTTAAATTAGGACAACAGGAGTAACCAAGCTCCAAGTAGACATCCTAATAAATTAGTCATCAAGTCTTCAAGTCTTCAAAATCTTCAAGTCTTCAATCAGCAGATCTATGGATCAATTTGCAAATTCCCTATCCCCAAACCTTTTGATATCATCTGAGTAGTCAAAGAGCAAAGTCCTGACTATCATCTCAGTGTTTCTGGAAAATCCACAAACTTCCTTGTAGGTTTTGGTGGGATTCTTCTTGGCAAATTGTTTGACCCACAGATACTTTCCCCATTTCCAGGCATACTCAATTCTGATATTTGATAGCTTGAAGTATTCATATATGATCTTCAAATATCTGATGTCACCCTTGTATTGATCTTCAGTCATGTAGAAAGACTCATAGGGTTCCACAACAAGTCTTCCTCTTGTGCCTGTTCCAGTGATGTTGGAAATTCTGTGCACATCATCTGGCTTTCCATAAGGACAATCATCAGAGAGGTCCTTTTTCATGGCTTCTATATTTATGTTTAAGCCAAGAGTTCATTCTCAACACAACGAAAACTTGTAGTGCAGTGAAGTTAACCCCGAGGTCAGTCTCGAAGGACTTAACTAAGCTGAGTCTGTTTTAAGAATAGTAAGTACAGTAAGGAAAGCAGTAAAGGTTGTTTTTGCTTCGACAACAGATTGACTTTTATTATCTATTAACTATACGATCTAACTAGAAAACAGATTAATCTAAATGAGAATGATATGATCAAAGAATTATGGTGTGGTGAAAGAAAATAAGCTAGCTAGTAGGAAACATGCAACAATAATGATGTCGATTTACTCTAATTATCATTGGGACATGCCCTACCGATTATTACACTACTCTAGGCTTTTCTAGGCAGAGACCTTATGTCACATAAGGTACAGAGAACTATGACAATGAACTAACTTATTTTGTTCTAGAAAATAGAAAGCATTATTGAAGGCTTCAATTCCACTAAGCTACAATTAATAAGCTAATGTAGTTATTGTTGTTTGCAACGAACCAATGGATATAGCAAGACGCAAGACGTTTTGTTATAAGTGATCAGATGCTTAATCCATTGGTGATTTTGATGTAAGGAATATCAAACTGAATACTATATACGCAATTAATCAAAATAGCACAGAGTAAATCGCATCTTATGTATATTGAATACATGAACCCTAACTAGCATGCATTGAATTCATCACCACCCTATAAATAGGCTGCTTAAGCACTAATCATACGCAAAACATAATCAGAATCATAAACCGGCATACACTAAACATAATCAATACCAAAAACCAAGAAACGAGATAAGAAACAATTTTACCTAATCGTGTCACAAACCCTAGGTAAGAATTGAAGAACTTGAATCAAACTGGTGGACAGTATGATGAATATGCTCTCAATCAATAATCAATCGTCGTATTACAGGAGAAAACGGTTCAATTACCTCCCCGAATGGGTAGGTAATTGCCTTGGAAAATCGGGTCTAGGTTGAAAGCAAAGAGAATAGAAGAAAAATAATGTGAATCTACTAAAAAATCAAGAAAATAGGTTATATATAGTGAAAAATGCATTCTGGGCCGATATTGGGCCCAAAAAGACATCTGGCATCGCCAGCAGGTCGCCTGGTGTCGCCAGTCGACTTACGAGTCAGACTGGCGTTCGCCAGGTGACTTCTGGCATCGCCAGTTTCCTCCAGCACCGCTTTTTTGCCTTTTGAGTATCTTAACGTTGGAATTTGGATATGGTTCCTCTTAAAAGTTGTAGCTCTTGGTCTTATCTACGCGTGGACACCAAGATCATGTCAATCGGAGTTCATACGAGAATGTTATGGCCAAAATGCCAAAGCTGCTCCATCGTAGTTCGAATTTTGCGCACTTTCACTTAAAAGGTTCTAAAATCTTTGTCTGAACTCCGAATCCACTTCCGTTTCGACCGATCAACTCCGTTTTCAAACATCTTTCAGGTCTTTGAACTTTCATACTTCCATTAATGCATTAATATGCATTGGTTTAGCCTTGTTTCAATGCATTTTCACCAAACACCTACAAAACACACAAAACACGAAAATGTAACAAAACACTAACAAAACACAAAATAACTATACTTGAGAATGACAATAAGATGGTAAAAAAGATCAAATGAGACGATGTAAAATCGACTCATCAAACTCCTCAAACCGAACCCTTGCATGTCCTCAAGCAACAAACTCTCTAAAAATCCTAGAAAAATAAAAAACACGAAGACACAAAAGTAAAGTCTCGCTCCCAAGCTACCGAGTCTACGATTGCAAGTATTAAACCCCGAATGATGCAAGAGGTTTGAAATTAAACTGACGTTTGCAGTAGAACATTTAAAAATCCAAAAAGTTAGTTTCCCGAGTAAATAGAGCTTAAGTCTAACCCGGTAATCCCTTGACGAGTGGATCCTATGCAACTATCTCTCACTCTGGAAGTGTCCAGTATGGGTAAACACTGAAGCAATGCACAAAGAGAAAGGAAAGTGACTCACATCACAAAGATGCCTCAAATACCTCATGCAATGTACTCAATCTATTAAGTCAAAAGGGACTTTAATCACAGCTCTATAATGAACAGCAGTAGACTTGTAAACTGGCAATCATTCTCTCATTTTTTATTTTTGAAACTATTTTGCATACTACTTTTTTGCAGTCTTATAATGACCAATATGCATGTTTTGTCTCAATTTTTTGGTAGTGTCTGTTTTACCGAAAGTCTGCAGTTTTGTGTGTGCTGGTTTGGTATACACGCCATCAACCCTCACGGACATATGGCTTTTTAGGACCACGTCGGTGTGTAGGTAGTATTTAAAACGTGTCCAACACGACTAACGGTGGCACAAGTCCATAGATACACTCCGAGACTAATTGTAATATTTTTTGAGAGAACAAAAGTCAAAAACACAGTCTTTATACATATATGGCGCAAATAAACCTCCTCCCCAAACCTGTTCTTGGAACGGGTTTGGCAGAAGCAAATAAGAATGAAAATCATGTCGTTCGTCATACTTAACTTACACAGAGTACACATGAGAATGATAAGTCGCACATAAGAGAGTTTGCACTTACTAAAAAAGTCACACAAGTACAAAATTCGCCGGTACAATATTTATTCACCGGCTAGGCTTGCTCACAGGCTTTTTGGACTACAGAATTAGAACAGACTTCCTATTTACAAGCAAAACGAACTTAAAGAATTTAAAACATGCCAACTGCTAATAATCAGAGATCAATCAAAAGTCAAGCATTAAACTGGTTTAACTTATGCAATAGACGCTTGACTTGGGAGTCAGACTTAGACATAAGAGAAAATCACAAAAAGAGAAAAAGACACACAAAAAGATAAAAAGACACACAAAAGGATAAAAAGACACGACACAGACACATATATGGATAAGTACATGAAAGCTACTCCCTCCCCAAACCAAGACTAGAGATGGTCACCAGCGAATAGGCTAGAAAGAAAGAAAGCTAAAAATGTAATTCCCTGAAACGTGTGGATGGTGCTATCCATTATCGAACGGGAACGAATCCCTTGCATTCTTCCCGCCTAGTTCAGCGATTTGGGAGCCATCCTTAGCTCCTCTTCTCCTGTTTTCCATGATTCCCTGCAAACTAAAATAAAATAAATCAAAAACTAAAATAAAACTAAGGGAATCAGGGGGAAAATAAAAACGACAAAAGGGGTCGAAACTCCCAGGCCAATCTCGTGTGCGAGCTGGGGCTAGTATGTACAAATCACTGGAAGATGGGGGAATGGACTATGAATCCGATGGTGTCATCTGGGTGGTATCAAGTGTCTTCTCCATCTCCGAATGGTTGGAAACGGGTGGTTCAGTCTCTTCTCGATCACATCAGTGGACGTCGGATCACCTAAACTCTCGCGAACTCCTTCAACTGTTATTGGCATTTCTTCTTCAGTTACAGTGGTAGTGGTGGTAGTGGTGTCCGAATTCGATTAAACTACGGAGTCTGATTTCTCATCCTCTTGGTTATCTCCGTTTTCAGATTCTTCTCCATCAAGCTCCGCAAACTCTGTGATCAATGCAACCAATTCCTCGATCGTATCCTCAAGTTGTTGAGGAGTCAAATCCAGCATTGACCCACCAGCAAATCTATCCACCATTCATTGACAACTGACTATGATACTGTTGTATAAACACCACATGAGCTCTCCCAATGTTAAACCATGGTTCTGATACGTCTTCTGCAGCCCCTTAAATTTATACCATGCTCTATCGAGTTTCTCTCCAGAAACCTGTCGAAAATGAATGAGCGGCTTCCTATCTACACAATTTGCTGCAACATGACCGTCCGATCCACACTCATAGCAATACGAGTAATCCATAAGCTCCTGCACACACACAAAAGAAACCAAAGTAGTTCCGCCAAACAAACTATACAAAAAAAAAAAAAAATCTAACAATAACTAACTAATATATACAACGGAAAATTACAATTCATAAACTTAACAAAGGAGTTAAGTCCCCGGCAGCGGCGCCAAAAACTTGATGTGTCAATATCAAAGTTTTATATTTATGTTTAAGCCAAGAGTTAATTCTCAACTCTACGAAAACTAGTAGTGCAGTGAAGTTGACCCCGAGGTCGGTCTCGAAGGACTTAACTAAGCTGAGTCTTATTTACGAATAGTAAATACAGTAAGGAAAGCAGTAAAGGTTGTTTTTGCTTCGATAGAAGATTGACTTTTATTATCTATCAACTATGCGATCTAACTAGAAAACAAATTAATCTAAACGAGAATGATATGATCAAAGAATTATGGTGTGGTGACAGAAAACAAGCTAGCTAGTAGAAAACATGCAATAATAATGATGTCGATTACTCTAGATGTCACTGGGACATGCCCTACCGATTATTACACTGCTCCAGGCTTTTTTAAGCAGACACCATATGTCACGTAAGTTACGGAGAACTATGACAATGAACTAACTTACTTTGTTCTAGAAAACAGATAGCATAAGTGAAGGCGTCAATTCCACTAAGCTACAATTAATAAGCTAATGTAATTATTATTGTTTGCAACGAACCAATGGATATAGCAATACGCAAGACGTTTTGTTATAAGTTATCAGATGCTTAATCCATTGGTGATTTTGACGTAACGAATATCAAACAGAACACTACATACGCAATTAATCAAAATAGCACATAGTAAATAGCATCTTATGTATATTGAATACACGGACCGTAACTAGCATGCATTGAATTCGTTACCACCCCATAACTAGGCTGCTTAAGCACTCATCATATGCAAAACATAATCAGAATCATAAATCAGCATACACTAAACATACACTACAAGAATTCTGTTGTAACGGGACAGAAAGGGGCGATGGATAACTATTATCCGTCGCTTATTAGTGACGGATAATGTTATCCGTCGCTATATGGGCGACGGATTTTATTAATCCGTCGCCCATACTTTGACTTTTTTTAAAAAAAATTAAATATTAACGACGGATAAATTATCCGTCGTTAAAATTTATATTTAAAAAAAAAAAGAACAGGAGCGACGAATAAACTATTCGTCGCTCCGGGGCGACGGATCGGCCTTTGGGCCGACGGATACGTATCCGTCGGCCCAGAAGGTTTCTTAAAAAACGAGTAGAAAGCAGTCTGCTCTCCATTCTTCCTTTCTCCATTTTCTTTCTCTCCGTTTTCTTCATTTCGTTTTCTTGCAATTCCGGCCAATTATTGACGATTCTTCTCAATCTTGGTGTCAATTCGAAGATCGTTGGACGAGGAGCTCGTTTCTTCCATCAATTTCAAATTTCATCCGCTATTTTCTTCGGAATCAACGGTATTTTGGCTAAACCCTAACTTTTGGAAATTTGGGATTGTTTTGATTTTTGACTACTTATTCTCAATTGTATTTTTATATGAAGTATGTAGTAGCTTCTTTAGTTAATTTGATCAATTATATGTAATTTGATTAATTTGATTCGTATATGTAATTTGATAGTTAGTTTAGTTAATTTGATATGAATGTATGTAGTAATTCAATATGTATATATGTTAATTTGATAAGTATGTATGTAGTGAAGTATGTATTTTAATTAAGTATGTATGTAGTGAAGTATGTATGTTAGTTAAGTATGTAGTAATTCGATATGTATGTGTAATTTGATATGTATGTTAAGTATGTATGTAGTTAGTTTAGTTAGTTTAGTTAATTTGATATGTATGTATGTATGTAGTAGTTTTGGTTGATTTGATAAATTCGTATATGTACTAAATTACGAGAATGTAGTTAAGTGTTTTGAGCAACGGATAATTTGTTGATTATATTAACATGTAATTTATAATATATAACTCGTAGTAGTAAAACACTTAATAAATTTTGTAACATATCGAACACTTAATAATTAATCATGAAATTATAAGGAACGTATAATAATTAACAATTAGTCCCGGCAGTTCATCTTGGCATAATTGGAATCGATCTAATCAAATAAATACGATCTAATCAATTGAACGTGTCAGGTTAAAAAAGAATCCAATGAATTCCGACCATTCATGGATGTATGATCGTACGGCGGTAAATGGCAGAGTTTCTAGGAGTTTTGTAAAAGGGGTTAAAGGTTTCATCGCGTTTGCCATGGGACGTCCGGCTTGTGCAAATGGGGGTGGATAAAGTGTCCTTGCACATTGGAAACCTGCAGAAACAAGCAATTTGTGACTCCTAAGGCATTATTCGAGCACTTGCGACATTATGGATTCATGCCTGAGTATCATGTATGGATTCATCACGGTGAGGAAGCACTGTCCATGGCATACCTCCAATGGAGGGAGAGGTGGGGTTTGGGGCCGCCTATTGAGTACGTTTCTACTTGTCGGAACATGTGCATGGTGTATTGGGAGGAGGATGTAGATCTGTTGGAATGCAAGTTCTGTGGTAGGGAGCGTCACAAGTGGTGAGGAGGGGTTGCAAGAGAATGTTGAGTTTTATCCGTTTTGTCTTTAGGCTTGTATAACTAGTAATCATTAGTTGATATATCAAACCAAACATTATGGTAAAATTGAAGCTAATGTAACTTATATTATGTAATGCCGTAACAATTGATTGAAGCTAATATAACTTATATTATGTAGCAATTGATTGAATTATTGTGAAATTGATTTATTATGGTAAATAATAGACCTCGATCTAAGGAATTCAAATGTGTCAGGTTATTATCTAATTATTCAATGAATACCGATCGTTCATGGATGTATTGTCGTACTCTAAATGGCAGAGTTCAATCGAGTTTTCTGAAAGGGATTGAAGGTTTCATTGCATTTGCAATCTCAAATCCGGCTTGTGTAAAGGATGGGTTGATAAAGTGCCCTTGTGCAATGAAAAGTGCAGAAACAAGCAATACGTGACTCCTACAGTGGTAGTCCAGCACTTGAGGAAAAATGGATTCCTGCCTGCGTATCAGGTATGGAATCATCATGGTGAGGAAGCAGCACCGTCCAATACCTATGACCAATACAGACAGCGTGGAAGGAAGAGAAAAAATGAACAAGTAGGGGAACAAAGTACATCTGAAGGCGATGCTATTTGAGCTCGAGTCGAACAAATGGTGTATGATGCTGCAGGGGCAGAGTTCATGGACACAACTAACACTGAAACTGAGGTGGAGGTGGAGGAACCACCGAATCCCGAGGATCAGGTGTTCTTTGACTTGTTAGAATCAACAAGGAAGCCGGTTTATCCGGGGTGTAAGCTCACTGAGTTGTCTTTGTTGGCTCGGCTAATGAGCTGTAAGGCTAATGGCCAGCAATCTGAAATGAGCTTCAATGAATGGGTTGACGTAATGTCGGCCCTTTGTCCTGAAGAAAACCTAGTTCCCACCAACTTTTACCAAGCGAAGAAAAAGATGCGGGGTTTGGGTCGCCTGTGGTAACCATAGACTGTTGTCCGAAAATGTGCATGATCTATTGGGAGGAGGATGCAGATCTAATACAATGCAAGTTCTGTGGAATGGAACGGTACAAGCGTTACAAGGAGGGGGCTGCAAAGAAACGACAGAAGAAAAATCTCCCACATAAGAAAATGTGGTACTTCCCTCTAGCACCTCGTTTGAAGAGATTGTATGCTTCAAGTGCTTGTGTGGATAAAATGCAGTGGCACAAGGAGCGAGTAATCTTGGATAATGCAGAAGATGGTAGAATGGACCATCCAGCAGACTCACCCGCATGGAAATCGTTTGACAAGACATATCCAGAGTTTGCAGTCGAATCTGGAAATGTACCATTGGAACTTTGTACGGATGGTTTTAACCCGTTCGAAAGTGAACGAAAATACTCTTGTTAGTCAGTTATGCTCACACCGTACAACCTGCCCCCCGGTGAGTGCATGAAGGAGCCATTCATGTTTCTGACTGCATTGGTGCCTGGGCCGAAAGATCCTAGACTGACGTTGGATGTTTTCTTGCAACCCCTAATCAAGGAGCTGATCGAGTTGTGGACGGATGGTATCCCTGCATATGATGTGTCGACCAAAAAGAACTTCACCTTGAGAGCAACTCTTCTTTGGACCGTGAGTGGCTTTCCTGCGTACTCCATGCTACCTGGACGGAAAACCGCAGGGAAATATGCATGTCCACATTGCCTGGAAGATACTGATTCATTTAGACTGAAGGGTCGTGGAAAATTTTGTTGGTTTGATTGTCATCGTAGTTTGCTAGAAAGTGATCATTCGTTCAGGAAGAACAAGGATCAATTCTTGAGAAACAAAGTCGTAACGAGTAGTGCCCCAACACGACTTACTGGTGCACAAATTCTTGCGGAGATTGATAGGTTGGGTCTTATGAAGGTGACTGAACTTGGGTGGATGAAGCATAATGAGAAAATTGGTAAAAATTGTGGTTGGAGGAAGAGAAGCATCTTCTGGGACTTGCCTTATTGGAGCAGTCTTCTTATCTGTCACAACTTAGATTTCATGCACATTAAGAAGAACGTGTTCGAGAACTTATTCAATACACTTTGCAACATTGAGGAAAAAACAAAGGACAATGCGAAGTCTAGAGCCGAGTTGTCTACGTGGTGTAAAAGTCCTGAGTGGACAAACAAGGATGAGAATGGTAAGTGGCCAAAAGCGTGCTACACAATTGACAATGCATCTAGGTCAATTTTGTTTGATTGGGTGAGGGCATTGAGTTTCCCAGATAATTACGCCTCAAATTTAGAGAAGTGTGTGGACTTGAAGAAGGCAAAGGTTTATGGGATGAAGAGCCACAACTGTCATGTGTTCATGGAGAGGCTTATCCCGGTAGCATTTCGAGAGCTGTTACCGAAACATGTATGGACTGCTATCATCGAGTTGATCTTATTTTTTAAAATTTAGGCACAATGGTGGTTCATGAAAAAGTGTTGGAAAATCTTGAAAGGAACATACCATTGATTCTATGCAAGCTCGAGCGTATCTTTCCACCGAGCTGGTTTGATTCTATGGAGCACTTGCCGGTTTACCTTCCACATGAAGCGAGACTTGCTGGACCGGTTCAGTATCGATGGATGTATCCATTCGAGAGGTACTTGGGGAAATTGAAGAAGTATGTCAACAACAAAGGTAAACCTGAAGGATCGATTGCCAATGCCTACATTCGAGAGGAAACTACAACCTTCTGCTCTTATTACTTTGATGAGCACGTCCCTACGAAGACATCAAGGCCGGCTCGAAATGCAGACACATTCGAAGTTCAAGCGGATGATGAGTTTTCCCTATCTGTCTTTAGGGTATCAGGGAGACCTCTTGGTGCAGCTAAGAAAGAATATCTTACGGATAAGGAGTTGAAAGCAGCTCAATATTATGTCCTCACGAATTTTGCTGAGGTTGACAAGTATATGATACTATTTGTGAGGTGAGCAACACTTTCTTTAAATTTTAATATAGCTACGTAAGTCCCTACTTCAATTATAGACTTATCATCGAATCAATGTTTGCAGTTTTTTCAAAAAGCGTTGTTTGGAAGAAAATCCTCAGATGACAGAGGATACACTAGAGGAACTACTTGACTCAAAAATTCCTACATAATTTCCAGATTGGTTCCGAGAGTATGTCCGGAATCCTATTAACAACGCCTCATGCATATACTTAAAGGCTCTCGCAGAGGGGCCATTCAAAAAGGTCTACACATTCCCAGGTTATATAGTCAATGGCCTTAGGTTCCACATGACTGAATGTAACACGGCCATGCGACAAGCAACTCCGGGGTGTGTGTTACGCTGCTTTGTTTGATTTCCACGGGAAGCTAAAACGAATAGTGAGGATTGAATATCCCGGCTTGCCATTTAAACGAACCTTCTTGTTTGATGTTGAGTGGTATGATCCTAATCCAGGATGTATGAGGAAGAACGAGCAGTATTAAATGGTTGATGTGAACCAAAAGAAGAGGTACCGAACCAAGTATGAACCATTTATCATGGCGACTCAAGCACGACAAGTGGTGTTTCTTGAATATCCAAGCAGGAAACGCGATAAGGCGGAATGGTTAGCTGCGATACCTATTCGTGTTCGCTCGAAAGTGGAGTACAATGAGAAAGACGACTCAATTACCAACTCGGACCAACAAGAGGCTGTCGATAAACAAGCAGAAAATCCCATAGAAGCAGATGATGAGTTGTTTGATCTGCACGAGGACCAATATGTAGACTTAGAGGACGGCGATAACGGTATATTATGTGTATTATAACTAGTTAATAGTTGATAACACTTGAGTAATTATATGTGTTATTATAATTTGTTCTGTATTATAACTCGTACTAACACATTTTATTGTATTTATTACATGTTTTTGCAGATGCCGCGACAGAGGAAGTGCACCTATCGCCCCCCCCCCCCCCCCCACCCTCCCACGCAGCCAGCCACATGATAGTGCTGGGTCGCGATGTGTCGAGAGGGTGAGGGCCTGTAGTCGTAGCAGGTCTCGGATTCTCGAGACCCCCAAAGAAGTCATAGCAAATAGGGCTCTACCAACAGCCGGACATAGACTGGAGGAGGGAGACGATTGTCCCTACCTCGAGTGGGATCCACATAATCCCAACGTTACGTGGGACGGGTTGCCTGTGATTTTTCCTGTTGGTCCTGCCAAGTAAGTATTATGCATTATTCTTAAATATGTAAAACATAACTTATGATAGTTGACAAGTATAAATTGTTGTACTAAAGTAATATATATTTGTTTCTTGTATCTTATACATTGACAACAGTTTATGGCCTCGGGAGGTCCACAACAAACTAGGTGACATCTTTCGGAGCAGGAGAGAGTCACAAGGTGGTGGTGAGTGTTGGTCTCACATCTCGGACCGCATGAGGGTCGAGTACTTTGATGAGCTGAGGGTAAGTTAAAATATGACATTCCTTTATTTGTTATTATAATCGTTTTAATATGAGTGGTATGTTAGCCACTTTATTTGGGTGATATGTTAGTCACCATTGTGTTAGTAAATTTTAGGACAATGTGAGTGGTATGTTAGCCACTGTATGTGAGTGGTATGTTAGCCACTTTGTTTGGGTGATATGTTAGTCACCATATCTGTTATGTTGTTGTATCTTATTAAATTGATGTAACACGGTGACGTTATATATATTGACTTTGGATGTTGTATGAAATTGGGAATGTAGAAGGAGTACTTCATTCCTGGAGATTGATCCACAGATCCGGGCGTGTTTACGACTGGGATCTAAACCGTGAGGATATGGTATGTACTTGGAAGGCCATTCGGGATCGGAATGGCCCAATGCCTCCACAGGTTGATGCAGCGGAGTGGGCCCTTTGGGATGCCACTGGCTCGAATCGATGTCCAGATAATCCTACATCCACGCATGTAACCGGTGTCTCGACCGATGCGGTGAAGGGCCGTTCACCACCTTGGGAGGCGATCAACTTTCACTGATTATTACCAATCGGTAAGTATATATATGTTTTTTTTCAATCTAGCATTACGTGTATGTATTGTGTCTGTGATTACTTGTGAGATGATAAATTGTTGACTATATATGCTGTTCAGATGTCACATGGGAGGTGACATCCAAGTATGACATCGTCAAGAAGGCCAAGTAGAAGGGCGGGGTATGGACCGACTCCTGGGCCTCGTC
This sequence comes from Plantago major, assembly GCA_026545765.1. Taxonomy (NCBI): domain Eukaryota; kingdom Viridiplantae; phylum Streptophyta; class Magnoliopsida; order Lamiales; family Plantaginaceae; genus Plantago; species Plantago major. Next base: position 66,935,146 of record CM048844.1, on the reverse strand, counting down.
TATTGCGGTATGTTTATGTTGCTTAAAGTTCATATTTGTACACTATTACAAGTTATTTTTGAAAAACAGTAACTGATCATGATATCTGCTATATACGATTTCAGGCTGAGGTTGATGCTCAGGTAGCGAGGCAGGAGGAAGAGACGGGTGATGTGCTGTCAACTGAACAAGTTGACAACATCTTCTTAGAGGTCAACAAACCAGACATCAAAGGACGAATATATGGACTCGGGAGCCTCAGTTTGAGCTTGGCTAGTCTGGGGTGCTCCTCATCATCATCCCAGCAGTCTAGACGTCCGGTTTTCACACGTGACTGTGTCTCTAAATGGTGCAACATGTGTCCGGAACAAAGGTCACGGTTAACTCAAGAGATGGAGTAACAAAGGGAGGAGATGGAGCGGCGTGACAGAGAACAAAGGGAGGAGATGGAGCGGCGCGACAGAGAACGAAGGGAGGAGAACGAGCGCCTTCGGTTACAGATGGAGGCTTTAATGTCCCGGTTCGACCAGCACCCACCCCCGTCTGGTAGCTAGTTATGTATATGTACTATGTACGTTCGGATTTATTATATTTAGACTTGTTCGGATAATTTAGACTTATTCGGATATTACATTTTTCATTTATCATTTATTGAAACCTTTTTCGTATTATTGATTTATTATCGAGCATTATATTGATTAAATAGGTGAAATACGAAAAACAGGAATTAATATGAAAAAAACAAAATTTAAAAAAAACAATATTTGTGACGGAATTAGTGACGGAATTTGAGATTCCGTCACTAATTCCAATAATACATTGGGCGACGGATATAATTTATCCGTCGCCCAGTGCAACGACAAATAGAATCTATCCGTCGTCAAGGGTATCCGTCGTTACACTGGGCGACAGATAAATTCTATCCGTCGCCCAATTTAACGACGAATAGATTCTATCCATCGTTACACTGGGCGACGGATAGAATTTATCCGTCGCCAATAATCGATTTTAACAAAAAAAAAAGTCAAACATGATAATCCGTCGCGAATTGGACGACGGATTATCTATCCGTCGTCGTTCGTCCAGTGGGGCGACGGAATTCTTATCCGTCGCCCGAGCTGGGGAGACGGATCGCTGGTCTATAGCGACGGATCTATCCGTCGCTATAGACCAATATTTTTGTAGTGACAATCAATACCAAAAACCAAGAAACGAGATAAGAAACAATTTTACCTAATCGTGTCACAAACCCTAGGTAAGAATTGAAGAACTTGAATCGAACTGGTGGACAGTATGATGAATATGCTCTCAATCAATAATCAATCGTCGTATTACAAGAGAAAACGGTTCAATTACCTCCACGAATGGGTAGGTAATTGCCTTGGAAAATCAGTTCTAGGTTGAAAGCAATGAGAATAGAAGAAAAATAATGAGAATCTACTAAAAAAATCAAGAAAATAGGTTATATATAGTGAAAAACGCATTCTGGGCCGAAAACGGGCCAATAGTGGGCCCAAAAAGACATCTGGCGTCGCCAGTCTACTTACGAGTCAGACTGGCATTCGCCAGGTGAGTTCTGGCATCGCCAGTTTCCTCCAGCATCGGTTTTTGCCTTTTTGAGTGTATTAACGTCGGAATTTGGACATGGTTCCTTCTTAAAAGTTGTAGCTCTTAGATCATGTCAATCGGAGTTCATATGAGAAAGTTATGGCCAAAATTCCAAAGCTGCTCCATCGTAGTTCGAATTTCGCGCACTTTCACTTAAACATCTCTAAAATCTTCATCTGAACTCCGAATCCATTTCCGTTTCGACCGATCAACTCCGTTTTCAACCACCTTTTAGGTCTTGGAACTTTCATGCTTCCATTAATGCATTAATATGCATTGGTTTAGCCCTGTTTAAATGCATTTTCACCAAACACCTACAAAACACACAAAACACGAAAACGTAACAGAACACTAATAAAACACATAAATACTATACTTTAGAATGTCAATAAGACAGTAAAACAGACCAAATGAGATGATGTAAAATCGACACATCAATCATCATAAGTTGGCAGGAGCTTGCCAATACTATGATGAACGTCTAAAAAATATATGTGATATTTTACCCTTGTTTCCACTAGGATTGCAATTTGTATATTCATTCCCAAGAGGCGACTGCAAACTTCTCGACACCTAGCACCTTTATTCAGCCCCCCTAACGTTCCAAGAAACAATCTTGGAACCTTCTCATTCCCCTCACCGGGATCATTCCAATCACCAAAGTAGCTAAACTAAGTGTGGGGTCAGGATAAAAATTCCCATGTGGCTAATTATATTAGGGACAAATTCTATCCAAAAAATGCCACTTATTTGCGGGAAACACCGTCATTGAAAAAAAAAAAAAAAAAAAGTGCAAACGAGAATGCACTTTTTTCACATAAAAATAATTATGTCCTAACGAAGCATTTGTCAATGTAAAAGGTGTACTTAATAGAAAACAATATGAAACGGTTCAAGAACAATTGTTTTACCTATTACAACTCCAAAACCACACATATGTATGTACTAAACACCTTTGATATTCAACCTAAACTAAAATATAGCTAACATGTTTCAAAGCTAATACATCAAAAAATCACAAGAATATGACTGGCATGATTGATCAAATAACAGTGGACAAAACATTTCAGCTACGAGCCGTCAACACCACTCCCACACAAAATGAACATCAATTCCTCCATAATCTACACAAGAATTTTACTCCCTCTGTCTCTCAAAACTTTATAAATTACTAAAAAAGGAAGCTACCACACCAAAGAAATAATAAACAATCTCAACTTTACACCCGAATTACACATATTGCCATTGAAAGTCCAATTTTTTCCATTACCTTTAATTTCAGCAAAAGAGAAGGCATGCGTGTTTCGATTGAAGAAGAGGAAGAAAGATAATTGGGAATTTGGTTTAGGGCGTGGCTCTCTTCAGGAAGGGCAAAAATGGTAAGTGATTTGGACTTTTTAATTATTGGACTTCATTTGGGCTTAACTTTGGACTAAGGAGTACTACAATACTGCATGTTGCTAAACATTAGGTGATGCTATTTTGCAAAAATAAAAATTATAAGGGTATAGGGGAAAAAATAAAAAACTCAGGTGTGGCTCAAGCAACATGTAGCTCATGCTACCGTCCGCCTCTGAGCAAAACCATTATTACACCTCACTTCAAACAGCCCAAAAGTCACAGCAGTCTCCATTGGTTCCTTATCGTTATTAATCCTCCTATTATTCACCTTAGTCCATTGTTCATTAGGTACCACAGTGAGTGAACTCACTGCAGTAGCAACAGTGCCACTACCATGCCCCGTCTATATTGGATGTGCCCTCAAAACCTTAGCAGATGGCTTAGGAGCTGTTGAATACGAGCACAATCATGTCCATGTTTCAAACACTCATCACAATATGCCGACTTCCATTAATATTCAATCTTTTGTTGGATCTTACTGCCCAAATCATCAGTTATATTAACATGCTCCCAAAGTGGTTTAGTAACATCAACCTCCACCATCACACGGGCATAAGATACCTCCACCATCACATGGTCTTACGAATTTATTACTCACCACCTACTCGACGGCTATAGTGAAAAAATAATCAAGTATATTGAATCCTACAGTAATTACAATAACATTTTTCTAATGCCCGTCCCCTTGCGACTCGAGGTCCGACGCTTAATGCCAATGCGGTCATGGGCTGCTATCCGGATGATATGCTGGCCCAATGTACCAACACATGTTCTTTCCCGCACTTTATCCACACTCGTGCACGCAACGATAGAGTTACCAATTGGTCATCCATCGTAAGATTGATCGAGAGCAAGCACACTTAAGTCTAAAGCTCTTATGGATGAATTTTCAAAAAGAAAGGTGCACATCGTTAATATGAGCAACGTTCTTGATCCTTTAAGCTCTCTGAAAATTTATCTTAAATTTTGGGGCGTTACATTTTTAGTTTGCAAACATTTCAATTTAATATTCGGTGAGATGTGTATAAGTCATTAGCATCAACAAAAGCTCATATTAAAACATGTTAATACTAAAAAAAGTAATTTTAGCGAGTATTGATACGCTTGATATATATAGATGTAATTTACTATATAATAGTGATAAATTCATCGAACACTCATTTGAACACCATATTGGTTGTCGCATAATGTGTTTTACCCTATTTGTCGTAAATCAATACTTACATGACCTTTCTATCGGTGACCCTGAATCGAACAATATTAACTTACCTAGATTTAATACACGTGTGGGGATGTGCATTATGACTTGAGCGATTAATTTTCCCTAACATTTATTTATCATCATAGGGCAATTTGAAATTGAAAGGGAAGTTTGTCTCTGATGTACTCATCATCACACTAAGAACGATAAAGTGACTTTCTTAAAACCAACGTTGAAAATAAAGTGGCCTATTTTAGCGGGACGGATAGAGTACGAAACATTAGGGGACCCAAACAAAAACTTACCATTTTAAGATGTAGTTTGATGCAAATAAGTGTCAAATGAATAGAGATAATGAAATAGATGGAATTTGCGCATGCTTGTTTCAGTTTTCGAAGATTCCAATTGGTTGTAATTTATAGTAAGATTTTTAGGAGTATTAGTAGCTAAATCATTTGTCGAATTTATCAGCTAAATTAAGGTAGTATGGCAATGTTTATAATAGATTACTTACCATGTTTAAAATATATGAATATTAATTGATTAATGATGAAACTAAATATGATATTTCCAAAATTTAGGCAGTCTTCTAATTAACATCTTATATGTTTTCATACCAAAAATACAAACCGAGATCAAATAATCCGCCATCTTATAACACATCAGCAAAAATAAAAATGTTTTGACCAATCAAAATTCAAGAATTGGACATTGAGGAAAAAAAATGGACCAATCGATCTCTATTTTGCCAAATAATTGTTTGAGTTGGATACTCTAGAATGGCTTCAAATCTTATATATATATATATATATATATATATATATATATATATATATATATATATATATATATATATATATATATATATATATATATATATATATATATATATATATATATATATATTCCATCAAGCATAAATCGTTATAAGTTATCAAAAAATAACTCCATCAAACCCTGACATTATATAATGATTATAACACGAGTAAAATTTATCTGTGGATGCAAATTTCTTATTAGGAGACTATTTCACCAAAGTGAAATTCTTTAAATATCATGATTTTCTTAAATATGAGAAACCATATAGTGTGTTTGTTACACTCGTCTAATTTAAACTCCATCAGTCGAGAAATCAATGTCTCATTTGCTTTCGGACACGATGATTAAAGTGTAGTGTAAAATATAATGACCCGTTAAGTATCGACTGGTCATTGAATCTTCATCAATATATGCACTTTTCTAAAATAGAAAAAAAGTAAGATCCACCGACCACTATCATTTTTATTTTATTATATATCTTTCTCATGCTTCCTATATTATTTATCATTTATCTATGCAGTTACAAAACTATTGACTTTCTTAAAATCAACGTTGAAAATAAAGTGGCCTATTTTAGGGGACGGATAGAGTATGAAACATTAGGGGACCCAAACGAAAACTTACCATTTTAAGATGTAGTTTGATGCAAATAAGGCTCTGTTTTTTCAATCGAATTTATCGAATCGAACTAAATCGAATCGAATTGAATCGAATCGAATCAATTATATTATAAAATATAACCAAGTCAATCGAATCGAATCAATGGAATCAATCGAATCGAATCGAATCGAATGGGTTTTCAGTTGAAGAGAACTCATTTTAAGTGTCAAATGAATAGAGATAATGAAATTGATGGAATTTGCGCATGCTTGTTTCAGTTTCAGAAGATTCCATTTGGTTGTAATTTATAATAAGATTTTTAGGAGTATCAGGCTCTGTTCTTTTCAACTGAACACTCATTCGATTCGCCTCGATTCCTTCCCATTCGATTCGCCTCGCTTAATTCAATTCAATTCAATTCGGCCATTCGATTCAATTCGGCCAAGAATTTCAGTTGAAAAGAACAGAGCCTTAGTAGCTAAATCATTTGTCGAATTTATCAGCTAAATTAAGGTAGTATGGCAATGTTTATATTAGATTACTTACCTTGTTTAAAATATACGAATATTAATTGATTAATGATGAAACTAAATGATATTTCCAAAATTTAGGCAGTCTTCTAATTAATATCTTAAATGTTTTCATACCAAAAATACAAACCGAGATCAAATAATCTGCCAGCTTATAACACATCAGCAAAAATAAAAATGTTTTGACCAATCAAAATTCAAGAATTGGACATTAAGGAAAAAAAATGGACCAATCAGAGCTCTCTATTTTGCCAAATAATTGTTTGAGTTGGACACTCTAGAATGGCTTCAAATCTTTTTTGCTTAATGTATTATATAGATTATATAGATTAGAAACTTCCTAACTCATTAAAGGAAAGGTTGTACACTACTAATGAATTTTTTTTCTATTGCATATTATGTAGCTACATTACCATTTCACTCTCATGCTTTACCACTTGCAACTTTACCTCCATACTACATCTCACTATCTAGTTTCTTATTAGTGTTTCTAAATCCTTGAGAAAGTAAGGGTTTGAGTTATTGGCGGAAGAGAGGGAATAATATAATACCACTCACATATTAATAATTTATTAATTTTTATTAAACCTAGAGAAATAAATCATTTTCCTTAATGAAACCTTTAGACATTCATGGTGTCAAATTATGGCAATAAGGCACTGTTCTCTTCGTCTGAACTAAACTGATCTGATCTGAACCGAATATAACTGAACTGGTTTATAGTATAAAAAACAACTAAATAAATACTAACCTAATAAAACTTAATAGTTTCTGAGATGAAGATCTGAGCCTAACAAACACCCTTTGGCGTTATATGTATGTCACTAAAGGGAATCAGAAACAGAAAGTGGACAGGAATATTTGTTACATGAAATCTTTGTCTCCAAACTTAGAAAAAAGAGAAAGTCCGGCCGGCTAGAAAACATTATTTAAACGTATTCCCATAATGCTAGCTATCATGTTCTTTACTACAAAACATAACAAGTAACAACAATCATAATCAAGTGTTAATTCACAAGGACAAGGTGTTAAAAAGCGTGATTAGTTGCATAAATCAACAGATTAATTAGCAAACGGCCTTTCGGGAGTGCCCCACGTGGCAGCATATTAGGGTTAGGAAAATGAGACGAATAATTAGCAGCATGGCCGGCAGTTGATGCACATGATATATTCAACTGGAATATTAGTTAATTAATTGGTCAACAAGATAGAGAATAACGTGAGGATGACATGAGATAATGGGTTACATGCACATTGCATCTTTATACGAGAGACAATTAGCTAGAGAGAGTCAACATATATGTGGGAGTAAGTACCTTGATACTTGCTGACAAGTGGCGGAGTCAGGATTTTGGACCACGTAAGACACTCAAATAGAAAAGAACATAATCGCATATATAAAATTTTGTGAGATTCGAAATGAAATGAACAAGTATATTGGAAAATTGTGTTATAATTGATTAAAAGGGACGGAGATATTATCAGAAATATTAGGGTTTATTAAAAACATCGGTGTTTTACATAAACGTAAAAATGTGGCTTTGTAGTTAATGGTTTATGCTAAAACATAGATGCTCACATTTAAATTAGTCGAGTTATGCAAAACAACATTAATTTTATGATAAAATAAAAAATGTACACTGTGTTGATACAGAAATATGTCCAAGACGTCCTAATCATTTATCGGACCATCGTCTAAGTGGGGACGCCCCTAATCATTGCCACAGATTACGCCCTAAGCGGGACGTTCTAACCGAACCAACCTATTGGGCCATAGGCCTATCAAGACATTGGGCCATGGGCCTAATAGTGCATTGTTGGCGCAATCTGGGACGTACACTTGGCGCGATCTTGTGAGTCCTCCCTTTCTCAAGGGAAACCTATAACTATGGACATATCCTCATAATGCAAGGTAAGTCAAGCCTTCTTCCTAGACTCTTACCGTCTCAACTATTATACAGAGTAGATCTTCAGTCTCTCTTGAGTAAAGTCTCAAACCGGTTTGACACTTAGCAAACCGGGTCCTAACCCCCCCCCCTCCAAGTCACTTGTGCAGGTTCTTACCGAGCATAGGATCTCAGGTCCTTACGCATCGCCTCTTACCAGTACGACGGTTCTTATGGGCTCTTACTCTTTAGTTCTTACAAGCAATGTGGTTCTTACTCAAAGGTGGTCTAGGTACTTAGCGTGAAGGAAATCAAGGGAAATTCATTAAGTGGTTGGGGGACTTTTACCCTCAACACACTGATAAAACATTAGTGATTTTGTTTAAAGCATTATAGTTTACTTATTAATATTGGTACGTATATACCTTGTAAAAAATAGTTCATCCGCTACAAGACTTTGTGAAAAAAGACATTTTTTTAATTTAATAGTGAAAATGTTTATTTAGATTATATATATAGTACATATATATAAAGGGCTGATGTAAAAAGCTAAAAGAAGGAAAATGAGAAGATAGCAAGCAAAACTAATCAAAATGAGAAGTGCAAAAAGGAAAATGAAATGTGAGCCAGTTGGGGTCGATCCCATGCCCAGTCAAAAACACAATCTTAAATTTGCTGCCATATCCATTGGGAGACTAAGAAACAATTTTTCTAAAAGGAGCCGTTACATATTATTCATATAGGTTAAAATGAAAAACTATGAAAAGAAAGCGAATAATGCGAACTTCGTAGCCAAAATCCAGGTCAGGCAAGTGGCCCTTATGTAGATCCGCCCCTGACTAGGACCGTATTTATCTAAAATTATAACAGATTGATAAATATTCTGATTATAACTAAAAAAATTATCTAATTGTTTGGTTTGGTATAGAGTTAAAATGTGAATTAAGGGAAACTTTTTAATTGACGAATAGTAACTGAGTGAAATGGTGTTTGGATAGAGTTAAAATTTTATATATTTATAAGGTTGTTATATAGAGTGTGTAAGATATAATTGATGTGCGTAAAAATGAAGTGATAGATTTGATTTTTTTAAGGTTATTTGATTGGTTTTAATGTTATTTGATTGATTTTAAATTCTTAGTATGATTGAAAAATAAATAGAGATGAAGTGTAGGTAGAAAGAGAAGGATAATTATTAAGTGGAGTAAAAATTGAGTTATGAGTGCATTCATGTTCTACAATATTGCTGATTGTTAAGTATAAAGTTAAAAAAGTAAGTTAAGAAAAAATTTAGTTGATAAATAGTAACTGAGTTAAAGACGAGTTATAATATATGGTGTTTGGAATAGAGTTAAAAACTTATAGGGTATGTAAGAATAAAGTGATGTGTGTAAAAATGAAGTTATGTGTTTGATATTTTTTAAGGTTATTTGATTGGTTTAAATATTGTTTGATTAGTTTATGATTGTTAGTTTGATAGAAAAAATAAAGATGAAATAAGAGTAAGGTGGAAAGAGAATGATGATTGTTTAGTGCAGAAAAAATTGAGTTCAATTTTGCACTGTCTAAGATACAAAACAAATACATTGAAACATTTTAACGGATGAATAGTCCTTTTGAAATGTATGCCAAACAGGCGGTTAGAAGCTTATGTTAGTTGATACCAGTTACGAGTGCGAATGACTAGATGTCCTCTAATGTAAAATAGTTTCTAATACTCTATAGAATATTATTAATATTCATTAAAAGTTAAAACATTTATTGTACTTAAGAATATCGGTTACTCCCTTAGGTCCCTCACTAATATAGGTTATTTAGAGGATTTGATGTATATTGAGAGAGAGATTACATTGTTGTTTATTAATTTAACCATTAGAAGTTATAATATTTTAAGAGGCCTTGTTGTTAATCTAAAGATCAAAGTATAATTGCTAAACTTTCTCAATTATCATAAGGAATGTTCATATCCGAATTTAAAATCTACACCACCCCCACGATATTACAAGACAAACACCACTTCACCAGAGCATACATATATCATCAGAAGCAAATCTTCTCATTGACTCATAGTTCGTGCGAAATTTGTTGACCCTGACGTCTAGTAGATATGACATAACTAATATTCTATCCGTCCCAATTTCAACTTACTGTATTTTATTTTGGTACATCTCAATTTCAACTTTACATTTTAAATGGAAAATTTCTCTTAGACGTTAGTCAACATCTTTCATACTTTATTCACTATCTATCATGCTTTATTCACTATTTTTCCTACTTTATCACCATCTTTCCTACTTTATTCAATCTCCTCGTAAAATTTGTATCCGTACCTGCAGAAACATTAAAGCGGGATGGAGGGAGTAAAATTGATTAACTTTGGCAAAAAAATATATTCTTAGATATTATATATATATATATACCACTAACATTTTAGATAATAAAGCTTTGAATCGACAAATAAATTTTACTATTAATATTCATAACGAGTTACATTGATCATCATGTTTGCTCCGCCAAAATACATTATATATCAACCACGACAGCAACAAAAATTACAAATGCACATATCCCTTAATTGTCACCGATCCGACAGCTCCCTTATTAATACTGGAGTATGTTGAAACGTTGGTTCCAACTGGTAGTTCGTAGTGCGAACTATTGGGCAATTCGTCCGGATTTGGGTGCCTCCAAGCGAACTTGGCACGGTTTCATATATTTATAGGGTAGGGTCACAGTTAAACGGTTGTCTAACCGGTGCACGCAAAGCGGTAAATTCGGTGGAAATATTTTTTGTCATTGATTAAAACATAATTAGGGTTAAGCCAAAGGTCCTATTTATACTGCCTACTTGGCAAGTATTCCAGGCAGTACAGAACTCTAATGAAATTAAAAGATATCTAAAAGATATGCAGAAATAAATAAAAGATCCTAATCATTCTAGTTGTGTAATCTTCTAGAGAAAATCTAGCAATAATTAATAAGAAATACTAATATTCCACAGGTTAGCTCCCACCTCAGGAAAATGAATTGTGCCTTAGTAGCATTACTGGAGACTAGAGTGAAACTGGATAATGCTGTTAGAATTAGAAAAAAATGGGAAACTGTAGTGGTGATAATTATGCTCACCACGGTAATGGCAGAATTTGGCTTATGTGGGATCATAGCAGAGTGGATGTTAAGATCCTTTCTTCTTCTGCTCAGTTTATCCATGTAGGGTGTATAAGTTGGATGGGACTTTGGTGTGTTGGTTAACAGTTATGTATGCTTTTAATCAACTAGCTCAGCGACTGAATTTGTGGAGAGATATTGGTCAGCAGGCTAACAGGATTAATAGACTTTGGTGTATTATGGGAGATTTTAATAATGTTCTATCTTGTCAAGATAGAGTGGGAGGTAATCCTGTTACTACACATGAATTTCAGGACCTGCAAGATATGATGAATAGATCTGGATTGTTTTCTCATGACACTACAGGTGATCATTTTACATGGTCCAATAGGCATAGGCAGGGGATCATTTATTCAAGGATTGATCATGTCTTATGTAATGTGGATTTGTTTACTACTTATCCTGGTTGTGTGATGGAGATTTTCGATGCTCATATATCAGATCATTCTCCTATAAGACTGATTCTGGATATACCTAGTGTGCATAGAAAATATTTCTTCAAGTTCTTAAATTGTCTCATTGAGTGCCCTGATTTTATGTCAAATGTGAGAACTTGTTGGGCAAATTCAAGATTTACTGGTCAAGCTATGTATGTTACTTGGAGGAAGCTACATGCTCTGCAGTCTATATTGAGAACCATGTTAGGCAGGTTTTCTAATATACCTGAAAAGGTGGAGAAAGCTTGTTAGGAGTTAGCTTTGAAGCAGCAGACTTTAGTTAATGATAGATTTAATTCTTCAGCTCTAGAGGATGAAGCTAATTGCAGATTGGAGCTTGAGAAATGGCTAAAGATTGATGAACAAGTGATGGCACAGAGAGCAAAGATTCATTGGCTGACTCTTGGAGATGGAAATAACAGATATTTTCATGCTTCTGTAAAAGCTAAGAATAAGAATACTGCCATCTATAGATTGAACGGTGGTGATGGACAAATCTTTACTGAGTATGCTGATATTGCTCAGGAGGTTTTACTATTTCATAGTAAACTGGTTGGTTCTGCAACTAGTAGGTTAAGAGGACTTGATATAGAAGGTTTGAGGCGTGGGAAACAACTGCAACCTAATAATAGGAGCTTGTTAGTTCAACCTGTGACTGACAAAGAGATCTTGGATGCTTTGAATAATATTGGTGACAATAAGGCCCCTTGTTTAGATGGATTTAATTCCAAATTCTTCAAGAATACTTGGTCTATTACTGGTGCTGATGTGAAGAGATGTGTGTATGACTTCTTTGAGAATGGAAGGTTGTATGCTGCAGTTAACTGCACTTTGGTAACTTTGACACCCAAAACCACCACAGCTGATAGTATGAAAGATATGAGACCTATCTCATGCTGCACCACTATCTATAAGATCATTTCTAAGATTCTTACTACAAGGCTGGGACGGCTGATTAATGAGGTTATTGCTGATAGCCAATCTGCATTTCTTCCTGGAAGGGTTATTCATGATAACATATTGATTGCCCAGGAACTGGTGAAGGGGTATGGGAGGAAGCAAATATCTCCCAGGTGCATGATTCAAATGGACTTACAAAAAGCATATGATTCTGTAGAATGGAGTGCTTTGCAGGGTATTTTGGTGGAGATGGGCTTTCCTGAGCAATTTGTGAAATGGATCATGATCTGTACTACTTCTGTGTCTTACAAGTATATGGTGAATGGTTGTCCTACATGTATACTCAAGGCTAAGAGAGGACTTAGACAGGGAGACCCCATTTCTCCACTGCTCTTTGCCATTGTTATGGAGTACTTGCATAGATGCCTACAGAAGTTACAGTTTAATCCTAATTTCAACTTTCATCCTAGATGTGAAAGACTGCATATAACTAATATATGTTTTGCAGATGATTTGTTAATGTTTACTAGAGGGGATACTGAATCTGTTAAGCTCATCATGAAGGTGTTTCAGGAGTTCTCTGAATCAACTGGTTTAGTGGCAAATGTAGCTAAAAGCAAGGTCTATTTTGGTGGGGTGCCTTTAGCTATACAACATGGTATACTGGATCATACAGGTTTTGTCAAGGGGAGTCTTCCTTTCATACATTTAGGTATACCTCTAAATAGTAAAAAGCTTATTGTGGCTAATTGTGCTGTGCTGATTGAGAAGATTACTGGAAGGTTGGTACATTCGACAACAAGATTGTTAAGTATGTAGGTAGACTGCAACTGATTAAGAGTGTGCTATTTGGTATCACTTCTTATTGGTTACAGATTTTTCCATTACCTAAAAAGATCTTGAGGCATATTGAGAGCTTATGTAGATCTTTCCTATGGAGTGGCTCTGATGTTGTTACTAGGAAAGCCCCTATTGCCTGGAACACTATTTGTGAGCCTAAAAACTCAGGAGGACTGCAGGTTATTGATCTTTGTATATGGAACAACGCTACTATTGCTAAGCTGTTGTGGAACTTATGTGCAAAATCTGATAAACTGTGGGTCAGATGGATCCATTGTTATTATATCAAAGGGGTTGATATTACTTTGTACCAGCCTGCCTCTTCTTGCTCATGGATTGTTAAAGCTATGTTTAAACACAGAGATAGCATAATGCAGACTAGTACATGGAGTACTTTACCTCTGAGTGTGAAGTTTCCAACTGGCAAATTGTATAAGGAACCTGTGAGCATGTATGATGTGGTGTGGAAGAAGCTATTTTTTCCTAACCTAGCTAGACCTAGAGATCAATATACTTTATGGATGGTCTATCATGGTCGATTATATACTAAAGATAGGATTCTGAGATTTGGGATTTATAATGATGGACTTTGTGGTTTGTGTGGCATGGTAGAAACGTTGGAGCATCTGTTCTTTGCCTGCACTTTCTCAAAAACTATTTGGATTGGTGTTTTGAAATGGATGCAGATTGATCATCAGCCACTGGTCTGGACTCAGGAATTACTCTGGCTTATTCAACAATCCAAGGGAAAGAGCTCTAGAGCAAAGGTGGTAAAATTGGCTATTATTGAACCTGCTTATCATGTTTGGCCTATGCGCAACCAGGTCCTCTTTGCTGGTGTTCAGAACCCGGTGCCAAAGCCTCAAGATGTAATTAGAATTATAGCTACCAGATGCTATGTTATACCAAGTTTGATTGATTTTGTTAAACATCTAGATAGCTTGCAGTTTAGATAGTTGAACTAGTCTGTTTGTATTGTTTTGATTGCTTGGATCTTTGATCAGCTTTTATACTTATCTGTTTTGGAATGAAATTGTCACGGTTCCAAAAAAAATATTAATATTCCACTGGATTGGTCTTGCTTGGCGAACTCTAGCCACTTTTAATACTTCGTGATGGATCGGCAAAGCCCAACGTTCCATCACTACCGTCCCCTGACGACGAGACTTGTCCCCAAGTCTCATTAGCCCCTTCTTCCTTACTGGATGCGGTATTGTCATCCGATGGCTCATCTCCTCCTTCGGCTAGTTCCTCGAGTTGTCGCAAGAAGCCACCGTGTCACTTCACCAAGCTCATCGCCTTCCTTTTCTTGCCTGTGTTTGTCAAATCCAAGATAAGTGGGTATAGTCACCGAGGCATCTTCCTTTACTCGAGCAAACCCTTCAAAGTAACAACAGCCTTTGATTGATATAGTACCAATTTGCCACATCTTCAGCCATGACCACTGCTGCCTCCCAGATCTCGTGCTCATTTTATTAAAAAGTTCCTTCCCAATCGGAGTCATCATGATATTCTTCCTTGACTATCCTGGTGAGTATCTCCCGACTGGTATCACACTTCATGTAGTTGAGCGAAATTTATTCCACAGAGGGATCCAACTCCTCTACATCCTCAGGCTCTCCCAATCGACCCCCAATCATAGAGAAAAGCATCTCCTTGATTATCTTCATCTCCCCTTCCAACGTAGCTATCCGTTCCTTGCTAGAGCTTGGCAGCGACTCGTCCTTTTCCATGAGATCGGCCAACTCTGACGCCATGTGTTGGAACGTTGGTTCCAACTAATAGTTCGTAGTGCGAACTACACAGTTTCACCTATTTCTATGTTAGAGTCACAGTTAAACTGTTCACCGGTGGACACAAAGCGGTAAATTCGGTGGAAATATTCTTTGTCATTTATAAAAGCGTAATTAGGGTTAATCCCTAAGGTCCTATTTATACTGTCTACCTGACAAGTATTCTAGGCAGTACAGAACTCTAATGAAAGTAAAAGATATCTAAAAGATATATATGCAGAAATAAGTAAAAGATCATAATTATTCTACTTGCCTTATCTTCTAGAGAAAATCTAGCAATTGCCTGATTCTTCTAGATTTCTGGCTTTTAAAGATGATCCTAATTATATTATAACTAATTAATAAGAAATACTAATATTCCACCGGATTGGGCTTGCTTGGCGAACTCTAGCAACTTTTAATAGTTCGTGATGGATCGGCAAAGCCCAACGTTCCATCAAAGTATTAATATATAAATGAATAGATTTCACACCCCTCTACAAGTTTGATTTTTTAGATGAGAAGGAATTATGGTATCAGAGTCTATGACTCATGCCCACCTGGATTGGAATCTCCACGAACACAATCTCCGTTCCATATTAAATTTCACTTGAATGGCCTCCTAAAAAAGGTTGATACCAGTTACGAGTGCGACTAACTAGATTCTACAACTCTCTACAAGTTTGAACATTTAGATGAGATGTAATTCTATCAATTAGAGCCTAATAATGAAGAGAAAAATGACCACCTCAACGTATATTGTGTCTAGTCATTCATTTTAACTAATCAAAAGTAACGAATTAGGAATAAAAATTCAATATGAATGGAATAACCAAAATAATAAATGTATGAAAAGAATGTTGTATAATTGATGTCATCTTAAAATCTTGAAGTGTAGTGATTTTGAAATTGATTAGTTAGAATGTAAATTGAATTAGTGATTGAATGAGTGGTAGGCGAGGTTTGATATTGCCGTCACGTTGGAGAGCATGGAAACACGTATTCACATGCATAATGGGAATCAATTAAGCAGCTTTTTGTTCGCGGCCAGCCATGTGGCGTTGGCTCAAGAATTACCAAACATCATCTCGAATTCATTCCTATAATTAAGTGTAAGTTATCAACCACCGTACCACTTAATTGCAGGATTTACAAATAACATTTCCTCGTACCCAACTATTAACTTTTTGTTTTTTTTAATGACACAACTAATCATATTAACTATTCAAATAATATATGACAAGCTTATTTCTGTTTTCTTACTCTCGAGTGTCGAGATGTACGTTTTTATTCATCTTTTGTCCTTTATCATCTCCATTATTATTAAATTGATTTTTTTATATTTTATTAGTTAGTTAATTTTAGGTTTGTTGGAATTAGTTCTATTTAGGCAACCTATTGTGTATATTATAAAGTTTTAAGTGGGTAACTTTGAGCAATTATTTATCTACATTCCACCGCTTTGTATGTTCTTTAGCCTTTTGCGAAGTGGAATGTGCAAGCTTCGAAACGGTATATTATAAAGTATTAAGTGGGTAACTTTGAGCAATTATGTATCTACATTCCACCGCTCGGCATTGCATGTTCTTTAGCCTTTTGCGAAGTACGTGAAATGTGTGTTAGGAATATCTGTTTAGATTTTTATCAGTAACCCTAATGATTTATCTTAGCTCAGAAAGATAACTAGTACTCTTAGTTCACTGGAACATTGTAAAAGAGGAAGCTTACTGCATATGTTAGTCTAGCAAATCTTGTATAGGATGTTAGGTCTCTGAGTGTAATTTTTATATTTTTGAAGACGACCAAGAAGCAAGCATCCAGCAGAAGGAAGTCATTTGTTGAAGATGAGAAGACTGCACAAGATTGTTGAAGACTAAGGAGAAGTGTCTTCTCAGAAACCTTGGCTCAGATACCTTGAAGAAATAAAGTGTCTTTGGAAGACAAGTATTTCAATAGGTTTCTGATGCACTATAGGTCACTGCGAAAGGACTTGCAAAGCCTCAGAAAGCTTGCATTGTTCTGTTGACACTACAGGACAAAAGTTAGTGCAGTGCATTAATTATGCGAACAGAGATGTCTGGGCAAAAGAGGAAATCTCTATAAAGAGACAAAGCTCACTACCGTACAAACTTCAGATATCAATAGTTTGAATTTCATTGAGCCTAATGGATACTATTCAAACGGCATAATTTCAATTATAAATATCACCACTTAGAATGCTTGAAACACACCTTAGATTGAACATCACTTGCGATATACATTCAAGCATACAAGCCTTCTGCCTACTTACTCTCTAGCTTACTATTGCGACTAAAGCTCTTGAATTCTAAGTAGCACGAAAGTTCTAAGTGTCCTCATCCTTAACAAGAATTGCATATTATGAAGGAGTTGAATCCAAAAGATATAGTTGCGACTCATATATGTGATTCACTCTCTTGAACAACATCAAGACTTGGATCAATAAAGAACAACTTACCATACATTGAAAAGTGTATTAAGTAAGATTGTTTCTACATAGCACTCTAAAATAACTGTATAAGTTATAAGAGCCTACTCAACTGACAAAGTACCAAACCAACACTACACAGGCGTTGAGCATTGGAAGTACTTGGCTTTGGAAGCTGAGGAATAGCTCAAAGGTCACTGAGTAGAGGAAGTACATGGTTGGGAAAACTAGGGAACAACTCAGGGGGAATACTTGGTTGGGAACCTAGTGTTAAATGGATGAAAAGATTGGATTTTGTAAGGAGAACTCATTATCTTATCTTAGTGGATTCATGTCCTGAGAAAGGATTAGTTCAGGGATGACGCCACCCAAGGTACCACTATAAAGATTTGTGTTATTTACTTTCTGGACTTTGAACAACTTGCGTATTTATTGCTTGCTAAATATTTACACACACTATAGCTTCCTGAGCACGTGCACTTATCACAATTAACTCTTCCACTCTCTGAATATAAGTATCAGATACATTCACAGATATATGAGAAACTATTTTATCGTCAAAAGTTTGAAAAGACTATTCACCTCCCCCCCCCCAGTCTTTTACTTTGTCGTTATCTGGACCAACAAGTGGTATTAGAGCAGGAGGTTCTTTAACCTTCTGCACTAACAGCTTACCACATACACTTGCTTTGTTTGTTTAGTGTGTGCTGTAGGATGTCTCTGAGCGATGCACCCGTTCTCAAGCCAGAGAACTATGAGAAATGGAAGAACAACATGATGCTTCACCTGGAAACTATCAGTGACGAGATGATCGAAGTAATAAAGAATGGCCCCATTGTCATTCTAAGAGAAAAATAACACTACAAAAAACTGGTCTGTAGCGACGGATAGATCCGTCGCTACAGACCAGCGATCCGTCGCCCCAGCTAGGGCGACGGATAGTAATTCCGTCGCCCCACTGGGTCTTTGACGACGGATAGATAATCCGTCGTCCAATTCGCGACGGATTGGATGACGGATTATCATATTTGACTTTTAATTATTTTTTTAAATCGATTATTGGCGACGGATAGGATTCTATCCGTCGTTAGATGGGACGTCGGATAGAATCTATCTGTCGTTATATTTGGCGACGGATAGTATCTATCCGTCGCCCAATATATTATTCGAATTAGTGACGGAATCTGAAATTCCGTCACTAATTCCGTCACTATTAATCCGTCACTATTTATTCTGTCACTGTTAATCCGTCACTATTTATTTCGTCACTGTTAATCCGTCACTAATTCCGTCACTATTAATCCGTCACTATTTATTTCATATTAATCCTTGTTTTTCGTAGTTCACCTATTTAATCAATATAATGTTCGATAATAAATCTATAATACGGAAAATATTTCAATAAATGATAAATAACTAAAGTAATATCCGGAGCAGGAGAAATTATCCGAAGAAGTGTAAATATAATAAATCCGAACGTACATATACATAACTAGCTACCAGACGGGGTAAGGGCCGAACCGACATTAATCGCCCATTTGTAAATCAAGGCGCTGCTCGCTTCCCTTTGTTCTCTGGGTGCTCCTCATCATCATCCCATCTCTTGAGTTAGAGCTGCAACCTGTTCCCGGACCTGCGCCTGCACTAATTCCGAGACCTGGTCCTGTGTGTAAACCGGACGTCTAGACTGCTGGGATGATGATGAGGAGCACCCGTACTAGCCAAGCTCAAACTGAGGCTCCCGAGTCCATATATTCGTCCTTTGCTGTCCGGTTTGTTGACCTCTAAGAAGATGTTGTCAACTTGTTCAGTTGACAACACATCATCCGTCTCTTCCTCCTGCCTCGCTACCTGAGCATCAACCTCAGCCTGAAATCGTAAATAGCAGATATCATGATTAGTTACTGTTTTTCAAAAATAACTTGTAATAGTGTACAAATATGAACTTTAAGCAACATAAACATATCATATAGATGAGGCCCGCAATGGTCCATACCATACCTTCCGGCCTTCTTGAAGATGTCATACTTGGATGTCACCTCCCCCCGTGTCATCTAAACAACATATATAGTCAACAATTTATCATCTCACAAGTAATCACAAACACAATACATACACGTAATGCTAGATTGAAAAAAAACATATATATACATACCGATTGGTAATAATCAGTGAGAGTAGATCGCCTCCCAAGGTGGTGAATGCCCCTTCCGCATCAGACTGAGACACCCGGTTCTGTCTGTTGATGTAGGCATTGTCCTGGACATCAGTTCGGCGCCAGTAGGCATCCCAAAGGGCCCACTCCGCTGCATCAACCTGTGGAGGCATTGGGCCACCCCGATCCCGAATGGCCTTCCAAGTGCACTATATCCTCAGATAGTTTAGATCCCACAGTCTCGTAAATACGCCAGATCTGTGGGATCAACCTGCTGGGAATGAAGTACTCCTTCTAGTTTCCCAATTTCATACAACATCCAAAGTCAATACATATATAACGTCACCATGTTACATCAATTTAATAAGATACAACAAAATAACAGATATGGTGACTAACATATCACCCAAACAAAGTGGCTAACATACCACTCACATATAGTGGCTAACATACCACTCACATTGTCCTAAATTTTACTAACACAATGGTGACTAACATATCACCCAAATAAAGTGGCTAACATACCACTCACATACAGTGGCTAACATACCACTCATATTAAAACGATTATAATTACAAACAAAGGAATGTCATATTTTAACTTACCCTCAGCTCATCGAAGTACTCGGCCCTCATGCGGTCGGAGATTCGGCTCCAACACTCACCACCTCGCCTTGGTTCTCCTCCTCCTAAGATGTCACCTAGTTTGTTGTGCACCTCCCGAGGCCATAAATTGTTGTCAATGTATAAGATACAAGAAACGAATATATATTACTTTAGTACAACAATTTATACTTGTCAACTATCATAAGTTATGTTTTACATATTTAAGAAGAATGTATAATACTTACTTGGCAGGACCAGCAGGAAAAATCATAGGCAAGCCGTCCCACGTGACGTTGGGATTCAGTGGATCGAACACGAGGTAGGGACAATCGTCATGGTCGCCCTCCATTATGTGTCCGGGCTGACTGGTAGAGCCCGATCGCTCGACTACCGAGCCCTCCCCGTCTCGACATCGCCCCTCCAAAGACTATCATGCGGTGGGTCAAGGCGGGACGATAGGTGGACTTCCTCTGTCGCGGCATCTGCAAAAACATGTAATAAATACAATAAAATGTGTTAGTACGAGTTATAATACAGAACAAATTATAATAACACATATAATTACTCAAGTGTTATCAACTACTAACTAGTTATAATACAAATAATATACCGTTATCGCCGTCCTCTAAGTCTACATATTGGTCCTCGTACAGATCAAACAACTCACCATCTGCTTCTATGGGATTTTCTGCTTGTTTATCAACATCCTCTTGTTGGTACGAGTTGGTAATTGAGTCGTCTTTCTCAATGTACTCTACTTTCGAGCGAGCACGAATAGGTACCGCAGCTAACCATTCTGCCTTATCGCGTTTCCCGCTTGGATATTCAAGAAACACCACTTGTTTTGCTTGAGTCGCCAGAATAAATGGTTCATACTTGGTTCGGTACCTCTTCTTTTGGTTCACATCAACCATTTCATACTGCTCGTTCTTCCTCGTACCTCTTGGATTAGGATCATACCACTCAACATCAAACAAGAAGGTTCGTTTCAATGGCAAGCCGGAATATTCAATCCTCACTATTCGTTTTAGCTTGCCGTGGAAATCAAACAAAGCAAAGGTTCCATAATCTTCGCACTTAACACACACCGGAGTTGCTTGTCGCCATGGACGTGTTACATTCAAATGTGGAACCTAAGACCATCGACTATATAACTGGAATGTGTAGACCTTTTGAATGGCCTTCATGAGAGCCTTTAAGTATATGCATGACGTTGTTAATAGGATTCCGGACATACTCTGAACTAACTGGAAATTCAGAGGAATTTTTTAGTCAAGTAATTCCTCTAGTGTATCCTCTGTCATTTGAGGATTTTCTTCCAAACAACGCTTTTTGAAAAAACTGCAAACATTGATTCGAGGATAAGTCTATAATTGAAGTAGAGACTTATGTAGCTATATTAAAATTTAAAGAAAGTGTTGCTCACCTCGAAAATAGTATCATATACTGGTCAACCTCAGCACAATTCATGAGGACATAATATTGAGCTGCTTTCAACTCTTTATCCGTAAGATAATCTTTCTTAGTTGCACCAAGAGGTCTCCCTGATACCCTGAAGACAGATAGGGAAAACTCATCATCCGCTTGAACTTCGAATGTGTCTGCGTTTCGAGCCGGCCTTGATGTCTTCGTAGGGATGTGTTCATCAATGTAATAAGAGCAGAAGGTTGCAGTTTCCTCTCGAATGTAGGCATTGGCAATCGAACCTTCAGGTTTACCTTTGTTGTTGACATACTTCTTCAATTTCCCCAAGTACCTTTCGAATGGATACATCCATCGATACTGAATCGGTCCAGCAAGTCTCGCTTCATGTGGAAGGTGAACCGGCAAGTGCTCCATAGAATCAAACCATCTCGGTGGAAAGATACGCTCCAGCTTGCATAGAATCAATGGTATGTTCCTTTGAAGATTTTCCAACACTTTGTCATGAACCACCCCTGTGCCTAAATTTTTGAAAAATATGCTCAACTCGGTGATAGCAGTCCATACATGTTTCGGTAGCAGCTCTCGAAATGCTACCGGGATAAGCCTCTACATGAACACATGATAGTCGTGGCTCTTCATCCCATAAACCTTTGTCTTCTTCAAATCCACACACTTCTCTAAATTTGAGGCGTAATTATCTGGGAAACTCAATGCCCTCACCCAATCAAACAAAACTGACCTAGAAGCGTTGTCAATTGTGTAGCACGCTTTCGGCCACTTACCATTCTCATCCTTCTTTGTCAACTCAGGCCTTTTACACCACGTAGACAACTCGGCTCTAGACTTCGCATGGTCCTTTGTTTTTTCCCTCAATGTTGCAAAGTGTATTGAATAAGTTCTCGAACACGTTCTTCTTAATGTGCATGAAATCTAAGTTGTGACGGATAAGAAGACTGCTCCAATAAGGCAAGTCCCAGAAGATGCTTCTCTTCTTCCAACCACATTTTTTACCAATTTTCTCGTTATGCTTCATCCACCCAAGTTCAGTCACCTTCATAAGACCCAACCTATCAATCTCCGCAAGAATTTGTGCACCAAAGAAGTCTTGTCGGGCTTTTTTTGTTGACGACTTTATTTTTCAAGAATTGATCCTTGTTCTTCCTGAACGGATGGTCACTTTCTAGCAACCTACGATGACAATCAAACCAACAAAATTTTCCACTACCCTTCAGTCTAAATGCATATGTATCCTCCAAGCAATGTGGACATGCATATTTCCCTGCGGTTTTCCTTCCAGATAGTATATTTCCCTGCGGTTTTCCCTGTGGTTTTCCACTCACGGTCCAAAGAAGAGCTGCTCTCAAGGTGAAGTTCTTTTTGGTCGAGACATCATATGCAGGGATACCATCCGTACACAACTCGATCAGCTCCTTGATTAGGGGTTGCAAGAAAACATCCAACGTTAGTCCAGGATCTTTCGGCCCAGGCACCAACGCAGTCAGAAACATGAATGGCTCCTTCATTCACTCACCGGGGGGCAGGTTGTACTGTGTGAGCATAATTGGCCAACAAGAGTATTTTCGTTCACTCCCGAACGGGTTAAAACCATCCGTACAAAGTCCCAATCGTACATTTCTAGATTCGGTTGCAAACTCTGGATATGTCTTGTCAAATGATTTTCATGCGGGTGAGTCTGCTGGATGGTCCATTCTACCATCTTCTGCATTATCCGAGATTACTCGCTCCTTGTGCCACCGCATTTTATCTGCAGAAGCACTTGAAGCATACAATCTTTTCAAATGAGGTGCTAGAGGGAAGTACCAATTTTCTTATGTGGGAGATTTTTCTTCTGTCGTTTCTTTGCAGCCCCCTCCTTGTAACGCTTGTACCGTTCCTTACCACAGAACTTGCATTGTATTAGATCTGCATCCTCCTCCCAATAGATCATGCACATTTTCTGACAACAGTCTATGGTTACCACAGTAACCCTAAACCCGCATCTTTTCTTCGCTTGGTAAAAGTTGGTGGGAACTAGGTTTTCTTCAGATAAAGGTCCGACATTACGCCAACCCATTCATTGAAGCTCGTTTGATTCGCCATTAGCCTTACAACTCATTAGCCGAGCCAACAAAGACAACTCAGTGAGCTTACACCCCGGATAAACCGGCTTCCTTGATGATTCTAACAAGTCAAAGAACACCTGATCCTTGGGATTCGGTGGTTCCTCCACCTCCACCTCGGTTTCAGTGTTAGTTGTGTCCATGAACTCGCCCTGCAAAGATCATACACCATTTGTTCGACTCGAGCTCGAATAGCATCGCCTTCAGATGTACTTTGTTCCCGACTTGTTCATTTTTCTCTTCCTTCCACGCCTCAGATTGGTCATATGTATTGGACGATGCTGCTTCCTCACCATGATGATTCCATACCTGATACGCAGGCAGGAATCCATTTTTCCTCAAGTGCTGGACTACCGCTGTAGGAGTCACGTATTGCTTGTTTCTGCACTGTTTCATTGCACAAGGGCACTTTATCAACCCATCCTTTACACAAGCCGGATTTGAGATTGCAAATGCAATGAAACCTTCAACCCCTTTCAGAAAACTCGATTGAACTCTGCCATTTAGAGTACGACAATACATCTATGAACGATCGATATTCATTGAATAATTAGATAATAACCTGACACATTTGAATTCATTAGATCGAGGTCTATCATTTACGATAATAAATCAATTTCAATCAATTGCTACGTAATATAAGTTATATTAGCTTCAACATCAATTGTTACGGCATTACATAATATAAGTTACATTAGCTTCAATTTTACCATAATGTTTGGTTTCATATATCAACTAATGATTACTAGTTATACAAGCCTAGAGACAAAACGGATTATCAAATGATTCTTTCTCTTGCAGCCCCCTCCTCATCACTTGTGACGCTCCCTACCACAGAACTTGCATTCCAACAGATCTACATCCTCCTCCCAATACAACATGCACATGTTCCGACAAGTAGAAACGCACTCAATAGGCGGCCCCAAACCCCGCCTCTCCCTCCATTGGAGGTATGCCATGGACGGTGCTTCCTCACAGTGATGAATCCATACATGATACTTAGGCATGAATCCATAACGTCGCAAGTGCTTGAATACTACTGTAGGAGTCATAAATTGCTTATTTCTACAGGTTTCCAATGTGCAAGGACACTTTATCAACCCCCAGTTGCACAAGCCGGACGTCCCATGGCAAACGAGATGAAACCTTTAACCCCTTCTACAAAACTCCTAGAAACTCTGCCATTTACCGCCGTACGATCGTACATCCATGAACGGTCGGAATTCATTGTATACTTTTTTAACCTGTTCCAATTGATTAGATCGTATTTAATTTATTAGATCGATTCCAATTCGGATAAGAAGATTGTAGAGATTAATTGTTAATTATTATACGTTCCTTATAAATTAATTATTAAGTGTTCGATATGTTACAAAATTTATTAAGTGTTTTACTACTACGAGTTATAATTATAAATTACACGTTAATATAATCAACATATTATCCGTCGCTCAAAACACTTAACTACATCCTCGTAATTTAGTACATATACGAATTTATCAAATCAACCAAAACTACTACATACATACATATCAAATTAACTAAACTAACTACATACATACTTAACATACATATCAAATTACACATACATATCAAATTACTACATACATACTTAACATACATATCAAATTAACTAAACTAACTAAACTAACTACATACATACTTAATTAACGTACATACTTCACTACATACATACTTATCGAATTAACATACATACATATTGAATTACTACATACATTCATATCAAATTAACTAAACTAACTATCAAATTACATATACAAATCAAATTAATCAAATTACATACAGATATTAAATTACATATAATTGATCAAATTAACTAAACAAGCTACTACATACTTCATATAAACATACAATTGAGAAAAAGTAGTCAAAAATCAAAAAAATCCCAATTTTTCAAAAGTTAGGGTTTAGAAGTAATACCTTGGATTCCGAAGAAAATAGCAGATGAAATTTGAAATTGAAGGAAGAAACGAGCTCCTCGTCCAACGATCTTCGAATTGACACCAAGATTGGGAAGAATCGACAATAAATGGCCGGATTTGACGGAGGAGAAAAGAGGAAAAACGAAGGAGAAAAATGGCGAAAATGGCTTCTGCTTCAGCCAAGATCCGATTAAAACCCTTCTAGGCCGACGGATACGTATCCGTCGGCGCCAAAGGCCAATCCGTCGCCCCGTAGAGACGGATAACATATCCATCGCCATTTTTAGTTTTTTTTTATTTTACATATAAATATTAACGACAGATAATTTATCCATCGTTAATATTTAATTTTCTTTTTTTTAAAAAAAAGTCAAACATCGGGCGACGGATTAATAAAATCCGTCGCCCATATAGCGACGGATAATTAACGGATAAAATTATCCGTCGCTAATAAGCGACGGATAATTTTAATCAGCCAAATCTAGCGATCTGTCGCTATGACGGATAAAATCCGCCACCCTTTCCATCGCTTTTAGCCCAAAGATTCTTGTAGTGTAAGTCACCGAGGTTTTAATGGTCGAGATAAGGAACAGATGTCAGGTTCCTCCACATCCGTACAACATCGAGTGCAAGACCAATCGTGAAATTATGATGAACAAAAGCCCAGACATCTCTATACATCTGAAGATTCCAAGAGAAATAGGCTGGATGGTCAAGCAAGAAACATCATTATTCGTTCTACTCCAGATCACATACAGTGCAAACTGTGGTGTGCAAAAAATGGCAAAAGAAGCCTGGTTACTGACTGAAGAAATCTGCGTCGGCACTGACAAAACCAAGGAAAACAAGTTAGAAGTTTTGATGCTCATATTCCAAAATTTCAAACAAGGTCCCGCTAAGACTCTTGAAGAACTTGATTTTAGGTTTACAACACTGATGAGTGAAATGGCTGCACTTGGTGAGAGTGAGAGATACTCTATAACTTTGAAAAGGTTAAGACTATCATGAGAAGCTTGAATCAAAACTGGGAACACACTCAGTACTTCTATTTCAACCAAGGAATGCCTAACATCACTCTAGTGGAGCTTTTCTCACACTTGGCAACTATCAACTATGAGACAAAGCAAAGAGGACATATGACTGCTGAAATATCACAAAATGTTGCTCTAATAACCTGTGTACTTCAAAAGAAGGATACCAAAGAGGTGACCGAGGAAAATCCTCTTGTCAGAAAGAATATGAGAAAGTATGTCAATCAGGAAATAGAAAGAAGAAGGGCCAAAGAGAAGCTGAAAAAGCATCTGGGTCCCAACTATCACCAGTACGAAAAGTATGCAATTGACTAGCTCATGAACAAGCCTCGCCAAGAAGCATCGAAAATCGAGGAGTAGAAATCAGAAATGATATCTGTTTCTATTGTCAGAAAATTGGTCACTTTAAAAGAGACTGCCCAGCTTATAACAAGCTAAAGACAGGTGACAAGAAAGATAGGAGAAATTTCAAGAGAAGTCAGAGAGCTATGCTCACTGAGGAAAGGAAGAAGATTCAAATCCAACTGGATGCTCTTGATCTTGACTCTGAGTTTGAGGATGAGGACTCAGATGATTCTAAACTTCCATCACTAGAGGTGTGTGGCATCACTCATGAATTGGTTGACTTTGGTCAAAAGAAGAAAGAAAAGTGCGGGGTTGGTGAGGAGGTCTATCAGATTACTCCAACATCGAGCCATGCCTAATGGCTGATGAGGTAACCACTATT
Organism: Plantago major; assembly: GCA_026545765.1. Classification (NCBI taxonomy): domain Eukaryota; kingdom Viridiplantae; phylum Streptophyta; class Magnoliopsida; order Lamiales; family Plantaginaceae; genus Plantago; species Plantago major. Next base: position 66,907,552 of record CM048844.1, on the reverse strand, counting down.
TCTCGATTTATAAATTATGAGAGTGATGAGGAAGGAATCAAAGATCTATAACACTTCAGAAAAGAGATGGATCTTTATGAGAGGGAATTTATGGTTGTCCAAGCTAGAACCAAAATTCTTGAGGAAGAAAAGAAATCTCTTGAAAAGGAGTGCTCACAACTACGGAAGCTATCTGAGACAAAGGATGCCAAGAATGCATTCCTAAAGGCACAGATAGATGAGACAGGAAAGTTACATGAAGAAGCAATGGATAAACTTCAAAAGAAGTGTGAAGGTCTTCCTTCTATCTGACACTCTCACTGAAGTACACTCTTATTTAAGAGATGCCTCAGAAAAGGGAGGACTTGGGCTGGATACTCAAGTAAATAGTTCTACCACTCTGAACAAGAGTGATGAAAGAATGACATTTGTTAAGAGTTAGCAAGGTGGTTCCCAAACAGCCTATAGCATTGATCTGAAAGCTAAGGTTACTGACAAAGGAAAGGCAGTCGCGACCAAAACTTTGAGGGAAAAACAAGTGCCAAAGAAATCTGATGGAAAGTTCTTGAAAAAGAACAACACACTTTAAAGTGTAATCACCCACAAGCATACGCCTTTTAAAAAACGGAAGATTCTTGGAGTTGGCAAATTCTTTAATGTCACATTTTTTGGAAAGAAAAATGACCCAGAGACTAGTAAGGCTGCTGAGAGGAGATCTCAGTCGACACCACGTTCTCGAAATGGCATTGGCTATAAAGCCATCGGGAAACAGCTTGCTCATGACTACAAACTAGAGCAAGAACGATGGATGAAAGCTAGGGTTGCTCACAGCAATCATCAGAAGTGGAAGAAAGAACAACCACAAGCAATCTGAATGCTAGGGCTAGAAGAAATCTGATAAGGAAAGCTAAGTTCGTTGAAAAGCAAACTCAGCAACCTGACAGGTATCTAAAAGCATTACGAGGAGCACCAAGGAACACACCAAGAAGGAAAATAGTTCTTTATAATAATGATACTAGTCATTTACCTAGAATTCCTCCTTATGTTCCTGCTAGACAAAAGAATGTCCCTAAGAAATTCATTCAAAAGTGGATTCCTGCTGGGAGATACTTTAGTCTAGATGGTTCCATTGTTGGAATGAGAACCTAACTCCATGCTTCCTGTTTTGTGCAGAACACTCTAAAGAAGAATCCAACGTAGCATTTTGATAGTGGATGTGGGAAGCACATGACACGAGACAAAGCAAATCTGGTTAACTACAAAGTGTGATACAGGACCATATATCAGATTTACAGGAGGAGAAGTGAATCCAACTGTAGGATTTGGAGATCTAAAAATTGGAGCTCTTACAATCACTGGAGTACTACATGTGAAGGGATTGAAATATAATCTTCTTAGCATGAATCGATTTGCTGACAAAGGGTTCTCAGTGAAGATCAAATCTAAATTCTGCAAATTGATTGACAATGAGTCAAAGCAGGTAGTCTTGGTTGCTAGACAGAAAGGAAGTCTCTATGTTGCTGACTGGGCATTTGCCACAACTGAAGAATGCCTCATGGTGAGTCAATCTGGATTCACTGAAGAAAATTGGCTACGGCACAAAAGGATGAGTCACTTGAATTTCAAAACTCTGAACATGCTAGCCAAGAAAGAATCAGTTGTTGGATTACCTAAAATGGCATACAAAAAGGATGGTATATGTTCAGCTTGCCAATTAGGAAAACAAGTCAAAACATCTTTCAAGTCTAAAACTAGACATTCCAGTGTGAGGCCACTGCAACTATTACATATGGATCTCTTTGAGTCCTCAATAACCAGTTATGCTGGAAAGAAATATGGTCTGGTTGTTGTGGATGACTACTCAAGATTCACTTGGGTTATTTTCCTCAAACAAAAATCTGACGCAAGGGTCGAGATACCAAACCTGCTGAATAATCTTGAAGTTACGAAAAATAACAAGGTATCTGCAATCAGAACAGACCATGGTACTCAGTTTGTGAACCAGTACATAAAAGAGTTTTGTACTTGCAAAGTTATACAACATCAACTATATTCAGTAAGGACACCACAACAAAATGGTGTTGCTGAAAGGAAGAATAGGACCCTAAAAGAGGCAGCAAGAACAATGCTTGCTGACACTAAAATAAGTGAAATCTATTAGGTTGAAGCTGTAAACACAGCATGCTACACTCAAAATAGATGTTTGATCAACAAACACCATGATAAGACTCCTTATGAGTTATTGATTGGTAGACCCCATAGTATTAAACATTTAAGGGTGTTTGGTTGTAGATGTTTTGTTCTTAACAATGGTAAAGAATATCTAAGAACATTTCAACCAAAGGCAGATGAAGGAGTATTTCTTATTTATTCAATGAATAACAAAGCTTACTGAATCTACAACAAAAGGACCCAAAAGATTGAAGAATCTGTCCATGTAGTATTCTATGAAGGAAACAAGAAAGTACCCTTGAATGAAAAACTCTCAGATAAGTTTAAAGAACTTATGATCAAGGATTCTGAACAAGAATATCAGAGAGGAAATGATTATGTCATTCACTTAGAGGATGAGTCCGGCGAAGAAATTCAGAAACCAGATGACTCTAAGACATGATGAAGAGTTTCTATGAGAAATCCAGAAATGTATCAAGACACTGAGAATCTTCATCATGAAGAGGTCTCTGAGTATGAGGTTGTTGTGAATCCTATCTCAGATACCCAGCACAGTGAACAAGTGTCAGATATCCCAAGCACAGTACAAGTGCCAGATATCTTAGATACTGAACAAGTATCTTATCATGATCATAATGATACAGAAATGAATCAAAATGATAATGATCCAACTAGTTCTTAACCCATTATGAAATGGATAAGAGATAATCCTATAAAGAATGTGATAGGTCCTTTAAACCAAGGGGTAAGAACTTGGAGATCAATTGCTGAAAATGCAAATTCTCTCTATAGATGTTTCGTCTCAGACATTGAAAGAAAGACCATTGAAGAAGCATTAACAGATCAAGATTGGATCTTAGCAATGCAAGAAGAGTTGGATCAATTTGAGAGAAACAAAGTCTGGAAACTAATTCCCTACATTGATGGAATATTTGTCATAGGAACTAAGTGGGTTTTCAGAAACAAGATGAATGAATCTGGTGAAATAACCAGAAACAAAGCAAGGTTGGTTGCTAAGGATTCACCCAGACTGAAGGACTAGATTTTGATAAGTCATATGCTCCAGTTGCAAGATTGGATGCAATCAGACTATTTCTAGCCTTTGCAGCTCATAATGACTTTAAAGTTTACCAAATGGATGTCAAGAGTGCATTCCTAAATGGTGAGCTTGCTGAGGTTGAGCAACCAAATGGAAGTCTATGTTGAGCAACCACCTGGTTTTGACGTTTCCTCTGAAAGCAAGATGGTCTATAAGCTTCAGAAAGCTCTATATGGACTAAAACAAACTCCAAGAGCATGGTATGACACTTTGGCCAAGTACTTGCTAAGAAGTGGATTCAAGAAAGGTGAAGTTGATAAAACTCTCTTTACATTGAACCATGAAGTGAAACTACTCTTAGTACAAGTTTATGTTGATGACATAATCTTTGGATCTAAGGACAAGCAACATTGTGAAGACTTTGTTGAGCTCATGAAAAGTAAATTTGAGATGAGCATGATGGGAGAATTGAATTACTTCCTAGGGTTGCAGGTCAAGCAACTTGATGATGTAAGTTTAATCTAAAGCCTTCTGAGAAGAATGCTAAGATACCTATGAGCATTGGAACCAAGATAACCTATACTGAATCTGACATGAGTGTTGATGAACACAAGTATAGGAAATTAATTGGGTCTCTACTATACCTAACAGCTAGTAGACCAGATATTCAATATGCAGTTAGTGTATGTGCAAGATTTCAGACAAATCCAATGCAATCACACTATAACACTGCTATGAAGATTCTAAGGTATGTTAAAGGTACTGTAGAAGTTGGATTGTGGTATCCAAAAGAGAGTGGCTTGAGTTTAGTTGGCTATTCAGATGCTGACTATGCTGGATCAATGCTTGATAGAAAAAGTACTTCAGGAACATGTCAATTCATTGGTACTAGGTTGATATCATGGTTCAGCAAGAAGCAAGACTCAATTGCCACATCAACCACAGCAGCAGAGTATATTGCTGCTGGGTGTTGTGTTTCACAAATCTTGTGGATACAATAACAACTCAGAGACTATGAGATCAATGAAGTGAAAACTCCTATTTTCTGTGACAACACAAGTGCTATTGCCATAACTCATAATCCTAAGTTCCATGCAAGAATAAAGCACATTTATGTTAGACACCACTTCATTAGAGATCATGTTGAAAAAGGCAATATTGAGATACTCATGATTGGTACAGAAGAACAACTTGCAGATATCTTCACAAAACCTCTGCAAGAAAGTAGATTCCTAATCTTGAGACATAGTCTTGGGTTAATGGAATTGCCATGGTGCTAAATTGGTCACTGAGACGGGAACTCAATGAGCCAATAGAGAAGAATAAGGCTTTCTGAAAAGAAAGGCACTTAAAGAGAGAAGGAGATATCTGAGACAAGCACTCAGATATCATGGCTAACTATAAAGTTGGTTAAAGAGGTATCTGAAACGGGTATTCAGATATGTGAGGCCAATAAGTAAGGGGGAACACAAAAGAAGAGAAGTAGTCAAACATTACTATCTGTCAGAAGTCAACTATCTCTTCTGGTTTGAAAATTTTCCATTTTTGTGATAATTCTCAAACAACACTGGACGCTTAATTAATAAGATCAGAAACCAGTTTGTCTCCTAGTTACAAGTTGATGAGAGTTGAAAACGACTCAGATAGCTATTAGCCAAATAGCATTAATTGGGCACGATTACATGTGTTTATTGTGATCATTGCTGAGTAAACAATCTCAACCATTGAAAGAATGGCGATTGTAATTCAACGGATCAGGTGAGTCCATTTAGCCCACTAGCGCAGTAACCTAGTAACTGGCCCCACTCGCATTTAATGAAAAACCACTTTTTCACCACGCCTTGTGCAGATTGCGAGATACATTAATACATAATCCATTTGTATCCATGTACTTGTATTGCTATATAAAGCAGTTTATGGCAAAAGAAAACAATTTCGCCTAAACTCACATTTTACTTAGCACAAAAACAGCAAAATCCTTCATCTTTTCTCTGCAAATCTTCTATGAAATCTCTGAATTCTTGCTAAGTTTTTCTGAAAAGAATCACTTAACCAAATTCAACCTTAATCTCTTTCAATCTCACTTCTCTACTACTACTATTTAAAGAGGTGGAACCCAAAAGAGCTAGATCTCAGAAATCCCAAGTGTCCACATCTGGAACTGCTGAAAAGCAAAAATCTAGCGATTGTTGTGACAAATCGGAGAGTTGTTGGTGATTTCAACTTCTCCATGTGGAATTCCGACTCCAAGATAGTCTGGGGAGGAGTACTCATTGATGATTACTTGGTTGGTGTTGCTAACAACCAAGCAGATATGAAGCATGGGCTTTCTTAACTTGAAAAGGTAAAGATTAAAGAGTTTTGCTCTGCAAGGCCCACTTGCACCTCTACTGAGGATATGTTGGAATTTTTCAACAATTCCACCATCATTGAAGACAATGGCACTAGAGAAGTGCTCATCACAACGAAGGTCTAAGGTGTTGACATAAACCTTGATGTGAAATCCTTCAACACTCTATTTGGGTTACCCACCCAAGGTACTGAGTATGTACCAGATACCTCAACCAAGAGTGCAGAAATTTTCTACTCTCTCTGTAGAAATCTTGAAAAGGTTGATACTCCAAAAGTTCGAAAACTCCATTGTCAGGAGAAGACATATTGTTGAACCTTGGGATTTGATAGCTCTTGTATTGCATAGGTGCTTTGATTCAAATCATGGTGGAGATGACCAGATCATCATGGAAAGATGGGGAATGATGGCATTACTCAACACTCTGGAGGAGAGAGCTGAGCCCTTCAACTGGGGAAAGTACATCTTTCTGAGGTTTGTTGACAAACTTCAAGGCTTTGAGCCTGTTGTGAAAGGTGATCTTCGAGCCTGTGCATAATATTCGCTTTGGTCTGAAGATATGCTACATTCTGGAGAAGCTTGGCATAAAGCTCAGGGGAAATGGAGACATTGCAAATAGTGAACTTGTTTGCAAATACAATTGTGAGCTCAAGCATAACCAGAAGAGGCCAATAGAAAACGTTTCTGAGGCAAATGATGTGCCAAAGAAGAAACGTAGAACTGGAGGCAAAAAGAAGGCATGTTCCAAGGAGAGCACCTCTCTGGTGGATACTGCCACAAGGGTATCTGACCATAGTGTTGAAGATACCACTGCCTCTGCCTAACCAGCGCCCCATAGTGCTGTAGGTACCACTCTTGTTGCCAAGAGTGTTGATGCGTCCCAACCGCCATCTGCTGAAGAAGCAGATGATTTGGACTTTGACCCATTCTTGGAAAGAAATGAGGTTGCTGAAGAAGTCCTTGCATCATAGGATGCTGAACAAGTAACCATGTCTAGAGGAAACACTCTTCCAGGGCCTTCTACATTGAAGGATATTAATGATGCCCTGATGAATGATGCAGTTGTACTTGATGACAATGCCAATGCATCAGTACAAAACATTACTGATGATCTGGAGGAACTATCACTGCTGTTCCTACTCCATCAAGATCCAGATCACCACAACAACTACAAGCATCCCACACTTCTGCTGATCCAAGAGATGATTACTTGGTAGAAGTATTTGAGATGCGTCATGGAGCTGATGATGTTGTTGAGTTAAATCCTATGATTAAACAAGTTCCCAAACTCCAATCTGGGAGGGATCAACCTGATGTTGAGACTCATGGAGATCAATCAGGGGAGGCAACTGAGCCAAAGACTCAGGAAAGGCTTGAAGTGCCTGAAACTTCAAACAGAGATGTTGTTAAGGGACGACAAGACCACACATGGAACAGCCACAAGTTCCAGAGACCAATCAACCTGATAGTGATCAGGTTACTGAGAGGTTTAACTCTTTACTTATAAAAATTCTATGTTTTATGTCTTGTATCTCATTGTTTAATCATTGTTACGGGCTGATAAAGAAAATAAGGAAGGAGTTTCAGCTTCCTACACAAGAGGAAGGAGAGGAAACTGTAAAGTTTCTCTCACAATCTGAGAAGAAGGAATCTGTTCCCTCCATCAACATGGAATCTGAGCTTGTTATACAGGTAGCTGAAGATTCTAGTTTATATTCTTAGAAATCTCCCTCCTATGATCTTTCTAACCCATTCTTATCATTCTTAAAGGCTCAAACTAAGAAGAAAGATGATGTGGCTGAAAAGCCAGAAACATCAAAGGATATACCAGAAACCTCATAGGTTACTGAGAGATACATATCTGAGCCTACTGTCCGAGAAGTAGACATCTCAGATACCATTGTGTGTGAAATCCTACTAAATCTTTCTGAGTATACTGACACTTTTTATTCTCAAGTTCAGAAAGAAATGGAAGAGGAGGATAAGACGCCCAAGTCTCCTCCAAGGATATCTGAGGGTCCTTCCACCTCACATGTCAAGCCATCCGAGCCTATTGTTATGACACAGGTAACTCAGAAACCTGACACTTTTGAAACTCAGATGTCTGAACAAGTTTTGATACTTAATCAAAACTCCATTTTCTTTCAGGCTCCTTCTCGTGCCATAAGGGTTCCTTCTAATAATTATGAGGATATCCTTCTATTCTTCAAGAATTACACTGTGCCCAGACACCTTAGCTGCTTTAGACAGTGGCAGAAAATAAGTAGCTCCCATATTGATGAGGTCATCCGAATTCTTGATGATCCTATAAGAAGAAGGGCAGTAATTGATCCGATAACCATGTGCACAACATGTTCCCTTATGAATAATACTCTTTTTACCAGCTGATGGATAAGAGGTTCAGAAAGGAAGTGGCGCGAAAGCTTATGTATGCTTTTGAGCAAGCAGATGGCCAGACCAGACTGAAAATGGCTCTAAAGCCAGTTCTTCCAAAAACACTGTAGATTGCTCCCACTGATTAAGAAGAGGTTAATGTCCAAATGATCACTTCACCAGAGGTCATGAACTTGGTATCTGAAGATGAAGAAGATGATGAGACTGGTGAGAATGATGTTGAAAAACCAAAGTCTCCATCTCCATCTGCTCACAAGAAGGATGATGATCCCAAGGATGATGATGATGATGGCCCTGCACCTAGCACAGGAGGGATTGCTGGAACACAGACTGCCTCAGTTGCTGAAAAGCAACCAGAGAGGACAACTAAAAAATCCCCTTCTCCATCTCCTTTAAGATCATCAAGTCATCATACCCAATAACAAGATTCTACTGATATAGTAGATGATGAGCACTCTGAAGATACTCCACAGAAGATCCAAGAAGCTGAGTACAGAGTAGCTAAACTTAGAGATCTATTGGAAGAAGAAACAAGGCTGCATCTTGAGCTGGAAATCAAGATGGCAGAAAGACAAGCCAGACTTAGAAAGATTGCGAAAATTACTCGCAAGGCAGAAGAAGCCCTTGCTGAGCAAAAGCAAATTCAGCTTGCTGTAGAAGCATTTGCTAAGGAACTGGATGCTGAAGAAACTCCAGAGGAAGAAACAAGAGTTGAATTTCCCTCGTCTAGCAAAGGGAAGAAGCAAAAGATGATATCTAAAGATGCCCAATGTCATAATACAACCCCTAGTCAACTTCAAATAGTCACTGCTACTGAAGGAAGGGTCACTAGAACAAGGTCTCAGAAACCTCCTATTGCTGCCAAGAGCTCAAGGAGAAGACACAGAGACTATGCTGAGGATGAAGACTTGAAGACCAACAAGTAGGATGTTCACTTGGAACTTCCTGTTGTTCTACTTAGTTGTGTAATTTTTTTTTAATTTTTGCGTATTGTAATTTATTGCTTAATCTTGTAAAAGTTATATGTACTTTCACTTGTAATTCTATCTGATGAACTTACTCTCAGATACCTATCCAATGAAAAGAAAACTTGTCAGCAAAGATCACACCTTGTGATTTGGTTGATGTTTACTTTCTGCACTTATATAAAAAGAAATGAAAGATCCTAAGAAATGTTTAAGTGTTGGATTGTTTTTTCATCCAGTTCATGATAGATTTTAGATAGTCATAGGTGACTGATCAAAAAGGGGGAAATTTGTTAGGAATATATGTTTAAATTTTGATCGGTTAACCCTAATGACTTATCTTAGCTCAGAAAGGTAACTAGTACTCTTAGTTCACTTGAACATTGTAAAAGAGGAAGCTTACTGATATGTTAGTCTAGCAAATCTTGTATAGGATGTTAGGTCTCTGAGTGTAATTTTTATATCTTTGAAGAAGACCAAGAAGCAAGCATCCAACAGAAGGAAGACATTCGTTGAAGATCAGAAGACTGCACAAGATTGCTGAAGACTAAGGAGAAGTGTCTCCTCAGAAACCTTGAAGAAATTGAGTGTCTTTGGAAGACAAGTATTTCAATAGGTTTCTGATGCACTATAGGTCACTAAGAAAGGACTTGCAAAGCCTCAGAAAGCTTGCATTGTTCCGTTGACACTACAGGACAAAAGTTAACAGTGCATTAATTACGCAGACAGAGATGTCTGAGCAAAAGAGGAAATCTCTATAAAGAGACAAAGCTCACTGCCTTACTAACTTCTGATATCAATAGTTTGAATTTCATTCAGCCTAACGGATACTATTCAAATGGCATGATTTTCAACTTTAAATATCACCACTTAGAATGCTTGAAACACACCTTAGACTGAACATCACTTGCGATATACATTCAAGCATACAAGCCTTCTGTCTACTTACTCTCTAGCGAACTGTTGCGAGTAAAGCTCTTGAATTCTAAGTAGCACAAATGTTCTAAGTGTCCTGATCCTTAACAAGAATTTCATATTGTGAAGGAGTTGAATCCAGAAGATATAGTTGCGACTCATATCTGTGATTCACTCTGTTGAACAACATCAAGACTTGGATCAGTAAAGAACAACTTACCATGCATTGAAAAGTGTATTAAGTAAGATTGTTTCTACAGAGCACTCTAAAATAACTGTAGAAGTTATAAGAGCCTGCTCACCTGAGAAACTACCATAACCAACATCACACAGGCGTTGAGCATAGGAAGTACTTGGCTTTCGAAGTTGAGGAATAGCTCAAAAGGTTACTAAGTAAAGGAAGTACTTGGTTGGGAAAACAGGGAATAACTCAGGGGGAACACTTGGTTGGGAACATAGTGTTAAAGGGATCAAGAGATGGGATTTTGTAAGGGGAACTCATTATCATATCTTAGTGGATTCAAGTCCTGAGAAAGGGCGAGTGGATTAGTTGAGGGATTACGCTACCCTCGGATACCACTATAAAGTTTTGTGTTATTTACTTTTTGCACTTTACTTAATTGCGTATTTATTGCTTGCTGAGTATTTACACACATTAGCTTGCTGAGCACGTGCACTTATCACTGAAGTCTTTTGCTCTCTGAATATAAGTATCAGATACCTTCATAGATATCTAAGGAACTGTTTTATCGTCAAAAGTTTGAAAAGACTATCCACCCCCTCCCCCTCCCCTAGACTTTTACTTTGTCATTATCTGGACCAATAATGTGCAAGCTTCGAAATGGTATAAGATACGGTAGGAACCAATTCTATGTGAGAATGATAAATTTCAAATTGGCTAAGAGTGTGTAAGCTAGTTGGGACTTGCTTTAATTTTGTCCCACATTGGGAATGAGTAGGAGGGAAAAATGGTTAAAGGTTAGGCTTGTCAATACTTTTGTTCACAAGCAGGGCCGACCCCGAGATTTAGGGGGGCTGAGATGTTAATAGTGATTTCCGAGTTGCTACTTTAGCTTTTCTTCTGTCTATCTCTCGACTTAGATATTTTCGCATTTTCTTCACAACAAGAGCATTTTCTTCTGGAGTAGCTTTCACTTCTTCTTTTCAAAAGTATACTTTGTAACCAAGGCAACATTTTGCGATGTTTCAACAGTCATTTGTTCCCTTTGCATTGTTTCATAGTTGACAGAAGCCAAGTGTGAGAAGAGTTCCACAGGATTAACTTTAGGCATTCCCCAAAGTGAGAGGGCAAGGGAAATACCCTTTTCGGCTTGGAACTTCTCCTGGTAGAAAATTACGCCTAACACCTATGTGACTGGCATGAAATCGGCAATCACAATGACCGATAACAAAGAGGTAGAGTAAAACATGAACCCAATAGCTCCCCAAAAGACTTATTGCCAAGTTATCGCACACCAAATTACCACGGTGTTGTACATCGATTCCCCTAGTTCGAAGAAAATCCATTTTTGGGCCGAATCTAAACAATTCGGTTCGATTTTCGGTTCCCATAATTTAATAAAATCGGTTTTCTGTTCGGTTTGGTCCAAAACCGATAAAAAATCGGCTTGAACCGACATTACTTAAAAAACATATATTTTCTTTAACTTAATGTTTACTCTCTAGTCTCCACTCTCAGCATCAGCAATGTTAAACGCAAGACGTTTTCGGCTAAACGCAACACAAAATATTTGTAACTTAACCAAAATGCCCCCAGCTAAAAAAACAAACTTACAAAGTTAACGAAAAATCGAAATAACTCGTATATACAAACACAAAAACATTAACATGCACGATCGAACACTAACAACACTAAACATGAATCGGAAAAAAATGAACAATTTTTCTTTCCGCAAAATATTTCGTTTATACAAAAAACATTAACATGCACGATGGAAAACAAAATAATAATACTAAACATGAATCGGGAAAAAAATTTAATGATTTTTTTCCGAAAAATATTTCGTTTTTACAAAAGTTAAAAAAAAAACCCAAAAAAGCAAAAAATAAAAAAAAAAAAAATAAAACCGGCCATATCATAAAGTGGCCGGTTTTAAAACCGGCCAGTTCATGAAGTGGCCGGTTTTAAAACCGGCTAAAACCGGCCAGTTCATGAAGTGGCCGGTTTTAAAACCGGCCACATTATGAAGTGGCCGGTTTTAAAACCGACCATTTTATGCAATGAACCGGCCACTTTATGATTTGGCCGGTTTTAAAACCGGCCATTTCATAAATTTCCTTTTTTTTTTTAATTTTTCGAAATTATTTCAAGATTTTTGTAAATATTTTTATAACCAAAATATTTTTCGAAATTTTTTTTTTTTTGAAATTTCGAAATTTTTTCTGATTTGTATTTACTAATATTAATTAGTAATAATGCATATTCAGATAATGTTTTCGTGTTTGTATACGTAGCTTTTTAATTTTTTCAAATTTGTTTTTTTAATGAAGCGTTTCACAAGCTTACAAAATATTTGTGTTAAATTAAAACGTGTTGCGTTTAACAACCCTCCTCAGCATATTCAGAAATCAGAAATCAGAATAAGATTCCCCCAAATTCATCAACCCTAGCTCCGCCATCTTCCTCCCGCCCACGCCTCCTCCACAACTCCACCATAGCTCTGCCACAACTCGCGACCCACACCGTCATCTTCCTCCCTTCGTCGAGCCCGTTCTCCGTCCGCTCCATCTCCATCTCAGGATTTGCTCCGTCCGCTCACCACCGTCCTCCACGGTTGCACGATTCATCTCGCCATTCGCTTTGCTCAATCTCCATCTCTAGATCTGCTCCGTCCGCTCACCAGTTTGGATGTGTGGAATTGCAATTTGGATGATGGCATGCTTTGTCCATCCATATGTGGCTCCTAGAAGAAGCAGACTGTGTGTATAGTATAGTTCAATGTAACGGACATTTAATTCTCACTTTACTCATTTTCTTCTTCTTTATCCATCGAACACCAACAAACCCACATCTTTGTTTTTTCTTTCCCCTTAATATTTTTTTAAATAGTTTCGGTCCCACTCGGCTTTGACCCAGAACGAACTGAAAAAATCGGTTCGGTTCGGGCAAAAAACCAACCTATTCTGGTTCGGTTTTCGATGCATTAAAAACTAAAATTTCAATTTTTGGTTTTTCCGTTTTCGATTCGGTTCTGGACCTATACTCACCCCTAGATATAGTAGAAATTTTGAGTATTAGTCCACTCTTGATTAAGACCTCTAATGATGGTTTTCACCCATTCAGAGTCATTAAACATTTCTCCTTCACAAAGTGCAACCATCTCACTCATAATTGTGGTGAACTGGAAATCCAAGGTTTCCATAGTTTGTTGTAGACCCTTGTTTGAAATTCTGAAATCTTAGTCTCAGAACATCAAGCTTGTTTTCCTGCACAGATCTCTTCTACTAACTTCCAAGTCTCTTTGGCATTGGCAGCTTTCCATATCTTGCATTGTATGTAATCTGGAGTAGAACTGATCATGATGTTTTTAGCTATCCTATCCAATCTATTTCTCTTAGATTCTTCAGATGTCCATAGATCTCTCGGATTTAGCTCTTGTGTAATGAATTTAGCACCAACAGAACTACTTCCACTTATGGTCGCAGTGTCTTTGTCTTTGGCTTTTTGTGCCTCTAACTCCCCTTCCTTTTCTTCTATGCCATCAGAAATGTGATAGGTTTCTTGTAACCATGTGATCCGAATAGGTCCATCTTGCAGGACTATAATCATTTTAATCACTGGTGGCTTCTAACTGGAGTAACATATTGTTCTTCCATTTTTCGAAGATTTATGGTTGAAGCATAGGAGCATCGCCTAAAGATATACTGCAGCAAACACACTAAACAAACAGATCAAGTGTATTTGTGAGTGGAATAGATAACATTTAAAGGGGATCTAGGTTCAGTGTCAAAGACAAAAGAACCCCCGGCTTTGATGCCACTTGTTGGTCCAAGACAACAAGGTTTTAGTGTGGGTGGGGGGGGGGGGGGAGGTTTGAATACACTAAAAAATGTGTCTAAATAGTGATTTTCTCAGCAACCTTTTAGGATGCTGATACTTAGTTCTATCAAACTGCGGAAGACTTTATAACAAGTGCTAATGCCGTACTTTTAGTAAGCAGTTAAAGCAGACAGATAAAATAAGTGCTGAAACGTAAACTGCACAAAGTAAACTACTCAAGGTTTATAGTGATATCTGAAGGTGCCATAATCCTTCAACTACTCCACTTCGCCCTCTCAGGGGACTTGAATTTACTATGATAAGAGACTGAGTTCCGTTACAATATCCTATCACTAGTCAAATTCCTTTAACATTTCAAAGTTCCTAACATTGAATGCTTCGTACTTTCCAAAGGTTATTCCCTAGCTTTCTGCTAAGTACTTCCTACACCCTCATCAAGGGTGAAATTGTATGGATCGGGACTCAGTACCAAATACTAGTATTGAGACTGAGTATTGTAGCAATATGTAAAACCTATACCTAAATTATCTTAGAGTCTAAACAGCGGAATGTAAAGTACACAAGACAAATTTATAGCAGATTATAAATATAATTTGAAGAACGGATTTACAAAAAGATATTTAGCCAATACTACCTATCGTCTAGAATATCAAAACAACTATGTAATTTGAAATCTTCATGAACAACAAACACCGAGTCGCAAAAAATTCGTTTTCTCTCTGATGTGTGTGCGATAGCCATTTTTGGTTTTTCAGTGTCTTTGCCCTAGTTTTTGCCATGGCTAGGAAGGGTGCTAACAAGGATACAACTGATTTGAATCAATTGAGAGGTCATTCTACTCGTATTGGTGGCAATTTGGATGAGGTAGCTGATTTTGATTCAGAGGTGGAGGAGTTCGTGGATGAGCCGATTGAGGAGGCGCCGATGGTAGATTCTCGTCAGGATTTCGTGTCGGATTCTGTTACTTTGCATACATTGTCACTTCCTTCAGGCAACAATGCTCGTTCTCGAGATATTGAGCGTGAACAGTTTCAAAATTGCAGTTATGGTTCTCTGTTTGCTGGTAATCGTCATGTTGAGACTTCTCTTCGTTATTCTGAGCCTACGGATGATGTATCCTAGAATATGATCATGCAGAACTTCAAGAAGGAATAGATATATTGAGATTTTCATTGTTAGGGGATATTGTTGGTCAGAAGCCCTTGTTTCATGCTATGACTCGATATATGCGTAAGAATTGGCCTGTCCAGCTTGTTGTGAGTCTTACTGATAGAGGTGTTTTCATTTTTCGACTTGAGAATCAACATGATGTTGATACCATTTTAAGTGTCGGACATTGGACTATCAATGGTATCTACCCATTATTGTTGCGTCAATGGGAGCCTGGAATGGTCTTAGATATTAAAAGTTTGCAGGCTTTACCTGTTTGGATTATTCTTCCTGATTTGGATCTGCAATTCTGGACACTTCATATGTTGGGGAGGATATCGAGTATGGTGGGAAAACCACGTGGTATTGATAAATTGACTTGTGATAAGGTTCGACTATATTATGCAAGGCTTTTGCTGGAGGTTGATGCTAGTAAGCCTTTAAAGGAGTTTATAATGTTGAAAGGTCAAGGAGGAGAGGTGAAGAAGCAGGCTATTGTGTATGAATTTAGGCCATATCATTGTCCTAAGTGCTCTAACTTTGGTCATACACCGAATAGATGCCCTTTGAATAATGTGCAGACTACGGTGGTCAGGAGGGATGCTACGCCGCCTCAAGCTGCTGGTCTTACTACTACACACTATTTTGCTACTAGTTCTGTGCCAATTACTTCAACTGCTGTTGTGACTTCTGGTCTAAGTGTACCTTTGGAGGATGTTGGGGGTTCTAGCTCTGGACTTTGTCTTGACACAAGTATTGCTGATAGGGTATCTTCAGTTCTTGGTGTAGTCCCTAATTTGTCTATTGTTGGTGTCACATCTTCTCAGTGTCAGTTTGGTTTGGTAGTGTTCATACTGTAAAGGTTCCTCTTGCTGGTTCTCAGAGAGATGTGGTTACTGATACTAATCTTTCAGGGGATACTAGTTGGATATTTTAGACTTCAAGAATACAGAAAAAGAAACATGTTGAGGGTCATCATAATGCTCCTATTCAATCCATCTACCATTTTCGAGATAAGCGAGGGGGGGGGGGGGGACATATCGCTTCCTCTAGACAAGATAGTTTTTCCATTCTTTCTGATCACAGATGATTTCAATATATTGACTTGGAATATAAGAGGTTTAAATGAGTCTTAAGAGAAATTAATTGAAAAAAAAATTGGTAACTGGCGGATTAGTTGTGGTGCTGTTCTGGATACAAGAATAAGGCTGGATAATCTTGATAGTGTGATAACTGGTTGGGATTCTTCTGTTTGGAAGTTAGCTAATAATGGTCACCTTGATAAGAATTGCTGGATTTTGGTTTTTTTGGAATTTGTTGATCTGCATCTTCAGGTTCTTTCTATTTCTGATCAATATGTTCATTGTGCTATTGAGACTACTAATGGGCATTGTAAGGGGTGTGTTACCTTTGTTTATGCACATCATTATCATGAAAAGAGAAAACAACTGTGGTCTGATCTTCTTCATCTCCATTCTTCTATGCTTTTGCCTTGGATTACGGTTGGTGACTTCAATGTAGTTTTGGATGTTACTGAGAAACAGTCGGCTAATGGTTCTATTTCTAGGGTGTTTGATGAGTTACAACTTCTTTTTGTTGCTACTGATTTACATGATTTGTGCTATGTTGGGAGCAAGTTTACTTGGGATAATGGTAGTACTTTCTGTAAGCTAGACAGAGCTATTTGTAATACATGTGGGTTAATCATTATATTGGTACCATTGTTGATTTCATGCCTAAAGGAGTGTCTGATCATTCTCCTATCTTGCTCAAGGTTTTTAAACCTTGATCTCTCCATTCTCCTTCTTTCAAGTTTAAGAATATGTGGGTGGACGATGATGGTTTTATTCCTTTGGTAAAGAAGGTTTTGCAGTATCCTATACAAGGGTGTGCTATGTTTAGATCGACAAGTATTTTGAAGCATCTGAAGAAAGAACTTAAGCTTTTGGATGGTGATGTTTACATGAAGTTAGATGAGCAGGTGTCAGCAGCTAAAGAAAATTTAGATAAAGCTCAATTGGATTTACATGATAAGCCTTTTGATGTTGTAGCTAAGCTGAATGCTCAGGTGACTTTCGATGCTTATATTGTCTTAAGCACAAGACAAATGTCTCTTCTTCGACAAAAAGCTAAGGTCCAGTGGTTGCAGGATGGGGACTCAAATTCAGCTTACTTCCATGTTGTTATTAACTGGAGAAAGAAAGCCAACAATATTTGAGTCCTCCTTGATCCTTCTGGTCGTAGAATAACCACTCAACATGACATTGTTGATCATATGGTGGGTTATTATACACAGTTGTTTGGGATCTGTAGAGCTACTGTGGACATTGATCCTCATATTATTGATGCTTCTCATAAAGTGACTTCTTTTATGAACTTTCTTTCAACTAAAAAGTTGTCTCTGTCTAAGCTTAGAAAAGTTGTGTTTGGTATGGGAAACAACAAAGTCCCCAGGCCAGATGGTTATTATCCCTTCTTTTTTAAGAAAACCTGGTCTTTGATTGGATCTCTTCTTTTTTCAAGCTGTGAATGAATTTTTTACTAATGGTAGGTTGTTGAGAGAGACAAATAAGACTGTTGTTACTCTTATACCTAAGGTGGATCGCCCTATGATTATCAAGGATTTCAGGCCTATTGCATGTTGTAACACTGTTTATATGGTGATTACTAAGATTTTGGCTTATAGGATCCAATTGATTATGCCTCATATTGTGCTTTCTACGCAGAGTGCTTTTGTGACAGGGAGGAAAATGAAGCATAATATTCTTCTTAGCCATGAATTAGTGAAATGTTATGCTCAAAAGAATGTCTCTCCAAGGTGTTTGTTAAAGGTTGATATTCTGAAAGCTTATGATACCATAAGCTGGAAGTTTCTTCAAAGTATACTTTTGGCTTATGATTTTGACCGCTGGTTTGTTGAAAAAGTTATCACTTGTGTCTCAACTGCAAGATTTTCTTTTAAAGTGAATGGGAGCTGGGAAGGTTTATTGGAAGGCAAACAAGTTGTTGGTCCAGATAACGACAAAGTAAAAGAATAGGGGGGGGGGGGGGGTGAATAGTCTTTTCAAACTTTTGTCGATCACACAATTTCTCAGATATCTTTACAGGTATCTGATGCTTATATCGTAACACCGGAAGACTTTATGTGATAAGTGCAAGTGTCAGCAAGCTATATAGTGATAAGTACTCAACAAGCAATAAATAACTGAATGTAAAGCACAGTAAGTAAATAACACAAAGCTTTTATAATGGTATCTGAAGGTGGCGTAATCCTTCAACTAATCCACTCGCCCTTTCTCAGGACTTGAATTCACTAAGATAAGATGATGACGTACCCTTACAAAATCCTATCTCTTGATCCCTTTAACACAATGGTTCCCAGCCAAGTGTTAACCGTTGTGTTCCCCCTGAGTTGTTCCCTGGCTTTCTCAGCCAAGTACTTCCTCTACTCACTAACCTTTGAGCTATTCCTCAGCTTCCAAAGCCAAGTACTTCCTTTGCTCAGTTAGGTGAGGACTTTACTTTTCTCAACTAAATCCTTTCCCTAAACACACTTGGTGGTGTTTTGGTTATGGTAGTTGTCAAGTAAGCTAACTTAGATAACTTGTTCAGTTACTTAGAGAGCTTTGAAGAATCAATCTTACTTAATACTCTTTTTAGTGTATGGGAAGTTTTTTTTTTATAGACCCAAGTTCTTTTTTATGTTCAAGAGAATGAATCACAGATATAAGTCGCAACTAAATCCTTTGATTCAACTCTTTCAGAGTAATCATGTCTTGTTAAGGATTAGGACACTTAGAACTTTTTATGCTACATAGAATCAGAGAGCTTGAGTCGCAACAGTAAGCTTGTAAGTGTAAGTAGGTTTGAAGGCTTGAATGCAATTCGCAAGTGTAAGTTTGTAGTTGTGTTCACAAGTGTTCAAGTGTTGCTTCAAACATTCTAAGTGGTGATATTTATAGTTGAAAATCATACTGTTTGAATTGTATCCGTTAGGCACTTTGAAATACAAATTATTGATATCTGAAAATAGTACTGCAATGAGCTTTGTCTCTTTTCAGAGATTTCCACTTTTGCTCCGACATCTCTGTTTGCGTGATAAATGGATTATACTATCTTTTGTCCTGATGTCTCAACGGAAACATGGAAGCTATCAGAGGCTTTGCACTTCCTTACTCAACAACCTTTGTGTGTTAGAAACCTCTTAGAAAACTTGTCTTCCAAAGACACTTATTTCTTTAAGGTATCTGAGGAGATATTTCTCCTTAGTCTTCAGCAATCTTGTGCAGTCTCTTGATCTTCAGTAAATTGAGCTCTTCCTACTGGATTCTTGCTTCATGGTCTTCTCCAAGGATATAAAAATTACATTCAAAGATCTAACATCCTATGCAAGATATACTAGACTAACATACTCAGTAACCTTCCTCTTTTACAATGTTCAAGTGAGCGAAGAGTACTATTTACCTTTCTGAGCTAAGATAAGTCATTATGGTTTACTGGTCAAAATCTAAAAAGATATTCCTAACATAAGGTCTAAGGCAAGGTGATCATTTAAGCTCTTGTTTGTCTTATGTATGGATTATTTTACTAGGATGTTGCAACTTAATAGCTCTTCTCCTGATTTTCACTTCCATCATAAGTGTAAGAGATTGGGACAAATCCAGCTTTGGTTTTCTAATGATATGATAATGTTTTGTAAAGCTGAGGCTTCTTCTTTGAGGATGATTAGGCTGGTGTTAACAAGGTTTTCGGAAGTTTTAGGTTTACATATTAACAAAGAGAAGAGTTCCATCTTCGTTGGAGGTATGGATGATGTGAAGAGTACTTTGCTGCCTATTTTGGGTTTTCCTAAAGGCCATTTTCCTATTAGATATTTGGGTATTCCTATTTGCCTTATAAAGTTGAGACAAGTTGATTACGAGCCTCTTGTTCAGAAGATTACTTTTAGAATTCAATCCTGGACTACAAGGCATTTGAGTTATGCGGGTAGGTTTGTTCTGCTTTAGTCTGTTCTGTTAAGTGTTGAGATATTTTGGGCTACTATCTTCCTTCTTCCAGCTGGGGTTCACAAAATACTGCAATCTATCTTCAGATGCTTTCTTTGGAGTGGTTCTGATACTGGTAAAAAGAGTGTAGTGGCTTAGAAGAATTTGTGTCATCCTAAAGCTAAGGGTGGGTTGGATATTAAAGAGGCAATTGCTTGGAATAAGAGTGTTGTTAGTAATTTTGTTTTTGATCTTGATGCTGGCATGGATTTATCTATACTTATATTTTCAAGCAACATTCTATTTGGGAGATTACTATGAAACATGGTTATAGTAGCTGGTGGAAGAGCCTTCTTTCTTAAAGGGATTCTCTTCTTCAACTAGTTACTCTTGCTGACTTGGTTGTGTTAAAAGGTTTATCTGGTAAAGAAAGAGTTCATCATCTATATACTATTTTTAGGCCTTCAATCCATGTTGGAGATGTTCAGTGGGATAGTATGGTTTAGAATAGTGTTTACCCTAAGAGAGTATCCTTTTGTGTGTGGTTAGCCTGTCTTAATAGGCTTCCTACCAAGACTAGACTCTTTCGATGGAGACTAAT
Organism: Plantago major; assembly: GCA_026545765.1. Lineage (NCBI taxonomy): Eukaryota > Viridiplantae > Streptophyta > Magnoliopsida > Lamiales > Plantaginaceae > Plantago > Plantago major. The sequence continues at coordinate 66,886,982 of CM048844.1, read as the reverse complement.
AGATGATGAAACCTATGTGTTTTGGCAAAATAGTGTGGAAACTAGAGACCAAATTTTTGATTCATGTCTAGTCATCCAACCTATTTTGCAGAAACTCCTACGGGTTATCAATATCTATCATAGTTCTTATTTGTTTTCCGATTATATTCACTTGTTCTCTTGCTCTTCTAAAAAATATGCTTCTCTTTAAAGTTAAAGGCTGATGTATTTTGTGGTGTTATTGATAAAATCTGGGCTTTGAGAAATGCGATGGTTTTTAGACATGAGCATGTTAATGTGGAGGTATCTTGCAAGCAAGTGTGTGATAGCTTAATTGTCAGGTGTTCTCAGATGTTCAAGCAGCTTAACAGGTCTGTTAGAGAAATATAGCTAGGTTTGTCTCATTTTTTATATTTTTTCTATTTTGGCTTTTGTTTGGGACTGGTAGGGCTTGAGGTTTTGTTTTCTTTGTTGGTGTATAGGACTTGAAGTACAGGTATGGGAGTTGCTGATATTTCTGATTTGTGTCTCCTTTACTCTCTTTCTTGTTCCATTCAAAGCCCCTCAAGGATAACTAGCCTGGATTAGGAATTATTCTTTGCTGCATTTTATTGTTGGAGATTGGCCCTGGATCTGATCCAGAGCCAGAAGGAGGAGATAATTTGCGCATTTTGCCTGTTGATTTTTTTATCACAGCATAGCTGGAGCCTTAGTACAGGCTTTGTTATTTGTGTAATTGCTTTTTCTAGCTTTGCTTTAGTAGTCACAGTAGTACTAGAGCCACTTTACATAGCATAGGTTAGCTTGTCTAGCTTTGATTTCTCTGATCTTTAGCACTTCAGATTGTTGATATTCGTACTGTTTGGGATTTTTCCCCTCTCAGTACTATTCTTGGGCTTGAATGGATTTTAATTACCTCTAAAAAACAACAACTAAGTAATGAATCGGACCACCAATTCTACATTAGTTCACTCTCAATGAAAGAATCCACGAGAGGTCACTAATTACAACTTAGTAAATGTATATGCTAAACAAGCTACTAGAGAATATATATCTGAGTGTAAAAGCTTGTTGTCACAGTCACGTGAGATATTGTGATAATAGTAACTTTCTGCTCAAATCTCACGTCTAGGTTTTGAACTTGAGGCTGTATAAATAGTTTGTCCACGTTCCTAAAGCATCCAGAAGTCCATCCAAAGTGATTTACATTCGATCGCATCCTTCATATATCAACAAATCAAGATCTTATCGCTTTAGGAGATTCTCCTAAAAAAATCTCCTAAATTCTCTCTTGTAGATAAATAAAGATCTCGTAGCTTCATAACTCTTCTTCACGTCAGTGTTCTAAGCTCTCCATATCTTTACAAACTCTTACAGATATGCTCCAGCTCCAACTCACGTAGTCCAAGGGAATAACAACTCTAAGTCTCCATTGTGTCTCAACTCTCAACTCATCGATGGTGTATATATATATATATATATATATATATATATATATATATATATATATATATATATATATGTATGTCATAGTCAATATAAACCAAACCAATCTAGAGTCCTTTCTTCATTAAAGATCTTGTCAGATCTAATCACCATGTTCTTCTCCTAATATTTCTCATATCTTCCATGCAAACTCTTAGAGAATCCTTCTTTGAGTAGGATAAGAATCCTAATGTCTATCAACATCTTCATGTATCCAAACTTCAAGAGTTCTACTCCATGAGATACCTATACCTGCTAAACCTGCTAAGACTAAACTAAAAATGTGGAATTACATTATAGTGAAGTAATGCAAAATCCATAATAAGAAAGTCAAGTGCACAGTCTGGTAGTATTGTGACAATACATAGCCAAGTTAGTATTGTAAAAATACTTAGCCAAATCTGCACTTTCAAAGGGTTATTTCTTAACGTTCTCAGCTAAGTACTTCCTATACCCTCGTTTCTTGATGTACGCATGTTGGTTGTTTGTGAATAGTGGTTGTATCAAGGCTATGAACACTTAGATAACAAGAGTGTTATTTTCAGTGTTCACGGAAACTCAACCAAAGTTCTTTGAGTTCCAGAGACTCGGTGTTTTGTTTCTTATAATCAAGACTTGTTCTTGTTTAGAAGAAAGAACTCCAGTTAGTCTCAACTTAACTAGGTTCTACTTCTTCACAAGTAGCTCCGGGAAGCTTATGTCTTGAAAGGAGATATGAACTTATGAACTCGAGAGATTTTAGTCCCAACTGTAAGAATGTTCAAGTGTTAGTTCACAAGTTTTTCAAAAGTTCTCTGCTTCTCAAGTTCAAGGTGTTCCTGTTTATAGACACAAATAGTTCCTTATGAATTAAGATCCGTAGGACTATCATTCAAATTTGAAGCTAAGCGTTTCTATGTGTTTAGAGTTCAGACAACTGTACAATAATTTTTGTTCTTTTCTGATAAGGCTGAAGCCTTTTCCTCAGAGTATACGGATAGCACATTTAATGCACTTAACTTTTTGCCAGCTCCTTTTTCAACGGTTAGAAGTTTCCTAATAGCTTTCCAGAAAGCTTCTCTAGAATCCTTCTCCTCTTCAGAAGGCCTTCCTACTCAGAAAGCCATTCCCAGCACAACCTACTATGTCGTTTTATATTTTCAATTATACTTGGCGCTTTCTAAATATTTAGAACATTTTGAGAATTGTTGCCATAAACTCGGAAATCTTATTCAGCTTTACATAGGGTTCTTCATTCTTTGTAGCTTTCTTGCTAATGACGTCCTTGGCCTTCTTCATAAAGAGAGAATGAAAATTACATTCAGAAACCTATCATCCTATAAAAGTAGTTACTCTATCAGCTTAAGTAAATTTTCTCTTTTACAATGTCCTTTCTAAAAGCCTATGGACTAAGAGTACTCTCCACTTGCGAAGCTAAATAGTCATGCATTGTTGCTCATCAAAATCTATAGTTTATTCTAACAAACATACATACATACACACATACATACATACATACATACAAACAAATATATATATATATATATATATATATATATATGTGTGTGTGTGTGTGTGTGTGTGTGTGTGTGTGTTCTCAACGCATGTTATCGTGGCATTTTTTTTTCCGAGAAAGTTAAAGTCCATTAAAGAGTAGAGAACAAAGTACATAAATGAGAAAAATGGGGCATACCCCATTTGTAAAGAGTCTCGCAAATACAAGGAATGGAAATCAGAGTAATTTTCAATCTAAGAAATTGGCAGCTAAGCTAGTAAATCTAATCGAGGATTATGTCTACTAAGAAAAAGCCAAGAAACCTTCCTAACCATAATATCTCCGGCTAGAACTCTAGCGCACTGTTATTCCATTTCAACGGAGACGACTGTAAAAATACCCCCCATGGCTCCAATAAAACTGTGACCATACTCCTGCAGTACATTAACAGTAGGAAGAGTATCCTGTTGCCAGATTTTTCCTGAGTGTCCTTCTAGCTCTTTAAAATGGACTAAGGGAGAAAGAGAGACAATGGGCACAAGACCAGAGCAAATACCAGCAAGACCGTATAGGTTGAGGCTTCATACACCAAGCTGAGCTCAGACAATCCCAGAATCTGTTCAAGATACAAAAACACACCTAACATAAGATCCATTCAATATAAACCAAATAACCTGACAAAGAACGAGAAAGGAGATTGAAGAATCACCTAACTTACTGTAGTTTATGAATAATCCTCCAAACATGCCTATTCTTACCATATTTGACATGTGACATTCGCAGAAGAATGTCCTGACTTATTTTTTTAGAAACAACAGCTGGAACAACCTGTTCTTTTCTAAAAACAATGCTATTTCTCAAATTCCAAAGTTGACCACAAAGATCACAAAAAACAGCAGCCCTAATGGTAAACAAAGTAGCATTACTGTGAGTAGAATCACCAAAGAGACTTAAGTAATCAGTAAACAAACAGGGAACATGAGAAATGTTGATAGTGTGTAGGACTGTGCGCAAGATAGGAAGGAGAACTGTATAGGATCCAAAAATGTGGTCTCTTGTTTCCTTTTCTACTTTACAGAAACTACACATATCATCATTAACCAAACCCCAATTGAATAATCCGAATTTAACAGGTAGCCTATCAAGACAAAGAAGCTAAGAGTAAAAGGATACTCTAGGCTTAGAAATCTTATTCCAAACAAGAAGGTTCCAGTCCGCATCTGGAAGATAAGTAGAGGGCCAAAACACTTTATAAATCTTTTGAATTCTGAGTTTAGACTCCGAAGCCATAAACACAAGTATAGTAGAAGCAGGAGTTTCGAAGAAGAAACAGATCCCTTATATGCAAAATATTTTTGAACCAGCAGCTGTGACTAGGCTTGGCAGAAATAGACCAAATATCAGCTCCCTTAAGAACATATAAATGGATCCACTGGTGCCAGATAGAACCAGTAGGTCGCAGTGCAAGGTCAAAAACATAATTGCAAAAGAGACTCTTATTCCAGGAGAGAACCTCCTTTATACCCAGACCTCCCTTGGCCTTTGGTTGACAAACCATATTCCAAGCAACAAGATTTTTCCTGCCAGTAGTAAGTCCACTCCAAAGAAAGTTCCTATACAGATTTTGAAGCTTCTTATAAACTTCAGAAGGAAATAAGAAGATAGAGGCCCAAAACCTTTCAATACTATAAAGCAAAAATTGGAGAAGTGCAAGTCTGCCCGCATCACTTAAGTGCCTAGAGGTCCAAGATTGTAATCTACTAGTAATCTTCTTGATCAAAGGATCATAATCAGCATTATAGAGTCTCTTTGGGCTAAGAGGAAGCCCAAGGTACCGAATAGGAAACCTTCCTTCAGGAAAATTAAGAATAGGTAATAAAGACCTTTTCCCATCATCAGAAACCCCACCAAAAAATATAGAGCCTTGTCCTTATTAATCTGTAGTCCAGACACCAAAGAGAAGTGTTGAAGAGAAGCACTAACGATCTTTAAAGAATCCGCATCAACTCTGCAGAAGATCATTAAATCATCTGCAAATCCAAGCAATATAAGCCTAAGCTTCTTACACTTTGGATGATAGTTGCAACCAGGTAAAGAGCCACACTTTTGCATGAGCCTGGTGAGATAGTCCATACAAAGGACAAACAGGTAAGGACTCAGAGGGCAACCTTGTCTAAGCCCTTGTATGCCTTCCATAAGTCCTTCTAAACATCCATTAATCCTGAAAGAAAACCTGGCAGTGGAGATGCAAGTCATAACTCTACTAATAAACCAAGGGTCAAACCCATATAACTGAAGAATCCCTTGCAGAAAATCCCAGCTAGCGGTGTCATATGCCTTATGAAGATCAATTTTAAGAAGACACCTGGGAGAGATGTTTCTCTGAGAGTAGCCCTTCACTAATTCCTGACTCAACAGAATATTGTGTTGCATCAGTCGTTGAGAGACAAAAGCACTTTGATTTGGTAGAATAAGCTGAGGCATCATCTGTTGTAGCCTGTGAGCTAAGATCTTAGTAATGAATTTATAGACAATGTTACAACAGGCTATAGGTCTGTAATTGCAGTGTTATTAATTTGCCTGAGGAGTCTTCCATTCCAGAAAAATTCATCAATAGCATAAAATAGGAGTGAACCAAGTAAGGGCAAAGACATTTTGAAGAAGAAAGGGTTGAAGCCATCTGGTCCAGGTGCTTTGTTATTCCCCATCCTAAAGATAACATCCCTAAGCTCTACCATAGTCAGACATTTGGTAAGCTGAGTATTCATATAAGAGGTAACCTCATAATCTTCATCCACACAAGTGTCAGATCAACAGGACTAGTATGCTTAGAAGTACCAAACAAACTTGTATAGTAGTGAATGATATGTTGGACAATCTCAGGGCCAGTAGTAAGTCTCTCACCTGTTGAAGAAAGAAGAACATAAATACTATTCATCTTCCTTCATTGAGCAAAGACAAGTGCTTCTGGTTAAGACTGACATAAGTCTCTTGTGCAGCCTGGGCAGCAACTTGCACAGTAGCATTTAAGGGATCATCATGTAACTTTTTTTGTGCCATATCCAACTGATTACGAGCAGACATAATCTGGTCCTCCAATTGTTTATAGATGTCCCCATCCAGAGTTTTTAAGTGAAGCTTAACATGTTTGAGTAGCTGCACCAATCGATACATAGCACAACCAGTAACTGGGATTTGCAGACACTTCTCGATGATAGGTAAAAAACCAGGATCTTCAGCCCAGAGATTTTTGAACTTAAAAGAAGAAGAATAAGAAGCAATAGGAGAAAAATACCTGAACTAGAGCAGGTGAGTGGTCAGAAATACCTTTGGAGAAGAATTCAATAGTAGTTCCAAGATATTTAACCTGCCAGATACCATTACATAGCACCCTATCCAACTTATAGCAAGTGTGGCCATTGTCCCAAGTATATTTATTCCCAATAAACTGATGATCATGCAAATCAGTTATCGTGGCATTTAGTTACAACCAATAGAAAAAGTGATGAAGGTAAGTACTATCGTTGTTTCTGATAATGAATTGTCTTTTTTTTTTTTTTTTCGAGTTAAATTAGGGTTTTGGTTAGTGCGGATTGATTTGTTTCAATTTAATTAAAGAAGATGGAGAAGAAATATTGGTTATTACTTTTATGATGAATTGATTTTGTTGGGGTTCAATTATTGCTTTGATTTTAATTGAAGAAGACATATTGTGTTTTTTAATGATGAATTGATTATGTTTTGATTGATTTAGAACTTGGAATTTAACTGGAGAAAACAAATTGTGTTTTTGATAATGATTAATTAATTTTGTTGGGATTGCATTCCGGCTTAGAATTATAATGAATAAGACATATTGCTGAAACAATGGACGCTAGGTACTTCATTTGATCCTAGCTCTTTCATTGATTATCCTGTGTTAATTAAGCTTCCTGGTTTAGATCTTCTATTATATATATATATATATATATATATATATATATATATATATATATATATATATATATAATTTCAGATGGTATACATTTCATGTGCTCAAATTAGTACTTGATAAAATTCAAAGTAACTAAAGCAATGTTGAGTAAACAATCCTCAACTACGACATCGTTCTCAAGGAGCTAACTAGGCAACTATGACGTTTTCGAGTATCAAACACAAGAGTTTGCAAGTAGCAGTTTGTATGATTGAGTTGGTTTTGTAATTTAAACTATGTAAATGGGAGTGAATTTGAATTAAGAGAAGAGAAATAGACACGGTAGCATTTCAGATTACTCGAATACAGAATCAAACCTATTGTTCATATGCTGTCACAGTTATTTGTCCAAATAAATAACCAATTTCAGTTTAACCAAAGCATTCTTTGAAAATATGAAGTTGAGAAATCAATCGATTGTCAGACAATTGATTCTTAACCTGAAAGTGTTTGAAGATTTCGAGTAAGACTACAGAAATTGGGGTTTTTACGAAGTTTAGGAAGAAGCTTAACACATATGAATAAACCCTAGGTAAAAATCCCAATTCGGTTTATCCTTAATAGCTACCGCATCTATCGAAGAAATTAGCTACTCATATCACAAGGATTGGCATGCATATTGACAATCACAATCAAATCAAACATACAAGATGATATCATAATCATTCACCAAGAAATCAAGCGCAAGAGAGATTGTGAAAGAAAAATGAATTGAATTGATAATCAAACCTCAATGAGTGAATCCGATGTTAATAATACGATTACGAGTCAAGATCAATGATCAACCAAAGAAAAGAAAAATCACAAAGGTTTTTTGCTTGAGAGTAGAACTAAAAAATGAAGAAAGAAGAAGTGTCTCCGTAATGAGCTAAATCGCCTAAGTGATAACGCAGAAACAGATCTGCAGCACTGGTCGCGACCTGCAGCATCCTGGAAAGGACTTCACTACTGGTCGCGATTGGGTCGCGACCGGAGATCTTCCTGGTCTCGACCATGGTTGCGACCTGCGGCTTCCTTGGCTTGGATTCACGTGGGGTCGTGACCAGGCTTAGTTTGGGTCGCGATTAGTGGCCTCTTCATGCATTTCTTCACATTCTGAGCAGAACGGAGTTTCAAGTGGGGTTTTTTGAGCTTCTTCTCGGACACGACCTTCGAAAAATGTCGTTTCTTCCTCCAAAACAACTCCTAACGCACGAGAACCTATGGAACACAACTAAAACACAAAACACATAAAAACGCACAATATACGCTAAAACAAACAAATAAGGACGAACGAAAGATGATAAAAGGAACGAAATGAGAGCCCAAAATACGGGCTTATCAAACCCCCCAGACCGAACCTTTTCTCGTCTCCGAGCAAACAGACTAAACTAGACTCGACTAAACTCTAAGCAAATAAGCACAAAGGAATTAAACTACCGAGTTACCGAGCCAACAATGCTAACATTAAACCCAAAAGATGCAAATGCTTTAAAATCCTTCTAACGTTGGTAGAAAACAAAGAAAATTTCAAACAAGTTTGTTTCCTAAGTAAAAGAACATAGAGTTAATCCTAGAGTCCCTCACAGATAATCAGTTAAGCCACTCTCTCACAGCTGGAAGTGTCCAGCGGGTTAAAAACGCTAAAGAATAAAGCTGGGCGGTGACTTTCGTCACAGAATGCCACAAATCTCTTATGCTAATGTACTTAATTCGTCAAGTCAAAAGGGATTTAAACGCGCGACTCTAGACAAATAAATGAGAATAAAGAATGACTGCTGCTCCTTTTTTGCTCAAATTTTTTATATTTTTATATTTTGCACACTATTTTTTAGATCATAATAAATGCCCTGTGTGCTTATCGTTTGGCCTCATTAGGCTCTTTTTTGTCTCAATTTTAGTAGGTGTCTATTTTACCGAAAGTCGCACTTTTGTGCGTGTCAGTTTGGTATACGTGCCATCAACCTCACGGACATGTAGCTTTTCATCCACGCCGGTATGTGGTAGTATTTGAAACACGCCTGACATGACTAACGGTGATCAATTAAGACCATAGATCCACCCCAAGACTAAAAATATATGTATTTTTAGGAACAACAGACAGACTCGATAATCAAATACAAGATGGCTCCAGTAAAGGTAAAGAGCAGTCGCAAGAAAAGAATGGAGGACATGCCGTTTCTCATCCTCAACTACTAAGAGCACACATAAGTATGAAGTGGCGCAATAACTTTAATAAAAGAATTTCTCTACCCAGAACTCACACAAAACAAAGCTGGCACAAGATTTTTAAATCAGCATTAAAGGCTTCTCACAGTCTTTTTGGACTAAAGAACTAACTAGACTTCCTTTTTACAGAGGAAACAAACTTACAAAATTTTTTCCTGCCCCCACTACTGATTAGAAAATATTCAAAGCATAAGCATCAAAAGGGTTTAACACTAGCAAAATGGGCTCGACCCTAGCAGTTAACTCAGACTCAAAGGAAACAGCAGACAAACAGAAAAGAAAAAAATTAAAACAGCAAACAACACAAGATACACATCTCACCCTCCCCTAACAAAGAGAATCTTGTCCTCAAGCAAGAGAAAAATGGAAACAAACATCTTACAGATTTTGTACTCATTTTTAGTCAAGTACCGGACTCTTCCGCATCAGTCGGCGGGTGTTGCTTATGGTTATAGTCGTCAGCTCGACTTCTTCAGCACTCTTGATTACTTTGCGCCTAGGGGCCTCCCAGCTTTCCTGGTTCCCTTCCTACCCTGCAAATGTGAGTAAATATATAGGGGACCAGTATAAGCCCCCATGTAATCCTTCCTCCTATCCTGTGCAGTTGATAATGTAGGATCAGAGTGGGCTAGGAACTTTCGTTGCTTGCCTTGTACCTCATATGTGCAAGTACGGGTGTAGATGTCGATAATCATACGAGTTGCTTTGATAAAAGGTCGCCCAAGCAGCATAGTATCCTTTTCGTTTGCACCGAGGGCATGTGACGGTGACTCAATTATCACAAAATTAGTAGGCACAACAACTCCATCCAAATCCACTTTGACACCCTCAATTAAACCCATAGGTCGGCTACGTGACCCATCTGCGAGTAGCATCATGCACTTCATTGGTTTCATCCCCTTAAGACCAAGCTCTTCGTAGGTGCCAAATGTCATCAGATTACAGATGGATCCTGTGTCGACTACTCCAACTACATCAGGAGTCGCTCCAATCCCCACTAGCAGATCGAAACTGGAAGAATCACGTATACTCTTGATTTCTTTTTGGGATTATTTGTTGCACTGCATCATTGGGTTTCTCAATCTCCTTCTCAACTGAATCACTGACTCCAGAGTTTGAGCCAGACTAAGCTTGTCACTCTCTTCAACTTGTGGAATCACCCATTTTCCTTTACAGCAAGAACAAGTGGTGCCGCCTTGAGTTACCTGTGCCGATGGTGTCAAATCCTCGCTGACAGTAAGTTTAACCATGCAACTTTTTTCCACGGTACTAAGGAGTTTTCCTGCTTCCCTCTGCTGATCTCTTGCCAGAAGTTATCCCATTGCATCTTCCAATTGCTTTACGGACTGCTCCATCCTTTTCGCACGCTTAGTGGAGTTATAATAGTACTGGTCAGAGTGGTCCATGAATTGCCTCAGCCTCTCTTCCAGTGTTTCCTGTTCCTGTTGGGGTTTAGCTGGTACCTGTGGAGTCTGCGGGAAATTTTCATAGAAGTTGTTCCCATAGCCCAGATTGCTTCTAACTTGCTGCACCGATTCTTCAAACTCCTCAACAAGCTTGCTCTCGCTCCTATTAGCTCTTTTCCCCCGCACCCCCTTGTGCTGGGAATTCGCAGCCAGCTTCTCGAAAACTGCCTCGAGATCTGCGATAGTGGCTTCTAGGTAGTGGCTTCCAGAATTGACCCCCCTACGATTGCATCCACCAATTACTAATCCTCCCCGGTAAGCCCATCATAGAAAATGTGACACAGGGAGACATTGTCAAACTTTTGATGTGGGCATTGCCCCAGAAGCTGCTTAAACCGTTCCCTGCACTCAATGAAGGATTCATCGCACCTATGCTCAAACTGGCAGATTTTGTTACGGATATCTGTGGTCTTGGCATGGGGAAAATATCTGCCAAAGAAAGCTCTGTATATGTCATCCCATGAGTTCAGTGACCCCTCAGGCAGATTAAGAAGTCAAGTTTTAGCGTGGTCTGGCATGTAGATTGGGAAGACCTTCTTCCTAATGTCTTCATCCGAAACCTTGTTAGTGGTCGGTATCTGCCCAACTAGACCTTCAAACTCCTTCAGGAACTTGATCACATCCTCGTTTTGCATTCCGTGGTACCTTGGCATATCATGGAAGTGATAAGCCTTGATTTCCATGTTCCTGGCATCATTGGACAGAACTATCGCGGGTCCATGATGAGACAATATTCTAACGTCTCATTTGGTCTTTTTTTAGCGGTCTTTGGGAGTCTTTGTCTTTAGTTTTGTAGTCTTTTTAGTTCATTTTTACGCTTTGGTGTTTTGTTTGTGTTTTGCAAAAATCTGTGTCTTTTGATGCCGTATGAAGACAAGCTGGTTAGCATGGCTCGCCGCGGCAAGGTATTCAGTCCGCCGTGGCGAGATTTTACGAGCTTGGCATTGGAAGTTCCAGCATGGCTACTTGTGAAATCGATCTGCCATGGCGAGATTATCTGTTGGATATACATTGCGATTAAGAAGGCTACTTGGCAGCAGATTTAATTTTATTTTCCTTATTAGATTAGAATTTTGATTCTTTTTCTTTCATACTTCTTTTAACCTAGTTTTGAAAAAAAGCTCCAAGAGCCATACATTGACATTGAGACATCTTTGGATCTTGGTAATTGATTGATTTTATTCATCAAAGATTATTGGTATTGATTTCTCCATTGCCTTGTTCTTTACAATTCGTTCTTTATTCTCGTTGATTGAATTGTATGTTATTGCATGCGAGCTTTTCATCTATGTTTCACATGATTTTTACCATGAATCTTTGCATGCAATTATCAAGTATGAGTAGCTAAACACCTTTGAATACAGTAGTATGTGAAGATTATGCATATTCGTTCTAGGGTTTATCAAAGCACTCATATAGGTTAGTCTCGTATAAAATCTTCCTATAAACCTTTAATTCGATAAGTCCGTATTAAATTCTCTAAATTGTTCATGTTTAAGGATCGTGAATTGACGACTCACGATTTCTCCAGTATAATATTTTCTAAGAACAATTGGTTGAATCGAAATGATTGATTTGCTGTACAATGACCGTGTGACAAATATGAGTGTTATCCCTAGTTCGAATTAGCATAATTAGATCTTGCTACTATTCTTCTTTCTCTCATTGTTAATTGTAATCTTAGCTTTAATTAAACTAGTTAGAAGTATAAACAAGCCATAAATCAGATTGTTACTCGTAAGTATCTGTTTACTCTCACTGCTACATAGCTTAATTAATTCCCTAGAGATCGATCACGAGTTAGGCTTTAGTCTACAACTACAACTTATTCTCTAATTGCTTTTTAGAGTATAATTTGAGCTTATCAAATTTGGCGCCGCTACCGGGGAATTAATTCCTATTGTAGCACTGAGAGACAGTGGTTACTTGTCGTGATTTCATTTTACTTGGACTAAGAAAAACTAAGCATTTGTTGAGTTACTATTGTTGAGATCCAGGTATGGAGTCCTTTTCCAGCTACTACACACCCTTTGCTAGGGAAATGGCGGATAGTGCAAATATTTTACCGGAGAGCAGCTCATTTAGCGAAAGCACGTTGATGGCATTAATTGCCCATGATGAAAAATTTATGAAAGTTGTTATGGAAGGGCAAGAGAGAACAGGACAACAGATTGAAGGGATGATGCGCAGAATAGAGGACTTAGCAGATAGGATGGCTACCTTTGTAGCAGGTCTAGAATTTGGGGATGAAGATGAATTGGAAGAGGAGATTCAAGCAACTACAGTACTGCATAGTGGTAAGGTCGTTGAGAAGCCATATATGATGGCTAAACCGGAAACTCCACCTACACCAGCTATTGACATTACTGAAGAGGAAGCTGAGGAGATTATTGAGGACCCAAGAAGCAGAACTGAGGTCCTACATAAATCTAATAACCCCTTCCGCCCCCCAGGACCGTTAGCTTCCAAGCCATTACCATACCCTGGGAGAGTTAAGAAGCCAAAAGACGATAGCAAGTTCAAATCTATCCTAGCAATGCTTTCGAAAGTTAACGTGAACATGCCACTGCTGGAGCTTATCGATAATGTCCCCTCCCATGCTAAGTTCTTCAAGGACCTCAATGCTAATAGGAAGAAGCTTTCGTCTACTGAAAAGCTGATTCTTCCAGAAACGGCAAATTTTGTGATCGGGTTACCAGTGAAACAACAAGACCCAGGGAGTTTCATGATTGATATACAAATGGAGAATGGGAAGATAGCAAAAGGTATGATCGACTTGGGAGCGAGCATTAATCTTATTACCTATGACCTGTATCAGGAGCTCGGTTTGGGGAAGTTGGAACCTGTGAATATGACTTTGCAGATGGCTGATTTTAGTCTCCAACGACCATTTGGTATTATACGGAATGCTTTGGTCAAGGTTGACACATACTTTGTACCAGCAGATTTTGTGGTTCTACCTCCCAGCAATGCAGCAACCAGCAGCAGGAACCATGTGATTATGCTGGGAAGGCCGTTCATGAAAACTGTCAAACTTCAAGTCGATGTTGCAGAAGGGAAGATAGCGATGGATATCGGAGGCAATCGAATCAGCAAAGACGCAGTCCGTCCTACAGGTAACTCTAATGCCTATTCTATTACAAATTGTGAAACAGAACTTGAGATTGCCAAAGATTTCATTGCATCATTGATGACTGTGTATATACTGCTCTGCTTGATGATATTGCTAGCGATAAGTTAGAGCCCGAGCCCGCTTTGACATTAGATCCTGATAAGGAAATTGTGAGTGAGGAAAGTCCTGAGCTAATCTGTACTTTAGATTCACATGAAACTGAACCGGGAGGTGAACTTGATCCCCCTAGTTAACCATTAGGTGAATTCGCCTCCCTCAGTAGCAATACTGGGGAAATCGAACCCCCTAGGCCTGACCTTAAGGAACTCCCATCCCACCTTAACTATGCTTTCCTTGGTGAAAATCGGTCCAAACCTGTGATAATCTCTTCGAAATTTCAAAAGGAAGAAGAGAACCAACTTGTTGAGCTTCTTAAGGAGAATTCTGCGGCCATAGGATGGGGAATTGGAGATATTAAGGGCATTAGCGCAACCCGTTGCACACACAGGATAAGTTTAGAAGATGATGCTAAACCAGTTAGGCAACCCCAGCGCAGGCTTAACCCTGTCATGCAAGATGTAGTGAAAATGGAGATCCTTAAGATGCTTGAGCACGACATAATTTACCCCATAGCTGATAGTAGATGGGTGAGTCCTGTGCATGTAGTTCCTAAGAAGTCGGGGGTTACTGTCGAAACAAACGAGAAGGGCGTAGAGGTCCCAGTAAGAAAAACCACTGGATGGCGTGTGTGAATTGACTATAGGAAACTAAACGCAGCCACTAAGAAAGACCACTTCCCTCTGCCATTCATTGATGAGATGCTTAACCGCTTTGCTGGGCGAGAGTTCTATTGTTTTTTGGATGGTCTTTCAGGTTTCTACCAAATACCCATTGCTCAGGAGGATCAGGAGAAGATGACATTTACTTGTCCCTATGGGACTTTTGCCTTTCGCAGAACGTCTTTCGGACTCTGCAACGCTCCTGCTACTTTTCAAAGATGCATGCTTTCTATATTTTCTGACATGGTGCAGGATTTTATAGAGGTCTTCATGGATGACTTCTCTCTTTTTGGAGATTCTTTTGCTGATTGCTTGCATAAACTTGATAAAGTGCTTAAACGCTGCATTGAGTGTAATTTAACTCTTAGCTGGAAAAAAAGTCACTTGATGGTTAGAGAAGGAATTGTGTTAGGGCAAGTAGTCTCAAAACGTGGGATAGAAGTTGATAGAGCAAAGCTCGATGTGATTGTTAAACTTCCCCCTCCCACTTGTGTAAAAGAGCTGCAATCTTTTCTTGGGCATGTTGGTTTTCATAGGAGATTCATTAAGGATTTTTCGAAGATTGCTAAGTGTTTGAGTAACTTGATTATGAAAGATGTGCCTTTTGTTTTCAATGTTGAATGCATGCAGGCCTTTAACATCTTGAAAGAGCAGCTCGTTTCTGCTCCTATTGTTGTTGCCCCTGACTAGTCCTTACCCTTTGAGATTATGTGCGATGCTTCTGATTTCGCTTTAGGTGATGTTTTAGGACAAAGGATAAATAGACACTTTCATGTAATTTACTATGCCAGCAAGACACTTAACCCTGCGCAGGTTAACTACACCACAACTGAGAAAGAATTCCTAGCGGTTCTTTTTGCATTGGATAAATTTCGCTCGTATCTGAAAGGGTTCAAGGTGATCATCCACACGGATCATGCTGCAATCCACCACCTCATGGCGAAGAGTGATTCTAAGCCACGCCTCATTCGGTGGGTTTTGATGTTACATGAGTTCGATTGCGAAATAGTTGATAAGTGTGGTAAAGATAATCTTGTTGCTGACCATTTATCTAGGCTTGATCCTAAGACAATCTCCTCTTCTCCACCTATTCCCGATGACCTACTTGATGAGCATCTAGCTATTCTCTGTCAGCCTAGAGCCTTGGTTAGCGGTTATTGTGAATTTTCTTGTTGCAAGTGTTTTCCCCGCTAACATGTCTTCGCAGGAAAGAAGGAACTTCGTGCACCGAACCAATGGCTACTTTTGGGATGACCCCCACCTTTTCAAGGAGGGAGCTGATGGCATCCTACGGCGCTGCATTCCAGAGAGTCAAGTAGGGAGTGTTCTCACCTTTTGTCATACCATGCAGTGTGGAGGGCACTACAGCGGGAAGAAAACCGCCCTGAAAGTTCTTCAATCAGGTTTCTTTTGGCCCTCTTTGTTTAAATATGCTCATAAGTTTTGTGCTAGTTGTGATGCATGTCAGCGTAGTGGTAACATTAGCAAGCGTAATGAGATGCCTTTGACCATCAATCTTATGGTAGAACTCTTTGATGTGTGGGGCATTGACTTTATGGGACCCTTTCCCAAAATTAATGGTAATGAATATATTCTTGTTGCGGTGGACTACGTGACTAAGTGGGTGGAGGCTATGGCCACCAGAACTAACGATTCCAAAGTTGTGCTCTCTTTCTTGTCCAAGAATATTTTCAACAGGTTTGGTACACCCAGAGCAATCATTAGCGATGGTGGATCCCACTTTATTAACCGCTCATTCACGAACCTGCTTGTGAAATATGGAGTGCAACACCGTGTCACAACTGCATACCACCCACAAACTTCTAGTCAAGTGGAAGTCAGCAATAGGCAAATCAAGAGCATTCTCACAAGGGTAGTAAAACCAAATCGTAAGGATTGGTCAACCAAGCTAGATGATGCACTGTGGGCTTACTGACATCTTTATAAGATCATTATTGGTACAACCCCCTACCGGTTGGTTTATGGCAAAGCTTGTCATCTTCCCGTGGAGTTGGAGCACAAAGTGGCATGGGCCACCAAGGAGCTAAATCTCGATATGCAGGCAGCTGGGGAGGAACGATTGCTGCAAATCTTCGAGCTGGAAGAACTCCGCCACCTTGCCTTTGAGAATGCAAAGATTTACAAGTAGAAGACGAAGGAGTATCATGACAAGGGGATAATCCGCAAGGACTTGCACCCAGGTATGAAAGTTTTGGTTTTTAACTCTCGTCTTAAACTATTTCCAGGAAAGTTGCGTTCGCGTTGTGATGGACCGTACACGATAATTCAAGTGGCACCGCATGGGACTATCGAACTCTTGAATCCCGCTGATGACTCCACCTTCAAGGTCAATGGGCAGCGAGTTAAACCATACTTCCACGGGTACATTGAGCGCCCAGAAGAAGTGGTCGAACTCTCCGAGTCTAGTACATGACTCTAAATTGTACATCACGGGCAAGTCACTATTGACCCCATTCTTTTTCTTTTTTACTCTGCGCTTGAGGACATGCTTGAGTTCAGGTTTGGGGAGGGGGAATGTGCTCTCTAGTGTCTTATCTGCGTTTTTCTCTATTTTCTGAGTCTCTAGAGTCTTTTGTCCCTTACTTTCTGTTGTTTTAGTGATTTTTCTTTCCTTCTCTAGAGTCTTTCGTGAGTCGTTCTTCCAAGTGACGAAAACTTCTATTGTGATTGTTAACTCTGCTTGCTACTTACATTTTGCATGATTCTCAGCTTAGATAGAGTAGTGAACTTAAGATCTCGTAAGTTTGTTTTTCATGTAAATAGCAAGTTTGTTTAAGTCTTTAGTCCAAAAAGTCGGTGAGAAACTTTAAGCCGATGAAAAAATATTGTACTGGTGCTTGTGTGATCTTTTCGGGAAGAGCAAACCCTCTTGTTTGCGCCTTTTCATTCTCATGTGTACTCAGTTAAGTT
This sequence comes from Plantago major, assembly GCA_026545765.1. Lineage (NCBI taxonomy): Eukaryota > Viridiplantae > Streptophyta > Magnoliopsida > Lamiales > Plantaginaceae > Plantago > Plantago major. The sequence goes on along the minus strand of CM048844.1, from coordinate 66,869,575 downwards.
AAGTATGACGAATGGCATGCTCTTCATGTTTCATTTTGTCGAAAGCCAGTGCATTGCGAAGAAACGGTTTGGGGAGAAGAAATCTGATGCATTATGATGTTATTGTATAAATTTTGTAATATGTATTCCCCCTGATTAGTTGAATTGTCTCGGAGTGTATCTATGGTGCTTGTCATCACCGTAGTCGTGTTGGGCGTGTTTCAAATACTACCTATATACCGGCGTGGTCCTAAAAAGACATATGTCCGTGAGGGTTGATGTTGGTCCAGATAACGGCAAAGTAAAAGACTGGGGAGGGGGGGGGGTTGAATAGTCTTTTAAAACTTTTGTCGATAAAAACTATTTCTCAGGTATCTGTGTAGATATCTGATACTTAGATTCAGAGCGCGGAAGACTTAAGATGGATAAGTGCAGAAACAGTTAAAGTGTGTGTGTGTGTGTTGCTGAAATGTAAGTACAGAAAAGTAAATAACACAGCAAGTATAGTGGTATCTGGAGGTGGCGTAATCCTCCAACTAATCCACTTCGGTCTTCCAAAGACCTAGAATTCACTAGAATAGATAATTGAGGTCACCTTACAAAAATCCTATTCTAAGATTCCTTAAACAAATGGTTCCCAACCAAATGTTCCCCCGAGTTGTTCCTCGGCTTTCACAGCCAAGTACTTCCTATATTCAGAAACCTTTTTGAGCTATTCCCTAGCTTCCCAAGCTAAGTAGTTCCTGTGCTTAATAACCTTGGAGTTATTCCTTAGCTTCTCAAACTAAGTACTTCCTGTACTCCACGCCAGTGATGGTGTTGGTTTTGGTTTGAGTTGTCAGATGAGCTTCTTTAATAACTTTTCAGTTACTCAGATAGCTCTGTGAATCAAGTATACTCAATACTATTTGCAATGTATGGTATCTTGTTCTTTTTACTGACCCAAGTCTATGATAATTGTTCAAGAGAATGAATCTCAGATACTTGATCTTTCGATACAACTCTTTCACAAATAGCAGTGCTTGTTAAGGATCAGGACACTTAGAACTTTAGTACTACTTAAGATCAAGAGCTTTGGTCGCAACAGAAAGCTTTGAGGATAAGTAGTTTGCTTGAGAGAATATGTTGTTCAGTAAGTTCTGTGTCTCTAAGGTTCAGCGTGTCTTCTCAAGCAGTCTAAGTGTTGATATTTATAGATGAATTTGAATGCCGTTGAATAGTATCCGTTAGGCTTAAATCAAATTCAAACTATTGATATCTGTGTATAGTACTGTAGCAGGTTTGTCTTCTTCTTCAGAAGGTACCGTTGCTTTTGTTCAGACATCTATGTCCGTGCATTAAATGCATTGTACTATACTTTTTGTCCTGTAGTGCCAACGGAACTATGCTTTGTATCAGAGACTTAACTTTATCAGTTTTCTCTGAGTTTTAGCACGTCCTTACCTTTAACTTCAGATACCACTTTTATTGAAACAACTTTGTTTGCAATATATATTTCTTTATCAGAAATGTGGTTTAAAGCTCAAGGTATTTGAGTGTAGATATCTGTGGACACTTTCCTTGTTTTCCAGATGGACCTCTTGACTTCTCAGATATCTCTTATGACATGATTTGTTTAGCAATCATTCGCGTCTTCATGAAATCTGGCCAAGTATCTACAAAACTATTTCAGTAATCTTGTGCAGTTTCTTCAAATATTCAATGTCGTTGAACTTGTTCTGCTTGGATGTCTTCTTCTTGGTCTTCTCTTCATAAAATATAAATTACATTTTGAGACCTAACATCCTATACAAGATTAGCTAGACAATCATACTTAGTGGGTTTCCTCTTTTACAATGTTCAAGTGAACCAAGAGTACTAATCACCTTTCTGAGACTAAGATAAGTCATCATGTTGCTGATCAAAATCTAAACATATATTTCTAACAAAATATCTAACAAATTTCCTAACAAATTTCCCCCTTTTTGATCAGTCAACGATGACTATCTGACCTATTACAAATCTGGATGAGTGAACAATCCAACACTTAATCATTTCTTAAGATTTTTCAATTCATTCAATTAAGTGCAGAAAGTAAACATCAACCAAATCACAAGGTGTGATCTTTGCTGACAAGTTATCTTTTATAGAAAACTATTTGAGAGTAAGTTCTTCAGATTAGTTACAAAGAATGATTACAGTTAACTTCAGTACATAAAACAAGTTTAGCTCAGTCAGCAAAAATACAAAAAAAAAAATAGTAAATTAGGACAACAGGAGCAGCCAAGCTCCAAGTAAACATCCTAATAGACTAGTCTTCAAGTCTTCAACTCTTCAAGTCTTCAACAGTAGTTCTATGGATCAGTCTGCAAATTTCCTATCTCCAAACCTTTTGATGTCATCAGAAAAATCATAGAGAAGTGTTCTGACGAGCATCTCAGTGTCTCTGGCAAATCCACAGACCTCTTTGTAGGTTTTGGTAGGATTTTTCTTGACAAAATGTTTGACCCACAGATACTTTCCCCACTTCCAGGCATGCTCTATTCTGATATCTGAAAGCTTGAAGTATTTGTAGATAATCCTCAGATATCTGATGTCACCTTTGTATTGATCTTCAGTTAGATAGAACGACTCATAGGGTTCCACAGCGAGTCTTGCTCTTGTACTGTTCTGTGATATTCGTTATTCATGCACATCATCCGCTTTCCATATGGACATTCATCAGAGAGGTCCTTTCTCATGGCTTCAGTTCTCTTGACAACTTCAAAATCCAACCAGGCTTTAATGTGATTGGTGTTGATCAAGGTTGGCTTATCTTTTCTCCATTCTATAAGTTGTTTATGGATTGGTTCTGGAAATCTTGAATTTACCAATAGATGCTTAAGTTCCAGAATCCAATAGCCATTTTTCTGATTGATGCACCTGTAGACAGAGGAAACATTGTCATTCTTCACATACTCTATTTTGGCTTCTTCTGGCCTGAGTGGAAGTTGACTTTGTCTTTGCTCACTCTCACTGCTCTTCTCTGTCTTGAATTCTCTTTGGGGTTGTTGCTTGAAGAACCACCCTGGATAGACTTGGTATTTCCAGAGGGTGTTTTAGCTGCTAGGGGCTTTGCAGCTATGGGCTCAGTTAGGCTTCCAATTTTCCTTTTTCTGTGAAGAGGAGCTTCATCTTTATCAGTTTCCTCATCATCATCAAGATTAAATGTTGTGAGAGTTTTACAGCCTTCTTCATTGCCCAGGGACTTGATTTGGCCTTCTTCTTTTCTTGTAAGATTCATTAATCCCTTTAACTTTGTCTTCTCCTTGGAGCCTTGGTACTCCTTGGAGGTTTCTGTGCCATGGCCCTTGTTATCATTGTAGTTCCTTCAGTAGGTTTCTGGGAAGCAGCTACTATTTGCAAAGCAGCTTGGCTTGAGGAGGGTTCATTGATTCTGAGTGGTGGCTGGGAAGTTTTCATGTTTCTTCTTCCTCTCTGAGCCGCACCAGCTCCAGATTTCTTCTTGTTTTCTTCTCCTTCCCATTCCCCCTGACTTTGAGGTCCAGATTTGTACACTCTTTCCCCCTTAGTCATTGTTGGCTGACTCAGTCTCATAAAAGAATCTGAGAGAGAGTCAAAATGCCCTTGTAAATAATTGTAGGCAGTGACCAACTTCTGAAGTTCGGCTTTGAGCTCCTGATTTTGCTTGATAAGTCCATTGTCCTTATCAGTGAGCTCTGCCAATGGGCCTAGGATGGCATATGCTTTTCCAGTAGTGTAACTTGCCTCTTGGAAAGCTTTTTCAGCTAAAGACGCATCATCGTCCCTTATCATTCCCAGATCTTTCTGAGCAATGACTATGCTAGTTGTTCTCTGAGTGATGAGCTCAGTGAACTTTTTCATTTCAGAGGGGACGGAGGCAATTACTTCCTTGTTCTGTGAAGACAACTCCTTTTTCAGATGAGCCAGTACTTGGTATCTGTTCATGTATTCATGGGAGTGGACATTTGGCAGTTTGCTGAAAGTTTCAGGAGCAATCAGTTTCCTTTTCAAGTGTGAAACCGCTAGATGTTCATTGCGGTGCTCTGCCAAAGTCTTGTCTTCTTCATCATCTGAGTAATCAGCCCAGTGATCTTCATCCTCTTGGACATTCTCATCGATTGTGTCGAGTCCAGCAACCATCTCAGAGATTGGTTTCTTCCCTTTTTGGGAGGAGGATGGTACTTCTTTTGAAGATGATGCAGCCTTAGCATCATGCTTAATTTCAGATACTTCTTCAGTATCGAGTTCTTTGGTGATGGCATTTACAGCATCCTGTAGCTCTTTAACCTCAGAGTAAGCAATCATCTCTTGCAGATATTGATCTTGTAGTTGGTCAAGCTTGTCTCTGGATTTAGCTATCTGGTCTTCCAGTTGAAGATGGAGCTGTTGTTCTTCTTCCAACAGTTGTATGAGTCGGCGATTACGGATTGAGTATTCAACAATTTCTGAGCGATTTCCTCAGAATCCTCAACTACTTGTTCAGTAATAACCTTTTGTTGGGAAGATGGATGAGTTGACTTTTGAGGAGATGGAGACGGAGATTTCTGTGCTTTCCTCTCAGTTTGCTTTTCAGCAGTTGAGGCATGATTTCTTTGTGAAATTCCTCCGGTCCCTGGTGCAGGGGCATCATCATCATCCTTTTTGTCTGTGTCATCCTTTTGGTGATGGTCAGTGGGAGGTTCATCGAAGTCGTTTTCGTTTATCTCTTCCTCCTCATCATCTTCAGATACAAGATTGATCACTTCAGGAATAGTGATCTTCTGCCCATTAACCTCTTCTTGTTCAGAAGGTATACATTGCAGAGTCTGGGGCAGAACTGGTTTGAATGCCATCTGTAATCTTGTCTGACCATCTGCCTGTTCAAAGGCTTGTATCAAACTGTGCGCCACTTCTCTGGAGAAATCCTTATGCAATAGAGTCGCAATCGTGGTAGGGAACATTGCATGGATATACGTCTCCAAGTCAAGAGCTCGTGCTCGTCTGGTTGGTTGATCTGTGATTTTCAATATTTCAGAGAGATCAGAGCACCTTAACCTCTGCTATTTTTTGAAGCATTGAATATGCTTTGGCAGGGTTTGAGCTTTGAAGAAGGGAAGTAGGTCCCTTTTCTTATCATTGGGAGCCTGCTTTGCACTTGTTTGAGCCTGAAAGAAAGAGTTTTGAGTGAGCTTCAAAACTTTTGTAGATATCTGAGTAGAAGTGTAGTTTAGTTTCTGAGTTACATGAGTAAGTACTTCAGGCTCAGATACTTGTGCTACTGAGACAATTGGTGTCTCAGATATCTTGTTGTGAGGTGGAGACTTGGAAGTCTGGTCCTCATCAACCTTTCTTTCTTGAACCTGAGAATTAAGATTAATACAATACTTAGGAAATTATTTGAAAGAATTTGTGCAAAAATGCTTTAATGAGTTTCGAGTTTTGGACTTACTTCCTCAATAGGAAGCTCAAAGTCATTTTTCTCAGAAACTTTCTCAGTTTCTAGTATTCTTTCATGTGATGTTGCCTTGGGAGCTTCATCAATTTCCATTGATGTAGGGGATGTCGCAACTTTTTCCCTTTGCATTTCTACTTCTGAATGAGCCTGTAAGTAGAAAGTATTGAATATTTTAGAAGAAGTTTAAGATAACCCATGATGAAGAATACTTATCACTGATTTTTCATGTACCTTCATGCTAGAAGGCTCAATGATGTGTTCTTCAGAAACCTTGTCGGTCTCTGGGTTCGTCTCTGGCATTTCTGCCTTATCTTCCTCTTTCTCAGTTGGAGCCTGTTAGAAACATTTACTTTAAATGATTAAGCACATAGACAAATGACTGAAAAGTGTTATCTTAAGAATCAATTATCACCTGTGGTACAGGCTCAGATTTCTTAAGAGGCGAGGTTGGGGTAACCTCCTTCTCAGTTTCTGAGGCAAGCTTTCCAGCCTGTAACAAAGAATTTTTATATAAGTAACAAGATATACAAGCATAAAAATTTTCACAAGGTAGGAGTTAAACCATTCAGCTACCTGAGCATTGTCAGGCTGATTGGTCTCTGGAACTTGTGACCCTTTTATACTTTGGTCTTCTTGTTCCAGTACAGCTTCTTTGTTTGAAGTTTTAGGTACTTCACACCTTTCCTGAGTGTGCAACTCAGTTGCCTCCCCTGGTTGATCATACTGAGTTGATGTCTCAGTTTGATCCCTCTTGTCGAGTTGGGGAACCTGCTCTTTTGCAGGATTTTCTTCAGCGTGTTGTAATGCTGGTAATTCGAAATGGAGTTCATTTACCATTTCATCAACCACTTGTGGCTGTTGTGGTTGTTGTGTTTGTGGTTGTTGTGGTTGTCTGGAAGCAGAAGATCGGTCAGTAGAGTGTTCTTCCAGATTTTTAGATGTGGCATTTTCATCAGCATCTGCCAGCACTAAATTACCACTCATCAGGGCTTCTTGAAGTTGTGCGTAAGAAACGTTCCCTGATGATGTGTTTGCACCAACAACCTTTGCTATAGGTGCTTGTTCAGCAACCTGAGGTGTAGGTTCTTCTTCAGAAACCTTATCACCAGTTACTGTTACAGTAACCTTAGCCCTCTTTGTTCTTTCTAGGACTTGAGAGATGACTAGTTCATCATCTTCATCGTCAGAGCTCTCATCAGCATTGGGAACTGATTGGTCCATTACTCCTGCGATTTCTGCAGATGGGGCTTGGTGCTTTTCACCTGTTTTGGCAGCATTAATAAGTTCATCAGCAAGGCATTCTGCATTAGTCGCAACATTTCTGAACGCACTTTCTCTTGCTGAGTCTACTTGTTCAGTAGTTGATGACTCTTTTGCAGCATTGATGAGTTGATCTGCCTTTATCAGTTCATCGGCAAGGCCTGCAGATATCTGAGAATCGACAACCTCAATGGGTGTGTCTTCTGATTTGCCAGCAGACTTCTTTCTTGAAGTTCTGGGCTTCTTGGTCGCAACCTTTTCTTCAGATACCTTTTCAGACTTTCGTTTGGTAGAACCTTCCTGAGACCCAGTAACCTTTTTCATCAAGTTTGTATACTCATATTTGTAGAGTAGGTTACTGTTGGCTATTTCAGCCGTCTCTCTGAGCTCAATGCCAAGCTTCTCCAGCAAGTAGCATATCTTCAGACCATAGCCTACTGTGGCCTTTGGCTCAGCTAGTCCTTTGGCGATCTCAGGCTCGAAGCCTTGAATCTTCTTCACAAACTTCATGAAGGCGTACTTTCCCCAGTTAAAAGGGTTTTCCAGCCTTTTGTCTTGTTGATTCAGCAAGAACATCATGATCCATCGTTCTTGGCTTATCTGGTCAGCACCTCCTTGTAGACCATCAAAGCATCTGTGAAGAATGCAAGCCAATACATCCCAGTGAACCATCAGATGTCTGGTTCGAATGTCAGCAAGCTTGAACTCAGTGGGTGTTTCTGATTTTTCAAGATCACACACGTCACTGTACAATTGTTTAACACCTTGAAGGAGATCATCATCCTTGGTGTTTATTTCAAAATCCTTTCCAAGATTTTGAAATTCAAACAACTTACAGAAAGTTGTTAAGTCCAGAAGGATTTCCTTTCCTTGGACTGAGGTTTTGACAGACACTATTGCAGTGCCTTCAGAAATACAGGAAATTATCCTGGAGTTGTTGTAGAATTCCAACACATAGAGTGATGAAATTCCACTTGGGCGAGCAGATAGAAAACCCTTGATTTGTGCCTTTTCAAGCATGTCAAGAATCAGCTTTCTGTCGGCTTGGTTCTCTATTGCAGCCGTGAGGTATTCCTCAACCATGGCACCACCCCAAATAATTCTGTGATTTGAAGTCCAATGGTCAGGATTAAAATCTCCTACCAGTCGGTTGTTCACAATAACCAACTCTGGTGTTTGCTTTTCAGCAGTACCAGTGGAGGATTGAGATTTCTGTGTGGAAGAATTCTTTGGGGCCATCTCTTTATTTAGTGTAGGGAATTTGGATTGGTGTTTGAAAGAGATTTGATTCAGTAATTCTTTGTAGAAAAACTTAATCTTGATTTGCGGAGATTGTAGAAGGTTTGCAGAGAATCAAGAGAAGGTTTTGCTATTTTTGTGTAAGTCGGAATTTTGGATTAGGCGAAAGTGATTTCTTTTGCAAAAATCCTATATATATAGCAATATAATCTCAACAGACAAATACATAAAAATTGATTTTGTGTGTACGTATCTGTGATTTGCAAGCAGGCGTGAGCAAAAGCTAGTTCGACATTAAATGCAAAGTGGGCTTTGTCGGAATTTTTACAGTCCACTATTTACTGTGAATTAATTTCCACCGTATAGATCAAACGCTTAATTTCATCAAGGGTCACCATTGCTTCTTCAGCAATGATCACAATCAACAAGTGTAATTGTGCCCATTTAATGAAATTTGGCTATTAGCTATCTGAATCACGTTTTTGTATGACCAACCAGAGTAGTTGACTGCAGATAGTTGTACTATTCTCCTTTGTGTTCCCCGTTTATAGAGTGATTCAGATATCTGAGTTCCCGTCTCAGAGATCTTAAGCAGTCTTTTTGCTCTTTAGCCTTTTTGACTTTTGGATACCCGTTCTAGATTTCTCTTTTCTCTTCTCTGGATGCACGTTCCAGATACCTCTTCTCTGGATGCCCGTTCCAGCTACCTCTTCTCTGGATGCCCGTTCCAGATTCCTGAACTTTTTCAGTTCATTGGTAGTTCCATTAGTCCAAGACTATGTCTTAAGGCTAAGAATCTACTTTCTTGTAGTGGCTTAGTGAAGATATCTGCAAGTTGGTCTTCAGTGCCAATCTTGAGTATCTTTATATTGACTTTTTCAACATGGTCTCTGATGAAGTGATGTCTAACATCAATATGCTTTGTTCTGGCATGAAATTTAGGATTCTGCGTAATCGCAATAGCACTTGTGTTGTCACAGTAAATGGGAGTTTTCTCTACATCGAGTCCATAGTCTTTAAGTTGTTGTTGTATCCACAGAATTTGTGTTGCACAACAACCAGCAGCAATATATTCAGCCTCTGTGGTAGAAGTTGCAATTGAGTTTTGCTTCTTGCTAAACCACGAGATAAGTCTAGTGCCCAAACCCACAAGTTCACGAGGTGCTTTTCCTATCAAGCGTGATCCAGATAATCGTTCGAGTACCCAGCTAAACTCAATCCGCTTTCTTTAGGATACCACAATCCTACATCTATTGTACCTTTTACATACCTTAATATTTTCATAGCAATGTTGTAGTGTGTTTGCATCGGATTTGTCTGAAATCTAGCACACACTCCAACGGCGTATTGAATATCAGGTCTACTTGCGGAGGTAAAGTAGTGAACCTATCAATTTCCTATACTTATGTTCTTCAACACTCTTATCTGATTCAGTATAGGTCATTTTGGTTCCAATGCTCATAGGTATCTTAGGATTCTTTTCAGAAGGCTTAAGATTGAATTTTGTGAGCATATCTTTTGCATACTTTGTTTGACTAATGAATATTCCATCATTGAGTTGCTTGACTTGCAATCCTAGAAAATAATTCATTTCTCCCATCATGCTCATCTCAAACTTACTTTTCATGAGATTTGCAAAGTCATTACAAAGTTGCTTGTCCTTTGATCCAAATATGATGTCATCAACATATACTTGAACTAAGAGTAGTTTCCCATCATGATTTAAGGTAAATAAAGTTTTATCAACTTCACCTTTCTTGAAACCACTTTCCTGAAGGTATTTGGCCAAAGTGTCATACCATGCTCTTAGAGCCTGTTTCAGTCCATACAGAGCTTTCTGTAGTTTATAGACCATTCTACTTTCTGAGGAAACTTCAAAGCCAGGTGGTTGCTCAACATAAACTTCTTCTGCAAGTTCACCGTTCAAGAATGCACTTTTGACATCCATCTGATAAACTTTAAAATCTTTATGAGTCAAAGGCTAGAAAGAGTCTTATTGCATCCAATCGCAACCGTGCATATGACTCATCAAAATCTAAGCCTTCAGTCTGGGTAAATCCCTTGGCAACCAATCTTGCTTTGTTTCTGGCTATTTCACCAGATTCATTCATTTTGTTTTTGAAAACCCATTTAGTTCCAATCACAGATATTCCTTCCACAAATGGAACTAGTTTCCAGACTTTGTTTCTCTCAAATTGATCCAACTCTTCTTGCATTGCAGAGATCCAGTCTTGGTCTCCTAATGCTTCTTCTATATTTTTAGGTTCAATATTTGAGATGAAGCATCCAAAGAGAGAATTAGCATTTTCAGCTATTGCTCTCCTAGTCCTAACTCCTTGATTAATTGGTCCAATCACATCTTTTGCAGGATGATCCTTGATCCATCTCATCATAGGTTTAGTGCTAGTAGGATCAATATCCAAATGATTTGAATGTGAATCACTAGGATTTTGATTTGATACTTTTTCAGTATCTAAGACATTTTGCTCCTCAGAAGGGCAATTAATGTCTGACACTTGTTCAGTGTTTGACCTATCTGGAACATGTCTTTTAGAGAGATTATTTCCACAGATGGCTTCATGATGAATATCTTCAGTTTCCATTTCTGGAAGTTTCATAGGAAATTCTTCATCATGTTTGTGAGTCATCTGGTTGTTACTAGGCATATCAAGCTTTTCTACGTCAAAGACATCCTCACTTTCCATAATGATGTTTCTCCTTTCTGAGGATTCTTCTTCAGAATCCCTCAACATTAGTTCATTGAACCTTTCTAAGAGTTCATCATTAGGAGGTGTTTTCTTACTTCCTTCATAGAATTCAACATGAACTGATTCTTCAATTTTATTTGTTCTTTTGTTGTAAATTCTGTAGGCTTTGCTATTCGTGGAATAACCAAGAAATACACCTTCATCTGCCTTTGGTTGAAATGTTCTCAGATAATCTTTTCCATTGTTTAGAGCAAAACATCTACAACCAAATACTCTCAGATGTTTGATATTAGGGGGTCTACCAACCAAGATTTCATAAGGGGTCTTGTCATGGTGTTTGTTTATCAAACATCTGTTCTGAGTGTAGCAGGCTGTGTTTACAGGTTCAACCCAATAAACTTCACTTATTTCAGTGTCAGCTAGCATCGTCCTTGCAGCTTCTTTACGGGTTTTGTTTTTCCTTTCTGCAACACCATTTTGTTGAGGTGTTCTTACAGAGGAAAGTTGGTGTTGTATACCTTTGCAGGTACAAAACTCCTTTATGTACTGGTTGACAAACTCAGTACCATGGTCTGTTCTGATTGCAGATATCTTGTCATTTTTCATGACTTCAAGCTTTTTCAGCAAGTTTGGTATCTCCACCCTGGCATCAGATTTGTGTTTCAGAAATACAACCCAAGTGAATCTTGAGAAGTCATCTACAACAACGAGACCATATTTCTTTCCTGCATAACTAGTTACAGATGATTCAAAAAGATCCATATGTAGTAGTTGCAGTGGTCTAACACTAGAGTATCTAGTTTTGGACTTGAAAGAGAATTTGGATTGTTTCCCCATTTGACATGCAGAATAGATACCATCCTTTCTGAAAGATGTTTTGGGAAGGCCAACCACTAACTCTTTCTTGGCAAGTTTGGTCAGAGTATTGAAGTTCAAGTGACTCATTCTTTTGTGCCATAACCAGTGCTCTTCTGTGTGACCAGATTGACTCACCATGAGACATTCTTTAGTTGTGGTAGATGCCCAATCGGCAACATAAAGACTGCCTTTCCGCCGAGCAACAAAGACTGTCTGCTTTGACTCATTGTCAATTAGTTTGCAGTATTTTGCTTTGAATTTTACAGTAAAACCTTTGTCTGCAAACTGGCTCATGCTAAATAGATTATATTTCATATCCTTAACATGTAATACGTCAGTGATTGTTAATGTTCCCAATTTGACGTTGCCAAATCCCAGAGAGGGATTTAATTCTCCTCCAGCAAATCTGATATCTGGTCCTGTGTTGCAAGCTTTGTAATCGACCAGATTTGCTTTGTCTCCTGTCATGTGCTTTCCGCATCCACTATCAAATAGCCATTGTGCTTTAGTCCAGGAAGCATTCTGCACACAATAGGAAACATGAGATTAGGTTCTCAATTTACAGTTGGAACCATCAGGACTAAACAATCTTCCAGTAGGAATCCATTTTTGAATGAATTTCCTTGGAACATTCTTTTGTCTGATAGGAACATAAGGAGGAATTCTAATTGAATGATTATCATTATTAAGAATTATTTTCTTCCTTGGTGTGTTCCTAGGTGCTCCATTTGGTGCTTTCAGATACCTGTCAGGTTTCTGAGTTTGCTTTTCAGCAAACTTAGCTTTCCTTGCCAGATTTCTTCTAGCCCTGGCATTCAGATTTTCAGTGGCTTGATTCAACTTCCACTTCTGATAATTGCTTTGACCAATTCTAGCCTTTAGCCATCGTTCTTGCTCCTGTTTGTATTCATGAGCAAGTTGTTTCCCGATGCCTTTATAGCCAATACCGTTTCGAGCACTTGAAGCTATCTGAGATCTTTTCTCAGCAGCTTTGCTAGTCTCTGGTTGGTCCAATTTCTTTCCAGAAAAAGTGACATGGGAGAATTTGCCAGCTCCTGCAATTCTACCCTTTTGAGAGACATAGCATTGTAGGTGTTTACACTTTTCGGTTGTGTTTCTTTTCAGAGACGTGCCCAACAGTTTTGTTTTTGACTTGTTTTTCCCACAAAGGTTTAGTCGCAACTGCCTTTCCTTTGTCAACAATCTCCGTCTTCTGACCGATACTATAGATTTCATGGGAACCATCTTGCTGAGTACTTACAAATGTACTTCTTTCCTCACTCTTATTCAGAGTGATAGAACAATCATTCTGTATTCACCAAGTCCTTTCTTTTCTGAAGGATCTCTTAAGTAAGATTGTACTTCAGTAAGAGTGTCACTAGCTTTGGCATAAGATTGAAAAGATAATTCTTTCTTTTCGAGTTCCTTGTTCTCAGAAAGAAGATCTTCATATTTCTTTCGTAATTCAGCCATTGCTTCTTTATGTGACTTTTCAGTCTCAGATATCTGAGCTTTGAGAAATGCATTTTCAGCATCCTTTTTCTCAGATATCTTAACTAATTGAGAATTTTCCTTTGCAAGAGAATTCTTTTCTTCTTCAAGATTTTCGGCTCTAACTCGGATCATTAGAAATTCTCTTTCATAGATGTCAAGGTCTTTCCTGAGATTTTCTAGATCTTTTATTTCTTCTTCATCACTTTCATAAGTATAACAAGAAGTATGTGTTACCTCATCAGCCATAAGACAGATTTCTATGTTAGAGATGTCTGGACCGTCAATTTCAGCAACTCCACACATTTCATTCTTCTTGAGGCCGAAGTCGATTATATCATGAGTAACTCCACATAATTCTGGTGATGGTAAGGTTGAGTCATCTGAATTGTCATCTTCAGAATCTGTCTCAACGTCTAGAGCATCCAGTTGAGTTTGGATTTTCTTTCTTTCTTCAGTTAATAAAGCTTTCTGGCTTCTTCTGAAGATTCTTCTATCTTTCTTGTCACCTGTCCTTAGTTTGTTGAAGGCAGGACAATCCTTCTTGAAGTGACCAGGTTTCTGACAATAGAAACAGATATCGTTTCCAATTTCTACTTCCTCAGTACATGATGCTTTCTGAGCTGGCTTGTTCAGCGAGCTTTGCATATTTTTGTACTGGTGATAGTTTGAGCCTAGATGCTTTTTCAGCTTCTCTTTGGCTTTTCTTCTCTCAATTTCTCGACTGACATATTTGCTCATTTGCTTTGCAGCAAGAGCATCCTCAGTCCCTTCCTTGCTTTTCTTCTTTTCAGAAGTTCCTTGAGCAACTAGAGCAATATTCTGCAACTTTTCAGTTGTTTGTTCTCTTTGTGTTGTCTCATAATCAACCGTAGCAAGATGTGAGAAGAGTTCCACTGGAGTGATATTTGGCATTCCTTGGTTAAAATAAAAGAATTTAGTATGCTCCCAGTTGTGGTTAAGACTTCTGACAATAGTCTTAATCTTTTCTGACTGGGAGTATCTGTTGCTTTCCCAAGTGATGCCATATCACTCATGAGAGTGGTAAATCTGAAATCAAGTTCTTCCAGAGTTTCAGTGGGTCCTTGTTTGAAATTTTGAAATTTCAACTTGAGAACTTCGAACTTGTTTTCTTTGGTTTTCTCAGTTCCGGCACAGATTTCTTCAATCAGTTGCCAGGCAACTTTCGCCGTTTTAGCACCCCATAGTTTACACTGTATGTGCTCAGGTGTCGATCTGATGATGATAATACGAGCTTGACCATCCAAACGATTTCTCTTGGCATCTTCCGATGTCCAGAGTTCTCTGGGCTTTGGTTCGTAAATAACTTGACTAGTAGATCTCCCACTTGTTGACGCATCAGTTTGTGAAGATACTTCGCTTTGATCTCTGTCTCTACCATTAGAAACCTCCATGACTTGTTGAGTTGTTGAATGACTATTGGGCCATTCTTTATCACTTCGATCATTTCGTCACTTATGGCTTCAAGGTGGAGCATCATGTAATTTTTCCATTTCTCGTAGTTCTCTGGTTTGAGAACGGGTGCATCACTCAGAGACATTCCTGCACACTTAACACACAAATTAAATAGTCCTCGAAAATGGACAAAGTTCCTTCACCTATCTGGGGATCTAGGTTCAAGGAAGGCTTGTGAACCTCCGCTCGATACCACTTGTTGGTCCAGATAACGCAAAGTAAAAGACTAGGGGGAGAATAGTCTTTTAAAACTTTTGTCGATAAAAACTATTTCTCAGGTATCTGTGTAGATATCTGATACTTCGATTCAGAGCACGAAAGACTTAAGATAGATAAGTGCGTAAATGCTAAAGTGTGTGTGTCTTTGAAATGTAAGTACAGAAAAGTAAATAACACAACAAGTATAGTGGTATCTGCAGGTGGCGTAATCCTCCAACTAATCCACTTCGGTCTTCCAAAGACCTAGAATTCACTAGAATAGATAATTGAGGTCACCTTACAAAAATCCTATTCTAAGATTCCTTAAACAAATGGTTCCCAACCAAATGTTCCCCGAGTTGTTCCCGGCTTTCACACCAAGTACTTCTCAGACTCGAAACCTTTTGAGCTATTCCTAGCTTCCCAATCTAAGTACTTCTGTGCTCAACCTTGAGTTATTCCTTAGTTTTCAAACTAAGTACTTCACATACTCACGCCAAATGATGGTGTTGGTTTTGGTTTGAGTTGTCAGATGAGCTTCTTTAATAACTTTTCAGTTAATCAGATAGCTCTGTGAATCAAGTATACTTAATACACTTTGCAATGTATAGTATCTTGTTCTTTTTACTGACCCAAGTCTATGATAATTGTTCAAGAGAATGAATCTCAGATACTTGATCTTTCGATTCAACTCTTTCACAAATAGCAGTGCTTGTTTAGGATCAGGACACTTAGAACTTTAGTACTACTTAAGATCAGGAGCTTTGGTCGCAACAGAAAGCTTTGAGGATAAGTAGTTTGCTTGAGAGAATATGTTGTTCAGTAAGTTCTGTGTCTCTAAGGTTCAGCGTGTCTTCTCAAGCAGTCTATGTGTTGATATTTATAGATGAATTTGAATGCCGTTGAATAGTATCCGTTAGGCTTAAATCAAATTCAAACTATTGATATCTGTGTATAATCTTTAGTGAGTTTGTCTTCTTCTTCAGAAGGTACCGTTGCTTTTGTTCAGACATCTATGTCCGTGCATTAAATGCATTGTACTATACTTTTTGTCCTGTAGTGCCAACGGAACTATGCTTTGTATCAGAGACTTAGCTTTATCAGTTTTCTCTGAGTCTTAGCACGTCCTTACCTTTAACTTCAGATACCACTTTTATTGAAACAACTTTATTTGCAATATATATTTCTTTATCAGAAATGTGGTTTAAAGCTCAAGGTATCTGAGTTTAGATATCTGTGGACACTTTCCTTGTTTTCCAGATGGACCTCTTGACTTCTCAGATATCTCTTGTGACATGATTTGTTTAGCAATCATTCGCGTCTTCAAATTTTTTACAAAAAAAAAAAAAAAAAATGTAATTACAGATAGGTCCAAAAGTCAAAATTTTCCCCTATTTTATCTTTTCTTTATAATTGTATAAGTCATTCATTAACCCTTATTGCAAAATAAATCCCAAAACATTTCTAGCTCTCACAAACAAACCCAAAAATTTTCATTTCTTCAAATCTAAATACCCACCATCTTCAACTTTCTTCCACCACCATCTTCCACCACCACCACCACCACCACCATCTTCCACCACCACCACCACCACCATCTTCCACCACCTCCAATATTGGTCAACTTCTTCTTCCTCCTTCCCCATCTTCTTCTTCCTCCCTCCTTTTCTTCCCACTTCAAAAAAGCTCCGATCGGAGCTTTTTTGAAGTACGAATGTACGGTGCTTCCGAAGTGCAACATATTCATAATACAAGTTTAGACAAGCAATACAAATTTCAAATTTATCTATCTTTCTCATTTACCGTAGTTATATATATTGTATATAAGAATTTTATATCGGATTTACAGCATCACATTAATGTTCAGTTACAAACATCACATATTTATATTAAATATCGTATTTATAATATACTTACATTGCCCAAGCAAGAATAAAGTAATGATTATACTTTAGTGAAGCATATGATGTACCCCATAAGGAAGATCACCTGTTAGTAGTTAAGCTATAACTTAAACTAATGTGTATCTTCTCCTTTTGATTGTAGTTCTACCTTTAACTCTTGGCAGTACCAGTACTGACATATTAGATAACATGGTGGCTACAAGTTAGTTGCTCCTTTATTATCTGTGAAGGAAGCTTTTTACTTTAAAAAAAAAAAAACCATATGATGTACTACTATGAATCTATGAAAAACATCAAATACAGAGACAAAGTGAAAAGCATATAGTATGACCATAAAATCTACTGGAATGCTGCAACATACTCTCGCACTCCCTCAGTGTAGGGGTAATCTATGTTTAAGATCAACCTCAAAATTTGAAACGGCACAGAATTCATCTGCCTGGTGTCACCTCAGCGGCAACTAATGTTTCTAGTAATTTACTGAGCAAAGTTCACAAAAATATTTAAATGCTGACCATTGAAACAATATGACTTGCAGTTCTCCCTACTTCCCAGCATCTGATACTCACGTTTGTTTGTTAACACTCACTGATGCATTTACATTTTCTCTATTCCATGGCTATGAAGAAAATTCCAGACAGAATGCAAAGAGCAAACTACTCCAAATGCATAAAGCTAATTTAATGTGTGGTACAAAATTAGAAATAATTAAGAATTAATGATTACAATTGTATAATACACAATGTCTCATGAGAGACGATCTTTAGATAACTTATCTAGAGACAGTCTATGTTATCAATAAGACCATCCATGTTATTAATCAAAGTGTCTATGTTGTTAACGAAATAAATCTCGTTGTAATATAAAAAACACCAATGTTGAGAACATAGATATTTTGATTAATAACATCGATGATTTTATTGAAAATGTAGATCCGTCTCTAGATAAAATATCTAGAGACCGTCTCTCAGGAGACCTACTCTATATAATATAATCTTTTCAATTATTTTTTCAATACAATTTAGGATTAATTTGTCTCTGAGGAGTACATGGAAAGGTCAACAAAATCAAATAAAAAGTAGTTGACCGGATGGAAAAAGTAACACTCAGGTAAAATATGAGTTCGGATGCAAGGGTAACGTGCGGTCTGTAATATGTGGTCTACATACCTCATCGATAACACTTTGAATTGGTCGAAGTACCTTTATAAAAATAGTAATGAAACAAGGTTGAAAGTCCTACACTATATTGTAGTAATAATATAGTGTAAAAATGATAAATTCATTTTCCAACAACTTAGACAAAGCTAGATATACTCGTATAGATGTATATATGTTTCTGTTTTGTCCGAACATTTATTATGGATTTTATGCTAAAGGGAAAATTGTGGAGTACATACACTAATCCAATTTTCTTGATAAAATAGATACGATAACATTACATGTATATCTTCGTATATTACATGTTTAACTTTAATTTTTTTATTATATTTACATCAATTTTATTTTATTTTCATTATTAAGCATAAGATATCTGTAACTTTATGTGATACTATACCTAGACATGTGTAGTAAAACATGGGACGATAATCCTGCTAATATAAATTGCCCTCATAAAAGCTGGGTTTTTTCTACCCTACAACATGATGCACTATCTCGTAGTGTTTTAATGTGTTGTGCAGTACAACATTTAATTTGTTTGTTTAATTTTCCAACTACAATTTTTTTATACAAAGATCGTGACACCCCATGCACCCCCTCTCTTTCTCTCTCATAATTTTGCCCATTCTATAAATTGCAGAAAACTCAAACAATCAAACATAACCAGAACATACATTTCCTCACTACTTTTGTTCTTATATACCTTAGCCAAAATTAAGAGAATGGTTGTAACTTGTCTAAGAAACAAGAAGACTCGAGCTGTCGGTATCCCTGTAATCAACCTCAACGAGCTCGATAAGCCACAGTTATGCGAACGCTTGGTTAAGGCCTGCGAAGACTACGGTTTCTTCATGGTTGAGAACCACGGAGTTTCCAGGCAAACCATATTTAACATCCAAAAGGAAGCCCAACATTTCTTCTCCAAACCTGCATTCCAAAAGAATCAGGCCGGTCCACCAACTCCTTTCGGCTACGGCTCCAAGAACATTGGCTACAATGGTGATAAAGGAGACCTTGAGTATCTACTTATGGAAGCCAATCCTCTCACAGTTTCTCAGAGATCCAACACCATTTCCACTGATCCTCAAAACTTCAGGTAACAACATTACAAAAGCTAGCTAGCTTTTAATATTAATTAGTTCTTCAATTATAAAACTATTCTTGATACGTAATGTTATTTATCGTGCACGACACTATTTAAAACGGCAATATAAAATGTATATGGCATTAATTTAAATCAGGTGACTCTGTCAAATACTGATTTTACAATAGTTTCTCTAAATTTTTAGCATTATTACGTACATCATCGACATGATTTTTATAGGTCAAGTTGGAATATGATTTTGCTCCAACTATGCTGTCCTAATCATTTGGTATGCTATTACATACCATATGAATTTGTTTGAGGTAGAAATAAGAAATGAGACGTTTATGTTCTATCCTAAAAAAGAAGTAAACTGCTATATTCGTATCTTAGAACTGGAGATGTAATGCCCAAAGTTTCAGAAAGATTAACGGATTGAAAACACGACTAATACCAACAAAATACACCTTTATTTTTGAAATTCATAAAAACTCTAAAATTAAGCATGCTTGTAATGACGAATCTAAAATGGGTAATCCTTGGAAAGTTTTAAGGTGGACACACAAATGAAAACAAGTACATGGTGGTTACGGGCAGGGGCGGGCCTAGGGGGATGGAGTACCCCTCAAAAAAAAAAATTATAGTTAATATTTTCAATAATTTAAGAGTTCGCCTCCCCCTCCTCCGAGCCTGCGAGAAAATCTCATATATATAGTTCCCTGAGCTTCAAATCATGGGTCCAAACTGATTATGGAATTAGAGTTTTACCTATCAGACATTGCAAACCATGTGAATTTGGTTTAAGAATGATGGAATATATGAAAAAGTTGACTTCAGGTAGATGTAATGAAAATGAGTATTTGGTTAATTTGTTGGTAGTTTAGTTTTTTATAAGAGTTGATTATAATTAGTCAAAATCAAAACTAATCTATATCTGAGCTTTCTATTAATAGTCACTTGGACTTTTAGAATGACTTTGTATATGTTGATGATGTTCTGATTTTGTCTCTCTATTTTTCTTGTGCAGTTATGTCGTAAACGATTACATACAATCAGTAAGAAACTTGGCATGTGAGCTTCTTGAAATGGTAGCTCAAGGGATGTATATTGAGGACAAATCTATTTTTAGCAACCTCATCCGAGACTCAACTAACGACTCTTGCTTCAGGATCAATCACTATCCATCAAACATGACGGCGGATCAAATGGATCATTGGAACACAAAAATGTCAAGAATCGGGTTCGGAGAGCATTCTGACCCTCAGATTCTGACCATCTTGCGATCCAATGACGTGGCTGGCCTAGAGATATTGTCACCGGAAGGGTTCTGGATCCCCATTCCACCAGAGTCGGATAAATTCTGCGTCTTTGTAGGTGATGCGTTTCAGGCATTGACTAATGGGAGGTTCATGAGCGTGAGACACAGGGCACTCGCGCACTACACTGCAGGAAAACCGCGAATGTCTATGATGTATTTCGCGGCACCTTCCCTTGACGCGTATATATCACCTGTTCCGCAGTTGGTGTCATTCGGAACTCTGAGTCTGTATAGGCCCTTCACTTGGGGAGAGTACAAGAAAGCTGTCTACACTTTGCGATTGGCCGATCATCGTCTTGATCTGTTCGCTAATTGATTTGAGTTTAGTACTAGCGTAAATTTAAGTGGAGCCCACTTGGTGAGGTACTAGTGTGAATTTACACGATTATTACATAAGTTATTAGTGTAGAGTATAGAGTGTGTAATTAGCAATTTGCATACGGTCCAGGGGCGGACGGTAGCATGAGCACATGTTGCTTGAGCCACACCTGAGTTTTTTATTTTTTTTCCCTATACCCTTATAATTTTTATTTTTGCAAAATAGCACCATCTAAAGTTTAACAACATGCAGTATTGTAGTACTCCTTGTTCAAAATATTAAGCTCAATTTATAAATAGAAGAATTTAGAGGGACCTAGAAATGAAATGAGAAAATAAGGGACTTGGAGAAAATTCTAGAGGGACATCTAAATAATAAAGCAATTGAAGAAACAAGAAAGGTCAAGAATGACGGCTGGTTCAGAAGTTACGAGAATGGCGGCAACATGGAGAAATGAGTTTAGCTAATTAATTAGCTATGCTAACCGACTTAGGAGGTATATAAATATTAGTTTGCTTGTGTTGTTTGATGTATGAGTGCCGAAGCAAAAAGTGAGTGTAACAAGAAATTGTGAAGAGACTAAAAGCAGCTGCTCGTGAGTGTGTCTTGAGTCTTGTACCAAAAATATTGTAATACTTTGTGTATAATAAAAGTCGAGTTTTACCGTTGCACAAAATTAATCGTTCCTGGGCACCTTGATATCCTTAAACACTTAAAAACACCCAACAAATTTGGCATCAGAGCCACGTCGTTTGGAGGAAAAAGAGTACCCGAAGGAACGTTGGTCAATTCATATGGCGTTCGTGTCAAATACCATGCAGCAGCAGGTCCCAAAGCTTGAGAAGCATAATTATGGAAATTGGAGTATCCAAATGCGAGTCTTGGTGCAATCACAAGACTTGTGGGAAATTGTTGAAACGGGATATGATGAACCCGGCTCAACGGAGGCCGAAAAGGCCTTGACAAATAATCAGAAGAACGCGTTACGAGAAGCAAGGAAGTGCGACAAGAAGGCGTTGTACATTCTTTATCAAGGAGTTGATGAGACGACATTTAGTGCAGCAGCAACCTCGAAGGAGGCATGGGAGATTCTGAAGAATTCCCATACTGGCGTCGATAAGGCGGTACGTGTTCGACTCCAAATTCTTCGTGCCGAATTTGAAGCATTAAATATGAGTGAGTCTGAGTCTATTTCTTATTATTGTACGAGCACACTAGTCCTCGTATATAAAATGAAAAGGCTCGGAGAGGAAGTCGAAGATGTTTGAGTTGTAGAAAAGATCTTGAGATCGTTAACGGGGAAGTTTGAGCACGTCGTTGCGGCGATTGGGGAGTCAAAAGACTTGAGTACGATGACGGTGGACCAGTTGCAAAGTAGCCTAGAAGTGCACGAGCAACGAATGAAGAGAAAGAGTCCTGGGTCGTTGGAGCAAGCGCTAGAAGCGAAAATGAAGATAAAAGAAGATGATAAGTTGGAATTTGTAGCAGCTCGTGGAAGAGGAAACCGTGGACGTGAATACTATCGTGGTAGAGGAGGCCGTGGAGATTATCGAAGACTGGGAGGATACGGTGGTCAAGATACGTATGCACCTCAAGGTCGAGGTCAAGGACGCGGTAGAGGATTTGGACGAGGAGGCCGAAATCAAACTGTAAGTCAGCAGACTTATGATAAAAGAAATGTTGAATGCTATAATTACCATAAATATGGACACTATAGTTATGAGTGTCGAGGCGCAAAAAATATGGGAGGACGACAGCAAGTGAACTACGCAGATGTCGATGTCACAGGCGAGCAAGCAGGATCGACATCAGTGTTCATACATAAAGGAGTTGACGGGGATGAATATTCCACGTGGTATCTTGATAGCGGAGTAAGCAATGACATGTGCGGAAAAAAGGAGATATTCATGAAGCTTGATAAAACTCCGGAAGAAGATGTGACGTTCGGAGATTACTCCAAAGTTACGGTCCAAGTCAAAGGTACTATTCTTTACAAATCTAAAAATGATAATCATGGTGATATATCAGACGTTTATTACGTTCCTGCTATGAAAAGCAATATTTTAAGCCTTGGTCAACTATTGGAGAAAGGATTTATCATCAATATGAAGGATCGATATTTAACACTGAAAGATGCACGTGGAAATTTAATTGCACATGTGAAGATGACAAAGAATAGGTTATTCCCGTTAACATTAAGGCATGATACACTTAAGTGCATGAAAATTGTCATAAAAGATGAGTCATGGTTGTGGCATTTGCGGTTTGGACATCTAAATTTTGGAGGCTTGAAGTTGTTGTCTTCGAAGAATATGGTGAAAGGTCTGCCTCATATCGATCACCCGAATGAAGTATGTGAAGGATGCATTCTCGGTGATGTGTCAAATCAAAATTCTAAATTTGTTTTAAGCCAAGAGTTAATCCTCAACACTACGAAAACTTATAGTATAGGGAAGTTAACCCCGAGGTCGGTCTCGAAGGACTTAACTAAGCTGAGTCTTGTTTACGAATAGTAATAACAGTAAGAAAGTAGTAAAAGAGTTGTTTGCTTCGGCAGCGAATTTGTTATATATTATCTATCTACTTATGCAATCTAACTAGAAAATAGATTAATCTAAACGACAATGATATGAATAAGGAGAATTATGGAGCGGTAACGTGAAATAAGCTAGCTAGGAGGATACATACGATTCACAGGATAGATTACGCAAGTTGTCACAATCTTGAGTTCAAAAACGAATAGCACTAGTGGAGGCGTCAATTCCACTAGGCTACAATCAATCTAG
Source organism: Plantago major (assembly GCA_026545765.1). Classification (NCBI taxonomy): domain Eukaryota; kingdom Viridiplantae; phylum Streptophyta; class Magnoliopsida; order Lamiales; family Plantaginaceae; genus Plantago; species Plantago major. The sequence goes on along the minus strand of CM048844.1, from coordinate 66,846,358 downwards.
CTAATCCTACTATTACCGTTTGCAATCTAAACTATTAGATCAAGCAAGACGAAAGACATTTTGGTGTATTGATTAAATGCTTAATCTAACAGTGATTTGCTGGCATGCTCGACAAACTAAATAGCAAGATATGCGATTAATCTAAAAAGCACAAGTAATCTAAACCCGATGCACTTCGAATCTCATGAACCCTAGCTAGCATGCATTGAATCAATCACCACCCCATAATCGGGGTGTTTAGCTACTCATATTATACAAAGACATAATCAATATTGTATATAAACAGGCTAAAAACATAATCTAAAGCAAGAAACAAAGATTCGAATGGATTGATACAAATTTACCCTTCGTTGTCACAAACCCTCGGTAGAATTGGAGAACTGAAACGAATCGATGCGAAAATCTAATCTCCCAATCAATGTCAATCTTCGGATTACAAGATAAACGGTTCAAGTACCTCCAATAATAGGTAGGTAATTGCCTTGGAAAGGTTCTAGGTCGAAAAGCAATAAGAACAGAAGAATAATAATGAAGTTGTGTCTAAAATATCAAGAAAATAGGTTATATATAGTGAAAAAAAGCTCAAAATCACGTTCTGGGCCGAAAAAGGGCCAAAAACGGCCCAAAAAGGGAGTTGGCGTCCGCAAAAAATGGAGCTGGCGTCCGCCAAGATTGAGCTGGCATCCGCCAGGCCCTTTTTGGTCCTCTAAACGTCGGAATCTGGAGATGGTTCCATTCTTAAAAGTTTTTGTAGCTCTTGTTCTTATCTACGCGTGGACACCAAGATCAGGTCAATCGGAGTTCATATGCAAAAGTTATGGCCGAAATGCCAAAGCAGCTCCATCGTAGTTCGAATTTCGCGCGCTTTCACTTAAACGGCTCTAAAATCTTCGTCCGAACTCCAAATCCACTTCCGTTTCAACCGATCAACTCCTTTTTCAACCACCTTTCAGGTCCATAAACTTCCATGCTTCCATTAATGCATTAAATACACTGGTTTAGCTCTTGTTTTAATGCGTTTTTATCAAACACCTACAAAACACAAAAAATACAAAAACGTAACAAAACACTAATAAAACACATAAGAACTATACTTGAGAATGACAATAAGACGGTAAAAAAGACCAATTGAGATGATGTAAAATCGACTCATCAAGCTCCCCAAACCGAACCCTAGCTTGTCCTCAAGCAATAGACTCTCTAAAAATCCTAGAAAAATAAAAAACACAAAGACACACAGACAAAGTCTAGCTCCCAAGCTACCGAATCACTATTGCAAGTAATAAGCCTAAAGAATGCAAGAGGTTTAAAATCAAACTGACACTCACAGAATCACATGCATAAGCCCAAAAAGTTAGTTTCCAAAATAAATATAACTTAAGTCTAAAACGGTAGTCTCTCACAAGTGGATCCTATGCAACTAATCTCTCACACTCCTGGAAGTGTCCAGTAGGGGTAATCACTCAAGAAAATAAGGTGAAAAGGAAGGTGACTTACGTCACAAAGATGCCTCAAATACCTCATGCAATGCACTCAATCAGTTAAGTCAGAAGGAACTTTTACATAGCTCTATAATCAATCAGCAATAGACTTTACAAAAAAAAAAAAAAAAAAACAACCGTCCTCTCTTTTTTCAGCTTTTTTTTTCATTTTTTCGCATACTTCATTTTTGCAGTCTTATATATGACCCATATGCTCATAACTTTTTTTTTTTTTGTCTCAATTTTTTGGGTAGTGTCTGTTTTACTGAAAGTCCGCACTTTTGTGCGTGCTGGTTTGGTATACACGCCATCAACCCTCACGGTCATATAGCTTTTAAGGGCCACGCCGGTATATAGGTAGTATCTAAAACGTGTCCAACACGACTAACGGTGGTAACTAGTACCATAGATCCACTCCGAGACTTATTTTATTTTTTGAGAGAACGAAAAACCTGAACATCATAGTCTTTATCAAGACATACAATACGCATAAACCTCCTCCCCAAACATGTTCTTGGAACGGGTTTAGCATAAGCAAATAAGAATGGGAAACATTTCGCTCGTCATACTTAACTTACACAGAGTACACATGAGAATGATGAGGCGCAAACAAGGGAGTTTGCACTTCCCGAATTAAATCACACAGGCGCCGGTACCTAGACTAGAGATGGTCCCCAGCGAATAGTCTAGAAAGAAAGAAAAGTCTGTCTTGCGAAAGACCCCTATATATAGGAAAGTCCCAAAAGTCCCCTTCAAATGTTAAAACTAGACAATTATACCTTTTTTCTCGACTTGGTTTTTTATGGTTTTTCGCGGATATTTTGACCCGAATTCATTAAAAACGGGTCAAGTATAATGTAAAAACTAGACAATATAATGTAAAAACTAGACAATATAGACAACTATGTTTCACTGAGTAAATTTCTGGATAAGTACTAAAACTAGACAATTCATTTACAAAACTAGACAATTCAATTACAAAACTAGACAATATCATCATCAATTCAAAACACTAATTTTTCTTCGATTACTTTAGTTCTTCAGAGCATTCTTCTTCAAATCATCCAACACACCCTCTTCAAAATCATCATCAGCATAAGGTCTCTTATATCAAGGAAAAGGAGTTCCTTGGAACAACTCCATATGCTTCATCAAAAAAACACCACAGTCAAAAGTTCCAAGTTTACCAAGTCTAATCAAGCTTCACAATTTATACAAAAAAAACATTGAACATTTATACAAAACTAGAAAATTCCTCTCATAAACTAGACAATATAATGTAAAAAATAGAGAATTCATCTCTTAAACTAAACAATATAGTGGATAAACTAGACAATATAGACAATTATGTTCATGTTTGATCATAAAACTAGACAGTATACACTAAAAAGTAGACAATATCTCGTAAAAACTAGACAAATATGTTGAGCTCAGTTAGTAAATTTGATTTGAAGGTGAAGGTGAAAATGTAAAAACTAGAGAATTCCTAGATATAATGTAAAAACTAGAAAATTTCTCGCATAAACTAGACAATATAATGTAAAAGCTAAACAATATAATGTGAATTTAATATCATGTAAAAACTAGAGAATTTCTTTCATAAACTAAACAATATAATGTAAAAACTAGACAATATAGACAATTATGTTCATGTTTGATAATAAAACTAGACAATATATAATAAAAACTAGACAAATATGTTGAGATCAGTTAGTAAATATCTTGAATAAACTTATTGCCACTCGATATAAGAAAAAAATAAATTTAATATCATGTAAAAACTAGATAATTCCTTTCATAAACTAAACAATATAGTGTAAAAACTAGACAATATAGACAATTATGTTCATGTTTGATAATAAAACTAGACAATATTTCGTAAAAACTAGACAAATATGTTGAGATCAGTTAGTAAATTTGATAGTTGAAGGTGAAAATGTAAAAACTAGAGAATTCCTAGACAATATAATGTAAAAACTAGAGAACTCATCGCATAAACTAAACAATATGATGTAAAAACCATACAATATAATGTAACAACTAGACAGACAACACGAAATGATCCTAATGTACCAAATAACAAACAACACGAAACAGAAATAACGCACAAAAATCATTTCACCAGCAGAAAAACTTCCAGTACAGTACCGTCATCTCGTAAGAATTTTTATTGGCTCCGGTGAGAATTAGACACTTCGTCGGAGATTTACCGTCGATTCACCCTTCAAGCCTCCAGTTTCTCACATTGAAATAGAGATCGTAATCGTACAGATTGAACGCAGGATTCCGCCATTATTTGGCTGTGTTCTGGTGGTGATTTTCTAGTTCCACGTTGATCCTAGATCCTTCGCGAACATCGGCAACTCAGATCCAGATCTCATTCCCCTCCACCAGCCGTCAATCTTCAAAAACTACGAACATCAAATTCAAAATACTGGAATCAACAACATAGACCGATTCAAAATCGAAGGAACACAATCGCGATGAAATCACAAAAATCGAAATTGAAATTAAAAAGCTCAAAAACAGATAAACAACAACTAGAACAACTTTAAAACACTGAAAATCGAAGAGAAACGAAACAAACCTGACGATCGCGAGTGAAAATGAGCAGATTAGGGTTCTTCGCCAAATTTGAGAGAAAATGGACGATTTACTGAAGAAACGGGAGAGAAATGATAAGAAAAATGAGAAGAAAAGGGGAAAAAAACTGAAAAATATCTATTTATACTATATCCATTATAAAATGGTATGACCCGAATGCATTTTGACCCGCAAAATCCGGTTAATTTTGACCCGCGAAATATGAAACGGGCAAAACTAAAAACTAGACAATTTATGTAGAAACCAAGGGGACTTTTTGAACTCTCCTAATATTATAGGACTTTTATGAGACTTTGTAAAGAAAGAAAGTTGAAAGTGTACTTCCCTGAAACACGTGGTTGCTGCTATCCATTATCAAACGGGAACGAATCCCTTGCATCCTTCCCGCCAAGATTGACGATTTTGGTGCCCATGTTTAGCTCCTCTCCTCCTGTTTCCAATGAATCTCTTTAAACTAACATTAGATAAATCAACAACTAAAATAAAACAAGGAAAATCAATCGGAAAATAAAAGCGATAAATAGGGTCGAAACTCCCTGGCCAGTCTCATGTGTGAGCTGGGGCTAGTATGTGCGAATTATTGTAAGGTAGGGGAATGGAAAGCAAATCCGATGGTGTCATCTGAGTGGTATCAGGTGTCTGCTCAATCTCCAAATAGTTGGAAACGGGTGGTTCAGTTTCCTCGTCGGTTGCTTCGGTGGATTTCTCCTCCTCCACGACTGGCGGATTGTCTAAACTCTCGCAAACTCCTTCAACTGAGATGGGATTTTCTTCTACGGTTATAGTGGTAGCGTTGGTAGTGGTGTCCGAATCTGGTTCAACTATAGAGTCAGATTTCTCCTTCTCTTTGTCATCCTCGTTTCCAGATTCTTCTCCATAAAATTTCTTGTATTCTATGATCAATGCAGCCAATTCCTCGATCGCACCCTCATGTAGTGTAGGGGTCGAATCTAGCATTGACCCACCAGCGGCTCTATCCACCATTTTTTTACAACAAGCATTTATACCGTTGTAGAAACACCACAAGAGCTCTCCCAGTGTTAATCCATGGTCATGATTGTCTTTTGCATCCCCTTAAATCTATACCATGTTAAATCTAATCCATATTTTATGTCCAAGGTATCCAAGTGTAGATATCTGTGGGCACTTTCCTTGTCTCAGAAACCTTTTATTCTCAGATATCTTTTGCAACATGTATGTTTCGAAACACTTGTTTCTTCAAGATATCTTGACATAGGTATCTGAAAAACCCTTGTCTTCAGCAATCTTGTGCAGTCTTCAAATCATCAAATCCGTTGATTTTTTTGCTGGATGCCTTCTTCTTGGTCTTCTTTAGAAAATAAAAATTACATTTTGAGACCTAACATCCTATACAAGATTTGCTAGACTATCATACTTAGTGAGTTTCCTCTTTTACAGTGTTCAAGTGAACTAAGAGAACTAATCACCTTTCTGAGCTAAGATAAATCATTAGGTTGCTGATCAAAATCTAAACAGATATTCCTAACAAATTTCCCCCATTTTGATCAGTCAACGATGACTATCTGACCTATTACAAATCTGGATGAGGAAACAATCCACCACTTAATCATTTCTTATGATCTTTCAATTCATATAATTAAGTGCAGAAAGTAAACATCAACCAAATCACAAGGTGTGATCTTTGATGATAAGTTATCTTTTATAGAGAAAGATATCTGAGAGTAAGTTCATCAGATATGATACAGAGAAAGCTTACAGATAACTTTTTCAAGATTTAACAGAAAAAGGTCAATCAGCAAAATCACAGAAACTACTTAGTCAAATAGAACAACAGGAGTTACCAAGCTCCAAGTGAACATTCTAAATGACAAGTCTTCAAGTCTTCAAAAATCTTCAAGTCTTCAAAACAGTTCCATGGATCAGTCTGCAAATTTCCTATCACCAAACCTTTTGATATCATCAGAGTAGTCATAGAGAAGAGTTCTGACAATCATCTCTGTGTCTCTGGCAAATCCACAGACTTCCTTGTAGGTTTTGGTGGGATTTCTCTTGACAAAATGCTTGACCCACAGATACTTTCCCCACTTCCAGGCATGCTCGATTCTGATATCTGATAACTTGAAGTATTCATAAATAATCTTCAGATATCTGATGTCACCCTTGTATTGATCTTTAGTTAAGTAGAAGGACTCATAGGGTTCCACCGCAAGTCTTGCTCTTGTGCCTGTTCCAGTAATGTTGGGAATTATGTGCACATCATCTGGCTTTCCATAAGGACATTCATCAGAGAGGTCCTTCTTCATGGCTTCTGTTCTCTTGATTACTTCAAAATCCAACCATGCTTTGATGTGGTTGGTGTTAATCAAGATTGTCTTATCTTTTCTCCATGCCATGAGTTGTTTATGGATTGGTTCTGGAAACCTTGAATTTACTAGTAGGTGCTTGAGTTCCAGAATCCAGTAGCCATTCTTCTGATTAATGCACCTGTAGACAGAGGAATCATTGTTGGTCTTCACATACTCAATCTTGGCTTCTTCAGGCCTGAGTGGTAGTTGAAGTTTTCTTTGTTCAGCTCTCAGCCTGTTCCTTCTTTGTCTAGAATTCTCCTTTGGGGGATTGCTTGAAGAACCACCCTGGATTGACTTGGTATTTGCAGAGGGTGTTTTAGCTGCTGAAGGCTTTGCAACTATGGGCTCAGTTAGGCTATCAATTTTCCTTTTTCTGTGAAGAGGAGCTTCATCTTCATCAGTCTCTTCATCATCATCAAGATAAATTCTTGTGAGACTTTTGCAGCCTTCTTCATTGCCCAGGGATTTGATTTGGCCTTCTTCTTCTTCTTCAGAAGATTCATCAATCCCTCTTACTTGTCTTCTCCTTGGAGCCTTGGTACTCCTTGGAGGTCTTTTTTCCATGGCCCTTGTTACCATTGAAGTTTCTTCAGTTGGCTGCTGGGAAGTAGCTACTATTTGCAAAGCAGCTTGATTTGATGAGGGATCATTTATTCTGAGTGGTGGCTGGGAAGTTTTCCTGTTTCCTCTTCCTTTCTGAGCGGCACCAACTCTAGATTTCTTCTTTCCTCCCCCCTGATCAGATCCAAATTCTTCCCCCTTAGTCATTGTCGACTGACTAAGTACCACAAAAGGATCTGAGAGGGACTCAAAATTCTTTTGCAAGTAGTTGTAGGCAGTGACCAACTTCTGAAGTTCAGCCTTGAGCTCCTGATTTTGTTTGATAAGTCCATTTTCCTTATCAGTGAGCTCTGCCAATGGGCCTAGTATGGCATCTGCCAATGGGACTCAAAATTCTTTTGCAAGTAGTTGTAGGCAGTGTAACTTGCCTCATGAAAAGCTTTTTCAGCTAGTGATACATCATCGTCCCTTACCATTTCCAGATCCTTCTGAGCAATGATCATACTGGTTGTTCTCTGAGTGATGAACTCAGTGAATTTCTGCATATCTGAGGGGACGGAGGCAATTACTTATTTGTTTTGTGAAGACATCTCCCTTTTAAGATGTGCCAAAACTTGATATCTATTCATATATTCATGGGAGTGGACATTTGGCAGTTTGTTGAAAACTTCAGGAGCAATTAGCTTCCTTTTCAGATGAGAAACCGCTAAGTGTTCATTGTGATATCTGAGAGGTCAATTACCTGCACTATTGGAGGCTCAGATACTTGTTGCTCAGAGACTTGTGCAGTCTCTAGAAATTTTTCTTGTGATGAAGGTTTTGACGCCTCATCAATTTCATTGGTTGTGGGATTGAGCGGGCCAATCCCCAACAACTTCTACTTCTTTTTGAACCTGTTTAAGTAGACAGTGTTAGTTTGAGAAAAATAATCAGAAATTTGTCTTTGAAGATTATAGGTATCTGAATGATATACCTTCTCTGCAGAAGGTTCAAATACTTGTTCCTTAGAGACCTTGGAAGTCTTTGGATTCTTTTCTGAAGAGATAGACTTTTCAGTCTCTTCATTTTTTCTTCTCAGTTGGAGCCTATTAGAAACAGACACTTAATAGTATTAGTCAAGTGTATAAAGCACATATCTGAGATGTTATATCTTAAGGAATTGTTTTCTACCTGTGAGACAGGCTCCTGTTCCTTAAGTGGTGAGGCTATGGAAGCCTCCTTCTCAGATTCTGAGGCAAACTTTGCAGCTTCCTTTTGCTCTTTTGTTTCTAATTCAGCCTGTAACAAAGAATTTTTATTAGTTAACAAGACAGAAAACACAAAGAAATTCACAAGTACAAACCATTCAGCTACCTGAGCAATGTCAGGCTGAGTGGTCCCTGGAGCTTGTGACCCTTCCATGAGTTGGTCTCGGTGTTCCAGTGTTGCTTCTTTGTTGGAAGTTTGAGGTACTTCAACCTTTTCCTGAGTGGCTAACTCAGTTGCCTCCCCTGGTTGATCATTCTGAGTAGGTGTCTCAGTTTGATCCCTCTCTTGGAGTTGGGGAACCTGCTCATTTGCAGGATTTTCTTTAGCATACTGCATTGCTGGCATGTCGAAATGAAGTTCATTTACCATTTCATCAACCACTTGTGGCTGTTGTGGTTGTGGTTGTCTGGAAGCAGACGTTTGAGCATTTGAGAGCTCTTGCAGATCTTTAAGTGTGGCGTTGACATCAGCGTCAGCCAATACTAGGTCACCACTCATCAGGGCTTCTTGAAGTTGTGCATATGTGACTGTCCCTGATGGTGTGATGGCACCAACAACCTTTGCTATAGGTGCTTGTTCAGCAACCTGTGGTGTAGGGTCTTCTTCAGATACCTCTACACTTGTTACTATTTCAGTAACCTTAGCCCTTTTCGATTTTTCTAGGACTTGAGAGATGACTAGCTCATCATCTTCATCATCAGAGCTTTCATCAGCATTAGGAACTGATTGGTCCATAATTCCTGCGGTTTCTGCAGATAGGGCTTGGTATCTTTCACCACTTTTGGCAGTATTTATGAGTTCATCAACAAGGCTTTCTGTAATAGTCTTCACATTCTGAAAGCACTTTCTCTTGCTGAGTCTATTTGTTCAGTAGGTGATACCTCTTTTGCAGCATTGATGAGTTCATCGGCAGCTATGGCAGGTATCTGGGAATCGACAACCTCAATGGGTGTGCCTTCTGATTTGCCAGCAGACTTCTTTCGTGAAGTTCTGGGCTTCTTGGTCGCAACTTTTCCCTCAGATACCTCTTCAGTCTTTCGCTTCTTGGAACCTTTTTGAGATCCAGTAACCTTTTTCATCATGTTTGTATACTCATATTTGTAGAGTTGGTTACTATTGGCAATGTCTGCCGTCTCTCTGAGCTCAATACCAAGGCATTCCAGTAAGTAGCATATTTTCAGTCCATAGCTTACTGTTGCTTTTGGCTCAGCAAGTCCCTTAGCGATTGTAGGCTCAAAGCCTTGAATCTTCTTCACAAATTTCATGAAGGCGTACTTCCTCCAATTAAAAGGGTTTTCCAGCCTTTTGTCTTGTTGTAGCAAGAACATCATAATCCAGCGTTCTTGGCTTATCTGGTCAGCACCTCCTTGTAGACCATCAAAGCATCTGTGAAGAATGCATGCTAACACATCCCAGTGAACTAACAGATGTCTGGTTCTGATGTCAGCAAGCTTGAAATCAGTGGGTGTATCTGATTTTTCAAGATCACACACGCCACTGTACTGCTGTTTTACACCTTCAAGGAGATCATCATCCTTGGTGTCTATTTCAAAATCCTTTCCAAGATTTTGAAGTTCAAACAACTTGTAGAAAGTTGTTAAGTCCAGAAGGATTTCCTTTCCTTGGACTGAAGTCTTTATAGACACTATTGCAGTGCCTTCAGAAACACAGGATATAATCCTGGAGTTATTGTAGAATTCTAACACATCTAGCGAAGAGATTCCACGGGAAGAGCAGATAGAAAACCCTTGATTTGTGCCTTTTCAAGCATGTCAAGGATCTGTTTCCTATCAGCTTGGTTTTCAATAGCAGCCGTGAGGTATTCCTCAATCATGGAACCACCCCAAATCATCCTGTGATTTGAAGTCCAATGATCGGGATTAAAGTCTCCTACCAATCGATTGTTTACTATGACCAACTCTGGTGCTTGCTTTTCAGCAGTACCAGTGATAGAAGATTGGGGTTTCTGTGTAGACAAACGCTTAGGAGCCATCTCTTTATATAGCGTAAGTTTTTCGAAGTTTGAAAGACGTTTGGGTTAGAGATTAGTGATTCTTTGCAGAAAGACTAACAGAGATTTGCAGAGGTTGAAGAAATTTGCAGAGAAATAGAAGAAGATAATTTTGCTATTCTTGTGCAAGTCTGTATATTGGATTAGGCGAAAGTAATTTCTTTTGCCAAAATCCCATATATATATAGCAATGTAATCTCCACAGACATATACATACAAAATGATTTTGTGTGTAAGTATCTGTGAATTGCAGGCAGGCGTGAGTAAAAGCTTGTTCGGCATTAAATGCATAGTGGGCCCTGTCGGAATTTCAACAGTTCACTATTTACTAAGAGTTAATCTCTGCCGTAAAGATCAATCGCCCAATTCATCAAGGGTCACCATTGCTTCTTCAGCAATGATCACAATCAACAAACGTAATTGTGCCCGTTTAATGAATTTTGGCTATTAGCTATCTGAATCACATTTCACTGTGTGCCTAAGAACACTGTTTGCATCTGAGTCTATCTCACACTTAGTATTTGTCCAAGTTTTACACAAAGATAGTAATGATACAAATTTCAAGAGAGTAGTTGAATGCAGTCAGCTGTACTATTCTCTTTTGTGTTCCCCCTTACTGAGTGATCTAAATATCTGAGTACCCGTCTCAGAGATCTTCAAATAGCCATTTTACCCTTTAGCCTTTGATTTCTGGATACCCGTTCTAGATTCCTCTTCTCTGGATACCCATTCCAGATTTCTCTTCTCTCTTCTTTGATATCTCTTTTCTGAACTTTTTCAGTTCTTTGGTAGCTCCATTAGTCCAAGACTGTGTCTTAAGGCTAAGAATCTACTTTCTTGTAGTGGCTTAGTGAAGATATCTGCAAGTTGGTCTTCAGTGCCAATCTTGAGTATCTCTATATTGCCTTTTTCAACATGGTCTCTGATGAAGTGGTGTCTAACATCAATGTGCTTTGTTCTTGCATGAAACTTAGGATTCTGAGTTATGGCAATGGCACTTGTTTTGTCATAGAAAATGGGAGTTTTCTCTTCATTGAGTCCATAGTCTTTGAGTTGTTATTGTATCCACAATATCTGTGAAGCACAACACCCAGCAACAATATATTCAGCCTCTGTGGTAGATGTGGCAATTGAATTATGTTTCTTGCTGAACCATGATATTAATCTAGCACCAAGAAATTGACAAGTTCCTGAGGTGATTTTTCTATCAAGCAATGATCCAGCATAGTCGGCATCTGAATAGCCAACCAAACTCAATCCACTCTCTTTTGGATACCACAATCCTACTTCTACAAGATTACTTTACATACCTTAATATTTTCATAGCAATGTTGTAGTGTGACTGCATTGGATTTGTCTGAAATCTAGCACACACTCCAACTGCATATTGAATATCAGGTCTACTTGCAGTGAGGTAAAGTAGCGATCCAATCAATTTCCTACACTTGTGTTCTTCAACCGTCTTGTCAGATTCAGTGTAGGTCATTTTGGTTCCGATGCTCATTGGTATCTTAGCATTCTTTTCAGAAGGCTTTAGATTAAATTTATTGAGCATGTCCTTTGCATACTTTGTTTGACTAATGAATATTCCATCATTGAGTTGCTTGACTTGCAACCCTAAGAAGTAATTCAATTCTCCCAACATGCTCATCTCAAATTTACATTTCATGAGTTCAGCAAAATCTTCACAAAGTTGCTTGTCTTTAGATCCAAATATAATGTCATCAACATATACTTGAACTAAAAGCAGTTTCCCTTCATGGTTCAGTGTGAAGAGTGTTTTGTCAACATCTCCTTTCTTGAAGCCACTTTCTAGTAGGTATCTGGCCAATGTATCATACCATGCTCTGGAGCTTGTTTCAGCCCATACAGAGCGTTTTGAAGATTATAGACCATCCTACTTTCTGAGGAAACTTCAAAACCTGGTGGTTGCTCAACATAGACTTCCTCAGCCAGTTCACCATTTAGAAATGCACTCTTCACATGCATAAGATAAATTGTAAAGTCATTATGAGCTGCAAAGGCCAGAAAGAGTCTTATTGCATCCAATCTTGCAACTGGTGCATAAGATTCATCAAAATCTAGTCCTTCAGTCTGGGTGAATCCCTTGCCAACCAACCTAGCTTTGTTTCTGGTTATTTCACCAGACTCATTCATTTTGTTTCTGAAAACCCACTTGGTTCCAATTACAGATATTCCGTCAACAAATGGAACCAGTTTCCAGACTTTGTTTCTCTCAAATTGATCCAACTCTTCTTGCATTGCAGAGATACAATCTTGATCTTTTAATGCTTCTTCTATAGTCTTTGGTTCAATTCTTGAGATGAAACATCCATAGAGACAACTTGCATTTTCAGCAATTGCTCTTCTAGTTCTAACTCCTTGGTCTATGGGACCAATCACATCCTTTGCAGGATGATTTCTTATCCATTTCATAATGGGTTTTGAACTAGTAGGATCAATATCAATTTGATTTGAATGTGAATCAATATGATCTTGATGAGATACTTGTGCAGTATCTGGGATATCTGACACATGGAAAATGTCATGGATATCTGACACTTTTTCAGTGTTAGAGATATCTGGATCTTGCATTTCAGCAATCTCATTTTCAGATACCTTTGCATGATGAAGGTTCTCAGTAGCCTGTTCCATTTCTGGAATTCTCATAGGAAATTCTTCATCATGTCTTAGAGTTGCTTTTCATCGTCAGACTCATCCTCTATTTGAATGATAGAATTGTTTCCTTCTGAGGATCCTTTTTCAGAACCTTTAATCATTAGTTCTTTGAACCTGTCTGAGAGATCATCATTTAAGAGCACTTTCTTGTTTCCTTCATAGAATACTACGTGAATAGATTCTTCGATCTTTTGCGTTCTTTTGTTGTAGATTCTGTAGGCTTTGTTATTCAGAGAATAACCAAGAAATACTCCTTCATCTGCCTTTGGTTGAAATGTTTTCAAGTATTCTTTTCCATTGTTAAGAACGAAACATCTGCAACCAAACACCCTTAGATGTTTGATACTAGGGGGTTTACCAATGAAAAGCTCGTACGGAGTTTTGTCATGGTGTTTGTTAATCAGACATCTATTTTGAGTATAGCATGCTGTGTTTACAGCTTCAACCCAATAGATTTCACTTATTTCAGTGTCAGCAAGCATTGTTCTTGCTGCTTCTTTCAGGGTCCTATTCTTTCTTTCAGCAACACCATTTTGTTGTGGTGTCCTTACAGAAGATAGTTGATGTTGTATACCTTTGCAAGTACAAAACTCTTTGATGTACTGGTTTACAAACTCAGTACCATGGTCTGTTCTGATTACAAATACCTTGTCATTTTTTCATGATTTCGAGCTTATTCAGCAAGTTAGGTATCTCAACCCTTGTATCAGATTTGTGTTTGAGAAAGACAACCAAAGTGAATCTTGAGTAATCATCAACAACAACCAGACCATACTTCTTTCCTGCATAACTAGTTACTGAGGATTCAAACAGATCCATATGTAACATTTGCAGTGGCCTTTCACTGGAATGTCTAGTTTTAGACTTGAAAGATGTTTTGGATTGTTTTCCCATTTAGCAAGCTGAGCATACACCTTCTTTTCTATATGACATTTTGGGTAAACCAACCACCAACTCTTTCTTGGCTAGTTTATTTAGAGTTTTGAAATTCAAGTGACTCATTCTTTTATGCCATAGCCAATTTTCTTCACTGTGGCCAGATTGACTCACCATGAGACATTCTTCGGTTGTGGCAGATGCCCAATCAGCAACATAAAGATTTCCTTTACGACTTGCAACTAGGACTGTCTGCTTTGACTCATTGTCAATCACTTTACATAGTTTTGACTTGATCTTGACAGTGTACCCTTTGTCTACTAGTTGACTCATGCTTAGGAGATTATATTTCAATCCCTTTACATGAAGTACTTCAGAGATTGTGAGGGCGCCGAACTTCAAATTGCCAAAACCTATGGTTGGATTTTCATCTCCTCCAGCAAACCTGATAATTGGTCCATTATTGCATTTTTTGTAGTTAATCAGATTTCCTTTGTCTCCTGTCATGTGCTTCCCACATCCACTATCAAAATGCCACTTTGAGTTAGTGTTTAGAGTGTTCTGCACAAAAAGAGGAAACAGGAGATTAGGTTCTCATACCAACAATGGAACCATCTGGACTAAAGAATCTTCCAGTAGGAATCCACTTTTGAATGAATTTCTTAGGAACATTCTTTTGTCTAACAGGAACATAAGGAGGAATCTTAGTTAAATGATTAGTATCATTGTTGTTAAGAACTATTTTCTTCCTTGGTGTGTTCCTAGGTGCTCCATTTGGTGCTTTCAGATACCTGTCAGATTTCTGAGTCTGCTTTTCAGCAAACTTAGCTTTCCTAGCCAGATTTCTTCTAGCCTTGGCATTCAGATTTTCAGTGGCTTGATTTATCTTCCACTTATGATAATTGTTGTGAGCAATTCTAGCCTTTAACCATCGTTCTTGCTCTTGTTTGTATTCGCGAGCAAGTTGTTTCCCAATGGATTTATAGCCAATACCATTCCGAGCACCTGATGCTGTCTGAGATCTCTTCTCAGCAGCTTTGCTAGTCTCTGGATGATCAATTTTCTTTCCAGAAAACGTGACATAAGAAAATTTGCGGCTCGCAATTTTCCTTTTGAGAGACATAGCATGGGTGATTGCACTTCTCGATGTTATGTTTCTTTTCGTAGACATTTTCCACGCTTTTCTTTTGGACTTGTTTTTCCCACAAAGGCTTGGTCGCAATCGCTTTCCTTTGTCAACAATCGAGCTTTCAATCGACATCGTAGATTGTTTGGGAATCACTTCTTGAGCACTAACGAATGTTAGTCCTTCATTACTCTTATTCGAGTGGTGGAACTGCGTGTGTGTCCATTGAGTCCTCTCTTTTCTGAAGGATCTCTTAAATAAGATTGTACTTTAGTAAGAGTGTCCCTATCTTTGGCATAAGATTGAAAGGATAGTTCTTTCTTTTTGAGTTCCTTATTCTCAGAAAGAAGACCTTCACATTTCTTCTGAAGATTGGCCATTGCTTCTTTATGTGACTTTTCGGTCTCAGATATCTGAGCCTTGAGAAATGCATTTTCAGCATCCTTTTTCTCAGATATCTTGATTAATTTAGAATTTTCCTTTGCAAGAGAATTCTTTTCTTCTTCGAAATTTTCGGCTCTAGCTCGGAACATTAGAAATTCTCTTTTGTAAAGATCAATTTCTTTTCTGAGATTTTCCTGTTCTTTGATTCCTTCGTCATCACTTTCATAAGTATAACAGGAAGTATGTGTTACCTCATCAGCCATTAGACAAGGTTCAATGTTGGAGATATCTGGGAAGATTTCTTCAGTCATTCCACACATTTCTTTCTTCTTTTGACCAAAGTCAATTACTTCATGAGAAACACCGCATATTTCTGGGGAAGGCAGTGTGGAATCATCTGAATCCTCATCCTCAGAATCAGACTCAATATCTAGAGCATCCAGTTGGAGTTGAATCTTTTTCCTTTCTTGAGTGAGCATAGCTCTTTGACTTCTTTTGAAGATTCTTCTATCTTTGAAGGCAGGACAATCCTTCTTGAAATGACCAGGTTTTTGACAATAGAAACAGATATCATTTCCTATTTCTGCTTCCTCAGTACTTGATGCTTTTTGAGCTGGATTGTTCAGCGAGCTTTGCATATTTTTGTACTGGTGATAGTTTGAGCCTAGATGCTTTTTCAGCTTCTCTTTGGCTTTTCTTCTTTCAATTTCATGACTGACATATTTTCCCATTTGCTTTACAGCAAGAGCATCCTCAGTCACATCCTTGCCTTTCTTCTTTTTAGAAGTTCCTTGAGCAACTAGAGCAATACTCTGCAACTTCTCAGTTGTTTGTTCCCTTTGAGTTGTCTCATAGTCAATAGTGGCAAGGTGAGAGAAAAGTTCCACAGGAGTGATATCCGGCATTCCTTGGTTAAAGTAGAAAAACTTTGTGTGTTCCCAGTTATGATTTAGACTTTTAACAATGGTTTTAATCTTTTCTGACTGGGTATATCTATTGCTTTCACCAAGTGCAGCCATGTCACTCATAAGTGTTGTAAACCGGAAATCTAGTTCTTCAAGAGTCTCTGTGGGACCTTGTTTAAAGTTTTGGAATTTTAGCTTCAAAACTTCGAACTTATTTTCCTTTGTTTTTTCAGTGCCAGCACAGATTTCTTCAATCAGTTGCCAGGCCAATTTTGCCGTTTTTGCACCCCACAGTTTACACTGTATGTGCTCTGGAGTAGAACGTATGATGATATTACGAGCCTGTCCATCCAATCTATTTCTCTTGGCATCTTCCGATGTCCAGAGTTCTCTGGGCTTTGGTCCGTAAATAACTTGACTAGCAGGTCTCCCAGTGGTTGATGCATCTGTCTGTGAAGACCCATCGCTTTGTTCTCTGTCACTACCATTAGAAACCTCTTTGACTTGCTTGAGTTGTTGAATGACTATTGGGCCATTCTTTATAACTTCGATCATTTCTTCACTGATGGCTTCTAGGTGGAGCATCATGTTGTTCTTCCATTTCTCATAATTCTCTGGCTTGAGAATCGGGGCGTCACTTAAAGACATCCTGCAACAAACACACTAAACAAACGAATCAAGTGTAGGTGAAAAGCAGTTAGTGGGCACTTATCTGGGATCTAGGTTCAGTGCAGAAGGCTTGGGAACCTCCCGCTCTGATACCACTTGTTGGTCCAGATAACGGCAAAGTAAAAGACTGGGGGGGGGGGGGGAGGGGGTGAATAGTCTTTTAAAACTTTTGTCGATAAGCACGGTTTCTTAGATATCTGTGAGGATATCTGATACTTAATTTCAGAGAGCGGAAGACTTCTGAGATATGTGTACGTGTTCAGCAAGATAAGTGTAAGTACTTTGCAATATAAGTAAAACAAGTAATAAACTACAGAAAGTAAATAACACAAGTCTTTTTATAGTGGTATCTGAAGGTGGCGTAATCCTTCAACTAATCCATTTCGGTCTTTTCAGACCTAGAATCCACTAAGATAAATGAGGTAACCTTACAGATATCTTTTCTTGATTCCTAAATGCACTAGGTTTCCAACCAAGTGTTCCCCCTGAGTTATTCCCTGGCTTTCACAGCCAAGTACTTCCTGTACTCAGAAACCTGTTCCTTAGTTTCCCAAACTAAGTACTTCCTTTGCTCCATAACCTTGGAGATATTCCTTAGTTTTCCAAACTAAGTACTTCCTGTGCTCCACGCCGTTTAAGTTGTTGGCTAAGGTAAATTGTCAGGTTAGCTTCTTTAATAACTTGTACAGTTATTCAGATAGCTCTGTGAATCAAGTATACTTAATACACTTTTCAATGTATGGTATCTTGTTCTCTACTGACCCAAGTCTATGGTAAGTGTTCAAGAGAATGAAACTTAGATAAGAAATCTTAGTTCAACTCTTTCACAAATAACAATGCTCGTTAAGGATCAGGACACTTAGAACTTTTGTGCTACTTAGAAGAAAGAGCTTTGGTTGTAGCAGAAAGCTTGAAGGTAAGTAGTTTGCTTGAGAGCGCTTGTGTGAGTATTCAATGTTCAGTGTGTTCAAAGGTGTTTTCTCAAGCAGTCTAAGTGTTGATATTTATAGATGAATTTGAGTGTCGTTTGAATAGTTTCCGTTAGGCTTAAATCAAATTTAAACTATTGATATCTGAATATAGTACTGTAGCAGGTTTGTCTTCTTCTTCAGAAGCTACCATTTTTGTTCAGACATTTCTGTCTGCGCATTTAATGCACTGTACTATATTTTGTCCTGTAGTGCCAACGGAACTATGCATGGTTTCAGAGATCTTTAAACAATCAGAGTTTTCTGAAACTTTGCATATTCTTTTCCAGAGATCATCATAGCTCCAGATACCACTTGTTTAAAGAACTTGTTATAATATGTTTCTTTTTCAGAAGCATATTTTATGTCCAAGGTATCTGAGTGTAGATATCTGTGGGCACTTTCCTTGTCTCAGAAACCTTTTATTCTCAGATATCTTTTGCAACATGTATGTTTCGAAACACTTGTTTCTTCAAGATATCTGGACATAGGTATCTAAAAAACCCTTGTCTTCAGCAATCTTGTGCAGTCTTCAAATCTTCAAATCCGTTGATTTTCTTGCTGGATGCCTTCTTCTTGGTCTTCTTTAGAAAATAAAAATTACATTTTGAGACCTAACATCCTATACAAGATTTGCTAGACTATCATACTTAGTGAGTTTCCTCCTTTACAGTGTTCAAGTGAACTAAGAGTACTAATCACCTTTCTGAGCTAAGATAAGTCATTAGGTTGCTGATCAAAATCTAAACAGATATTCCTAACACAAACATTATCCAGTAACCATTCTTGCACTTGTAGACTTCATAGTTTAGATCAGCTTGTGTTGAATGATACTCAATCATAGCTTCCTCAGGGCTAAGAGTATCAATTCCTCTGAATTCTTCAATCCTTTATATATTTGATCTTCCTCCGTCTTTCAGCTTCTTTAGCTTTTCTTCTTGAGAGCTTGTCACTGGATGTACCTTGCTGGATAGGTACTGCAGATGTAGTAGGCTCAGATGGATTTGTCACACTTCTTCTTTAAATGAGAGGAGCATCATCTTGTTCTTCCTCATCATCATCATCTTGATGAGTTTTTTGGGATATCTTTGCATCCATCATTGTTGCCTCTTCTTCTCTTCCAAGAGGTTTCTTCTTCATCCTTATCTTCAGCATATCTTCTCCTAGTGCTCTTGGCAGGAACATGAGGTCTCTGAGACCTTTTTCCAGTGACAGGAACCAGTTGTAGTTAACTAGGGTTTTACTTTGGAGATGGGCTTCAGATATCATCTTTTGTTTGCCTTTCCTCTTAGTGACTTTTCTAGTTATTTCCCCCTTAGTCATAGAAGACTGATCAAAATTATCCACCATCTTGACAAAGGATTCTGATAGTGATTCAAAATTCCCTTGTAGTCTATGTGTGGCTGGGATATTTCTTTATTCTGCCCGAGTAACATCACATTCCATTTTCTTTTTCTTTTTTTTTCTATGAGCTTGACTTTGAAACCTCATTAACTACTTAGTAGTAGTAGTCAATGAATGAATGAATGTCAACCCCTTGTAGTATATTGTAGGCTTGGATAATTGCAATTCTTACGCGCAACATTCATTCTTCTGGGCAAAGCTTTTTTTCTTTGAGCTTTTGAAACCTCAAATTACTACTGCTTTTAGTATAGTAGGCAGCCAATGCAAGAATGATGAAAGCATGAGTTGTTCATCTGATTTCCTTAGAAAAGCTAGATCTTGATGTTCCATAGCTATGTTGGAGGTTCTCCTGGCAATTAGTTCAGCAAGTTTCTGGAAAGCAGGAGGAACAAATGCAATCAACTACTTGTTCTGAACTTCTAGCTCCTTGAACTGGTCAAGCATAATCTGATATCTGACCCAAAGTCTTCTTCTGGATAGGAGACATAATAGTCTGAGGTTGACTATTGTCATTCACTTTCTGAGGGTTGGACTATAGAGTTTCTTCAGCATTCATTTCATTAGCAAATTCTTCTGCTACAAGCTGTTGGTCCAGATAACAACAAAGTAAAAGACTAGAGGGGGGGGGGGGTGAATAGTCTTTTAAAACTTTTGTCAATAAACACAATTTCTCAGATATATGTGAAGATATCTGATACTTTTCTGTGATAAGTGTATATACTTTGCAAGATAAATAAAGCAAGTAATAAACTGCAGAAAGTAAATAACACAAGTCTTTTTATAGTGGTATCTGAAGGTGGCGTAATCCTTCAAGTAATCCACTTCGGCCTTTCTCAGACCTAGAATCCACTAAGACAGATAAATGATGTAACCATACAAATATCTTCTCTTGATTCCTAAATACACTAGGTTCCCAACCAAGTGTTCCCCCTGAGTTATTCCCCGGCTTTCACAGCCAAGTACTTCCTGTACTCAGAAGCCTTTTGAGCTATTCCTTAGTTTCCCAAACTCAGTACTTCCTGTTCTCAGTAACCTTGGAGTTATTCCTTAGTTTCCCAAACTAAGTACTTCCTGTACTCCATGCCGATTAGGGTGTTGGTTAAGGTAAATTGTCAGGAGAGCTTCTTTAATAACTTGTTCAGTTATTCAGATAGCTCTATGAATCAAGTATACTTAATACACTTTGCAATGTATGGTATCTTGTTCATTACTGACCCAAGTCTATGATAAGTGTTCAAGAGAATGAAACTCAGATATGAAATCTTAGTTCAACTCTTTCACAAATAACAATGCTTGTTAAGGATCAGGACACACAGAACTTTTGTGCTACTTAGAATCAAGAGCTTTGGTCGCAACGAAAAGCTTGAAGGTAAGTAGTTTGCTTGAAAGAGCTTGTGTGAGAGTATAAGTTCTGTGTTCAGTGTTCTAAGGTGTGTTCTCAAGCTGTCTAAGTGTTGATATTTATAGATGAATTTGAGTGCCGTTTGAATAGTATCCGTTAGGCTTAAATCAAATTCAAACTATTGATATCTGAGTATAGTACTGTAGCAGGTTTGTCTTCTTTTTTAGAAGCTACCATTTTTGTTCAGACATTTCTGTCCGCGCATTTAATGCACTGTACTATACTTTGTCATGTAGTGCCAACGGAACTATGCACGCTTTCTGAAGCTTTGCACGTCCTTTTCCAGAGATTATCACAACTCCAGATACCATTTGTTAAGAATATATTGTTTCCCGGAAACATAATCTTTATCCAAGGTATCTGAGTGTAGATATCTGTGGGCACTTTTTCCTCGTTTCAGAAACCTGTTCTTTCTCAGATATCTCTTGTAAAACTGTTTATTTAAAAATGCTTGTTTCTTCAAGATATCTGGTCATAGGTATCAGAAAAACCTTTGTCTTCAGCAATCTTGTGTAGTCTTCAAATCTTCAAAATTGTTGAACTTTTCCTGTTGGATGTCTTCTTCTTGGTCTTCTTCAGAAAATAAAAATTACATTTCGAGACCTATCATCCTATACAAGATTTGCTAGACTATCATACTTAGTGAGTTTCCTCTTTACAGTGTTCAAGTGAACTAAGAGTACTATCCACCTTTCTAAGCTAAGATAAGTCATTAGGATGCTGATCAAAATCTAAACAAATATTCCTAACAAATTTCCCCCATTTTGACCAGTCAATGATGACTATCTGACCTATTACAAATCTGGATGAGGAAACAATCCACTACTTAATCATTTCTTATGATTTTTCAATTCATATAATTAAGTGCAGAAAGTAAACATCAACCAAATCACAAGGTGTGATCTTTGCTGACGAGTTATCTTTTATAGAAAATGATGTCTGAGAGTAGGTTCATCAGATATGTTACAAAGATAGTTTTACAGATAACTTTAGTACATAATACAATTCAGCTCAGTCAGCAAGATACAAAAATACATAATAATTTAGGATAACAGGAGTAACCAAGCTCCAAGTAGACATCCTAAGAAACTAGTCTTCAAGTCTTCAAAACTTCAAGTCTTCAAAAGCAGTTCCATGGATCAATCTGTAAATTTCCTATCACCAAACCTTTTGATATCATCAGAGTAGTCATAGAGAAGTGTTCAGACAATCATCTCTGTGTCTCTGGTAAATCCACAGACCTCCTTGTAGGTTTTGGTAGGATTTTTCTTGGCAAAATGCTTGACCCACAGATACTTTCCCCACTTCCAGGCATGCTCGATTCTGATATCTGATAGCTTGAAGTATTCATAAATGATCTTCAGATATCTGATGTCACCCTTGTATTGATCTTCAATCAAGTAGAAGGACTCATAGGGTTCCACATCAAGTCTTGCTCTTGTGCCTATTCCAGTGATGTTGGGAATTCTGTGCACGTCATCTGGCTTTCCATAAGGACATACATCAGAGAGGTCCTTCTTCATGGCTTCTATTCTCTTGATTACTTCAAAATCCAACCAGGCTTTGATGTGGTTGGTGTTAATCAAGATTGGCTTGTCTTTTCTCCATGCCATTAGCTGTTTATGGATTGGTTCTGGAAATTTTGAATTTACCAGTAGATGCTTAAGTTCCAGAATCCAGTAGACATTCTTCTAATTAATGCACCTGTAGACAGAGGAGTCACTGTTGGTCTTCACATACTCAATCTTGGCTTCTTCAAGCCTGAGTGGTAGTTGAAGTTGTCTTTGTTCAGCTCTCAGCCTGTTCCTCCTTTGTCTTGAATTGTCCCTTAGGGTATTGCTTGAAGAACCACCCTGGATAGACTTGGTATTTCCAGAGGGTGTTTTAGCTGCCAAAGGCTTTGCAGCTATGGGCTCAGTTAGGCTATCAATTTTCCTTTCTCTGTGAAGAGGAGCTTCATCTTCATCAGTCTCTTCATCATCATCATCAAGATTAATTCTTGTGAGAGTTTTGCAGCCTTCTTCATTACCCAGGGATTTGATTTGGCCTTCTTCTTCTTCTTCTTCAGAAGACTCATTAATCCCTCTTACTTGTCTTCTCCTTGGAGCCTTGGTACTCCTTGGAGGTTTCTGTGCTCTGGCCCTTGTTGTCATTCCTGTAGAGCAGTCTGACTAGAGGAAAGCTCATTTATTCTGAGAGGTGCTTGTTCAGCTTTTTTTTTGTTTCCTCTTCCTCTTCCTCTTCCTCTCTGAGCATCTTGATATTTTTCCCCCTTAGTCATTGTTGACTGACTAAGAATCACAAATGATTTTGAAAGCGAGTCAAAGTTGCCTTGCAGATAGTTGTAAGAAGAAACCAACTGTTCTAGAGTGGCCTTGAGCTCCTGATTTTATTTGATAAGACCAGTATCCTTATCAGTGAGCTCTGCCAGTGGGCCTTGAATAGCATCTGCTTTTCCAGCAGCATAGCTAGCCTCTTCAAAGGCTTTTGCAGTCAAGTTTTGGTCATCATCCCTAACCATACCTAGATCTTTCTGAGCAACGACTAGACTGGTTGTTCTCTGAGTGATGAGCTCAGTGAAAGGCTTTAATTCTGCAAGGGCTGATGCAATGGCGGCTTTATCTTGAGAAGATAACTCCTTTTTCAATTTAGCCAGTACTTGATATCTGTTCAAGTTTTCATTGGAGTTGACATTTGGCAGCTTGCTGAATATTTCAGGAGCAATCAGCTTCCTTTTCAAATGAGAAACCGCTAAGTGTTCATTGCGGTGTTCTGCCAATGCCTTGTCTTCTTCTCATCAGAGTCATCAGCCCAGTGATCTTCATCCTCTTGGACATTTTCATCAATGTTTTCTAGTCTAGCAACCATCTTAGAGATGGGCTTCTTTCCTTTCAGTGAGGAGGATGGTACATCTTCTGGGAATGCAGCCTTAGCATCATGCTTGTCACTAGATACTTGCTCAGTATCTAATTCCTCAGCAATTGCCTGAACAGCAAGCTGGAGTTCTTTCATTTTAGCATAAGCTTCCATTTACTTCATTGTTTGATCTTCAATCTTTTGGAGCTTTGCTTTAGATTCATCTATCTTTTCTTCCAGTTGAAGATGTAGCTGTTGTTCTTCCTGCAACAATTGTTTGAGTTGAGCAACTCTGGCTTGTGCATCTAATATTTTCTGAGTTGTTCTTTCAGAGTGCTCAACTACTTGTTCAGTAGTATCTTTGTGTTGGGGAGTTGGATGATTAGATTTCTGAGGAGATGGAGGAAGAGATTGTTGTGATGTCCTCTCAGTGTGCCTTTCAGCAGCTGAGGCAATGCTTCCTTGTGGAATCCCTCCTGTCCCTGGTGCAGGGGCATCATCATCATCCTTCTTATCTTCATCCTTGTGATGGTCAGAAGGAGGATCTTCATAATTGTCTTCATTAGTTTCCTTTTCTTCCTCATCTTCAGAGACCAGGCTGATCACTTCGGGAATAGTGACCGTTTGCCCATTAACTTCCTCTTGTTCAGAGGGTATATACTGTAGAGTCTGGGGCAAAGTAGGCTTGAATGCCATTTATAGTCTGGTCTGACCATCAGCTTGATTGAAAGCTTGGATCAGCTTTCTGGCCACTTCCTTGACAATTTTTCCGAAAGAAAATTGTTCAGTGGGGAACATTGCATGGACGTAGTTTTCCAAGGCAAGGGTTCATGCTCTTCTTGTGTGGTGATCAGTCACCTTTAAGATCTCAGATAGATTGGAGCATCGGAGCTTTTGCCATTTCTTAAAGCATTTCAGATGCTTTGGCAAAGTGTGTTCCTTGAAGAAAGGAAGCAGGTCCTCTTTCTCATCAACAGGGACTTAGTGGCACTTGTTTGAGCCTGAACGAAAGAGTTTTGAGTTAGATTCAAAACTTGTGTAGATATCTGAGTACGAGTGTAGTTAGGTCTCTGAGTTACCTGAATGAGTACATCAGGCTCAGAGACTTGTACTACTGAGGCAGGGGGTGCCTCAGATATCTTGTTGTGAGGTGGAGACTTGGAAGTCTGGTCCTCATCAACCTTTCTTTCTGCTTGATCCTAAGAATTAAAATTATCACAATACTTAGGAAATTGTCATGAAAGAATTTATGCAATTAAGCTTCAATGATTTCTGTGTTTTCCACTTCCTCAACAGGAGACTCAGAATCATTTTTGACGAAACTTTCTCAGTTTCTGGTGTTCTTTCTGGTGATGTTGCCTCGGGGGCTTCATCAATTTCCATGGGTGCAGGAGATGTCGCAACTCTTTCCCTTTGCACTTCTACTTCTGAATGAGCCTGTAAGTAGAATGTATTGAGTAATTAGAGCAGAATTTACAGTAAACCATGATGAAGAACGTTTGTCACTGAGTTTTATATACCTTCACACTAGAAGGCTCAATGATATTTTCTTCAGAAACCTTGACGGTCTCTGGGTCCTTTTCTAGCATTTCTGCCTTATCTTCTCCTTTCTCAGTTGGAGCCTATTAGAAACATCCACTTAATTAATCAATTGTATTAACATATAACTGAAGAGTAACATTGTTAAAACGTAGGATCCCGGATTGGTACTTGGAACAAGATCAACAGACAATGTTGCCAACAATGTTGTTCAACAATGTCTTCAACACAGTAAACAAAACGCAGCGGATAAATATTAATGAAACTTCTATTACCAAGCCAACATATATAAAAATGTTGGCCGCGCCTTAGGCAAAATATCTACTGACAGGAAAAGTAGATCTAATCAACTAGGTTTAATACAATCACAGATGATTGATTAAACAACCAAAACTAGCCCTAGAAGAACTAACTGTAAAAGTTATTCTAGGTCGATGTTTGAAAGAGTTATTCCAACAATGAATACTCTTAGACAAACTCTAAAGCTAGCAGAAAACAAGTAGCCTAAACTCTTTAATAAAATCTTGATGGACAACCAAGAAGCCTCATAATTGCACGGCTAAGTCCTTGTATATATACTTGATATATCGACAGCTTCCATTCAATTCGAAAGGCAATAGGATCTCAGCAGGGGCAGTAGAATCTCGGCAAAGGCAATTTCCTTTTTCTTGTTTTCTTCAATATACGCATAGAAGGAATTTTCAATATTTTGATTATTCATAAAATATATTCCTTCTCGCTTTCACCACAAGTTGTTCTTTTTCCTTAAATCATCTCTTGTTCGATCTGTAGATACTTCCAGTCCAAGTTTCATGTCCATTGTGCTTTGTTCTTGATGTCGCTGCAATGTTATATCTTCAATGTTATGCCACCATTGAATTCTATCCTGTCACAATGTTATACAACAATGGTAGTCCTGCAGCTTCACAAACAACAACAATAAACACAAACTTGGAACTGATTATTGAAAGACAAGATTACCAAAATACAAATGCGTACTACACTTTCAATCTCCCCCTTAATCTTAGTCTTTCATCACAAAACAAAACAAGAGGTTAGTAGAAACATAACTAAGAATAACTTAAGAGCTAATCTCCCCCTTAATCAGATAGCTAAGTTAATCTCCCCCTTAATCAGACTGCTAAGATAAGTTCTAGAGTATTTAACATATTACAGACCCAAAATAAATAGAAATTGTTCAGTATTTGAAACATACTTAAAAATTTTAAGTATCTATTCTCCCCCTTTTTGTGAGGAAAGAAAAGATACTAGAGTGCTTCTGAACTTCAGATTGTTAGAGATCTGCTCATCAAGTCCTTTGATTTGCTCCAGAATCAGCTTGTCCTGATCAGTTAGGATACCTGCAGAAAGAGTTTCAATGCTAGGGATCAATGTTGAACCAACATGTAGGCCAACATTGGAGCGTTGAGCAGCAGCCACAAAACTTTCTGGTGCATCAGCATTGCCTGTAGGAAGAGGAATATTCTCCTCCATATCCATGTTCACAGGAACTTCAAGATCCACCCATGGGAGATCACAGATCCTGTCATGTGTTTCCAGCAGTTGCTTGGTGACTGTGATGGATTTGAAGTTGGAATGGTAAACATCATTGTCTTTGACCTCAATACCCTGCAATTGGAGGACTGCAAAGATGGTGGAAGGAAGAATCAAATTGCCTCTGATCCCTCTATTCTTGGAATTCTCTAGGTGCTTCAAAATCCTTTCTCCCAGATTGACATTGTAGCCCGTTTGATCCTCAGAGAGCAACATACGCCTCTTGACTGAGCTTGTTATTGTTGGAAGATGGCAGCCAGTTGTACAAGCAGATCCTGGCAAGAACAGAAACTAAAGAACAATAATATTTCAAGTCCAAAGTCCCACTAGACCAAGATTGTAGTTTTCCTGCAGTTAGCTCCCTAGCAATCTCATCCATAGTCACCTCCACAGGGGTCTCAACCTCATCCCTATTTCTATGCAGCACAGTATTGATATCCTTAGAATTCAAGAAAAATACATCACCCCTAAGATACACACAGTGATGTTTACCATGCCCTTCAATACCAAAATTCTCAGATAAATGTGCATAGAATTCTTTGATGATTTCAGGAACAAAGACAGCATATTGGGTAACAGCATGATAGAGGTTCCTTTTCTTCAGGTATGCAACAAAGTTATACTCTTCAAATGATTCCTCTTTGATTACCTTCTCTACATCCATTGCATTATTTTTTATTTTCTCATATTTTTCTAAGTTCTTGTCAGCATAGAATAAATGAGAGACTGCATCTTCATCCCTTTCAGAACCATCTACATAAACAGGTGCAGAGGGTAGATCATTTACCTCAGGATCTTCAATCTGATCTTCTCCAAGAATGACATCCTCATCGTCAAGTGATTCATCTTCAGATTCTTCCTCTGCTTCAGCCTCATAGTCTTCAGAGTCATCTGTGCTTTCATCGGCATTGCTCAGATCTTCTTCATCAATCATTGACTCATCCTTTGAGTCATCTTCCATTTCTGGCTCATAATCCTCTAGATCATCAAAGCTTTCATCATTTACTTCATTGTTATTATCATGAGTAGCCGATGTTGAAACAGCATCCTCATCTACATTCATAGGATCGCTTTTTGTTTTCTCTGAGTCATCTGACTTCCAATCTTCCACGACAACTGATTCAGTAGTAGGCTCGTTTGCGGGCTTCTCAACATGTTCAGATTGCATGCTGGTCTGATTCTCATCACCAGTCAGGCTATCAGTAGCCTTTTCCCCTGTTTTGTCAGCTTGTTGCACATCATCCTTCTCAATAGATGAAGGGTTTTGGGGGTTTTCTCCCAGATCTGCATGTTGAACTTCAGTGTGTTCAACACCTTTCCCAGCATCCTCCATGGGAATATCTTTTTCTACCCCCATTGGGCTTTCATCATCATCCCTCAGATCCTCTGGCAGGTCGACCGGCGCATTTCCCAAATTAACAAGGGTTTCTGCAGCAAATTGAGAAGGGTTTGATGGTGAGGACTCGGTTTGGGGTTTTTCAGGTTGAGTAGGTGATGTTGGAGATGGAGATGGTCCCTCACTTAGCTCGTAGACAGGAATCTCGAAATCGGCCGATTCCGCACGGATGGGGAGAGGGTATGCTTGCTCCCCCTCAGGTGTTTGCAACGAAAATCCGGGCAAGACGGGTTTTGTTGGAGAAGACATTGTCCAGATTAGTGAGTGCAGAGATGAAGGAGGATGAGCGGGAGAGGAATTTGTTTGAGTGACAGGTGAATAGTGTGTGGAAGGTGAGGAGTTTTTGTTTTAACTGCGGCTTGGGAGTAGTAAAAAAAACTACTTTTTGGTTTTTGGATGTAATGATTGTGGTTTAGGTGGGCGGCAGTTTTAATGAGTGGTGGAGAAGTGGGCTAATGAGAGGGAGTAATGTGGTTAATATGGTTGGAGGATTGTGTTTTTGGTTTGGTTTGCTTCATAGATCATAAACATATATATCAAAGCACAAACCAAGATCTGTACACAACTGTTACTATGAGATTAAGGAAAGCAAATGAAAACCGTATCGATTAGGTCAATCATTAAGAAGATTTTCAATACTCAACTTAGGGAGGTACATTTTTGGTTTAGGAAACAAATCAAGATCAAGTATGAGTAAGAAACCTAACAGATTCCCAAAAAAAACGTATGTAAGAGACAAGTACTCCCCCTCAAACACAACCCAAAAACACATTTTTTTTAAAAAAATATAGGGAGAACACAAAAAAAAAAAAAAAAAACACAGCAAAAGAGCAAAAAGTCCTTCAAGCACAGTCAATGTTGTCCTGAATGTTGGCTCAACATTGATGACAACATCGGGAAATCAGACCACTCTTAATGTAAGTCAGCCAGGAAACCAAGTCTCAAGATGTGCAGTTTCGATTAACACCACTGACGCTGCAGGCAAAGACAGAAAGAGAGGGGAATACCAAAGAAACACACTCAACAATGTCTCAAAAAAAAATAAATTGAACAATTAACATATGTTTGAGTGGGGGTGACCATGAGACCGTTAACTATGTCAAATAATTGGAACACGTATGAATCCGCTCCAAAGCCGAAGCCTATGCGGAGTTAGGCAAACACACGTCTCATGGCATAAAATCACTCATTTGACCACATTGGGTAATTTGGTGCTCAAAAAGTGAACCAGCAGCATTACGAGAATCGGCACTTTTGTGCGTATCGGTTTCCAGTACAGGCCATCAACCCTCACGACATATGACACATTGGCCACGTCGATAACTGGATAGTATTTGAAACCTGCCCAACACGATCCTCGACAAAAACACTTCGATCCCTTTTTATCATAATTCATTAGATTTATTAAGCATAAAGGACAAGATGCAACATCAAGTGCAAGTCAAGGTACGAGTGAAAATAGCCAAAAAGCAGCAAAAATGGGTTTTACAAAAAGCAAACACACAGGAGACTCGATCCCTTTCAACCTTGGTTTCAAATAGCCTTTCAAACCCTAAGCATCACCCCTGTAAGCTACAAATCAGAAATGCCATAGACCAAAGATGTACAGTGAGCACAGAAACACAATAAAAAAATAAAAAACTAAACAGCAAAAGGATATCACTAGATAAACACAGAAGTTAATGTTGACCGTGATGTTATGTCAACATTGCTTGCAACAAATCACATCAAATAGTGCATACACCAAGAAACCTTCTCAAACTGAAGAATCTCTCCTTATCAAGAGGCTTTGTGAAAATGTCAGCTAACTGAGTTGTGGTATCAATGTGTTGTATGTCAATAATTTGTTTGGTGACCAAGTCTCTAAGAAAATGGTGTTGAATGTCTATATGCTTGGTGCCTGAGTGTTAAACTGGATTCTTGGAAATATGAATGGCACTTAATTTATCACAAAACATCAAGAGAGTGTCACTTTGGAACCCATATTCATGCAGCATATTGTTCAGCCAAATTAGTTGATTGGTCCATAATTCCTGCGGTTTCTGCAGATAGGGCTTGGTATCTGTCACTACTTTCTTTACC
The DNA here is from genome assembly GCA_026545765.1 of Plantago major. NCBI lineage: Eukaryota > Viridiplantae > Streptophyta > Magnoliopsida > Lamiales > Plantaginaceae > Plantago > Plantago major. The sequence continues at coordinate 66,816,283 of CM048844.1, read as the reverse complement.
AGCTTTAATGAGTTCATCAGCAAGACTTTCGGCAATAGTCTTAACATTTCTGAAAGCACTTTCTCTTGCTGAGTCTACTTGTTCAGTAGTTGATACCTCTTTTGCAGCATTGATGAGTTCATCTGCAATGATGGCGGTGTATCCGAATCGACAACCTCAATGGGTGTGCCTTCTGATTTGCCAGCAGACTTCTTTCGTGAAGTTCTGGGCTTCTTGGTCGCAACCTTTCCCTCATATACCTCTTCAGTCTTTCGCTTCTTGGAACCTTTCTGAGATCTAGTAACCTTTTTCATCATGTTCGTATACTCATATTTGTAAAGTAGGTTACTGTTGGCTATGTCAGCCTTCTCTCTGAGCTCAATGCCAAGCTTTTCCAGCAAGTAGCATATCTTTAGACTATAGCTTACTGTGGTCTTTGGTTCAGCAAGTCCCTTAGCAATTTTAGGCTCAAAGCCTTGAATCTTCTTCACAAACTTCATAAAGGCGTACTTTCCCCAATTGAAACGGTTTTCCAGCCTTTTGTCTTGTTGTTGCAACAAGAACATCATCATCCAGCGTTCTTGGCTTATCTGGTCACCACCTCCTTGTAGACCATCAAAGCATCTGTGAAGAATGCATGCCAACACATCCTAGTGAACCAGCAGATGTCTGAATCTGATGTCAGCAAGCTTGAAATTAGTGGGTGTATCTGATTTTTCAAGATCACACACATCACTGTACAGTTGTTTTACACCTTCAAGGAGATCATCATCCTTGGTGTCTATTTCAAAATTCTTTCCAATATTTTGAAGGTCAAACAACTTGCAGAAATTTGTTAAGTCCAGAAGGATTTCCTTTCCTTGGACTGAAGTTTTTATAGACACTATTGCAGTGCCTTCAGAAATACAGGATATAATCCTAGAGTTGTTGTAGAATTCTAACACATCTAGTGAAGAGATTCTACTGGGTAGAGCTGATAGAAAACCCTTGATTTTTGCCTTTTCAAGCATGTCAAGTATCAGCTTTCTATCGGCTTGATTTTCAACAGCAGCCGTGAGGTATTCCTCAATCATGGCACCACCCTAAATCATTCTATGATTTGAAGTCCAATGATCGGGATTGAAGTCTCCTACCAATCGATTATTTACAACTACCAATCCTGGTGCTTGCTTTTCAGTAGTGCCAGTGGTAGTATTTTGGGATTTCTGGGTAGAAGCACGTTTTGGAGCCATCTCTTTATATAGCGTAAGTTTTTCGAAGGTCTGTAAGAGATTAGGGTGAAAGATTAGTGATTCTTTGCAAAAAAACTAATTGAGGGGCAGAGATTTGCAGAGAAGTAGAAGAAGAATTTTGCTATTCTTGTGCAAGTCTAAGTGTTGGATTAGGCGAAAGTGAATTCCTTTGCCAAAATCCTATATATACAGCAATGTAATCTCAACAGACATATACATACTAATTAATTTTGTATATACGTATCTGTGAATTGCAGTAAGGCGTGGATAAAAGTTTGTTCGGCATTAAATGCATAGTGGGCCCTGTCTGAATTTCAATAGTCCACTATTTTCAGAGAATTAATCTCTGCCGTAAAGACCAATCTCCCATTTCATCAAGGGTCACCATTGCTTCTTCAGCAATGATCACAATCAACAATTGTACTTGTGCCCATTTAATGAATTTTGGCTATTAGCTATCTGAATCACGTTGCTGTGTGAATGAGAGCACTGTTTGTATTTGATTCTATCTTATACTTGTTGTCTTTTCAAAGTTTTTCACAAGGATAGAAATAATTCGTATTTCAAGATAGTAGTTAACTGTAGACAGTTGTCCTATTCTCTTTTATGTTCCCTGATAGAACTGTAGGACCAGGATTGGTACTTCTGGACAGTTTTAAACGATGTTGACTATTGATGTTGAGTCAACACCATTACGACAACAGTGCACAGTGTTCAACTAAACTATGACAACAGTAAACTGTAATCGACAGAACTCTGTAAAGTGCAGCGGAATAAAACTGAACACGAGATTTCTAAAGCCAGTGTATAAAGATACCGACGGTGCCGTAGCAAAACTTCTACTAAATTTGAAAAGTAGAATTACAAAAAGAAGTTTAATTCAATCACAAACGATTGATTAAACTTACAGAAAACTAGACCTAGAACAGATAAGAAAAACCTATTCTAGTTCAATGATACTAGAGTAATTCTCAATCTTTAGAGAACAATCACAAGTAAACACCGAGGTAAAGGTCTAGTAAAGAGACAAGCCTAAAAACAATATAATGTTCTCTGTTTTTGTTCTTGGGTTCGGCAGCTTGCAACGCCTCCTTCTTCCACTATATATATAATTGCGATAACTCATGTCCAGGAAGAACAAGTCGGCAGCAGGCCCAAGTCTTAACAAACTTGGATTCTATGGTAAGGAAACTTCCTTTGATGTATTAATGGTATAAGGAGTTTTCTAAATATCAATCTCTTTTAAATCTCACTTTCCTTATAGCATAAAATTCTTCCATGAATCATTATGGCAGCTTCCTTACAACAATTATGTATCCTTTAATCTTCAAGCCCATCACGCCTATTCCTCTTATTTAGCCCATGACAAGAATCGCCATAAAGCATTTTGGTACAATGGATCCATAAAGAACAATCGTGATCCATTAAGCATGTTGAGGCCCAACTTGATATATCCTACAAAATAACCATAGAAAAACAACTACAATTGTCGAACCGGTTAATAAATGAAGAAAGGCCGAATTAACAAAACAAGTGCAATATAAATTGCACTTTCAATCTCCCCCTTAATTCTTGCCATTCTTCAGAAAAACCTGAAATGTAGTTAGTAGGAACACAAGGTAATATCAATCAACTCCCCCTTGCTCCAAGAACTCCCGCTTAATACAAAAAAACCAAGAGTATAAACATTCTCCCCTTTTTTTGTGAGGAAAAAAGATTCTCCCTTTTTTGAGAGAAACAAAGTTCTTTACGTAAACTTCACCATCTTGGTAACTGCTGAGGACCTCGCAGATAGTACTATTGTTGTCTTAAACGATGTTGACTCAACATTGTAGTCAACAGCAAAGAAAGTAGCAAAAGGTGACTATAGATGATCACCAAGGGTAGTAATCAGGAATAGAGTGGATGGTTAGCTGGAGGGCAGTGATGTGAAGAGAGCGGATGGTCATGTACACGACTTACAAGATAATTCATGATGGGTGTTGTTGGGTTTGCTTCAAGGTAGATTCCTGCAGATATATATCAAAGCAACGAAAAACTGTGCACAACTGTTAATTAAAGATTAAATTTGCAAGTAAAACAGTTATCCGTTAAGTCAACGTAATCAGATAAACAGATAAACCCTAGGGAGGTTGACCAAAAATCTTGATCTTAAAGAAAATGACTTGAAATGCAAGTACAGGAATGCAGAAACCCAAAACCCGAAGAAAACACCTTAGACCTACTCCCCCTCAAACCCAAAAACACACAGAATTAGAGCAAAAAAAAAAAAAATGGAGCACAACAAAAGAGCAAATAGTACTTCATGCACAGTCAATGTTGACCTGAATGTTGACTCAACATTGATGACGACATCGGTAAATCAGACCACTCTTACTGTAAGTCAGCCAGGAAACCAAGTCTCAAAATGTGCAGATTCGATTAACACCACTGATGCTGCAGGCAAAATAGAAAGAGAAAGGAATACCAAAGAAACACGCCCAACATTGCCTCAAAAAGTAAATTGAACAATTAGAATAAGTTTGAGTGGGGGTGACCATGAGACCGTGAACCATGTCAAATAATTGGAACACGTATGAATCCGCTCCAAAGCCGAAGCCTATGCGGAGTTAGGCAAACACACGTCTCATGGCATAAAGATCACTCATTTGACCACATTGGGTAATTTGGTACTCAAAAAGTGAACCAGCAGCATTACGAGAATCAGCACTTTTGTGCGTGTCGGTTTCCAGTACATGCCATCAACCCTCACGACATATGACACATTGGCCACGTCGATATCTGGATAGTATTTGAAACCTTCCCAACACGATCCTCGACGGAAACACTTCGAGCCCTTTTTATCATAATTCATTAGATTTATTAAGCATAAGGGACAGGAGGCAACATCAAGTGCGAGTCAAGGTACGAGTGAAAATAGCCAAAAAGCAGAAAAAATGGGTTTTACAAAAAGCAAACACACAGGAGACTCGATCCCTTTCAACCTTGGTTTCAAACAGCCTTTCAAACCCTAAGCATCACCACTGTAAGCTACAAACCAGGAACAGCCATAGACCAGTACAGAAGCACAGGAACACAGAAACACACTGTAGAACTAAAAAGCAAAAGGAAAACAACATCACTTATTCTAATTTTCAAATGTTCACCGTGATGTTGAGTCAACATTGGTACTCAACAATGACAATCACAGAGAGCACAGACTGAGAGATCTTCGAAGACTGAAGAGTCTCTCACTATCTAACGGCTTGGTAAAAATATGTGCAAGTTGATTGGTTATATCTATGTGTTCTATGTCAATTACTTGCTTATTGACCAAGTCCCTAAGAAAATGATGACTAATATCTATGTGCTTAGTGCGAGAGTGTTGAACATGGTTCTTAGAGATATGTATGGCACTAAGGTTATTACAGAACATCAAAAGGGTAGCACTTTGTAGACCATAGACATGCAACATATTTTTCAACCAGACCAGTTGAGACACATAACTGCCAGCTGCTACATATTCAGATTCAGCAGTTGACAGTGACACACAGTTCTGTTTCTTGCTATACCAAGACACCAAATTTGGACCAAGATAAAAGCAACCTCCACTAGTGGATTTTCTATCATCTAGATCACCAGCCCAATCAGATTCACTAAATCCCACCAGATTTGTGTTTGTATCACATGCAAACCATAATCTAAGATTAACAGTTCCTAATATATATCTAAGGATTCTTTAGCAGCAGTTAAATGGGGGCTTTTAGGGTTGGACTGATACCTGGCACACATACACACAGAGAACATGATGTCAGAACGGCTGGCTGAAAGATACAGAAGGCTTTCAATCATTGATCTGTACAATGTTGGGTCAACATCCGCGCTAACATCGATTCTGCTCAGCTTCAGAGAGGTACCCATAAGTGTACTGCATGATTTAGAGTTCTCCCGGACACGAAAGAAGCTGAGTTCACCAATCATATTCGTCCCAAAGGTACCTATCATAGTTTGCACAAACTGATGTACTATGGAAAGATTAGTCAAGTTAAGCACAATATAATCTTCTTTTGTATGATTGCAATTGTGGGGATCAGTCACCACATTGCAGTTGTCAGGAGACCTGGTACCTGTCATGTCAAAACATTTCTCCTTGCAAGTATGTACTTTATAAGTGTGTTTGTTATATTTGACCTTAAAATCATTATCACACACATGACAGACACTAATAAGGTTAGCAGTTAAACCTTCAACATACAGTACATTTTTCAAGGTTGGAAAACCATCAAGAGTTAACACCCCCTTCCCAAGTACTTTACTCTTGTATCCTCCTCCATAAGTTACCATTCCAGTCTTTTGAGAGACAAAGTTAGAAAGATAACTCAAGGTTCCTGTCATATGTCTTGAACATCTGCTATCAAAGTACCATCTACCTGCATTGTTAGGAGAGGTAGCCACAGAAAAAGCAATATTACAGACAATCTTTTCCCTAGGAGCCCAAACTCTCTTATACTTTTCTCTAGAGTTTTTCCCAGTTCCAGAGACTTTTTCTTTCTGACTAGAGACAGCATGGTAAGCTTTAGACACAGAGTTTCTGGAACTAGACACTGTTGATGTCAATTTTGACTCAACATCGGACTCAACATTGCATTTTTCATTCTGCTTAACAGGAGCCACCAAAGGAACAGATTTTGGAACAGACACTTTAGATTTCTCTGCTTTTAAAACTGACACATTCGAAGCTGACTCAACCACATGTTTTTCTATCTTCCCCTTTTTCAGTTCTCTTAGATAAGTAAAGCAGTGGGGTTTTATGTGACCAGTCTTAAGGCTATATTGACACACATAAGTCTTTTTGGTTCCTTCCACAAGCTCACCATTTTCTTTGACAAAAACAGGAACATCGAAATGTTCAGAAAGAGGTTTGACTTTTTGCATAGCATCAATATAGTAGTCATCTTTTAAAGCTTCTTTTGCATTCTTAGGTTTAGTAAGAGAGACAAAACAAGAAGAACTCACCGATTGACACATAGTAGTGTGGCTTTCCATTTCTTTGTAGTTCTTTCTGGTATTTCCCCTAAGAGTCATTCTTCCCCTTGGATCACCAATGGCTTGCGAACTTCGATGATCTTTGTGAATCCTTGGGGGTGGATCACGCCTGATGGAATCCAGTGGCACATTTGGTTCCAGAACAGGTTCATCTTCATGTTCTGAGACAGATTCATCTGATGAGCTCTCCCCTTGCAATGTTGGGCGCAATGTTGAGTCAACATTGTGATCAACATTGACTCCATCTTCTCTGACAATGACGTTGGATCGGGAATCAGTTCAAGATCTGCATCCGTTCAAGACTGTCTCATCTTTTTCAAGTTCTGCATCTTTCAGTTTCAGCTATTCCAGCATCTGTTCGTCAGTGAACTCTACTTCAATGGGACAATCTACAGATAAATCAACTGAGCCATGCAAGGAGACACAGAATTTTCAGAGTCCAAAGATTTATCTCGGAATATCTCTTCACAGTTCTGTGAGTCATCATAATCAAAGAAGAGGATTTGTGACAATGTTGAATTTTCTTTGTTGACCAAACATCGATTTCCATCATCGTCCAGAACAGAGGACAAAGCTGCAACACAACCTTCTGTACTATCAGCTTCCTGTTCGTCACCTGAATCATCACTAAGACAAGAAAGAAACATTTTTCCCTACTTGCGAAGAGTGTTAGCACATTCATTCTGAAAGTGACCCCATCCTTGACATTCAAAACATCTAACTTTGTCTAGACGTTTAGAATCAAAACCAGGAAGTTCTATGGCCTTATTGAACTTGCCAATAGCCTTAGGATTACTTGGGGAGGCATTGTTAGAATTCTTCCTAAAGCTGGTTTTGTTGAACTTTCTAAGCAACTTAGTATAAGCTTTACCAAAGGCTTCTTCAGTCATCTCATCAGACTCATCACTACTGCTATCAGACTCAGGGATTTTTGATTTGGAGTGCATAGACATACTAATAATTTCCGTACCATTGCGCTCATTCTGTTGAATTTCAAAATTCTTTAAATTGTTCATCAAGGTATGAAAATCCATAGCTGCCAAGTTTTGAGTATCTTCCAAAATCGTTCTTTTTATGTCAAACTTTGAAGAAACAGATCGAACTGCTTTTGAAATCAATTATTTATTGGACATGGAATCTCTAAGAAGTTGAATATCATTAGAAATAGTGAGCACTTTGTCAAAATAAGAATCAATTGTTTCGTCTTCTGCCATTCTCAAATTTTCAAATTTAGACCAAAGCAGTTGCAGTTTCGTTTGTTTAATACTGTTATCACCTTCACAATGATTTTGGAGTAAATCCCAAGCTTGTTTAGCAGTAGTGCAATTTTATATGAGTTTAAACATATGAGAATCAACATGAGAATAAATTGCATTCAAGGCTTTTTCATTGTAAGAATTAGCAAGAAAATCATCACCTGACCATTGTGCTTCGGATTTTAGAATGACATCTCCATCAGCAACTGGTCGTATGGTAGGCAAGGCATATCCTTCAAGAACAGATTTCCATGCACGCCCTTCAATGGATTTGATATACGTTCTGATCCGTATTTTCCAATAGTGGTAGTTCGACCCATCTAGCACAGGTGGCCGGTTGACACTTGAATTGACAACGTCCATTGTAGTAGTACCAAATCCAGACACCAATTAATTAGGTGGCTGGCTCTGATGCCACTTGTTAAAACTGTATCACCAGGATTGGTACTTCTGGACAGTTTTGAACGATGTTGACTATTGATGTTGAGTCAACACCGTTACGACAATTGTGAACAGTGTTCAACTAAACTACGACAACAGTAAACTGTAATCGACAGAACTCTGTAAAGTGCAGCGGAATAAAACTGAACACGAGATTTCTAAAGCCGGTATATAATGATACCGACGGTGCCGTAGCAAAACTTCTACTAAATTTGAAAAGTAGAATTACAAAAAGAAGTTTAATTCAATCACAAACGATTGATTAAACTTACAGAAAACTAGACCTAGAACAGATAAGAAAAACCTATTCTAGTTCAATGATACTAGAGTAATTCTCAATCTTTAGAGAACACTCACAAGTAAACACCGAGGTAAAGGTCTAGTAAAGCAAGAAGCCTAAAAAAATATAATGTTCTCTGTTTTTGTTCTTGGGTTCGGCAGCTTGCAACGCCTCCTTCTTCCACTATATATATAATTGCGATAACTAATGTCAAGGAAGAACAAGTCGGCAGCAGGCCCAAGTCTTAACAAACTTGGATTCTATGGTAAGGAAACTTCCTTTGATGTATTAATGGTATTAGGAGTCTTCTAGATATCAATCTCTTTTAAATCTCACTTTCCTTATAGCATAAAATTCTTCCATGAATCATTATGGCAGCTTCCTTACAACAATTATGGATCCTTTAATCTTCAAGCCCATCACGCCTATTCCTCTTATTTAGCCCATGATAGTAACTGCTACAGTGACGTTTTGGTACAGTGACTGCTACAGTAACCAATCGTGATCCATTAAGCATGTTGAGGCCCAACTTGATATATCCTACAAAATAACCATAGAAAAACAACTACAATTGTCGAACCGGTTAATAAACGAAGAAAGGCCGAATTAACAAAACAAGTGCAATATAAATTGCACTTTCATTCCCCCTCACTGAGTGATCTAGATATCTGAGTACCCGTCTCAGAAATCTTCAAATAGCTATTTTACCCTTTAGCCTTTGGTTTCTGGATACCCGTTCCAGATTCTTTTTTTCTGGATACCCATTCCAGATTTCTCTTCTTTGGATACCCTTTTCAGATCCCTTTTCTCTCTCCTTTGATATCTTCTTCAGATATCTAAACTTTTTTAGTTCTTAGGTATCTCCATTAGTCCAAGACTGTGTCTTAAGGCTAAGCATCTACTTTCTTGTAGTGGCTCAGTGAAGATATCTGCAAGTTGGTCTTCAGTGACAATCTTGAGTATCTTTATATTGCCTTTTTCAACATGGTCTCTGATGAAGTGGTGTCTAACATCAATGCGCTTTGTTCTAGCCTGAAACTTAGGATTCTTAGTAATGGCAATAGCACTTGTGTTGTCACATAAAATGGGAGTTTTCTCTTCATTGAGTCCATAGTCTCTGAGTTGTTGTTGTATCCACAATATCTGTGAAGCACAACACCCGGCAGCAATATATTCAGCCTCTGTGGTAGATGTGGCAATTGAATTTTGTTTCTTGCTGAACCATGATATCAATCTAGCACCAAGAAATTGACAAGTTCCTGAGGTGCTTTTTCTATCAAGCAGTGATCCAGCATAGTCGGCATCTGAATAGCCAACTAAACTCAATCCACTCTCTTTTGGATACCACAATCCAACTTCTACAGTACCCTTTACATAACTCAATATTTTCATAGCAATGTTGTAGTGTGATTGCATTGGATTTGTCTGAAATCTAGCACACACTCCAACTGCATATTGAATATCAGGTCTACTTGCAGTGAGGTACAATAGAGATCCAATCAATTTCCTATACTTGTGTTCTTCAACACTCTTGTCAGATTCAGTATAGGTCATTTTGGTTCCAATGCTCACAGGTATCTTAGCATTCTTTACAGAAGGCTTTAGATTAAATTTGTTGAGCATGTCCTTTGCATACTTTGTTTGACTAATGAATATTCCATCATTGAGTTGCTTGACTTGCAGCCCTAGGAAGTAATTCAATTCTCCCATCATGCTCATCTCGAATTTACATTTCATGAGTTCAGCAAAGTCTTCAAAAAGTTGCTTGTCTTTAGATCCAAATATAATGTCATCAACATATACTTGAACTAAAAGTAGTTTCCCATCATGGTTCAATGTGAAGAGTGTTTTATCAACATCTCCTTTCTAGAAACTGCTCTTTAGTAGGTATTTGGCCAATGTATCATACCATGCTCTTGGAGCTTGTTTCAGCCCATACAGAGTTTTCTGATGCTTATAGACCATCCTACTTTTTGAGGAAACTTCAAAACCTGGTGGTTGCTTAACATAGACTTCCTCAGCAAGTTCACCATTTAGGAATGCACTCTTGACATCCATTTGATAAACTATAAAGTCATTATGAGCTGCAAAGGCTAGAAAGAGTGTTATTGCATCCAATCTTGTAACTGGTGCATAAGATTCATCAAAATCTAGTCCTTCAGTCTGGGTCAATCCCTTGGCAACCAACCTAGCTTTGTTTCTGGTTATTTCACCGAACTCATTCATTTTGTTTTTGAAAACCCACTTGGTTCCGATTACAGATATTCCGTCAACAAATGGAACCAGTTTCCAGACTTTGTTTCTCTCAAATTGATCCAAGTCTTCTTGCATTGCAGAGATCCAATCTTGATACTTTAATGCTTCTTCAATAGTCTTTGGTTCAATGTTTGAGATGAAACATCCACAGAGACAATTTGCATTTTCAGCGATTGCTCTTCTAGTTCTAACTCCTTGGTCTATGGGACCAATCACATCCTTTGTAGGATGATTTCTTATACATCATAATGGGTTTTGAACTAGTAGGATCAATATCATTTTGATTTGAATGTGAATCAATATGATCTTGATGAGATACTTGTGCAGTATCTGGGATATCTGACAAATGTGAAAAGCCATGGATATCTGACACTTTTACAGTGTTAGAGATATCTGGAACTTGCATTTCAGCAGTCTCATTTTCAGATACCTCTTCATGATGAAGGTTCTCAGTAACTTGTTCCATTTCTGGAATTCTCATAGGAAATTCTTCATCATGTCTTAGAGTCATCTGGTTGTTACTAAGCATAGGTTGCTTTTCATCATCAGACGCATCCTCTATTTGAATGGTAGAATTGTTTCCTTTTGAGGATCCTTTTTCAGAATCTTTAATCAACAGTTCTTTGAACCTATCTGAGAGATCATCATTCAAGAGTACTTTCTTATTTCCTTCATAGAATACTACATGAACAAATTCTTCGATCTTTTGCGTTCTTTTGTTGCAGATTCTGTAGGCTTTTCTATTCAGGGAATAACCAAGAAATACTCCTTCATCTGCCCTTGGTTGAAATGTTCTCAAGTATTCTTTTCCATTGTGAAGAACGAAACATCTACAACCAAACACCCTTAGATGTTTGATACTAGGGGGTCTACCAATGAAAAGCTCGTAAGGATTTTTGTCATGGTGTTTATTGATCAGGCATCTATTTTGAGTGTAGCATGCTGTGTTTACAGCTTCAACCCAATAGCGTTCACTTATTTCATTGTCAGCAAGCATTGTTCTTGCAGCTTCTTTCAGGGTCCTATTCTTTCTTTCAGCAACACCATTTTGTTGTAGTGTTCTTACAGAAGATAGTTGATGTTGTATACCTTTGCAGGTACAAAACTCTTTGATGTACTGGTTCACAAACTCAGTACCATGGTCTGTTCTGATTACAGATACCTTGTCATTTTTCATGACTTCGAGCTTATTCAGCAAGTTAGGTATCTCAACCCTTGCATCAGATTTGTGTTTGAGAAAGATAACCCAAGTGAATCTTGAGTAGTCATCAACAACAACCAGACCATACTTCTTTCCTGCATAACTAGTTACTGAGGATTCAAAAAGATCCATATGTAACATTTGCAGTGGCCTTTCACTGGAATGTCTAGTTTTAGACTTGAAAGATGTTTTGGATTGTTTTCCCATTTGGCAAGCTGAGCATACACCTTCTTTTCTATATGCCATTTTGGGTAAACCAACCACCAACTCTTTCTTGGCTAACTTATTCAGAGTTTTGAAATTCAAGTGACTCATTCTATTATGCCATAGCCAATTTTCTTCAGTGTGGCCAGATTGACTCACCATGAGACATTCTTCGGTTGTGGCGGATGCCCAATCAGCAACATAAAGATTTGCTTTACGCCTTGCAACCAAGACTGTCTGCTTTGACTGATTGTCAATCACTTTACATAGTTTTGACTTGATATTGACGCTGTACCCTTTGTCTACTAGTTGACTCATGCTTAGGAGATTATATTTCAATCCCTTTACATGAAGTACTTCAGAGGTTGTAAGGGCTCCAAACTTCAAATTGCCAAAACCTATGGTTGGATTTTCATCTCCTCCAGCAAACCTGATAATTTACCATCATTGCACTTTTTGTAGTCAATCAGATTTGCTTTGTCTCCTGTCATGTGCTTCCCACATCCACTATCAAAATGCCACTTTGAATTAGTCTTTAGAGTGTTTTGCACAAAACAGGAAACAGGAGATTAGGTTCTCATACCAACAATGGAACCATCTGGACTAAAGAATCTTCCAGTAGGAATCCATTTTTGAATGAATTTGTTAGGAAAATTCTTTTGTCTACCAGGAACATAAGGAGGAATTCTAGTTAAATGATTAGTATCATTGTTATTAAGAACTATTTTCTTCCTTGGTGTGTTCCTTGGTCCTCCATTTGGTGCGTTTAGATACCTGTCAGGTTTCTGAGTCTGCTTCTCAGCAAACTTAGCTTTCCGAGCCAGATTTCTTCTAGCCCTGCCATTCAGATTTTCAGTGGCTTGATTCATCTTCCACTTCTGATAATTGCTGTGAGAAATTCTAGCCTTTAACCATCGTTCTTTCTCTTGTTTGTACTCACGAGCAAGTTGTTTTCCGATGGCTTTATAGCCAATACCATTCCGAGCACCTGGTGCTATCTGAGATCTCTTCTCAGCAGCTTTGCTAGTCTCTGGATAATCTATTTTCTTTCCAGAAAATGTGACATAGGAGAATTTGTCAGCTCCTGTAATTTTTCCTTTTTGAGAGACATAGCACTGTGGGTGATTACACTTTTCAGTGTTATGTTTCTTTTCAGAGACATTCCCAACAGTTTTCCTTTGGACTTGTTTTTCCCACAAAGGCTTGGTCGCAACTACCTTTCCTTTGTCAACAATCTTAGCTTCGATCGACATCAGATTGTTTGGGAATCACCTTGCTGAGCACTGACAAATGTTCGTCCTTCATCACTCTTATTCAGAGTGGTGGAACTGTCTATGTGTGTGTCCAGCCCAAGTCCTCTCTTTTCTGAAGGATCTCTTAAATAAGATTGTACTTCAGTAAGTGTGTCACTAGCTTTGGCATAAGATTGAAAAGATAGTACTTTCTTTTTGAGTAACTTATTCTTTTCTTCTTCAAGCTTTTCGTCTCTAGCTCGGACCATTAGAAATTCTCTTTCGTAGACACCAAGTTCTCTTCTAACATTTTCCAGATCTTTGATTCCTTCTTCATCACTTTCATAAGTATAACAGGAAGTATGTGTTACCTCATCAGCCATTAGACAAGGTTCAATGTTGGAGATATCTGGAAAGATTTCTTCAGCCATTCCACACTCTTCTTTCTTCTTTTGACCAAACTCAATTACTTCCTGAGAAACACTGCACATTTTTGGGGAAGGCAGTGTGGAATCATCTGAATCCTCATCCTCAGAATCAGACTCAATATCTAGAGCATCTAGTTGGATTTGAATCTTTTTCCTTTCTTCAGTGAGCATAGCTTTCTGACTTCTTTTGACGATTCTTCTGTCTTTCTTGTCACCTGTCTTTAGTTTGTTGAAGGCAGGGCAATCCTTCTTGAAATGACTAGGTTTCTGACAATAGAAACAAATATCGTTTCCGATTTGTGCTTCCTCAGTACTTGATGCTTTCTGAGCCGGCTTGTTCAGCGAGCTTTGCATATTTTTGTACTGGTGATAGTTTGAGCCTAGATGCTTTTTCAGCTTCTCTTTGGCTTTTCTTCTCTCAATTTCTCGACTGACATATTTTCCCATTTGCTTTACAGCAAGAGCATCCTCAGTCACCTCCTTGCCTTTCTTCTTTTCAGAAGTTCCTTGAGCAACTAGAGCAACATTCTGCAACTAGAGCAACATTCTGCAACACGCCTGGACAGTCCGCTAAATTCTCACAACTGTATATGCATTGTGGTGAGGATGAAACTCAAGATTGGATTGACATTGTGTGGTATGAATTTCAATGAAATTCCATTATGTTCTCTATAACTTCTTATTTCATTTATATGATATATGCGTTTTTTATGTTGATATAGGTCTAAAAATCCTGCTGTGATTGAACCTAATGTCGTCAGTTCACATAAGGAGATGATAGACGAGCACAACCCTATAGCCAAAAACTTCAGAATGGCTGCAGAGTGATTCAGAGAAAGTGATGATCAAAATGTGAAGCTTTGTCTAATGGGACGTAGGTCGCGTGATGGTCGTATGTACAATCTACCGACATGATCTGAAGTTGCTGCTCTTATAGTCGGTACGTGTAGGATTTTAATTATTATGACCATATAAAAATATTGTATATTCATTTAAATATCCATCTACATATCACTGATCTATCAATTGTAACAGGTAATAATGAATATGACATGGATCCAAGAGATATTGTACTTGAGCACAAACGATTTGGACTTAGACGTATTTCCGAATTGCATCCGAGCTACCTTCCCATGCAATATCCGTTACTCTTCCCATATGGTGAAGATGGATACCACACGGATATTCAACACACAGATAGGTCCAATGGTGTTCGAAATAGGCTCACGATCAAGGAGTTCATATCGTATAGGATTTTTGATCGTGAGGATGAAGCATCTACAATATTGCATAGTAGAAAGTTATTCCAGCAATTTTTAGTGGATTGCTATATGATGATGGAAACACAAAGACTTTCATTTATCGTCAACAACCAACCCAAGCTTAGGGCTGACAGTTACAAGAAGCTTGATGATGCAATTCGGAGGGGTTATGTTGATATTGATGACCCGACTGACAATGTTGGTAAGAGGATAGTCTTGCCGTCTTCATTTGTTGGCGGTCTGAGGTACATGATACAAAATTTTCAAGACACAATGGCAATATGCAGGATAATTGGTTATCCTGAGTTGTTTATAACCTTTACGTGTAATCCCAAGTGGCCTGATATAACACGCTTCTGTGAAAAGCATGGACTGCGTCCTGAGGATCGGCCGGATATATTATGTCGTGTGTTTAAGTTGAAGCTAGATCAGCTGATTAAGGATTTGAAAACGGAAAATATATTTGGGAAGTGTGTCGGAGGTATATTTCTCTTTTTAGTATCTATTTATATCTATTTTTGCATCACTGATATATATTTTCTCATTATATAAATTTTATTTCTATTTGCAGTTGTCTATACTATTGAGTTTCAAAAGCGTGGTCTCCCACATGCCCATATTCTATTATGGGTAGACCGTGAGGACATGAATATGACAGTTGATGACATCGATAAGGTCATAAGTGCTGAAATTCCAGTCAAGGATGAAAATCCTGAATTGTTTACGGCTGTTTCTGAGTACATGGTCCACGGTCCGTGTGGTGCATTGAACCCCACATCACCCTGTATGCATGATGGAAAAAAATGCTCGAAAAAATTTCCAAAGAGTTTCCACGATCGTACATCATTTGATGGCAATGGGTATCCTGTTTATAGGAGGCGCGACAACGGTCGCACCATAGACAAGAATGGTGTTACTGTTGACAACAGGTACGTTTTCAAGTAATTTGGATTCAAGGTCAAATTTTTTATAATTCATATATTTTATTAATTTTATGTTATTCATCTAATATGTAAATGTAGACACATCGTCCCACATAATCCATATTTGTTGATGAAGTATGGTGCGCATATCAATGTTGAGTGGTGTAATACGTCAAACTCCATAAAATACCTGTTCAAGTACGTCAACAATGGGGTGGATAGGATAGGGGCGAAGATTACAGTTGACGATGAAGTCAAAGACTACGTCAACTGTAGATATATATCTGCGTGTGAGGCCGTATGGCGTATTCTTGGTTATGACATACATTATCGTGATCCGACTATTGAGCGTTTATCATTCCATTTGGATGGTGAGCAAAATTTATTCTTCAAAGATGGTGACTTTATAGAAAATCTACTGGAGAAGCCGACAATTGCACAGACTAAATTCCTGCAGTGGATGAACTATAACAAGGAGAACCCTGAAGCACGTAAGTATCTCTACTCCGAGTTTCCACGCCATTATGTGTGGGATAAAACGCACAAGATTTGGAAACCTAGGAAGCAAAGAATGAACAAGGTTGGTAGGATATACCACGTCCCGCCTAAATCTGGGCCAGTGTACTATCTCAGAATCATGTTGAACCACATACGGGGTGCCACTTGCTATGAGGAGCTTAGGACGGTAGACGGGGTTTTGTATCCAACTTATAGGGATGCGTGTTACGCAATGGGATTGCTGGATGATGACAAAGAATACATTGATGCAATAAAAGAAGCAAGTTTCTGGTGTTCAGGTCGATATCTGAGACATTTATTTTGCAATCTCCTTCAGTCGAACTCCATGTCAAGTCCCATTGACGTGTGGGAAAAGACATGGGAGCATCTTTCCGATGATATACTATACTTTCATCATAAAAAGATGAGTAATCCAGGTAATTAGTTTATTCAAACATTATCTCAAGTTTTGTTTCAAAACTCAAATTTTATATGTTACATTTGTTTTCATAATTACCTTTACTACGTTTGTCTAATATTGCAGGATTGGAACTTAGTGAGACGCAAATCAAGAACTTTGCCCTTGCCGATATTGAAGAGCTGCTATCTCTCAACGGTAGTTCACTTGCTCAATTTGAAGGGATGCCAGTACCCGACAACATGGTCATCCGGGATGCACAGAACAATCTTCTGGCAGAAGAGATGTCTCATGATGTAGACGAGATGCAGGCTGAATTCAATCGGTTGTATCCATATTTGACTGATGAGCAGAGAGATGTATATAATAAGATTATGGATGCTGTGTCTTCGGATAGGGGTGGTGTTTTCTTCTTATACGGATATGGCGGTACCGGCAAGACATTCTTGTGGAGGACGTTGTGCTCTGCATTGCGTGGTAATGGTGATATCGTTTTACATGTTGCTTCTAGCGGTATTGCTTCTCTCTTGCTGCCTAAGGGAAGGACAACTCATTCCAGATTCACAATACCATTGATGGTTGATGAGACCACCGTATGTAGCAGGATTACTCCCGGTAGTGAACTAACAGGACTTTTAGAAAAGACTAAGTTGATCATATGGGATGAAGCTCCAATAACGAATAGATTTTGTTTTGAAGCACTCGACAGGAGTCTCCGAGATGTCATTAGAGGCCCAGACGGACAAGGTTCTAGATTGCCATTTGGCGGCAAGGTTGTTGTATTTGGGGGTGACTTCAGACAGATCCTGCCAGTCATTCCTAAAGGAAGTAGACAAGACATTGTTAATGCATCGTTGTCATCATCCGATTCCATATGGAGTCATTGTCAAGTAATGAAGCTAACAAAGAATATGCGATTACAGGTTAGTATATTCCATAATATAATCGTGAAGTTCATTTATATATTATCATGGTCTAATTGTTTAATTATTTTATACATAACGATTTATTAGTGTAATTTACGACTTTTCACGGTATCAATTTCAGGCTGGTGGATCTCCAAGTGAAGTTGAAAATATAAAGGAATTTGCTGATTGGTTGTTAAATGTTGGAGATGGTGCAATTGGAGGACAAAACGATGGTGAGGTCGACTTTAAACTGCCCGAGGATATACTCATCCGTGATGCAACCGATCCAATAGCTGCAATTGTAAGTAGTACTTATCCGTCACTCATTGATCATATTGGTGATGGTCGATACTTTCAGGATAGAGCTATATTAGCTCCGACTAATGAGATCGTTCATGAGATAAATGATTATGTTATGTCTTTGTTACCTGGTGATGCATCTGAGTTCATGAGTTCCGATAGCATTTGTCCTGATGAGGATGATATAGTCAATCGTGAGGATGTATATTCGACCGAATTTCTAAATACCATCAAGACATCTGGCATTCCCAATCATTTGATCAGTCTGAAAGTTGGATGTCCGATTATGCTATTAAGGAATATAGACCAGTCCGCAGAACTGTGTAATGGAACCAGATTGATTGTTACTCATATCGGCAAACACGTCATCCGGGCCAAGATGATACATGGAAAGAATGCTGGATCAGAGGTTTTAATACCCCGTATGGTTTTGACACCGTCAGATCTTACCAAATTTCCAATCAGATTTCAGAGGAGGCAGTTTCCTATATCGGTTTGCTATGCTATGACCATAAACAAGTGTCAAGGACAGTCACTGTCCCATGTCGGTCTTTATTTGCCTAGCCCAGTATTCAGCCACGGTCAGCTTTATGTTGCTTTCTCGAGAGTTACATCAAAAAAGGGCTTGAAGGTATTGATTCTTGATGAAGGAGGGAATCCCACTGATTCCACAACTAACGTTGTTTATAAGGAGGTTTTATGTAACCTGTAAACGCGTGTTTGCGTTAATACTTTTGATGTTTTCTTTTTCATTTTGAACTACTGTGTGGTTACTTAATTTCGAAAGCACTTTGAACTTTTCGAATTATTCTACCATCATGTTGACTTAATTGTTCTATGTTTTCTTACTTATATTGGACTATTCGCTAATCTACTTTGTATTATGTTATTATCCGTTTATTTACTTATCATTCGTTTCAAACTATCATCTATTTATTTACGTTATCATCCGTTTATTTATTATTTAAAGTAAACAAGTCCGTGGCATCGCCACGGGTTGGTACTAGTAGTCAACAATGTCAAGGTGAGAGAAAAGTTCCACAGGAGTGATATCTGGCATTCCTTGGTTAAAGTAGAAAAACTTTGTGTGTTGCCAGTTATGATTTAGACTTCTCACAATAGTCTTAATCTTTTCTGACTGGGTATATCTTTTACTCTCACCAAGTGCAGCCATGTCACTCATAAGTGTTGTAAACCAGAAATCTAGTTCTTCAAGAGTCTCTGTGGGACCTTGTTTAAAGTTTTGGAATTTGAGCTTCAAAACATCGAACTTATTTTCCTTTGTATTCTCGTTGCCGGCACAGATTTCTTCAATCAGTTGCCAGGCCACTTTCGCCATTTTTGCACCCCATAGTTTACACTGTATGTGCTCTGGAGTAGAACGTATGATGATATTATGAGCCTGACCATCCAGTCGATTTCTCTTGGCATCTTCTGATGTCCAAAGCTCTCTGGGCTTTGGTTCAGAATAACTTATTTGGTCTCCCACCTTTGACGTTCCGTCTGTGAAGACCCATCGCTTTGTTTTCTTTCTCTACCATTAGAAACCTCTATGACTTGCTTGAGTTGTTGAATGACTATTGGGCCATTGTTTATTACTTCGATCATTTCGTCACTGATGGCTTCTAGGTGGAGCATCATGTTGTTCTTTCATTTTTCATAATTCTCTGGCTTGAGAATTGGGGCGTCACTTAAAGACATCCTGCAACAAACACACTAAACAAACGAATCAAGTGTAGGTGAAAAGCTGTTAGTGGGCACTTATCTGGGATCTAGGTTCAGTGCAGAAGGCTTGGGAACCTCCTGCTCTGATACCACTTGTTGGTCCAGATAACGGCAAAGTAAAAGACTAGGGGGGGGGGGTGAATAGTCTTTTAAAACTTTTGTCGATAAACACAGTTTCTCAGATATCTGCGAAGATATCTGATACTTAATTTCAGAGAGCCGGAGACTTTTCTGTGATAAGTGCACGTGCTCAGCAAGATAAGTGTAAATACTTTGCAAGATAAATAAAGCAAGAAATAAACTGCAGAAAGTAAATAACACAAGTCTTTTTATAGTGGTATCTGAAGGTGGCGTAATCCTTCAAGTAATCCACTTCGGCCTTTCTCAGACCTAGAATCCACTAAGACAGATAAATAATGTAACCTTACAAATATCTTCTCTTGATTCCTAAATACACTAGGTTTCCAACCAAGTGTTCCCCCTGAGTTATTCCCCGACTTTCACGGCCAAGTACTTCCTGTACTCAGAAACCTTTTGAGCTATTCCTTAGTTTCCCAAACTAAGTACTTCCTGTGCTCAGTAACCTTGGAGTTATTCCTTATTTTCCCAAACTAAGTACTTCTTGTACTCCACGCCGATTAGGGTGTTGGTTAAGGTAAATTGTCAGGAGAGCTTCTTTAATAACTTGTTCAGTTATTCAGATAGCTCTATGAATCAAGTATACATAATACACTTTGCAATGTATGGTATCTTGTGCTTTACTGACCCAAGTCTATGATAAGTGTTCAAGAGAATGAAACTCAGATATGAAATCTTAGTTCAACTCTTTCACAAATAACAATGCTTGTTAAGGATCAGGACACTTAGAACTTTTGTGCTACTTAGAATCAAGAGCTTTGGTCGCAACGGAAAGCTTGAAGGTAAGTAGTTTGCTTGAGAGAGCTTGTGTGAGAGTATAAGTTCTGTGTTCAGTGTTTTCAGTGTTCTAAGGTGTGTTCTCAAGCAGTCTAAGTGTTGATATTTATAGATGAATTTGAGTGCCGTTTGAATAGTATCCGTTAGGCTTAAATCAAATTCAAACTATTGATATCTGAGTATAGTACTGTAGTAGGTTTGTCATCTTTTTCAGAAGCTACCGTTTTTGTTCAGACATTTCTGTCCGCGCATTTAATGCATTGTACTATACTTTGTCCTGTAGTGCCAATGGAACTATGCACGCTTTCTGAAGCTTTGCACGTCCTTTTCCAGAGATTATCACAACTCCAGATACCATTTGTTAAGAATATATTGTTTCCCGGAAACATAATCTTTATCCAAGGTATCTGAGTGTAGATATATGTGGGCACTTTTTCCTCGTTTCAGAAACCTCTTATTTCTTAGATATCTGTTGTAACACTGTTTATTTAAAAACGCGTGTGTCTTCAAGATATCTAGTCATAGGTATCAGAAAAACCTTTTTCTTCAACAATCTTATGCAGTCTTCAAATCTTCAAAATTGTTGAACTTTTCCTGTTGGATGTCTTGTTCTTGGTCTTCTTCAGAAAATAAAAATTACATTTCGAGACCTATCATCCTATACAAGATTTGCTAGACTGTCATACTTAGTGAGTTTCCTCTTTTACAGTGTTCAAGTGAACCAAGAGTACTAACCACCTCTCTGAGCTAAGATAAGTCATTAGGTTGCTGATCAAAATCTAAACAGATATTCCTAACACAAGCTGAATTTGCTTTTGCTCAGCAAGGGCTTCTTCTTCCTTGCGAGTTAATTCCTTAACCTTTCGTAGGTTGCTTCTTCATCTGCCATCTTGATTTCCAACTCAAGATGCATTCTTGTTTCTTCTTCCAACTGAGCTCTGAGTTGAGCTACTTTGTACTCAGCATCCTGGATCTTCGGTTGAGTATCTTCAGAGGGCTCTCCTACAATTTCAGTAGAGTATTGATGTTGGGTATGCTGACTTGATGATCTTGAAGGGGATGGAGAAGGGGATTTTTGAGTTGTCCTCTCAGGTTGCCTTTCAGTAGCTGAGGCAGTATGTGTTCCAACAATCCATCCTCTTCCAGGTGCAAGACCATCATCATCATCCTTAGGATCATCATCCTTCTTATGAGCTGATGGAGATGGAGACTTTCATTTTTCAATATTATTCTCACCAATCTCATCATCTTCTTCATCTTCAGAGACTAGATTAATAACCTCTAGAAGAGTTATCTTTGGAAGAACTGGCTTTAGAGCCATTTCTAGTCTGGTTTGGCTATCAGCTTGCTCAAAAGCTTGAATAAGCTTGCGCGCCACTTCCTTTCTGAACCTCTTTTTGTTAGGAATATCTGTTTAGATTTTGCTCAGCAACCTAATGACTTATCTTAGCTCAGAAAGGTGATTAGTACTCTTAGTTCACTTGAACACTGTAAAAGAGGAAACTCACTAAGTATGATAGTCTAGCAAATCTTGTATAGGATGTTAGGTCTCGAAATGTAATTTTTATTTTCTGAAGAAGACCAAGAAGAAGGCATCCGGCAGGAAAAGTTCAACAAATTTTGAAGACTTGAAGATTGCACAAGATTGCTGAAGACAAAGGTTTTTCAGATACCTATGAGCAGATATCTTGAAGACACAAGTGTTTTTAAATAAACAGTGTTACAAGAGATATCTGAGAATTAAACGGTTTCTGAAACGAGGAAAGGGCATTACTTAAATGCTACTGCGGGTACATGCGAAGAAATGATGAAAAGGGCAATATTTGCTAGAGAATTGGGAGTTCCTATCGTAATGCATGACTACTTAACAGGAGGATTCACTGCAAATACTAGCTTGGCCCACAGATATCTACACTCAGATACCTTGGATAAAGATTATGTTTCCGTGAAACAATATATTCTTAACAAGTGATATCTGGAGCTGTGATGATCTCTGGAAAAGGACGTACAAAGCCTCAAAAAGCGTGCATAGTTTCGTTGGCACTACAGGACAAAGTATAGTACAGTGCATTAAATGCGCGGACAGAAATGTCTGAACAAAAACGGTAGCTTCTGAAAAAGAAGACAAACCTTCTATAGAACTACACTCAGATATCAATAGTTTGAATTTTATTTAGGCCTAACGGATACTATTCAAACGGCACTCAAATTCATATATAAATATCAACACTTAAACTGCTTGATCTTGACAGCGTACCCTTTGTCTACTAGTTGACTTATGCTTAGGAGATTATATTTCAATCCCTTTACATGAAGTACTTCAGAGATTGTAAGGGCTCCAAACTTCAAATTGCCAAAACTTATGGTTGGATTTTCATCTCCTCCAGCAAACCTGATAATTGGTCCATCATTGCATTTTTTGTAGTCAATCAGATTTGCTTTGTCTCCTGACAAAACTCCGTACGAGCTTTTCATTGTTAGACCCCCTAGTATCAAACATCTAAGGGTGTTTGGTTGCAGATGTTTCGTTCTTAACAATGGAAAAGAATACTTGAAAACATTTCAACCAAAGGCAGATGAAGGAGTATTTCTTGGTTATTCTCTAAATAGCAAAGCCTACAGAATCTACAACAAAAGAACGCAAAAGATCGAAGAATCTGTTCATGTAGTGTTCTATGAAGGAAACAAGAAAGTACTCTTGAATGATGATCTCTCAGATAGGTTCAAAGAACTAATGATTAAACACTCTGAAAAAGGATCCTCAGAAGGAAACAATTCTATCATTCAAATAGAGGATGAGTCTGACGATGAAAAGCAACCTTTGCTTAGTAACAACCAGATGACTCTAAGACATGATGAAGAATTTCCTATGAGAATTCCAGAAATGGAACAGTTTACTGAGAACCTTCATCATGAAGAGGTATCTGAAAACGAGATTGCTGAAATGCAAGTCCCAGATATCTCTAACACTGAAAAAGTGTCAGATATCCATGTCATTTCCCATATGTCAGATATCTCAGATACTGCACAAGTTTCTCATCAAGATCATATTGATTTACATGATATTAATCCTACTAGTTCAAAACCCATTATAAAATGGATCAGAATTCATCCTGCAAAGGATGTGATTGGTCCCATAGACCAAGGAGTTAGAACTAGAAGAGCAATCGCTGAAAATGCAAATTGTCTCTATGGATGTTTCATCTCAAACATTTAACCAAAGACTATAGAAGAAGCATTAAAAGATCAAGATTGGATCTCTGCAATGCAAGAAGAGTTGGATCAATTTGAGAGAAACAAAGTCTGGAAACTGGTTCCATTTGTTAACGGAATATCTATAATCGAAACCAAGTGGGTTTTCAGAAACAAAATGAATGAGTCTGGTGAAATAACCAGAAATAAAGCTAGGTTGGTTGCCAAGGGATTCACCCATACTGAAGGACTAGATTTTGATGAATCTTATGCACCGGTTGCAAGATTGGATGCAATAAGACTCTTTCTAGCCTTTGCAGCTGATAATGACTTTACAGTTTATCAAATGGATGTCAAGAGTGAATTTCTAAATGGTGAACTTGCTGAGGAAGTCTATGTTGAGCAACCACCAGGTTTTGAAGTTTCCTCAGAAATTAGGATGGTCTATAAGCTTCAGAAAGCTCTGTATGGGCTGAAACAAGCTCCAATAGCATGGTATGATACATTGGCCAGATACTTACTAGAAAGTGGTTTCAAGAAAAGAGATGTTGATAAAACACTCTTCACATTGAACCATGATGGGAAACTACTTTTAGTTCAAGTATATGTTGATGACATTATATTTGGATCTAAAGACAAGCAACTTTGTGAAGACTTTGCTGAACTCATGAAAGGTAAATTTGAGATGAGCATGATGGGAGAATTGAATTATTTCCTAGGGCTGCAAGTCAAACAACTCAATGATGGAATATTCATTAGTTAAACAAAGTATTCAAAAGGCATGCTCGAAAAGTTCAATCTAAAGCCTTCTGAAAAGAATGCTAAGATATCTGTGAGCATTGGAACCAAAATGACCTATACTGAATCTGACAAGAGTGTTGAAGAACACAAGTATAGGAAATTGATTGGGTCTCTACTATACCTCACTGCAAGCAGACCTGATATTCAATATGCAGTTGGCGTGTGTGCTAGATTTCAGACAAATCCAATGCAATCACACTACAACATTGCTATGAAGATATTAAGGTATGTAAAGGGTACTGTAGAAGTTGGATTGTGGTACCCAAAAGATAGTGGATTGAGTTGTTTGGCTATTCAGATGCTGACTATGCCGGGTCATTGCTTGACAGATTTATATCATGGTTCAGCAAGAAACAAAACTCAATTGCTACATCTACCACAGAGGCTGAATATATTGCTGCTGGGTGTTGTGCTTCACAAATATTATGTATACAACAACAACTCAGAGACTATGGACTCAATGAAGAGAAAACTCCTATTTTCTGTGACAACAGAAGTGCTATTGCCTTAACTCAGAATCCTAAGTTTCATGCTAGAACAAAGCACATTGATGTTAGACACCACTTCATTAGAGACCATGTTGAAAAAGGCAATATAGAGATACTCAAGATTGGCACTGAAGACCAACTTGCAGATATCTTCACTAAGCCACTACAAGAAAGTAGATTCTTAGCCTTAAGTCACAGTCTTGGACTAATGGAGCTACCTAAGAACTGAAAAAGTTCAGATATCTGAAGAAGATATCAAAGAAGAGAGAAAAGGAATCTGGAAAGGATATCCAGAGAAGAGAAATCTGGAACGGGTATCCAGAAACCAAAGGGTAAAATAGCTATTTAAAGATCTCTGAGACGGGTACTCAGATATCTAGATTACTTAGTGAGGGGGAACACAAAAGAGAATAGTACAACTGTCTATAGTTAACTACTATCTTGAAAATTTAATTATTTCTATCTTTGTGAAAAACTTTGAAAAGACAACGAGTATAAGATAGAATCAGTTACAACAGTGTTCTCATTCACACAGATACGTGATTCAGATATCTAATAGCCAAAATTCATTAAATAGGCACAATTACAATTGTTGATTGTGATCATTGCTGAAGAAGCAATGGTGACCCTTGATGAAATGGGCGATTGATCTTTACGGCAGAGATTAACTCTCAGTAAATTGTGGACTGTTGAAATTCAGACAGGGCCCACTATGCATTTAATGCCGAACAAGCTTTTACCTCTCACTGCAATACGGATAACTACACACAAAATTAATTTTTATGTATGTGACTGTTGAGATTACATTGCTATATATATAGGATTTCGGCAAAAGAATTCACTTTCGCCTAATCCAACATTCTGACTTGCACAAGAATAGCAAATTTGTTTCTTCTATTTTCTCTGCAAATCTCTGCTCCCAAATTAGTTTTTCTGCAAAGAATCACTAATCTTTCTTATTAATCTCTTTCAGACCTTCAAAAAACTCACGCTATATAAAGAGATGGCCCCTAAATGATCAACTATCCAGAAATCCCAAAATACTACCACTGGTACTGCTGAAAAGCAAGCACTAGAGTTGGTAGTTATTAACAATCGATTGGTAGGGAACTTCAATCCCGATCATTGGACTTCAAATCACAGAATGATTTAGGGTGGTTCCATGATTGAGGAATACCTCACGGCTGCTATTGAATGTCAAGCCGACAGGAAGTTAATCCTTGACATGCTTGAAAAGGCACAAATCAAGGGTTTTCAATCTGTTGTTCCCAGTGGAGTCTCTTCACTGGATGTACTGGAATTTTACAACAACTCCAGGATTATATCCTGTGTTACAGAAGGCACTGCAATAGTGTCTATAAAAACGTCAGTCCAAGGAAATAAAATCCTTCTAGACTCAACAACTTTCTGCAAGTTGTTTGACCTTCAAAATCTTGGAAAGGATTTTGAAATAGACACCAAGGATGATGATCTCCTTGAAGGTGTAAAAAAATTGTACAGTGATGTGTGTGATCTTGACAAATCAGATACACCCACTAATTTCAAGCTTGCTGACATCAGAACCAGACATCTGTTGGTTCACTGGGATGTGTTGGCATGCATTATTCACAGATGCTTTGATGGTCTACAAGGAGGTGCTGACCAGATAAGCCAAGAACGCTGGATGAT
The DNA here is from genome assembly GCA_026545765.1 of Plantago major. Lineage (NCBI taxonomy): Eukaryota > Viridiplantae > Streptophyta > Magnoliopsida > Lamiales > Plantaginaceae > Plantago > Plantago major. The sequence goes on along the minus strand of CM048844.1, from coordinate 66,789,651 downwards.
GATGTTCTTGTTGCAACAACTAGACAAAAGGCTGGAAAACCCTTTCAATTGGGGAAAGTACGCCTTCATGAAATTTGTGAAGAAAATTCAAGGCTTTGAGCCTACAATCGCTAAGGGACTTTCTGAGCCAAATACCACAGTAAGCTATGGTCTAAACGATATGCTACTTGCTGGAAAAGCTTGGCATTGAGCTTAGAGAGACATAGCAACAAAGATAACCTACTCTACAAATATGATATACAAACATGATGAAAAAGGTTACTGGATCTCAGAAAGGTTCCAAGAAGCGAAAGACTGAAGAGGTATCTGAGGGAAAAGTTGCGACCAAGAAGCCCAGAACTTCACGGAAGAAGTCTGCTGGCAAATCAGAAGGCACACCCATTGAGGTTGTCGATTCCCAGATACCTGCCGTAGCTGCAGATGAACTCATCAATGCTGCAAAAGAGGTATCGACTACTGAACAAGTAGACTCAGCAAGAGAAAGTTCTTTCAGAAATGTTAAGACTATTGCTGAAAGCCTTGCTGATGAACTCATCAACAGGAATTATGGACGAATCAGTTCCCAATGCTGATGAGAGCTCTGACGATGAAGATGATGAATTAGTCATCTCTCAAGTCCTAGAAACATCAAAAAGGGCTAAGGTTACTGAAAAGGTAACTGGTGTAGAGGTATCTGAAGAAGAACCTACACCACAGGTTGCTGAACAAGCACCTGTTTCAAAGGTTGCTGAAGTAGCAACTTTGTCCAAGGTAACTAGACAAATTACACCATCAGAGGAAGAAAGACTAAAGCATATTGAAGATGCTCAGATGAGTGATAACTTAGTGTTGGAGGATACTACCATTGCCTCAACACTCAACAGTCTGTCTCAAGCACAACAACAACAACAGCCAGATAAGGATACTGCTGAAATGGTACTTGAGCTGCAGATACCAGCATCTTTCATTGCTGAAGAAAATCCTGCAAAAGAGCAGGTTCCCCAACTCAATGAGAGGGACCAAACTGAGACATCTGCTCAGAATGATCAACCAGGGAGGCAACTGAGTTGCATACTCAGGCAAGGTCTGAAGTACCTGAAACTTCAAACAAAGCAGATGAAATGGAACAACAAGACCAATGCATAGAAGGATCATAAGTTCCAGAGACCAATCAGCTTGACATTGCTCAGGTATCTGAATGGTTTAACTCTCTACTTATGATATTTTGTGCCACATAATCTTGTTATTTAATAGAATTTCTTTGTTACAGGCTGAATTAGAAACACGAGAACAAGAGGAAGCTTAGAAGCTTGCCTCAAAAACTGAGAAGGAGGCTTCCACACCCTCACAACTTACGGAATCTGAGCCTGTGCTACAGGTGATAGCGAGTTCCTTAAGATATAATTTTTCAGATATTCGTTAATACACTTGACTAGTAATTGTTTGTTTCAAATAGGCTCCAACGAAGAGGAAAAATGAAGAGACTGAAAAGTCTATCACTTTAGAGAGAAATCCAGAGGCTTCCAAGGCCTCTGAGGAACAAGTATCTGAACCTTCTGTAGAGAAGGTATTTCAATCAGATATTTCTACTCCTCAAAGAATAAATTCTGATCATTTTTCTAAGACTAACACATTCTACTTAACAGGTTCAAAAAGAAGTAGAAGTTGTTGAGGAGTTGCCCACTCAATCCTCACAACATATGGAAATTGATGAGGCATCAAGGCCTTCATCACAAGAAAAGATTCCAGAAACTGCACAAGTTTCTGTGAGACAAACATCTGAGCCTCCAACAGAGGTAATTGACATCTCAGATATCTGATTTGTCAATAAAAATTTTCTTGATAAAATTTCCTAAGTGTTATGTTTTTAATTCTCAGGTTCTAGCAGAAAGAAAGGTTGATGAGGACCAGACTTCCAAGTCTCCACCTCACAACAAGATATCTGAGGCAACCCCTATCTCAGTAGTACAAGTCTCTGATCCTGATTTACTCATTCAGGTAACTCAGAAACCTAACTACACTCGTACTCAGATATCTACACAAGTTTTGAATCTAACTCAGAACTCTTTCTTTCAGGCTCAAACAAGTGCCATGAAGGTCTCTGATGATGAGAAAAAGGACCTACTTCCCTTCTTAAAGGCTCATACCCTACCAAAGCACATTCAATGCTTCAAGAAATGGCAGAGGTTAAGGTGCTCTAATCTCTCTGAAATATTGAGAATCACAGATCAACCTACAAGACGAGCACGAGCTCTTGACTTGGAGAACTACATGCATGCAATGTTCCCCATGGAACAGTATCAAGTTGCGACTTTATTGCATAAGGATTTCTCTAGAGAAGTGGCACACAAGTTGATTCAAGCCTTCAATCAGGCTGATGGTCAGACAAGATTGAAGATGGCATTCAAGCCAGTCCTGCCCCAGACTCTACAATTTATTCCTTCTGAGCAAGAGGAGATTAATGGGCAGAAGATCACTATTCCTAAAGTGATTAATCTTGTATTTGAAGACGGTGAGGAGGAAGAAATAGATCAGAATAGCTTTGATGAACCTCCCTCTGACCATCACAAAAAGGATGATGATGATAAGGATGATGATGATGCCCCTACACCAGGGACGGGAGGGATTCCACAAGGAAACATTACCTCAGCTACTGAAAAGCACACTGAGAGGACAACACAGCAATCCTCTCCTCCAGTTCCTCAGAAATCTACTCATCCAACTTCCCAACACAAAGATACTACTGAACAAGTAGTTGAGCACTCTGAAGGAACAACTCAGAAAATATCAGATGCACAAGCCAGAGTTGCTCAACTCAAACAACTGTTGGAGGAAGAACAACAGCTACATCTTCAACTAGAAGATAAAATAGCTGAATCCATAGCAAAGCTCCAAAAGATTGAAGATCAAACAATCATGGAAATGGAAGCTTATGCTGAAATGAAAGAACTCGACTTCTTTGTTCGAGCAATTGTTGAGGAATTAGAATCTTGAGCAAGTATCTAGTGACAAACTTATGATGCTAAGGCGCATTCAAAAGATGTACCATCCTCCTCACTGAAGGAAAGAAACCCATCTACGAGATGATTCTTGGACTAGAAAACATTGATGAAAATGTCCGAGAGGATGAAGATCAACTTGGTGATAACTCGGATACCTAGATCACTCGATTGGGGGAACACAAAGAGAATAGTACAAGCTACTCTGATTAACTACTATCTTGAAATTTGGATTATTTCTATCTTTGTGAAAAACTTTGAAAAGACAACAAGTATAAGATAGAATCAGTTACAACAGTGTTCTCATTCACACAGAAACGTGATCCAGATAGCTAATAGCCAAAATTCATTAAATGGGCACAATTACAATTGTTGATTGTGATCATTGCTGAAGAAGAAATGGTGACCCTTGATGAAATGGGCGATTGATCTTTACGGCAGAGATTAACTCTCAGTAAATAGTGGACTGTTGAAATTCAGACGGGGCCCACTATGCATTTAATGCCGAACAAGCTTTTACCCACGCCTGTCTGCAATACACAGATAACTACACACAAAATTAATTTGTATGTATGTGACTGTTGAGATTACATTGCTATATATATAGGATTTCGGCAAAAGAATTCACTTTCGCCTAATCCAACATTCCGACTTGCACAAGAATAGCAAATTTCTTTCTTCTATTTTCTCTGCAAATCTCTGCTCCCAAATTAGTTTTTCTGCAATGAATCACTAATCCTTCTTATTAATCTCTTTCAAACCTTTGAAAAACTCACGCTATATAAAGAGATGGCCCCCAAACGATCAACTACCCAGAAATCCCAAAATACTACCACTGGTAATGCTGAAAAGCAAGCACCAGAGTTGGTAGTTATTAACAATCGATTGGTAGGGAACTTCAATCCTGATCATTGGACTTCAAATCACAGAATGATTTGGGGTGGTGCCATGATTGAGAAATACCTCACGGCTGCTATTGAAGGTCAAGTCGACAGGAAGTTAACCCTGGACATGCTTGAAAAGGCACAAATCAAGGGTTTTCTATCTGTTGTTCACAGTGGAGTCTCTTCACTGGATGTACTGGAATTTTACAACAACTCCAGAATTATATCACGTATTCTGAAGGCCTTTGCAATAGTGTCTATAAAAACGTCAGTCCAAGGAAAGGAAATCCTTCTGGACTCAACAACTTTCTGCAAGTTGTTTGACCTTCAAAATCTAGGAAAGGATTTTGAAATAGACACCAAGGATGATGATCTCCTTGAAGGTGTAAAACAATTGCACAGTGATGTGTGTGATCTTGAAAAATCAGATACACCCACTGATTTCAAGCTTGCTGACATCAAAACCAGACATCTTCTGGTTCACTGGGATGTGTTGGCATGCATTCTTCACAGATGCTTTGATGGTCTACAAGGAGGTGCTGACCAGATAAGCCAAGAACGCTGGATGATGATGTTCTTGTTGCAATAACAAGATAAAAGGCTGAAAAACCCTTTCAATTGGGGAAAGTACGCCTTCATGAAATTTGTGAAGAAAATTCAAGGCTTTGAGCCTACAATCGCTAAGGGACTTGCTAAGCCAAAGACCACAGTAAGCTATGGTCTAAAGATATGCTACTTGCTGGATTTGCTTGGCATTGAGCTCATAGAGAAGGCAGGCATAGCCAACAGTAACCTACTCTACAAATATGAGTATACAAACATGATGAAAAAGGTTACTGGATCTCAGAAAGGTTCCAAGAAGCGAAAGACTACAGAGGTATCTGAGGGAAAAGTTGTGACCAAGAAGCCCAGAACATCACGGAAGAGGTCTGCTGGCAAATCAGAAGGCACACCCATTGAGGTTGTCGATTCCCAGATACCTGCCGTAGCTGCAGATGAACTCATCAATGAAGATGAACTCATCAATGCTGCAAAAGACGTATCGACTACTGAACAAGTAGACCAGCAAGAGAAAGTGCTTCCAGAAATGTTAAGACTATTACCGAAAGCCTTGCTGATGAACTCATCAATACTGCTAAAGAAAGTAGTGACAGATACCAAGTCCTATCTGCAGAAATCGCAGGAATTATGGACCAATCAGTTCCCAATGCTGATGAGAGCTCTGACGATGAAGATGATGAATTAGTTATCTCTCAAGTCCTAGAAAAATCAAAAAGGGCTAATGTTACTGAAAAGGTAACTGGTGTAGAGGTATCTGAAGAAGAACCTACACCACGGAGTTCTTTGAAGAAGCACTGTTTCAAAGGTTCTTTGAAGAAGCAACTTTGTCCAATAGCTGGACAAATTACACCATCGAGCGAAAGACTAAAGCATATTGAAGATGCTCGATGAGTGATAACTTAGTGTTGGAGGATCGCCATTGCCTCGACACTCAGCGATCATCTCAAGCACAACAACCACAACCGGATAAGGATCTGGCGATATGGTACTTGAGCTGCAGATACCAGCATCTTTCATTGCTGAAGAAAATCCTGCAAAAGAGCAGGTTCTCCAACTCAATGAGAGGGATCAAACTGAGACATCTGCTCAGAATGATCAACCAAGGGAGGCAACTGAGTTGCATACTCAGGCAAGGTCTGAAGTACCTGAAACTTCAAACAATGTAGATGAAATGGAACAACAAGACCAACGCATAGAAGGGTCACAAGTTCCAGAGACCAATCAGCCTGACATTGCTCAGGTATCTGAATGGTTTAACTCTCTACTTGTGATATTTTGTGCCACATAATCTTGTTATTTAATAGAATTTCTTTGTTAGAGGCTGAATTAGTAACACGAGAACAAGAGGAAGCTGAGAAGCTTGCCTCAGAAACTGAGGAGGCTTCCACACCCTCACAACTTAAGGAATCTGAGCCTGTGCTACAAGTGATAGCGAGTTCCTTAATATATAATTTTTCAGATATTCGTTAATACACTTGACTAATAAGTGTTTGTTTCTAATAGGCTCCAACTGAGAAGAAAAATGAAGAGACTGAAAAGTCTATCTCTTCAGAGAGAAATCCAGAGGCTTCCAAGGCCTTTGAGGAACAAGTATCTGAACCTTCTGTATAGAAGGTATTTCAATCAGATATTTCTACTCCTCAAAGAATAATCTCTGATCAGTTTTCTAAGATTAACACATTCTACTTAACAGGTTCAAAAAGAAGTAGAAGTTGTTGAGGAGTTGCCCACTCAATCCTCACAACATATGGAAATTGATGAGGCATCAAGGCCTTCATCACAAGAAAAAGTTTCCAGAAACTGCACAAGTTTCTGTGAGACAAACATCTGAGCCTCCAACAGAGGTAATTGACATCTCAGATATCTGATATGTCAATAAAAATTTTCTTGATAAAATTTCCTAAGTGTTATGTTTTTAATTCTCAGGTTCTAGCAGAAAGAAAGGTTGATGAGGACCAGACTTCCAAGTCTCCACCTCACAACAAGATATCTGAGGCAACCCCTGTCTCAGTAGTACAAGTCTGTGAGCCTGATTTACTCATTCAGGTAACTCAGACACCTAACAAAACTCGTACTCAAATATCTACACAAGTTTTGAATCTAACTCAGAACTCTTTCTTTCAGGCTCAAACAAGTGCCAGGAAGGTCCCTGATGATGAGAAAAAGGACCTACTTCCCTTCTTCAAGGCTCATACCTGCCAAAGCACATTCAATGCTTCAAGAAATGGCAGAGGTTAAGGTGCTCTGATCTCTCTGAAATATTGAGAATCACAGATCAACCTACGAGACGAGCACGAGCTCTTGACTTGGAGAACTACATCCATGTAATGTTCCCCATGGAACAGTATCAAGTTGCGACTTTATTGCATAAGGATTTCTCCAGAGAAGTGGCACACAAGTTGATTCAAGCCTTCAATCAGGCTGATGGTCAGACAAGATTGCAGATGGCATTCAAGCTAGTCCTACCCCAGACTCTACAATTTATTCCTTCTGAGCAAGAGGAGGTTAATGGGCAGAAGATCACTATTCCTGAAGTGATTAATCTTGTATCTGAAGACGATGAGGAGGAAGAAATAGATGAGAATAACTTTGATGAACCTCCCTCTGACCATCCCAAAAAGGATGATGATGATAAGGATGATGATGATGCCCCTGCACCAGGGACGGGAGGGATTCCACAAGGAAACATTACCTCAGCTGCTGAAAAGCACACTGAAAGGACATCACAGCAATCCTCTCCTCCATCTCCTCAGAAATCTACTCATCCAACTTCCCAACACAAAGATACTACTGAACAAGTAGTTGAGCACTCTGAAGGAACAACTCAAAAAATATCAGATTCACAAGCCAGAGTTGCTCAACTCAAACAACTGTTGGATGAATAACAATAGCTACATCTTCAACTGGAAGAAAAAATAGCTGAATCCATAGCAAAGCTCCAAAAGATTGAAGATCAAACAATCAAGGAAATGGAAGCTTATGCTGAAATGAAAGAACTCCGACTTCATTGAGGCAATTCTTTGAGGAATTGAATCTTGAGCAAGTATCTAGTGACAAGCATGATGCTAAGGCTGCATTCCAAAAAGATGTACCATCCTCCTCACTGAAAGGAAAGAAACCCATCTCTGAGATGGTTGCTCGACTAGAAAACATTAATGTAAATGTCCAAGAGGATGAAGATCACTGGGCTGATAACTCAGATGATGAAGAAGACAAGACATTGGCAGAACGCCGCAATGAACATTTAGCGGTTTCTCATTTGAAAAGGAAGCTGATTGCTCCTGAAATATCCAGCAAGCTGCCAAATGTCAACTCCAATGAATACATGAACAGATATCAAGTACTGGCCAAAATGAAAAAAGGAGTTGTTTTCTCAAGATAAAGCCGCCACTGCATCAGTCCCTGCAGAATTGAAAACATTCACTGAGCTCATCACTCAGAGAACAACCAGTCTGGTCATTTCTCAGAAAGATCTAGGCATGGTTAGGGATGATGACCAAAACTTGGCTGCAAAAGCCTTTGAAGAGGCGTGCTATCTTTTTGAAGCGAGATGTTCAAGGCCCAATGGCAGAGCTTACTGATAAGGATACTGGTCTTATCAAACAAAATCAGGAGTTCAAGGCTGATCTGGAAAATTTGGTTGCTGCTTACAACTATCTGCAAGGCAACTTTAACTCTCTTTCGAAATCATTTGTGATTCTTAGTTAGTCAACAATGACTAAGGGGGAAGAATATCAAGATGCTCATAAAGGAAGTGGAAGAGGAAGAGGAAACAAAAGAAAATCTGAACAACCACCTCTCAGAATAAATGAGCCCTCCTCCAGTCAGACTGCTCTACAGATAGTGGCCACCACTCAACTTCCTGAACAAGGAATGACAACAAGGGCGAACACGAAACCTCCAAGGAGTACCAAGGCTCCAAAGAGAAGACAAGTAAGAGGGATTGATGAATCTTCTGAAGAAGAAGAAGAAGGCCAAATCAAATCCCTGGGCAATGAAGAAGGCTGCAAAACTCTCACAAGAATTAATCTTGATGATGATGATGAAGAGACTGATGAAGATGAAGCTCCTCTTCATAGAAAAAGAAAAATTGATAACCTAACTGAGCCCATAGATGCAAAGCCTTTGGCAGCTAAAACACCCTCTGGAAATACCAAGACTATCCAGGGTGGTTCTTCAAGCAATACCCCAAAGGAGAATTCAAGACAAAGGAGGAACAGACTGAGAGCTGAACAAAGACAACTTCAACTACCACTCAGGCCTGAAGAAGCCAAGATTGAGTATGTGAAGACCAACAGTGACTCCTCTGTCTACAGGTGCATTAATCAGAAGAATGGCTACTGGATTCTGGAACTTAAGTAGCTACTGGTAAACTCAAAATATCCAGAACCAATCTATAAACAGCTCATGGCATGGAGAAAAGACAAGCCAATCTTGATTAACACCAACCACATCAAAGCTTGGTTGGATTTTGAAGTAACCAAGAGAATGGAAGCCATGAAGAAGGACCTCTCTAATGTATGTCCTTATGGAAAGCCAGAAGATGTGCACAGAATTCCCAACATTACTGGAACAGGCATCAGATATCAGAATCGAGCATGCCTGGAAGTGGGGAAAGTATTTGTGGGTCAAGCACTTTGTCGAGAAAAATCCTACCAAAACCTACGACGAAGTCTGTGGATTTGCCAGAGACACAGAGATGATTGTTAGAACTCTTCTCTATGACTACTCTGATGATATCAAAAGGTTTGGTGATAGGAAATTTGTAGATTGATCCATGGAGATGCTTTTGAAAACTTGAAGTGTTGAAGACTTGAAGACTAGTTCATTAGGATGTCTACTTGGAGCTTGGTTACTCCTGTTGTCCTAATTTACTATGTATTTTTATCTTGCTGACTAAGCTAAATTGCATTATGTACTAAAGTTATCTGTAAACTTTCTCTGTAACATATCTGATGAACTTACTCTCAGATATCATTTTCTATAAAAGATAACTTGTCAGCAAAGATCACACCTTGTGATTTGGTTGATGTTTACTTTCAGCACTTAATTATATGAATTAAAAAAAAAATCATAAGAAATGATTAAGTATTGGATAGTTTCCTCATCCAGATTTGTAATAGGTCAGATAGTCATCGTTGACTGATCAAAATGGGGGAAATTTGTTAGGAATATCTGTTTAGATTTTGATTAGCAACCTAGTGACTTATCTAAGCTCAGAAAGGTGATTAGTACTCTTAGTTCACTTCAACACCGTAAAAGAGGAAACTAACTAAGTATTACAGTCTAGCAAATCTTGTATAGGATGTTAGGTCTCGAAATGTAATTTTTATTTTATGAAGAAGACCAAGAAGAAGGCATCCGGCAGGAAAAGTTCAACAAATTTTGAAGACTTGAAGATTGCACAAGATTGCTGAAGACAAAGGTTTTTCAGATACCTATGACCAGATATCTTCAAGACACAAGCGTTTTTAAATAAACAGTGTTACAAGAGATATCTGAGAATTAAAAGGTTTCTGAAACAAGGAAAGTGCCCACAGATATCTACACTCAGATACCTTGGATAAAGATTATGTTTCCGGGAAACAATTTATTCTTAACAAGTGATATCTGGAGCTGTGATGATCTCTGGAAAAGGACGTGCAAAGCCTCAGAAAGCATGCATTGGTCCGTTGGCACTCTGAGGACAAAGTATAATCTGATGCATTAAATGCGCGGACAAAAATGTCTGAACAAAAACGGTAGCTTCTGAAAAAGAAGACAAACCTGCTATAGTACTATACTCAGATATCAATAGTTTGAATTTGATTTAAGCCTAACGGATACTATTCAAACGGCACTCAAATTCATCTATAAATATTAACACTTAGACTGCTTGAGAACACACACTGAACACCTTAGATCACTGAACTTATATTGAATACTCTCACAAGCTCTCTCAAGTATACTACTTACCTTCAAGCTTTCTGTTGCGACCAAAGCTCTTGATTCTAAGTAGCACAAAAGTTCTAAGTGTCCTGATCCTTAACAAGCATTGCTATTTGTGAAAGAGTTGAATTAAGATTTGATATCTGAGATTCATTCTCTTGAACATTTATCATAGACTTGGTTCAGTAGATAACAAGATACCATACATTGCAAAGTGTATTAAGTATACTTGATTCATAGAGCTATCTGAATAACTGAACAAGTTATTAAAGAAGCTCACCTGACAATTTACCTTAACCAACACCTTAAATGGTGTGGAGTACAGGAAGTACTTAGTTTGGGAAACTAAGGAATAACTCCAAGGTTATTGAGCACAGGAAGTACTTCGTTTGGGAAACTAAGGAACAACTCAAAAGGTTTCTGAGTACAGGAAGTACTTGGCTGTGAAAGCCAGGGAATAACTTAGGGGGAACACTTGGTTGGGAACCTAGTGTATTTAGGAATCAAGAGAAGATATCTGTAAGGTTACCTCATTTATCTGTCTTAGTGGATTCTAGGTCTGAGAAAGGCCGAAGTGGATTAGTTGAAGGATTACGCCACCTTCAGATACCACTATAAAAAGACTTGTGTTATTTACTTTATGCAGTTTATTACTTGCTTTACTTATCTTGCAAAGTACTTACACTCATCTTGCTGAGCACGTGCACTTATCACAGAAAAGTCTTCCGCTCTCTGAAAATAAGTATCAGATATCTTCAAAGATATCTGAGAAACTGTGTTTATCGAGAAATGTTTTAAAAGACTATTCACCCCCTCCCCCCTCTAGTCTTTTACTTTGCCGTTATCTGGACCAACACTTTTCCATCAGCTGGGAAAAGGAATATTGTTCATAAGGGAACATGTTGTGCACAGGGTTCTCCAGATCATGTGTCTGTGCCCTTCTTGTGGGATCATCAAGGATTTTGATGATCTCATCTATATGAGAGCTCCTTATTTTCTACCATTGTCTAAAGCAGCTAAGGTGTTTGGGCACAGTGTAATCTTTAAAGAACTGTAGGAGATCCTCATCGTTAGCAGGCACCTGATATGCTCAAATTACTACCTAAGTAGGAAGCAGTCGTTGTAAACAGACTATGCTAACTACGAGATCGTTTGCTAAGGAATCAACAGTTTGATTGGTTCAAAACAAGTACTTCTAATAACTAGAAAACAGAAAATGCAATGTAGTTGTTTGTAAGAATGAAATAGAAATAACACGGTAGTTATGATCAAGCAATGCTAATTCGCTCTAGAGATACGTTCATATTGTCACATGGTCAGTGTACTCAAAACATTCAATCCAATTCAACCAAACGTTATTTGAAAATCTTTGAACTAGAGTAATTGTGGTTCGTCAATCCACGATCCTTAACCAAAACGTTTTAGAGAATCTTTGAACCAGCTTATTGGATTGAAAGGTTTTTACGAAGATCTTTGAACTAGCCTAACCTATACGAACGATTTCAAACCCTAGAAGTGAATACGCAAAGCTCTCATGCAACTACCATGTCCGGAGTGGTTTAGCTACTCATAATCGAAGCAAGGATGAAAGAATACAAGATATTGATCATGATTAACACAAACATAATGATAATCGCATGCAAGCATAAACAATTCAAGAGACTAAGCAAGAACGAATTGAATAAGATTAAACAATAGAGATTTCCCACAGTAATCAGGGATTCGACATCAATCCTTCATTAAAAGAAGCAAAACCAAGCTCCAAAATTGTCAAAGTATGATATGGAGTTTTTCTATGAACTAGGTTAAAAGAAGTATGAGAGAAAAATCCCAATTCTAAGCTAATAAGGAAAAAACAAAAAACCTAATCTGTGTCTCTTGTGTCATCGGAAGGAATATCTACTTGGCAGCCTTCTTAATCGTAATATATATAGCTCTCGTATAATCTTGCCCCGGAGACAAATCACTTCGCCGCGGCGAGCTTCAATCTTCAAAACAGGAGTTGATTCGCAAAATCTCGCTACGGCGGACTAATTTCCTCGCCGCGGCGAGCTATGCTAAACTGCTCGTCCTCATTTGGCTCAAAAGACATCAAATCCTACGAAATGTAAATAAAACACCAAAGCGTAAAAACGAACTAAAAAGACTATAAAACTAAAAACAAAGACCGCTAAAAAGGACCAATGAGACACGAAATTATCGTCTCATCAGCACCCTTATGGCGCGAGAAGGAGCCTGAAAGAAAATTGAGTTTTCATTAAGTGTCAAAACTTGTTCAGATATCTGACTATCAATTGTGTCAAGTTTCTGAGTTACCTGTGTCTTAACAATAGACTCAGGTGGCTTAACTAGAGAGGTGGAAGGACCCTCAGATATCCTGGTTGGTGGAGGAGACTTGGGCATCTTATCCTCTTCAACTAGGAATTCTAGGTAAATGACTAGTATCATTATTATCAAGAACTATTTTCCTTCTTGTTGTGTTCCTAGGTGCTCCTCGTGGTGCTTTCAAATACCTGTCAGGTTGCTGAGTCTGCTTTTCAGCGAACTTAGCTTTCCTTGTCAGATTCCTTCTAGCCTTGACATTTAAATTGCTTGTGGTTTGTTCTTTCTTCCACTTCTTATGATTACTGTGAGCAATCCTAGCTTTCATCCATCGTTCTTGCTCTAGTTTGTAATCATGAGCAAGTTGTTTCACGATGGCTTTGTAGCCAATGCCATTCCGAGAACATGGTGCCCACTTAGATCTTCTCTCAGCAGCCTTACAGGTCTCTGGGTCATTTTTCTTTCTAGAATATGTAATATTAGAGAATTTGCCAGCTCCAGCAATCTTCCCTTTATGAGAGATGTAGCACTGTTGGTGGTTACACTTTTCAGTGTGTTGTTCCATTACAAGAACATTCTCATCAGATTTCTTTGGGACTTGTTTTTCCCTCAAAGGTTTGGTCACAACTGCCTTTCCTTTGTCAGAAACCTTAGCTTTCTGACCAATGGTATAGGTTCTTTAGGAACCACCTTGCTGACCACTAACAAATGTCATTCTTTCATGACCCATGTTTAGAGTGGTAGAACTATTTGTTTTTCTCTCTAGCCCAAGTCCTCCTTTCTCTGAGGCATCTCTTAGGTAAGAGTGTACTTCAGTGAGAGTGTCACAAGCTTTGGAATAGGATTGAAAGGACAATTCTTTCTTTTTGAGTTCATCATTGTCAGAAAGAAGACCTTCACACTTCTTTTGTAGTTTATCCATTGCTTCTTCATATAACTTTCCTGTCTCAACTATCTGTGCCTCTAGAAATGCATTTTTAGCATCCTTTGTCTCAGATAGCTTTCGTAGTTGTGAACACTCCTTTTCAAGAGATTTCTTTACTTCCTCAAGAATTTTGGTTCTATCTTGGACAACCATAAATTCTCTTTCATAAAGATCAAGCTCTTTTTTGAGGTGTTCTAGATTTTTGATTCCTTCGTCATCACTCTCATAATTTATAAATCGAGAAATAGTGGTTACCTCATCAGCCATTAGGCATGGCTCAATGTTGTAGCAATCTGGCTAGATCTCCTCGGCAACCCTGCACATTTCTTTCTTCTTTTGACCAAAGTCAACCAATTCATGAGTGATGCCACACAACTCAGAAAAGAGCTTGATCGAAGAACATATGGAGATGCCTATTAAATTACCAGAGGCCTCATGAGCTACTTGAATTATGAATATGCATGATTTTGATCACATTATTATATACTTAAGGAAATATATGAATGGACCGAATTGACCTTACTAATTGTTATAGACAACAGGATGAACTGTGAACATACCAAACCACCCTCTACAAACATTGCTAGCCAATAGGAATTGAGTATTCTATCAGGTGGCATGACAAATGGACCAATAAGAAGCCTAGAAAAATAATTTGATTCATATATATATAGATGTTGTGGCAATTCATGATACAAAAGCTCAAGCTTAAGGATTGACCTTGTTCATTTCAAACCACTGTAAGAAGTTTGACTGCTTTGCATAAGGCTTCTCAAATAATCGGTCATGTATTAACCATCTTTAATGTTCACACTTTGCTAACCCTCCAAGTGGAATGATAACCTCTGAATTGCAGGAGCCCTATAATGTATGGAAAATTCAAATATTCTCCATATAGCTTTAGTAAAGAAACATTTCGGCAATCAACATGCCTCATGACTTCTTCTGGAATGTTCTTGTCCACCAAAGTAAGCCATATACGATCACTCTCCTTGGATATATACTTAAACAAGTATTTCATAGACCACCCATGATTGCATAATTATATGTTCATGTGTATTGATACTTCAGCATCAATTGACGATTATATGGTGATGCGTCAAATCAAGCAAACGTTTAAAATGAAAATAGTGTGGTGGTTTCATCAAGAGCTAGCTAGTATAGGTATACCAAGGATTACACGACTTTCGAAAGTGAAAACGTTTTATCAACATAGTAGAGTTGTCAATTCTACTAGTCAGCGTTTGTAGTCGAATGTGTTTGGCTTAAATTGTAAGTAACCTTGAGAGTGAAAATCCCTCTTGTGGATTTTGGGTATTAAGAAACGATTGCTAAGGCATTGAACTGACAAACGATTCGCAAGAGTATGGAAACACCTCGAGCTAAGGCCACGCCGGTATATGGTAGTATTTTAACACGCCCAATACGACCTACGGTGATCACTTAAGACCATGGAAACAACTCGAGCCTTATTTAAAAAAAACAAATTGTTGGGAACATAAGTCAGAACTACACATCTCTCAATCAGTCATAAAAAATGAAAATCCCCTCCCCAAACCTGTTCTTTAGAACGGGTTTGGAAGGGTATCAAAAGTTCAAATCATGCCGTTTGTCATTCCCATCAAATCAGACCACACATATGTATGAAATGGTGCATAAACTTTAAAAGAAATTGTGCATCCTAGAAGTCACATAAAGCAATTCTTGCCGGCATAATATTTTTTCATCGGCTTAAATAAGGCTCCTTACAGATTTTTTTGACCACAAAGCTAAATAGACTTCTTATTTACAAGAGAAACGAACTTGAAAAATTTTAGACTCAACAACCATTGCTAATTAGCATATACTCAAAACTTAAGTATCAAAAGTAAATAGAATTTCGACTTACCCTAGCAGTCCCTCACAAAAAGGATAATATAAGTGCAACTCAAGTCCCACGTCTGGAAGTGTCCAGTAAATAGGGGTATTCGCTCAAGAGTTAACTTAGGAAGGTGACAACAAACGTCACAAAGCTGCCACTAATATTAAATGCTTTTGCACTCAATTCATACGAATCAGAAAGGACTTTTTATGAAAAAGGAGTCGAAATCAATACAAGGGAATGGAATAGCTGTTGTTCTCGTGCTTTGCTCTTTTTACACGTTTTATTTCTCTTTTTTTTCCCTTGTGCTCTGCTCTTTTTGCACAGATTTTCTTTTTTGATCTCATTGTTGCAAGTGTTCCCCAGTAGGTTGCTCAAGATCTGCACTTTTATGCGTGTCGGTTTGGAGTACACCCCATCCACCCACACGACATACGAGAACCGCCCACGCGCTGGTTTATATGTAGTATTTGGCATGCAATTTGACAACATAACCATCAACCCTCATAGAATACGCACAATCAGCCCCGCGTTGGAAATACCCAACATGATCTCAAACGATCACAAGGATCCTGAAAAACACTTCGAGGTTTTTTCTTTTGTTTTTTTTAGAATGGCAACAAGCAATACAACACAGGTTTTCAAAATTGATCAAAAGCTCAAATATAGAAAGGAGTGAGCCTGAGTATGCGGTACCTAGTACCCTTCTCTCCAAACCTGTTCGTTGAACGGGTTTGAAAATCAAGACAACAAGTCAAGATGTCGTTCATCAAGAGAACAAGTCAAGATGTTTTAAAAAGAGTGCACATGTATATGAAGTGGCGCAAGGATTTTCCTTGATCATCCTACTAGAATCACACATTTGCCGGTACAATATTTTTTTTGATCGGCTCAAATAGGCTTCTCACCGGATTTTTGACGGCTAGAATGATTTTTGAAAATTACTTAATACTAGTTAAAGGCCATCAAAGATCAAATCAGTAAAAGGCTTAACAAAAGCAATAGATAACCGACTAGTTAAAAGAACTCGGACTCGACACAAAAAATTTTGAAATAGGCCAAAAGATGACTCACACAAGATCAAGCAAAACTGGCTAACATATATACCACTCAGCACCACAAAACTAAAAAAGAAAAAATGAAACACATATATACAATATATACAAGGCAGCGTAAAACATACCGAGGCATTTAATCTAAAGCATACAACTTCCCTCACCAAACCTATTCAGTAGCTACACCATAGCATAAAGAATAAATTAAAAGAGAAAGTTGTAGAGTTACCGCCCGTAGTATGCCTCCACCAAAGTATTGCTGCCATAGGATCTCCTCTGGCTCCAAACCTGAACCTCTGGGTTGCCTCCCAGGAAGCGCCTTTTCTTATAGTCGTTGGCTCGACTGTTGTAGATTGCCGTTATCCGTTCTCATACGGGAATGAATGTTCAGTAGGCGTCGAGCTTACTTGGAACTTCCAGTGAATACCTTCTGCTCCATTGTGTGTTGATCCTGCAAACAAGTATGTCGAGAGTTAATATGTTCAAATTTAAGCACATAACACTCATAAAGAGGAAACAACGAAAAAGGGCAGAAAGGATCAACAAAACTCCCCTCGGGTAACGACATATGTGTGGTGTCGGGGTGATGAGGCACATAGCTCTCTATGGACTCCGGTGGCATGGAAGTGCTCTATATGGGCCCCAGTGGGATGGAAGTGCTTTATAAATCCGGGGTATCCATGCCTCCATCATCACACAAGGAAGAAGTATATTTATATGGTGTAGTAATGGAATCTGACATCTCTTCTTCCATCACTTCAGACTCAACTAGTTCCCTTCGAAGTAGACACGTTGGTACGTACCCCATGGAATGCAACCTTGTCAGAAAAGCAGTTAGTTCGAATAAATCTCTTGGCTGCTCTAGATCCACACCCTCAATGTAACCACCGACAAAAACACCCACTATCTTCCTATTTTTCCCTCTCAACGCCTTGCGAAAATAGAACACCATGCACTCCTCCGACAAGTCGTGATCTGGCCACTCCATCTCAAATTCCAAATATCTGTACCAAGTATCATTGAATTTTTCATCCTCTCCTTGCTCGAAGTGAAAGAGATTTCCTCTTGGCAATGCAATATTTCTCATTGTGCCCATATTCTCCATTGTCACACACTTCGCAGTAAGAGTCATCCATATTACCCTTGCCATACACATATCTGCAGAAAAATTTCTCTATACCAATAGGACTAAATGAAATGTTAGTTTCCATTAGTACTAAAAAATAATCCACAAGAGTTATATTTTTTGTGTTTGTGTTTTTGATTTTTTTTTTTTTTGGTTTTTGATATAAAAGAAAATTAAAAAAAAATGCAATGAACCACAATTGATCCTACTCTAAAAGAACGTAGTAATCAATTCCCCGACAGCGGTGCCAAATTTCTGATGCGCTCAGAAATTACTACTTATATTTAATCAAGTATAAAAAGTGATTGTTGTAGAGAATGTTCTTAACCAAAGGATCGTTCTCTCTCGGAATTGATTAAGCTAGTTCAAATAGAGATAGACTCGTTTTGTATTCGCTGTAAACAGATAGTTGGGGTTGGTGATACTTCTACCCTAGCATAAAATCAAACAATTGCAAGGCAAGGTAATGCCTAGATCATGCAACAGACAACAGAAGATAGTAAATCCTTTCAAGTAATATGCTTATACGGGTGGACCATTTAAGGTTACCGGTCCCGCAGTTCACACACCCTGCTATTGCGAATTCAACCAAATACGGATTATAAGTACATATGAACTACGAATGACCTTTTACAAGCTATGCACTCATCCGGGTATAATCTAATTAAAGGTAGCGACAGATGCAAGTTCACACCGATACAACATGCAGTCTATTATCGCAAGTAAAAACCTGTCACGTACAAATCATAAAGGAATCCACCAAGTTTTTCACGATTAATACCTGGATATTTCTAAGTCATGACGATCACCTAAAAGGAAATAGAACTTCTATTGAAAGAGAGATTGAATCTCCAGAATATTTCACAATTTCCGCGAGCAAACGTATTAATGACGAGGAAGGAATTTTGGTTATGCTACTAATACTTGTACTTGCTCGCCTATTCTGACCAAGCCCTAAGCCTGGCAAATTAGTACTGCATCTTCAAAATTGTAACCTTTGTCCTTTTTTAATCCATTTACCCTGCTGAACCCGGGGTTTTTGATGCATACAAGAGTAATGCTATTGATTGTGAATCATTCAATTAGGGGAATCCCCAACGAAAAATACAACCCCTTCCTTTCTTTCTATCGAATCGATCATAACCACTACCTACATTCAAGGAAATTGTTTTTTGCTTATATGAGTTTTTTCAGTACTTCAATGTTGGGATTAGTTACTAGTTCCAATTTGATACAAATATATATTTTTTGGGAATTGGTTGGGGTGTGTTCCTATCTATTAATAGGTTTTTCAAAGAACTATTCAGAGTTCCTAGAGCTCCTCGTAAGGCTTGTTCCTATCCCAATTCCATTCATTATAATATAGAAACCGTTCATAAAGATTCTAGAAAGTCCTCTTTTAGATTCTAGATTTAGGTATGTTAAAGCTGCTGTCATTACAATGCTTGAATTGAAAGTGAAATATGTCTAGGAGTATGAAGATATGAAAATACAACTGATACAAGGGGTCTATTTATAAGACCTACGAAGTAGAAATATGAATTAGTGGGGAAAAACTGCAAGAATTCGTGTGTCGACTCTGTCCAGTCAGTGCTCGCCGCGGTGACCTTCTCTTGGTGTTCTATCTCACCGCGGTCTCTCCTTCTACGAATCAACTCATAAGTTTTTCTGTCTTCTGGACCGCGGTGAGCCTCCGTGTTGGGGGAGCTCACCATGCGGTGAAACCCATCCAGAAAATGCCATTTTTCCAACATGTTCCTATTTTCACTCCCTTTTCTCAACCTCCAAGTCCCTACCTTTGGAGTAATGGCCCACTACTTGGCCTTGTGTTCTTCTAGAAGATTTGGACAAGTTGAAATTGCACAATGGTCCTCCATCTTCTTGCCTTTACCTAAAAAGCACCTAAAAAGTACAAAAACACACAAAATACACAAACGTGAAAATGAACTAAAAGACTAACAAAAAGGCTGAAGGACATAATAAAATACGGCTAAAAAAGACTAAATGAGTCGTTAAAATATCGACTCATCACATAAAATCTCTGAAGCTCCAATCAACTGTCTCGAAGCAAAATTTATTCGTCATAGGAGCCTCATCCAATATAATAAGCTTAGTAAGCCTTAATAACTTTGTAACATCAGAATTTGCATTCATGTTTGAACATATTGAGTCCTCGTTATGATGAAGTGGTATGTCGAATCTCGAATGAGCTCCAATACCACTTGGAAGCAATAGTGATGCAGTACCACTCGATGCAACATGGAGAATTATATCTCCTTCGGATCCCAATCCTGATCATAAAGTTCTCCACATAAAGGTCTTCACAATCCTTCCATATCCACGTAAGAACAACACTCATCATGTACCCGAATTGGCAGAAGAGATTATCTTCACATAGATTCTATGTTTCTCCCCAGTCGATCGTGGATACAACGAATAGAACTCTTCGCTCTCAGCAGTTTTATCGTTGGACGTCTCATCCACTATGAAATAGTTCGTTGCACTATTATGATGTCATCTGATAGTATATGCATACCTTCAAATTGTCAGACATCTGTAGTTTGATCTTCGAAATTTCTCAATCTCCAATAAAGACAAATCTTTAATATGATCATCCGTGAGGTTTAGACATGTATATTGTAACACAAAATATGAATGTAATAAAGTATATATGTTCAAGTATGTCTAACAATAATAGTGAACCATACTAGTTAGTACCTGGATTATTTTACTCATGTGTTGTTTATTTAATAGGTCATCTGATAAGAATTCCCACGTCTTCAGCCAAACGTCTTTAGGAAGTGACATGATGTGAGATAGAAGCATTGTGAATAGATGACAAGGGAAGAAGACTAGTAACTTGTGTCAATTATTCCACTATCGTACTCCCTATCATCAAATAAGAGACCTAAGGAATCACATGTGGACTATTAGGAATAATAAATAACACCATTGACTGTTCTAATATCCTCATACCAAGTCGCCCCTCTTACACGATTCAACATGAGTCTCATGTAGTACTTGTTCTCATTAAACACTTTGTGCTTTTGTCTTTCTGCTAGACCATATATTCTCTCTTTAATTCCAACAATAATGTTGTGGCACTTGGTTAGATTAAACCTATTGTCAAGCACTTGGCTATTTTTTTCGACAGCTTCATTTGTGTCGCATCTCTTGTATATCTGGTACCCATTCTCATCTATGGACGTGTTCTAATTGTAACTCTTGGAAAATAATTTCGTACATTTACCCTTCTCGATGCACATAGCAGTTTGATGCATTGGACCACACATACCGTGCATCACGTTGTTTTACATGACTTCGTACAGTTCCGGATCATTCTCATTTTCGGGAAGCTCAGCATATATATGTAATCGTCAATATTGTATTAATCGAAGAACATATGGAGATGCCTATTAAATTACCATAGTCCTCATGAGCTACTAGAATTATGAACATGTATGATTTTGATCACATTATTATATACTTAAGGAAATATATGAATGGACTGAATCGCCCTTTCTAATTGTTCAAGACATCAGGATGAACTGTGAACATACCAAACCACCCTCTACAAACATTTCTAGTCAATAGGAATTGAGTATTATGTTAGGTGGCATGACAAATGGACCTATAAGAAGCCCAGAAAAATAATTTGCTGCATAGATACATAGATGTTGTGGCAATTCATGATACAAAAGCTCAAGCTTAAGGATTGAACTTGTTCATTTCAAACCACTGGAAGAATTTTGACTGCGTTGCATAAGGCTTCTCAAATAATCGGTCATGTATTCACCATCTTTGCTAACCCACCAAGTTAATGATAACCTCTGAACTGTAGGAGTCCTATAATGTATGGAAAATTCAAATATTCTCCAAATAGCTTAAGTGAAGAAACATACCGGCAATCAACATGCCTCATGATTTCTTCTGGACTGTTCTTGTCCACAAAACTAAGCCAATACGATCACTCTCCTTGGCTATATACTTGAACAAATATTTCATAGACCGCCCATGATTGCATAATTATATGTTTATGTGTATCGATACTTCAGCATCAATTGACGATTATATGGTGTTGCGTCAAATGAAGCCCTTAATTTGTTTAGCCAAGAGCAATATCAGGGATCACTAGAGAAAGCACGTACTGAGTTGATAAGTTGCACTGAGTGTCATTCTCGAAAGACTTAACTAAGCTTGTCGGTATTTTAAAGAATTAGTTTGTCTTAGGAAACATGCAATTCATAGGTTAACGGTTACTCTCAAGTTGTCACTACTTGGGTTCAGAAAACGAATAGCATTAGTGAAGGCGTCAATTTCACTAAGCTACGACGAATTAAGCTAATCCTAATATTACAGATTGCAATCTAACTGTCAGATCAAACAAGATGAAAACGTTTTGGTATGTAAAGATCAAATGTTTAATCTAACAGTGATATTGACGGAATGCACATCAAACAAAATAACAGGATATTCAATTAATCTAAAAAGCTCATAGTAAATCGCGGCCTGTATATATAATCACATAAACCCTAGCTAGCATGCATTGAATCCATCACCACCCCATAATTGGGGGTTTAGCTACTCATGCCATGCATATACATAATCAATATCGTAATTAAACACGCAATAAACATAATCATAAACTAAATACCAAGAAACGAGATGAGGAACAATTTTACCTAATCGTGTCACAAACCCTAGGTAAGAATTGAAGACCTTCAATCGAACTGGTGGAAAGTATGAAGAGTATGCTCTCAATCAATAATTAATTGTCGGATTACAAGATAAACGATTCAATTACCTCCAATAATAGGTAGGTAATTGCCTTGGAAAGGTTCTAGGTTGAAAAGCAAAAGAAGAAGAATAATAATGAAGTTCACCTAAAAGATCAAGAAAATAGGTTATATATAGCGAAAACGGGCTGAAAATCATGTTTTGGGCCGAAAATGGAGTAGGCAGACGTCAACTTTGATGTTGGCGGACGCCAACACTCTCTGCCCTCATTTGGTGTCCGCGGTAGACACTTGGCGGATGCCAAAACTATGGCGTCCGCCAAGTGTGATTTTCGTGATTTTAATCCCGGATGCGATTGGCGCCCCCAGGCTCTTTTTGGGCATATAAACGTCCGAATTTGGAGATCATTCCTTCTTAAAAGTTGTAGCTCTTGAACTTATATATGCACGGACACCAAGTTCAGGTCAATCGGAGTTCATATGAGAATGTTATGTCCAAAATACCAAAGCTGCTCCATCGTAGTTCGAATTTCGCGCGCTTTCGCTGAATCGGCTCTAAAATCTTCGTCCGAACTCCGAATCAACTTCTGTTTTGACCGATCAACTCCTTTTTCAACCACCTTTCAGTTCTTGTTTATCCTTGTTTAAATGTGTTTTCACCAAACACCTACAAAACACACAAAACACAAAAAATGTAACAAAACACTAATAAAACACATAAAAACTATACTTGAGAATGGCAATAAGATGGTAAAAAAGACCAAATGAGACGATGTAAAATTGACACTTCACTAGTATAGGTATATAATGGATTACACGACTTTTGAAAGTGAAAACATTTTATCAACATAGTAGAGTTGTCAATTCTACTAGTCAGCGTTTGTAGTCAAATGTGTTGGGCTTAAATCGTAAGTAACCTTGAGGGTGCAAATCCCTCTTTTGGATTTAGGGTATTAAGAAACGATTGCTAAGGCATTGAACTAACAAACGATTTGCAAGAGCATGGAAACACCTCGAGCTAAGGCCACGTCGGTATATGGTAGTACTTTAACATGCCCAACACGACCTACGATGATCACTTAAGACCATGGAAACACCTCGAGCCTTATTTAAAAAAAAAATATTTTTGTTGGGAACATAAGTCAGAACTACACATCTCTCAATCAGTCATAAAAAATGGAAATCCCCTACCCAAACCTGTTCTTTAAAACGGGTTTCGAACGGTATCAAAAGTTCAAATCATGTCGTTTGTCATTCCCATCTAATCAGAGCACGCAAATGTATTAAATGGTGCATAAAATTTAAAAGAAATTGCAAAACCGAAGTCACATAAGCGATTCTTGCCGCCATAATATTTTTTCATCGGCTCAAATAAGGTTCCTCACAGGTTTTTTTGACCACAAAGCTAAACAGACTTCTTATTTACAAGGGAAACGAACTTGAAAAATTTTAGACTCAACAACCATAACTAATCAGCATATACTCAAAACTTAAGCATCAAAAGAGTTTGTCACGAACAAAGGACATCCGACTTGGAAGTTCGACTCAAGACACAAATTTTTTTTATAAATAGGCCAAAAAAGGTAGGCCAAAAGGACGCTAAAAATTAAAAAAAAAAGCCAATTAAGGCACACTGGCCACAAGTAATATATGCAACCTATGTGGCTCACCGACCACCACTAAGAAAGTGATAAAAAATTAATGACACAAGTTAAACTAAAGGCACACTGGCCACAATCGACCAAATAGCAAAAAGAAAAACAGAATACAACAGTCATACAACAATCACAGATAATGGTACAGGCCAAATTATGAAAAACGGTACATTTAAACTCCCCTTCCCCAAACCTAGACTAGAGCTGGTCCCCCAGCGAATAGACTAGAAAGAAAAAAAAAGTGAAAAACGTACCCCATGGTGCTCAATGCAGCATCACTGCTGTGGGGCATCGGACCCAGATGGTCTAGCATGTGCGTGAGGATATCCCCATCCCTGCGACGCCCAATCTTGCATTTGCCTGTACTGTGAAGTCCACTCCTCCCTTTGTGAATGCCATTCCTGCCTAAAGCTCATGTCTCAACCATGTATCCTCGCATCTCCTCCCAAGCACCTGTATAATCATTCCTCAGATCGGACTGTACCCTGATGATATCGCACTGGGACTGGATGATCTTGTTTGGGACATCTGAAATCCTCCCATATTCCGTCTCCAGCCTAGCATAATGTCGTTGGAAGTAGTCAGTAAATTGCTGGAAGTTGTAGGCTCCCTGATTCTCATGAGGTGGCGAGGCTGCTTGCTCATGCCCTTGCTCTCCTTGATCACCTTGATCCCAGTTGGATTCAGACCCATCCATCTCCTCCCTTTCCGCTGTTTTCCTCCTTTGTTCTGATAGCCTTGCTTGAAGTCTATCCGTATGCTCTGCCTCGCATGCTCTGCCACGTCCCATTGACTAAAAGACCGGCTCATTTGCAAAGTGCGGTGATGAGAGATGGGTAAGCTATCTTGGTTCTGCGGCGCACATAGAAATGCTCGAACTGGGTGACGAATAAATGCTCAGATCAATTGGTCTCCCTTCCACAAGAGTAGCGAGAAGATGGGCTGGATCATTTCGGACATAGGAAGCATTCCCTAAAGGAGATATGGAAGTAGTGAGCCAAGTATGGATGATGCGGGCTTCCAAGGTAAGGTACTTGTGCTCGACCCTTGTAGGAGGTTCGTCGGGATACCTATAATACTCATGACAAAATTCACCAGTGAGTTCCTTTGAGATGTCTTTCACACTGTGCCTGCTGTGGAGGTAAACACCCATTTGCCTGTGAAGGTTAGGAACACCATAGAACTGGTTGACCGAGTGGGCTGAAAACTGAACGTATCCTCCTTTGATGGGCACCCACGGCGTGAGAGTCGTCTCCTCAAACCTCCTGTCATCATAATAAGCATAGAAGTCCATTACCAGCTCTCGGTCATATGGCTCGGGATGTCTTGCGAGCCTGAGCCATCCTCTTGTTTCAAACATATACTTCAATGGTGCCATGAGTTGCTCACCTTCTGCTTCTTCGCACCCTAAGTCCACTCCCCTGTCCAAAGTGAAACTCCTATCGAAGTGGCGCTCTGTATATGCCAAGCTTTTTG
Organism: Plantago major; assembly: GCA_026545765.1. NCBI lineage: Eukaryota > Viridiplantae > Streptophyta > Magnoliopsida > Lamiales > Plantaginaceae > Plantago > Plantago major. Next base: position 66,764,144 of record CM048844.1, on the reverse strand, counting down.
CTGTGATAACTGGGGTGCCAAAGTCCTCCGGAGGCGGTGGGTTTATCCCTAACATTGCGTTGCCCTGGAGGATTCCCCTCTGGTTCTCTAAGCTGGTTGTGTCTTGGGTGCCATTTTACCTACATAAATAGGTGTTAGCTCACTTCTTATCGCTAAAACACAACCAAGATACGACTTAGAAGCTCAACTCACAAAATTATGCGCCTTATCCTATCAAATAAGAAATTTTAACCATAGTACGTGGAAGAACAACAAAGCTCAAAGAATGTGAAATCCAAACCGAAAGCAAATGTCTATGCCAAAGATACCATGCTAGTTCAAGAAACTGTTGAGCAAGTAGCAAATGTAGCTATGAAGAACTACTAGCAAATTTTTGATTGAAAGTCATGGAAAATATACAAATCAACAATCAAGACTAGAATTATGTTTTGCAAGTCACAATGTGCCTACATACGAGCATTCAAAGTCCAAAACCATTTGAATGTAAAAAACCTAAAACAGTTGTGAGAAGGGTTAGCCAATTACCTCAATTTCTAAATGGATCGTATGAATGGATGCAAGAATGTTGTTCTAGATGATGAGTGCTTCAAAAAGATCCAAAGAACAAGTGATTTGGTGTAAAGTTGGAAAAAATTGGGTACGAGCGATCGCTTAGATCAGACACAAAGTGAGGAAAAGAAGTGAGCTGCTGCAGTGCGCAGCAACTCTATAAGTTGTCGTACCAGGCCGAGCGGTCACTACACTCCTTTTTTATTTTTAAAAAAAAAAAAAGAAAACAACATAAAATTAAACGTGAATGCAGATTTATACTAATTATGCAAACTAAAATGGATTTAAAGATTTTTTTTGATTTTTCAGAAAAGAAGAAAAATATTCTAAATGCAACTATTTGCAATGCAAATGAAGGAGATGGTTGAATCATCCCGGGTTGCCTCCCGGATAGAGCTTCTTTATAGTCAATAGCTTGACTCTTCACGGAGTTCATGTTCTGCGGGTTTTGATACCAGACTTCTTCCTCTTCTTATGCCTTCCCGTACCTAGTCCCTGCGCACTAGAACACACATAAACAGGTCCTAAAAAATCCTACAAGAGGATTTTCACAAGAACTTGATGTGTTAGGTGTTGCATGACCTTTACCTCATAAGTGGTTCAACGGTGGCGCATATTGATCGTGAGATCAATCGTCACGATGAACGGTCTACCCAACAGCACCGTCCTATCTCCCACTTTCAACCCCTTCCTAACTGGCCCGAACACGTAGAAGTCGGTTATAACGGAATCATTACCCAACTGGATTTCCACATCCTCTACTACCCAAGTGTTCTCCGTATCGAGCCATCCGCCATTCTCACCATGTGCTTCTTCTCCTTAAGCCCCATCACTCTACTCGCCTCGTACATTTCGTACGGCATGACATTGAAACCTGCACCGATGTCTAACATCCCCGACACTCCTTCCAAGCTCCCAAAACCGACCTTGACATTAAAGCCACCACAATTGGTCATTTTGGAACGCTTCTTCCTAATCACCTCCCCCGGTGGTGATTTGTCTACCCATTGTGCCACATGCACCTCCTCAACTCGGGTATCAACCACAATGGGGTCTACATCCCTTTCTCTACTTCCAACCTCGACACCACAATAATTATTATCAACAAAAGAATCAACAATTCGCTAAATCGCAGAAGATATACATTCGCTAAATCTCCCACATGACGGATTTCCTCGCCATGGCGAGGATTCGTCCGCCAGTGAGCTTTGGTGGCCGCTCTTCCTCTTTTTTTGCTCAAAGATGATTAATTCCTACAAAAAATAACAAAACACAAAAGCGTAAAAACGAACAAAAAACACTACGAAACTAAAAACAAAGACTCACAAAGACCACTAAAAAGGCCAAACGAGACTCTAAATTACAGTCTCATCAGTTCTCCATGATCATTTTGATCCTGCCGGCAAGATCATCCCTGGGTGGTCTTCCCTGGCTAGCAGCTTCAATAGGCCCCTCGTTCTGTGTCGCAGGTGGAACTTAATTCTTGTAGTTATTGTTTGAGTAACTCAACATCCTACGGTCCCCGTATTCCATTGGCTTCCTGTACGGCACGAACCCTGGGCACCTCACTCCTTGCCTATCGACCCAATGCATCTCCTCTGTGAGGTTCGGGTTTGGCACCGTGCCCGGAGTTATAGCACACTCCACATTGTACGTTGGATTGTTGGGTTGGTGCGGGAACGGTCACAGCCATCTTGACCTGTTGCATCTCTTCTAGCATGCGGTTAAAGTCAGAGCTGACCTCTCCGATGGCTTTGGCTTCGCCTTTTCCTTTTTCTCGGCCCCTTACACCTTTGTGTTGAGAAGCTTGTGCCAATTTGTCAATGGCAGCTTCTATCTCCTCTGTTGTGCTCTGCATTATCGAGCCACCCAAGCTCATGTCCACAAGCATCTGTGTTGTTACATCAAGTCCTTCACAGAATCTGTGACACAACGTCATCGCGTCAAACCGGTGGTGTGGACACTGGGCCAACAGGTACTTGAACAGCTCTCGGGCCTCATATATGCTCTCGTCATATCGCTACTGAAAGTGGGAGATTTGACTCCTCATGAAGACCTTGTAAACGTCCTCCCAAGTCCTCAGAGAGTTCTCCGGATGGTGCAAGAGCAACGTCTTCGCGAGATCCTGCAAGCACATTGAGAACAACTTCTTACGGACGTCGCCGTCCGTAACTCCGGAGTTCCCACCTATCGGAATCCTCCCCACTAACGCCTCGAATTCCTTCAAAAATTTCATCACATCTTCGTTTGCATGCCCGTAGAACTTGGGCATGTCGTGGAAGTGATGGTTCTTGATCTTCAGGTTCCTTGCTGCTATTGAAAGCTCGATCGGAGATCCAGACACTTGCACCGTGGGCTGCATGTACTCCCCAAACTTCTGCCTAGGCGCATTTGCGGTTTCAAGGGTGTTTGCAATTGCGGTCGTCACCGTTCTTGCTGGTATGCTGTTGTTGGTGCTTGTGCCTTCTTCCGACATGGTAACTTTCGTTATGTTCCTTCTTCTTTCCCGGATTTCCCTTTCTAGGTCGTTGTTTAGATTCCAGCGGAGATTTCAGCGACGTCTCCCTTGCATAAACACGTAAATGAAACAAAAACTTGACTCAAAAGCGATTTTGTCCTTATGAGTTCTATTAGATACATCCAATTGAAATGACCTGATGAAACTATTTTTGATTTTTTGAAATTTTCAGATTTTTTTCTTTGGTTTTTGAATAAGAGAAAAATAAATAAAATACGCAACTACACACTGATCCTACTTATTGAAGAATGTAGGAATCAACTCCCCGGCAGCGGCGCCAAATTTTGATGCGCTCAAAATTAATACTTGTAAAATAACACAAGTAGTAAAGCGGTTGTCGTAGTACAACAAGGCTTAACCACAAGGTCGTTCTCTCGAGGAATTGGTTAAGCTAGTTCTAAGGTGTAGGCTCAAGTTGTGAGTTGTAAACAGATAGTGTGGGTAAGGTTGATACCTCAAAACCGTACAACAAATAACAATTACAAGACAAGGTAATACCTAGATCATGCAATTTCTACAATTAAAATGAAGCAAGCTGATCTTTCAAAAGTCTTGTGTGATATGGCTAATGGTAATTGCCTTGAATGCAACACTTTGCTATTGCAAAATCGAACGAATCTGATTATAAATGCGTATCGATTCACGGAAAAAGCTTGTCACTAGCTATGACCTCATCCGGATATATACTAATTAGAGGTAAACACTAATGCAAGTTCACAACGATCAAGCATGCGTTCAACGACCAGATAACAATATGTCACAATACAAGTTATTAATAGCAACCGCCTAACTCATACTATTGAATAACTGGCCGCCTATTGGTGTCTGCGATCGTCAGAAAGATCAATAATGCTTCTTCGAATTAAAAGAGAGATTGAAATCTCTAGGTGTTTACAATGCTTGGAATTGAAAATATGATAGTAGAAGTAATGAAGATATATCCTAATAGGCGATACAAGGGTCCTATTTATAGACCAAGGAAGAAGAAATTAGAAATCATGGGAAAAACTGCCAGACAAACATGGGTTGAATCTGTCAAAACAGACCTCACCGCGGTGAGGGACCTTACCGTTCGACTCTCCATGATGCGCCTTTCTGCTTTCTTTTCTGCTTCATTGTACCGCGGTGAGGCTCCTTGTTGCAGGAGCTCACCACGGTGAGCCTTGTGTCCAGAAAAATCAGCATTTTCCCACTTTCTCCTATTTTCTCTCCCTTTTCCAAACTCCATGTCACCTCTCTTGGAGTAGTGGCCCACTAACTTGTCCTTATGGTGCTTTTAGAAGGTTTTGAAGTCTTCTTTGCACTTTGGTCCTCCATTTCCTTGCCAATGACGCTAAAACACCTAAAAATGCACAAAAACACACAAAAAACCCAAATGTGGCACGGAACAAAAAATACTAAATAAAAGCTATGAGCCTGACAAAATACGGAAAAAGGCACTAAATGAGTCGTTAAAATATCAACTCATCATGGACAAGAGGAACCAATGTCTTTTTAGACACAGTAGTCTGAGGTTGAGTCTGGCCAAGTGCTTTCTGAGTGTTGTCCTCCTTGTCTTCTTCTTCTTCATCACTCCAGGCATCTTCATTGTCTAAGTCAGGAACCTTTGCTCGCAAAGCCTTCTTCCCTTTGCTAGATGAGGGCAATGCTTTTCCTGTTTCTTTCTCTGGAGTTTCTTCAGCATCCAATTCCTTAGCAAATGCTTGTGCAGTAAGCGGGATTTGCTTTTGCTCAGCAAGGGCTTCTTCTGCCTTGCGAGTTAATTCCTCAACCTGTCTTAGGTTGGCTTGTCTTTCTGCCATCTTGATTTCCAGCTCAAGATGCAGTCTTGTTTCTTCTTCCAACAGAGCTCTGAGTTGAGCTACTTTGTACTCAGCTTCCTTGATCTTCTGTGCAGTACCTTTAGAGTGCTCATCTACTATTTCAGCAGAGTCTTGATGTTGGGTATTATAACTTGATGATCTGGAACGAGATGGAGGAGTGAATTTTTGAGTTGTCCTCTCAGGTTGCTTTTTAGCAGCTGAGGCAGTTTATGTTCCAGCAATCCCTCACGTTCCTGGTGCAAGGCCATCATCATCCTTCTTGTGAGCAGATGAAAATGGAGACTTTGGTTTTTCAACATCATTTTCACCAGTCTCATCATCTTCTTCATCTTCAGATACCAGGTTAATGAACTCTGGTAAAGTGACCATTTGACCATTGACCTCTTCTTGCTAACTGAGAGCAATCTGCAGTGTCTTAGGAAGGACTGGCTTTAGAGCCATTTCCAGTCTGGTCTGGTCATCTTCTTGCTCAAAAGCTTGAATAAACTTGCGTGCCACTTCCTTTCTGAACTTCTTGTCCATAAGCTTGGAAAAAGAGTATTGTTAATAAGGGAACATGTTGTGCACATGGTTCTCTCTATCAATTGCATGTGCCCTTCTTGTAGGTTGTCTTTCTGTGTAACAGGCTTAGATTCCTTGTTGGTGGAGGGTAAAGAATCCTCCTTCTCTGATTGTGAAGGAAGCTTTCCAGCTTCCTCTCCTTCCTTTTGTGAAGGAAGCTTTTCAGCTTCCTCTACTTCCATATTTTCTTTATCAGCCTGTAACAAAGATTAATCACATTAAATAACAAAACATATAACATAGAATTTGTAACAAGTAGAGATTTAAACCACTCAGTAACTTGATCAATGTCAGGATGATTGGTATCTGGAACTTGTTTGGGTTCCATGCTTTGGTCTTGTTGTCCAATGACCTCAGCTTTGTTTGATGTTTCTGGCACTTCAAGCCTTTTCTGAGTCATTGGCTCAGTTGTCTCCCTTGTTTGATCTCCCTGAGTCGCAACATCAGGTTGATCCCTCACATTAGGGAGTTGTGGAACATGTTTAATTACAGGATTTACTTCAACAACACCATCAGCTCCTTGATGCATCTTAAGTACTTCTACCATGTAATCATCCCTTAGATCGGCAGAAGTCTGAGATACTTGTGGTTGTTGTGGTTGTTGTAGTGATCTGGATCTTCATGGAGAAGTAACAGCAGTAATAGTTCTCTCCAGATCAGCATCAATGTTTTGTACTGATGCATTGACAGTGTCATCAAGTATAACTGCATCACTCATCAGGGCATCATTGATATCCTGGAAGGAGGATGGCCCTGGAAGAGTGTTTCCTCTGGACATGGTTACTTTCTCAGCAACCTATGATGCAGGGACTTCATCAGCAACCTCATTCCTTTCCAACGATGGGTCAAAGTTAAACTCATTTGCTTCTTCAGCAGTCAACCCTCTTGGCACCAAGAGTGGTATCTTCAACACTATGGAGTGCTTGCTGGACAATGGTAGTGGTATCTGCAACACTACGGAGTTGTATCTGAACTCCACCAGTGTTATCTACAGCACTGGGTTCAAATACCCTTGTGTCAGTATCCACCAAAGAAGTGCTCTCCTTGGCAGCTACCTTCTTTTTGCCTCCAGTTCTACATTTCTTCTTTGGCACAACATTTGCCTCATAAACGTCTTCTACTGGCCTCTTCTGGTTCTGCTTGAGCTCACAATTATATTTGCAAACAAGATCACTATTTGCAATCTCTCCATTCCCCCTGAGCTTTATGCCAAGCTTCTCCAGAATATAGCATATCTTAAGACCAAAGTTGATAGTATGCTTGGGCTCAGCAAGATCATCTTTCACTCTAGGATCAAAGCCTAGAAGTTTGTCAACAAACCTCAGAAAGATGTACTTACCCCAGTTGAAGGTCTCATCTCTATCTTCCAGAGTGTTGAGAAATGACATCATTCCCCATCTTTCCATGCTGATCTGGTCAGCTCCACCTTGATTTGAATCAAAGTACCTATGCAATACAAGGGCTGAAAGTGCAGATTTTAGCTAAGTATTGGTGCAATACTAACTTGGCTTAGTATTGTCACAATACTAGATACCTGTTCACTGGACTTTCTATTTATGAATTTTACATTAATTCACTTTGATATAATTCCACGATTTTAGTTTAGTCTTAGCAGGTTTAACTGGTTCAGATGTCTTATGGAGAAGAACTCTTCGTGTTTGAATACTAGAAGACATTGAAGAAGGAAATGAATAAGAATCCTAATCGAATAAGGTTTCTACTGATCGAAGATGGATTCTACTTGCATTCCTACAAGGATTCTTGATGCATGGAAGACTGAGAAGAACTAGGAGAAGAACATGGAGATTCGATCTAATCAAGATATTCAATCAAGATAGAACTATTGAACTAGTTGGATTAATATTCACAACTATGTATACTAGTCGATAGGTTCTTAGATTCGTAACAAGCTTTTACGCGTAAGATAGATATTCTCTAGTAGCTCGTTTTGCATCTCTATTACTAAGCGTTTAGTTTAGTCATCTCTCTCTTTGTTTGTGAGATTTCTAGCATCGAATTGGTGGCCCAATTCAAAGTGCTTAGTATTTGATATTCTAGATCATAGGAATATTGTCTAGATATCTTTTTGTAAATCCGTTATAATTTATAGTGGATATTTTGCCTATGGCTCGGCAGATTATTTGTAATCTGCTAGAAATTATTTGTGGTTTGTTTTCTTTACATTCCGCTATTTAGACTCTAAGATAGTTTTCAGATATTGGTTTTGAGTATTGCTCCAATACGTGTTTACAATATCTGTATTTGGTACTAAGTCCCGATCCATACAATTTCAATTGACATCACAGCAAGTCATCTAATCAATGGGTGTTTGGAGTTGGTACCATTAGGATGGATTCAGTTAATCCAAATATTAACAGGTTGCCCACTCTAGATGGATCCAATTTTCAACTTTGGTCAATTCGCATCCGCTCACATCTCAAGGCCATTGACACCAGGGTGTGGAAGTCAGTGCTTGAAGGATATATGATGCCTGTGCTACCCCCTGATAAAGATAAAGACAAAGACTGTGTGGCCAAACCTGAAGAGGACTACACTCCAAAAGAGGTAATTGATACTAATAATAGGCAAAAAGCTTTGAATGTTATTTTTAGTTATGTTGATCTTCATATGTTTCAGCTTATTCAAACATGCTCGACTGCTAAACAAGCCTGGAAGATTCTACAAAGGCATTGTGAAGGAGATCTAAGTGTGAGAGAAACTATGCTTGAGATGGTTCTTAGCAAATTTGAAAATCTTAGAATAGAGGATGATGAATCAATCTCTACTTACTGTACTGGTGGATATTTCCAATGAAAGCTATCTCTTAGGTAATCCCTTTTCGAACATAACCTTGGTTTATAAAGCTGTTAGAACTCTGGCAAAATGTTTTGAAACCAAGAAAATTGCCATTGAAACATCTCTTAATTTGGCAACTATGGATTTACAGACCTTAATGAATATTTTAAAAAATCATGAGTTAAATATGGAAAACCTCCTACTAACTCTAAGGAAAAAGGTCTTACGCTTCAATCTAAGTCTTCTGAATCACTTGATGAAGAAGATGATAGTGATTTTAATGCTTTCTTTAATTCCATGGTTAAGTGCTTTCAAAAGAGCAATATTAGGGATAAGCTTAAACCTGGATCCAGCAATATGTTTTCTCCTAGTAAGAATTTTCCTTCTAAGAAATTTGCTAAGTATTCTTATAAAAAACATCTGACGATGTCACAAAAAAGCTTATGAAAACACAATGTCATGCATGTGAAGGTTATGGACATTATGCCTATGAGTGTGCTAATACTCTTCGAAAGAAGGGTAATTCTTATTGGATTTGTCTTAGTGATGATGAGACAGGTGCAGATGATGAAGATATAGTCCATGATGAAGAAGTAGAAACAGCTGCAGTACATTCACAAGTGAACTAGTCAGAATATTCATCTGTTGATGAATGTTGTGACAATCTGAAACCACCTAACACCAGAGCAATTGATTTTATCTGATAGTGAAGGGTATTGTCTTAATACTTTTGTTAACCCCTCTGTGCAGGACTTGTTTTTCACTGATGAACAGGAATGTCTTGATAATATCTGTGTTGTAAACACTGATTGTGTGTTTCGTGGTGATGTTGATCACCCGTATTGCTTGCATGGGTCTGTTGATCTAGAAACTGAGTACTAATCTGTTGAAGAACTTAGTGTTTCGAGCAATATTGTGATAATACCATATGAAAATTCTGAGAACTATTCTGATATTGTGACAACATCTGCATATAACTCAACCAATATGGGTAAACTTTGTCATGTGGTTTTCTCTACTGTAAAAACTGACTCTGCAGGAGCTTAGTACTTTGATAGTAGGTGTTCTCGTCTTATGACAGGAAACCATGCCCACCTTAGAGACATTGTAGCACTTTCCAAAGGTACAGTTACCAATGGTGGTGGTGGGAAGCGAGATCAATTGTAAAGGAACACTTAATGTTCAAGCATTTCCTTACCTAAAAGACGTAATGTCACGCCCCTGACCTTTTTTTTAAATATGTTTTTAGGCAAATTTTAATATTTTTGATATGTGTTATATACGTGGCCTTATTTGTGAAACATTAAATTATATAATGTGACATGGTATATGTTGGTCCAGATAACGTCAAAGGGAAAAGACTAGAGGGGAGGGGGGGAGGGGGGGGGGGGGTGAATAGTCTTTTACAACTTTTGGCGATAAACATAATTTCTCAGATATCTATGAAGATATCTGATACTTAATTTCAGAGAGCGGAAGACTTTTCTGTGATAAGTGCACGTGCTCAGCAAGATATGTGTAAATACTCAGCAAGGTAAATAAAGCAAGTAATAAATTTGCAGAAAGTAAATATCACTAATCATTATAGTGGTATCCGAAGGTGGCGTAATCCTTCAACTAACCCACTTCCGCCTTTCTCATACCTAGAATCCACTAAGACAGATAGTTGAGTTCACCTTACAAATATCTTCTCTCGATTCCTAAATACACTAGGTTCCCAACCAAGTGTTCCCCCTGAGTTATTCCCCGGCTTTCTTAGCCAAGTACTTCCTATACTCAGAAACCTTTGAGCTATTCCTTAGTTTCCCAAACTAAGTACTTCCTATGCTCAGTAACCTTGGAGTTATTCCTTAGTTTCCCAAACTATGTACTTCCCGTACTCGACGCTGTTTAAGGTTAAGGTAGTTTGTCAGGTGAGTAGTCTTTATAACTTTCTCAGTTATGTAAGAATACTTGATAGAACAAGAATCACTTAACATACTTCACAATTTGTGCTGATGTGTTCTTTACTGACCCAAGTCTATGTTAAATGTTCTAGAGAATGAAACTTAGATACTTGATCTTTTGATTCAACTCCTACACAGATAGCAATGCTTGTTAAGGGTCAGGACACTTAGAACTTTCGTGCTACTTAGAATTCAAGAGTTTAGTCACAACTGTAAGCTAAAGAGTAAGTAGGTTGAAGGCTTGTATGCTTGAATGAGTTCGTCGATGTAAGTTCTTGGCGTGTTCAATGTGTGTGTATTCAAGCATTCTAAGTGTTGATATTTATAGTTGAAAATCATGCCGTTTGAATAGTATCCGTTAGGCTTAATGAAATTCAAAACTATTGATATCTGTTAATCATGACGTTGTCTTTTTTCTGAGATTTCCTCTTTAGTTCAGATGTCTCTGTCTGCGCATTTATTGCATTGTACTATTTTTGTCCTGTAGTACCAACGGAACTATGCACGCTTTCTGAAGCATTGCATGTCCCTTTCCAGAAACCTTCACATCTCCAGATACCTGTTGAAACATTGTTTCCCAGAAACATAGTTTTATCCAGGATATCTGAGTGTAGATATATTTGGGCTCTTTTCCTTGTTCAGAAACCTTGTATTCTCAGATATCTTTTGCAAAACTTGTTTATTGAGAAACACTTGTTTATCAAAGATATCTGGACATAGGTATCTGATAACCTTCGTCTTCAACAATCTTGTGCCGTCTTCAAAACATCAAAATTTGTTGAACTATCCTGCTGGAAGCCTTCTTCTTGGTCTTTTTCAAAGATATAAAAAAAATTACATTCAGATACCTAACATCCTATACAAGATTTGCTAGACTAACATACTTAGTGATTTTCCTCTTTTACAGTGTTCAAGTGAACCAAGAGTACTAACCACCTTTCTGAGCTAAGATAAGTCATTAGGTTGCTGATCAAAATCTAAACAGATATTCCTAACAAATTTCCCCCTTTTTGATCAGTCAACGATTACTATCTTTAAAACCTATTGGAAGAGGGAACAATCTAACACTTAATCATTTCTTATGATCTTTTCAATTCATTTTAATTAAGTGCAGAAAGTAAACATCAACCAAATCACAAGGTGTGATCTTTGCTGACAAGTTATCTTTTTATAGATTGATATCTGAGAGTAGGTTCATCAGATATGTTACAAATAATGTACAATCAGCAAGATACAAAATACATAGTTAAATTAGGACAATAGGAGTAACCAAGCTCCAAGTAAACATCCTAATTAACTTGTCTTCAAGTCTTCAACAGCTTCCAAGGATCAATTTGCATACTCCCTATCTCCAAATCTTTTGATATCATCTGAGTAGTCATAGAGCAAAGTTCTGACTAACATCTCAGTCTCTTTGGCATAACCACAGACCTCTTTGTATGATTTGGTGGGATTCTTCTTGGCAAAATGTTTGACCCACAGATACTTTCTCTATTTCCAGGCATGCTCAATTCTGATATCTGATAGCTTGAAATATTCATAAATAATCCTCCGATATCTTATGTCACTCTTGTATTGGTCTTGAGTCATGTAAAAAGATTCATAGGGTTCCACAGCAAGTCTTGCTCTTGTGCCTGTTCCAGTGATGTTGGGAATTCTGTGCACATCATCTGGCTTTCCATAAGGACAATCATTAGAGAGGTCCTTCTTCATGGCTTCTATTCTCTTAATTACTTCAAAATCCAACCAGGCTTTGATGTGGTTGGTGTTAATCAAGATTGGCTTGTCTTTTCTCCATGCCATGAGTTGTTTATGTATTGGTTCTGGCAATTTTTCATTTACCAGTAAGTGTTCGAGTTCCAGAATCCAGTAGCCATTCTTCTGATTAATGCACCTGTAGACAGAGGAGTCATTGTTGGTCTTCACATACTCTATCTTGGCTTCTTCAGGCCTGAGTGGTAGTTGAAGTTTTCTTTGTTCAGCTCTCAGCCTATTCCTCCTTTGTCTTGAATTCTCCCTTGGGGGATTGCTTGAAGAACCACCCTGGAATGACTTGGTATTTCCAGAGAGTGTTTTAGCTATTAAAGGCTTTACAGCTATGGGCTCAGATAGGCTATCAACCCTTTTTCTTTTTCTGTGAATAGGAGCTTCATCTTCATCAGTCTCTTCATCATCATCATCAAGATCAATTCTTGTGAAAATTTTGCAGCCTTCTTCATTGCCCTGGGATTTGATTTGTCCTTCTTCTTCTTCTTCAGAAGACTCTTCAATCCCTCTTACTGTATTCTCCTTTGGAGCCTTGGTACTCCTTGGAGGTTTCTGTGCCCTGGCCATTGTTGTCATTCCTTTTTCAGGAAGTTGCCGAGTGGTGTCCACTATCTGTAGAGCAGTCTGACTTGAGGAGGGCTCATTGATTCTGAGTGGTGGTTGGGAAGATTTCTTCTTGTTTCCTCGTCCTTTCTGAGCGCCAAAACCTGGTATCTGGCCATGTAATCAAGGGAGTTGAGATTTGGTTTCTTACTGAAGCTTTGACGAGCTATCAGTTTTCTTTTTAAGTGAGAAACTCCCAAGTGAACATTTGCATGTTCTGCCAAGGTTCTGTCTTCTCTATCATCTGAGTCTTCATCCAAGTGATCTTCATCCTCTTGGATATTTTCATCAATATTCTCTAGCCCAGCAACCATCTCAAAGATGGGCTTCTTTCCTTTCAGTGAGGAGGAGGATGGTACTTCTTTTGGTGATGCAGCCTTTGCATCATGCTTGTCTTCAGATACTTGCTCAGTATCTAATTCTTCAGCAATTTCCTGAACAACAAGCTGGAGTTCTTCAATCTCAGCAAAAGCTTCCATTTCCTTGATGGTTTGATCTTCAATCGTTTGGATCTTTGCTTTGGATTCAACTATCTTTTCTTCCAGTTGAAGATTCAGCTGTTGTTCTTCTTCCAACAACTGTTTGAGTTCAGCAACTCTGGCTTGTGCATCCAATATTTTTCTGAGTGTTGCCCTCAGAGTGCTCAACTACTTGTTGAGTAGAGTCTTTTTGTTGGGGAGATGGATGTGTAGACTTCTGAGGAGATGGAGGAAGGAAATTTTGCGAAGTCCTCTCAGTGTGCTTTTCAGCAACTAAGGCATTATTTCCTTATGCAATCCCTCCTGTCCTTGGTGCAGGGGAATCATCATCATCCTTTTTGTCATTATCATCCTTGTGATGGTCAGAAGGAGGTTCTTCAAAATTATTCTCATCTGTTTCCTCCACATGTTCAGAAACCAGATTGATCACTTCAGGAAGTGTGACCAATTGCCCATTTACTTCCTCTTGTTCAGAATGTATGCACTGTAGGGACTTTGGCAAGATTGGCTTGAATTCCATCTCCATTTTGGTCTGACCATCTGCCTTTTCAAAGGTTTCAATGAGCTTGTGTGCTACTTCCTTTATGAAGTTCTTCTTCATCAACATGGCAAATGCATATTGCTCAGTTGGAAACATGGCATGCACATAATTCTCCAAGTCAAATGCTCTTGCTCTTCTGGTAGGGTGATCAGTGACCCTTGTGATCTCAAACAGATAAGAGCATCTGAGTTTCTGCCAATTCTTGAAACAATTTAGATGTTTTGGCAGAGTATGAGCCTTGAAGAATGGAAGCAGGTCCTTGTTCAAATCTTCAGGGACCACTAAGGCACTAGCTTGAGCCTGAAAGAGATAATTTTGAGTTAGCTTCAAAACTTTTAATATCTGGGTTTTAGAGTAGTCAAGTATCTGTGTTACCTGTGCAACAGCAACAGGCTCAGAAGGTTGGACTACTGAGATTCCAGGTGCCTCAGATATCTTGGTGTGAGGAGGAGACTTGGAAGTCTGATCCTCAGCATCCTCTCTTTCTTTTTGAACCTGAGAAGAAAATACAACATAACACTTAGAAATTTATCAGGAGAGAAATACTTAAACAATTTGTTAGGAATATCTGTTTAGATTTTGATCAGCAACCTAATGACTTATCTTAGCTCAGAAAGGTGATTAGTACTCTTAGTTCACTTGAACACTGTAAAAGAGGAAACTTACTAAGTATGATAGTCTAGCAAATCTTGTATAGGATGTTAGGTCTCGAAATGTAATTTTTATTTTCTGAAGAAGACCAAGAAGAAGGCATCCGACAGGAAAATTTCAACAAATTTTAAAGACTTGAAGATTGCACAAGATTGCTGAAACAAAGGTTGTTCAGATACCTATGACCAAATATCTTGAAGACACAAGCGTTTTTAAATAAGCGATTACAAGAGATATCGAAATTAAAGGTTTAAAGCGAGGAAAGTGCCCACAGATATCTACACTCAGATACCTTGGATAAATATTATGTTTCCGGGAAACAATATATTCTTAACAAGTGATATCTGGAGTTGTGATGATCTCTGGAAAAGGACGTGCAAAGCCTCAGAAAGCATGCATTGTTCCGTTGGCACTACAGGACAAATTATAATCTGATGCATTAAATCTTGAGACATAAATGTACGAACAAAAGCGGTAACCGAAAAGAAGACAAACTGCTCTGATACTATACTCAGATATCAATAGTTTGAATTTGATTTAAGCCTAACGGATACTAAGGAACAGCTCAAAAGTTTTCTGAGTACAGGAAGTACTTGGTTGTGAAAGCCGAGGAATAACTCAGGGGGAACACTTGGTTGGGAACCTCGTGTATTTAGGAATCAAGAGAAGTTATCTGTAAGGTTACCTCATTTATCTATCTTAGTGGATTCTAGGTCTGAGAAAGGCTGAAGTGGATTAGTTGAAGGATTACGCCACCTTCAGATACCACTATAAAAAGACATGTATTATTTACTTTCTGCAGTTTATTACTTGCTTTACTTATCTTGCAAAGTAATTACACTCATCTTGCTGAGCACGTGCACTTATCACAGAAAAGTCTTCCGCTCTCTGAAAATAAGTATCGGATATCTTCACAGATATCTGAGAAACTGTGTTTATCGAGAAAAGTTTTAAAAAACTATTCACCCCCCCCCCCCTAGTCTTTTACTTTGCCGTTATCTGGACCAACAAGTGGTATCAGAGCAGGAGGTTCCCAAGCCTTCTGGACTGAACCTAGATTCCAGATAAGTGCCCACTAACTGCTTTTCACCTACACTTGATTTGTTTGTTTAGTGTGTTTGCTGCAGGATGTCTTTAAGTGACTCCCCAATTCTCAAGCCAGAGAATTATGAAAAATGGAAGAACAACATGATGCTCCACCTAGAAGCCATCAGTGACGAAATGATCAAAGTAATGAAGAATGGCCAAATAGTCATTCAACAACTCAAGCAAGTCATAGAGGTTTCTAATGGTAGAGATAGAGAACAAAGCGATGGGTCTTCACGAACGGATCGTCAAGTTATTCTGAACCAAAGCCAGAGAGCTCTGGACATCGGAAGATGCCAAGAGAAATCATTTGGATGGTCGAGCTCGTAATATCATCATCGTTCTACTCGAGCACATACATTGTAAAGCGTGGGGTGTAAAAGCGAAAGTGGCACAGCAATTGATTGAAGAAATACATGCGGCGTGAGAAAACAAAGGAAAACAAGTTCGAAGTTTTGAAGCTCAAATTCCAAAACTTTAAACAAGGTCCCACCGAGACTCTTGAAGAACTAGATTTCCGGTTTACAACACTTATGAGTGACATGGCTGCACTTGGTGAGAGTAATAGATATACCCAGTCAGAAAAGATTAAGACTATTGTGAGAAGTCTAAATCATAATTGGGAACACACAAAGTTTTTCTACTTTAACTAAGGAATGCCAGATGTCACTCCTGTGGAACTTTTCTCTCACCTTACCACTGTTGACTATGAGACAACTCAGAGAGAACAAACAACTGAGAAGTTGCAGAATGTTGCTCTAGTTGCTCAAGGAACTTCTGAAAAGAAGAAAGAAAAGGAGGTGACTGAGGATGCTCTTGCTGTAAAGAAAATGGGAAAATATGTCAGTCGAGAAATTGAGAGAAGAAAAGTCAAAGAGAAGCTGAAAAAGCATCTAGGCTCAAACTACCACCAGTACAAAAATATGCAAAGCTCGTTGAACAAGTCGGCTCAGAGAGCATCAAGTACTGAGGAAGCAAAAATCAGAAACGATATCTGTTTCTATTGTCAGAAACCTGGTCATTTCAAGAAGGATTGCCCTGCCTTCAACAAACTAAAGACAGGTGACAAGAAAGACAGAAGAATCTTCAAAAGAAGTCAGAGAGCTATGCTCACTGAAGAAAGGAAAAAGATTCAAATCCAACTGGAAGCTCTAGATATTGAATCTGATTCTAAGGATGAGGATTCAGATGATTCCACACTGCCTTCCCCAGAAATGTGCGGTGTCTCTCATGAAGTAATTGACTTTGGTCAAAAGAAGAAAGAAGTATGTGGAATGGCTGAAGAAATCTTTCCAGATATCTCCAACATTGAACCTTGTCTAATGGTTGATGAGGTAATACATACTTCCTGTTACACTTATGAAAGTGATGAAGAGGGAATCAAAGATCTGGAAAAACTCAAAAGAAAACTTGATCTCTACGAAAGAGAATTTCTAATGGTCCGAGCTAGAGCTGAAAACCTTGAAGAAGAGAAGAATTCTCTTGTAAAGGAAAATTGTCAAATAATCAAGATATCTGGGAAAAAGGATGCTGAAAATGCATTTCTCAAGGCTCAGATATCTGAGACCGAAAAGTCACATAAAGAAGCGATGGCCAATCTTCAAAAGAAATGTGAAGATCTTCTTTCTGAGAATAAGGAAATCAAAAAGAAAGAACTATCTTTTCAATCTTATGCCAAAGCTAGTGACACTCTTACTGAAGTACAATCTTATTTAAGAGATCCTTCAGAAAAGAGAGGACTTGGGCTGGACACATACACAGAAAGTTCCTCCACTCTAAATAAGAGTAATGAAGGACAAACATTTATCGATTCTTTCGAAGGTGATTCCCAAACAATCTGATGTCGGTGAAGCTAAGATTGTTGACAAAGGAAAGGCAGTTGCGACCAATCCTTTGTGGGCAAAACAAGTCCAAAGGAAAACTGTTGGAAATGTCTCTGAAAAGAAACATAACACTGAGAAGTGTAATCACCCACAGTGCTATGTCTCTCAAAAAGGAAAAATTGCAGGAGCTATGTCACATTTTCTGGAAAGAAAATTGATCATCCAGAGACAAGCAAAGCTGCTGAGAAGAGATCTCAGACAGCATCAGGTGCTCGGAATGGTATTGGCTATAAAGCCATTGGGAAACAACTTGCTCGTGAATACAAACAAGAGAAAGAACGATGGTTAAAGGCTAGAATTGCTCACAACAATTATCAAAAGTGGAAGATAAATCAAGCCACTGAAAATCTGAATGCCAGGGCTAGAAGAAATCTGGCTAGGAAAGCTAAGTCTGCTGGGAAGCAGACTCAGAAACCTGATAGGTATCTGAAAGCACCAAATGGAGCACCAATGAACACACCAAGGAAGGAAATAGTTCTGAACAACAATGATACTAATCATTTTACTAGGATTCCTCCTTATGTTCCTGTTAGACAAAAGAATGTTCCTAAGAAATTCATTCAAAAATGGATTCCTACTGGAAGATTCTTTAGTCCAGATGGTTCCATTGTTGGTATGAGAACCTAATCTCACATTTCTGTTTTGTGCAGAGCACTCTAAAGACTAGTGGCATTTTGATAGTGGATGTGGGAAGCACAAGACAGGAGACAAAGCAAATCTAATTGACTACAAAAAATGCAATGATGGACCAATTATCAGTTTGCTGGAGGAGATGAAAATCCAACCATAGGTTTTGGAAATTTGAAGTTTGGAGCCCTTACAATCTCTGAAGTACTTCATGTAAAGGTTTTGAAATATAATCTCCTAAGCATGAGTCAACTAGTAGACAAAGGGTACACTGTCAAGATCAAGTCAAAACTATGTAAAGTGATTGACAATGAGTCAAAGCAGACAGTCTTGGTTGCAAGGCATAAAGGAAATCTTTATGTTGTTGATTGGGCATCCGCCACAATCGAAGAATGTCTCATGGTGAGTCAATATGGCCACATTGAAGAAAATTGGCTAAGGCATAAAAGAATGAGTCACTTGAATTTCAAAACTCTGAATAAGCTAGCCAAGAAAGAGTTGGTGGTTGGTTTACCCAAAATGGCATATAGAAAAGAAGGTGTATGCTCGACTTGCGAATGGGAAAACAATCCAAAACATCTTTCAAGTCTAAGACTAGACATTCCAGTGAAAGGCCACTGCAAATGTTACATATTGATCTATTTGAATCCTCAGTAACTAGTTATGCAGGAAAGAAGTATGGTCTAGTTGTTGTTGATGATTACTCAAGATTCACTTGGGTTGTCATTCTCAAACACAAATCTGATGCAAGGGTTGAGATACGTAACTTGCTGAATAAGCTCGAAGTCATGAAAAATGACAAGGTATCTATAATCAGAAGGTATACAACAAAGGTATACATCTACCTCAGAACAGACCATGGTACTGAGTTTGTGAACCAGTACATCAAAGAGTTTTGTACTTGCAAAGGTATACAACATCAACTGTCTTCTGTAAGGACACCACAACAAAATGGTGTTCTTTGAAAGAAGAATAGGACCACTGAAAGAAGCGGCAAGAACAATGCTTGCGACCTTTGAAATAAGTGAAATCTATTGGGTTGAAGCTGTAAACACAGCATGCTACACTCAAAATAGATGTCTGATTAACAAACACCATGACAAAACTCCGTACGAGCTTTTCATTGGTAGACCCCCTAGTATCAAACATCTAAGGGTGTTTGGTTGCAGATGTTTCGTTCTTAACAATGAAAAAGAATACTTGAGAACATTTCAACCAAAGACAGATGAAGGAGTATTTCTTGGTTATTCTCTAAATAGCAAAGCCTACAGAATCTACAACAAAAGAACGCAAAAGATCAAAGAATCTGTTCATGTAGTGTTCTATGAAGGAAACAAGAAGGTACTCTTGAATGATGAACTCTCAGATAGGTTCAAAGAACTAATGATTAAAGACTCTGAAAAAGGATCCTCAGAAGGAAACAATTCTATCATTCAAATAGAGGATGAGGCTGACGATGAAAAGCAACATATGCTTAGTAACAACCAGATGACTCTAAGACATTATGAAGAATTTCCTATGAGAATTCCAGAAATGGAATAGGTTACTGAGAACCTTCATCATGAAGAGGTATCTGAAAACGAGATTTCTAAAATTCAAGTCCCAGATATCTCTAACACTGAAAAAGTGTCAGATATCCATGGCATTTCCCATATGTCAGATATCTCAGATACTGCATAAGTATCTAATCAAGATCATATTGATTCACATTCAAATCAAAATGATATTGATCCTACTAGTTCAAAACCCATTATGAAATGGATAAGAAATCATCCTGCAAAGGATGTGATTGGTCCCATAGACCAAGGAGTTAGAACTAGAAGAGCAATCGCTGAAAATGCAAATTGTCTCTATGGATGTTTCATCTCAACCATTGAACCAAAGACTATAGAAGAAGCATTAAAACATCAAGATTGGATCTTTGCAATGCAAGAAGAGTTGGATCAATTTGAGAGAAACAAAGTCTGGACACTGGTTCCATTTGTTAACGGAATATCTGTAATCGGAACCAAGTGGATTTTCAGAAACAAAATGAATGGGTCTGGTGAAATAAGCAGAAACAAAGCTAGGTTGGTTTCCAAGGGATTCACCCAGACTGAAGGACTAGATTTTGATGAATCTTATGCAACAGTTGCAAGATTGGATGCAATAAGACTCTTTCTAGCCTTTGCAGCTCATAATGACTTTACAGTTTATCAAATAGATGTCAAGAGTGCATTTCTAACTGGTGAACTTGCTGAGTAAGTCTATGTTGAGCAACCACCAGGTTTTGAAGTTTCCCCAGAAAGTAGGATGGTTTATAAGCTTCAGAAAGCTCTGTATGGGCTGAAACAAGCTCCAAGAGCATGGTATGATACATTGGCAAAATACCTACTAAAAAGTGGTTTCAAGAAAGGAGATGTTCATAAAACACTCTTCACATTGAACCATGATGGGAAACTACTTTTAGTTCAAGTATATGTTGATGACATTATATTTGGATATAAGGACAAGCAACTTTGTGAAGACTTTGCTGAACTCATGAAATGTAAATTCGAGATGAGCATGATGGGAGAATTGAATTACTTCCTAGGGCTGCAAGTCAAGAAACTCAATGAAGGAATATTTATTAGTCAAACAAAGTATGCAAAAGACATGCTCAACAAGTTCAATCTAAAGCCTTCTGAAAAGAATGCTAAGATACCTATGAGCATTGGAACCAAAATGACCTATACTGAATCTGACAAGAGTGTTGAAGAACACAAGTATAGGAAATTGATTGGGTCTCTACTGTAACTCACTGCAATTAGACCTGATATTCAATATGCAGGTGGAGTGTGTGCTAGATTTCAGACAAATCTAATGCAATCACACTACAACATTGCTATGAAGATATTAAGGTATGTAAAGGGTACTGTAGAAGTTGGATTGTGGTATCAAAAAGACAGTGGATTGAGTTTGGTTGGCTATTCAGATGCTGACTATGCTGGATCATTGCTTGATAGAAAAAGCACCTCAGGAACTTGTCAATTTCTTGGTGCCAGATTGATATCATGGTTCAGCAAGAAACAAAACTCAATTGCTACATCTACCACAGAGGCTGAATATATTGCTACTGGGTGTTGTGCTTCACAAATATTGTGGATACAACAACAACTCACAAACTATGGACTCAATGAAGAGAAATATTTCTGTGACAACATAAGTGCTATTGCCGTAACTCAAAATCCTAAGTTTCATGCTAGAACAAAGCACATTGATGTTAGACATCACTTCATCAGAGACCATGTTGAAAAAGGCAATATAGAGATACTCAAGATTGGCACTGAAGACCAACTTGTAGATATCTTCACTAAGCCACTACAAGAAAGTAGATTCTTAGCATTAAGACACAGTCTTGGACTAGTGGAGCTACCTAAGAACTGAAAAATTTCAGATATCTGAAGAAGATATGAAAGGACAGAGAAGAGAAATCTGGAACGGGTATCCAGAAACCAAAGGGTAAAATAGCTATTTAAAGATCTCTGAGACGGGTACTCAGATATCTAGATCACTTAGTGAGGGGGAACACAAAATAGAATAGTACAACTGTCTATAGTTAACTACTATCTTGAAAATTGAATTATTTCTATCTTTGTGAAAAACTTTGAAAAGACAACAAGTATAAGATAGAATCAGTTACAACAGTGTTCTCATTCACACAGATACGTGATTCAGATAGCTAATAGCCAAAATTCATTAAATAGGCACAATTACAATTGTTGATTGTGATCATTGCTGAAGAAGCAATGGTGACCCTTGATGAAATGGGCGATTGATCTTTCTGGCGAGATTAACTCTCGATAAATAGTGGTATTGAAATTGAGGCGGGCCCACTATGCATTTAATGCCGAACAAGCTTTTCGACTCACATGCAATACAGATAACTACACACAAAATTAATTTTTATGTATGTGACTGTTGAGATTACATTGCTATATATATAGGATTTCGGCAAAAGAATTCACTTTCGCCTAATCCAACATTCTGACTTGCACAAGAATAGCAAATTTCTTTCTTCTATTTTCTCTGCAAATCTCTGCTCCCAAATTAGTTTTTCTGCAAAGAATCACTAATCTTTCTTATTAATCTCTTTCAGACCTTCAAAAAACTCACGCTATATAAAGAGATGGCCCCTAAATGATCAACTATCCAGAAATCCCAAAATACTACCACTGGTACTGCTGAAAAGCAAGCACTAGAGTTGGTAATTATTAACAATCGATTGGTAGGGAACTTCAATCCCGATCATTGGACTTCAAATCACAGAATGATTTAGGGTGGTTCCATGATTGAGGAATACCTCACGGCTGCTATTGAATGTCAAGCCGACAGGAAGATAATCCTTGACATGCTTGAAAAGGCACAAATCAAGGGTTTTCAATCTGTTGTTCCCAGTGGAGTCTCTTCACTGGATGTACTGGAATTTTACAACAACTCCAGGATTATATCACGTATTCTGAAAAAACCTTTGCAATAGTGTCTATAAAAACGTCAGTCCAAGGAAAGAAAATCCTTCTGGACTCAACAACTTTCTGCAAGTTGTTTGACCTTCAAAATCTTGGAAAGGATTTTGAAATAGACACCATGGATGATGATCTCCTTGAAGGTGTAAAACAATTGTACAGTGATGTGTGTGATCTTGAAAAATCAGATACACCCACTAATTTCAAGCTTGCTGACATCAGAACCAGACATCTGTTAGTTCACTGGGATGTGTTGGCATGCATTATTCACAGATGCTTTGATGGTCTACAAGGAGGTGCTGACCAGATAAGCGAAGCATTGGATGATGATGTTCTTGTTGCAACAGACAAAAAATGGAAAACCCTTTCAATTGGGGAAAGTACGCCTTCATGAAATTTGTGAAGAAAATTCAAGGCTTTGAGCCTACAATCGCTAAGGGACTTGCTGAGCCAAATACCACAGTAAGCTATGGTCTAAACGATATGCTACTTGCTGGAAAAGCTTGGCATTGAGCTTAGAGAGAAAGCGGAACATAATACGGTAACCTACTCTACAAATATGAGTATACAAACATGATGAAAAAGGTTCTTTGGATCTCGGAAAGGTTCGAAGCGAAAAGGCGAAGAGGTATCTGAGGGAAAAGTTGCGACCAAGAATCCCAGAACTTCACGGAAGAAGTCTGCTGGCAAATCAAAAGGCACACCCATTGAGGTTGTCGATTCCCAGATACCTGCCGTAGCTGCAGATGAACTCATCAATGAAGATGAACTCATCAATGCTGCAAAAGAGGTATCGACTACTGAACAAGTAGACTCAGCAAGAGAAAGTTCTCTCAGAAATGTTAAGACTATTGCTGAAAGCCTTGCTGATGAACTCATCAACAGGAATGATGGACGAATCAGTTCCCAATGCTGATGAGAGCTCGCGATGAAGATGATGAATTAGTCATCTCTCAAGTCCTAGAAATATCAAAAGGGCTAAGATTCTTGAAAAGGTGGCGGTGTAGAGGTATCTGAAGAAGAACCTACACCACAGGTTGCTGAACAAGCACCTGTTTCAAAGGTTGCTGAAGTAGCAACTTTGTCCAAGGTAACTGGACAAATTACACCATCAGAGCAAGAAATACTAAAGCATATTGAAGATGCTCGATGGTGATAACAGTGTTGGAGGATACTACCATTGCCTCGACACTCAGCGGTCATCTCAACCACAACCACCTGTGACGGATAAGGATCTGCTGAAATGGTACTTGAAGCTGCGGATACCAGCATCTTTCATTCTTTGAAGAAAATCACGCAAAAGCGGGTTCCCCAACTCGATGAGAAGGACCAAATGAGACATACGCTCCGGAATGATCAACCAGGGGAGGCAACTGAGTTGCATACTCAGGCAAGGTCTGAAGTACCTGAAACTTCAAACAAAGCAGATGAAATGGAACAACAAGACCAATGCATAGAAGGATCACAAGTTCCAGAGACTAATCAGCTTGACATTCCTCAGGTATCTGAATGGTTTAACTCTCTACTTGTGATATTTTGTGCCACATAATCTTGTTATTTAATAGAATTTCTTTATTCTGGTGAATTAGAAACACGAGAACAAGAGGAAGCTTAGAAGCTTGCCTCAAAAACTGAGAAGGAGGCTTCCACACCCTCACAACTTACGGAATCTGAGCCTGTGCTACAGGTGATAGCGAGTTTCTTAAGATATAATTTTTCAGATATTCGTTAATACACTTGACTAGTAATTGTTTGTTTCTAATAGGCTCCAACGAAGAGGAAAAATGAAGAGACTGAAAAGTCTATCACTTTAGAGAGAAATCCAGAGGCTTCCAAGGCCTCTGAGGAACAAGTATCTGAACCTTACAGAGAAGGTATTTCAATCGAATATTTCTACTCCTCGAAGAATAATCTCGATCATTTTCTAAGACTAACACATTCTACTTAAGTTCAAAAGTAGTAGAAGTTGTTGAGGTTGCCCTCGATCCTCACAACATATGGAAATTGATGAGGCATCAAGGCCTTCATCACAAGAAAAGATTCGAAGCGCACAAGTTTACGTGAGACAAACTGTCGAGCCTCAGCGGAGGTAATTGACATCTCGGATATCGATTTGTCGATAAAAATTTTCTTGATAAAATTTCCTAAGTGTTATGTTTTAATTCTCGGGTTCTAGCGAAAGAAAGGTTGATGAGGACCCGGACTTCCAAGTCTCCACCTCACAACAAGATATCTGAGGCAACCCCATCTCGATGGTACAAGTCTCGATCTGATTTACTCATTCGGTAACTTCGGAAACCTAACTACACTCGTACTCGAGATATCTACACAAGTTTTGAATCTAACTCGAACTCTTTCTTTCGAGGCTCGAACAAGTGCCATGAAGGTCTCGATGATGAGAAAAGGACTACTTCCCTTCTTCAAGGCTCATACCCTACCAAAGCACATTGATGCTTCAAGAAATGGCGAGAGGTTAAGGTGCTCTAATCTCTACGAAATATTGAGAATCACAGATCAACCTACAGAGGCGAGCACGAGCTCTTGACTTGAGAACTACATCCATGCAATGTTCCCCATGGAGCGATATCAAATTCGACTTTATTGCATAAGGATTTCTCGGAGAAGTAGCACACAAGTTGATTCAAGCCTTGATCGGTGATGGTGGACAAGATTGAAGATGGCATTCAAGCCAGTCCTGCCCCAGACTCTACAATTTATTCCTTCTGAGCAAGAGGAGGTTAGTGGGCAGAAGATCACTATTCCTGAAGTGATTAATCTTGTATCTGAAGACGGTGAGGAGGAAGAAATAGATCAGAATAGCTTTGATGAACCTCCCTCTGACCATCACAAAAAGGATGATGATGATAAGGATGATGATGATGCCCCTACACCAGGGACGGGAGGGATTCCACAAGGAAACATTACCTCAGCTACTGAAAAGCACACTGAGAGGACATCACAGCAATCCTCTCCTCTAGCTCCTCAGAAATCTACTCATCCAACTTCCCAACACAAAGATACTACTGAACAAGTAGTTGAGCACTCTGAAGGAACAACTCAGAAAATATCAGATGTACAAGCCAGAGTTGCTCAACTCAAACAACTGTTGGAGGAAGAACAACAGCTACATCTTCAACTAGAAGAAGAAATAGCTGAATCCATAGCAAAGCTCCAAAAGATTGAAGATCAAACAATCAAGGAAATGGAAGCTTATGCTGAAATGAAAGAACTCGACTTCTTTGTTCGGGCAATTCTTTGAGGAATTGAATCTTGAGCAAGTATCTAGAGACAAACATGATGCTAAGGTTGCATTCCAAAAGATGTACCATCCTCCTCCTTTGAAGGAAAGAAACCCATCTACGAGATGGTTCTTTGGACTAGAAAACATTGATGAAAATGTCGAGAGGATGAAGATCCTTTGGCTAAAACTCAGATGATGAAGAAGACAAGACATTGGCAGAACACCGCAATGAACATTTAGCGGTTTCTAATATGAAAAGGAAGGCGATTGCTCGAAATATTGACAAGGCGCGAATGTCAACTCGATGAATACTTGAATAGATATCAATCTTGCCAAATTGAGAAAGGAGTTGTTTTCTCAAGATAAAGCCGCAACTACATCAGTCCCTGCAGAATTGAAAACATTCACTGAGCTCATCACTCAGAGAACAACCAGTTTGGTCATTTCTCAGAAAGATCTAGGCATGGTTAGGGATGATGACCAAAACTTGGCTGCAAAAGCCTTTGAAGAGGCATGCCATCTTTCTTTGGAAAGCAGATGTTGTTCAAGGCCCACTGGCAGAGCTTACTGATAAGGATACTGGTCTTATCAAACAAAATCAGGAGCTCAACGCTGATCTGGAAAAGTTGGTTGCTGCTTACAACTATCTGCAAGGCAACTTTAACTCTCTTTCAGAATCATTTGTGATTCTTAGTCAGTCAACAATGACTAAGGGGGAAGAATATCAAGATGCTCAGAGAGGAAGAGGAAGAGGAAATAAAAGAAAATCTGAACAACCACCTCTCAGAATAAATGAGCCCTCCTCCAGTCAGACTGCTCTACAGATAGTGGCCATCACTCAACTTCCTAAACAAGTAATGACAAGGGCGAACAGAAACCTCCAAGGAGTACCAAGGCTCCAAAGAGAAGACAAGTAAAAGGGATTGATGAATCTTTTGAAGAAGAAGAAGAAGGCCAAATCAAATCCCTAGGCAATGAAGAAGGCTGCAAAACTCTCACAAGAATTAATCTTGATGATGATGATGAAGAGACTGATGAAGCTGAAGCTCCTCTTCATAGAAAAAGAAAAATTGATAGCCTAACTGAGCCCATAGCTGCAAAGCCTTTGGCAGCTAAAACACCCTCTGGAAATACAAAGTCTATCCCCCAAAGGAGAATTCAAGACAAAGGAGGAACAGACTGAGAGCTGAACAAAGACAACTTCAACTACCACTCAGGCCTGAAGAAGCCAAGATTGAGTATGTGAAGACCAACAGTGACTCCTCTGTCTACAGGTGCATTAATCAGAAGAATGGCTACTAGATTCTGGAACTTAAGCATCTACTGGTAAACTCAAAATTTCCAGAACCAACAGCTCATGGCATGGAGAAAAGACAAGCCAATCTTGATTAACACCAACCACATCAAAGCCTTGTTGGATTTTGAAGTAATCAAGAGAATAGAAGCCATGAAGAAGGACCTCTCTGATGTATGTCCTTATGGAAAGCTAGAAGATGTGCACAGAATTCCCAACATTACTGGAACAGGCACAAGAGCAAGACTTGCTGTGGAAACCTATGAGTCCTTCTACTTAACTGAAGATCAATACAAGGGTGACATCAGATATCTGAAGATCATTTATGAATACTTCAAGCTATCAGATATCAGAATCGAGCATGCCTGAAAGTGGGGAAAGTATTTGTGGGTCAAGCACTTTGTCAAGAAAAATCCTAACAAAACCTACAAGGAAGTCTGTGGATTTGCCAGAGACACAGAGATGATTGTCAGAACTCTTCTCTATGACTACTCTGATGATATCAAAAGGTTTGGTGATAGGAAATTTGCAGATTGATCCATGGAACTTCTTTTGAAGACTTGAAGTGTTGAAGACTTGAAGACTAGTTCATTAGGATGTCTACTTGGAGCTTGGTTACTCCTGTTGTCCTAATTTACTATGTATTTTTATCTTGCTGACTGAGCTAAATTGCATTATGTACTAAAGTTATATGTAAACTTTCTCTGTAACATTTCTGATGAACTTACTCTCAGATATTATTTTCTATAAAAGATAACTTGTCAGCAAAGATCACACCTTGTGATTTGGTTGATGTTTACTTTCTGCACTTAATAATATGAATTAAAAAAATCATAAGAAATGATTAAGTAGTGGATTGTTTCCTCATCCAGATTTGTAATAGGTCAGATAGTCATCGTTGACTAATCAAAATGGGGGAAATTTGTTAGGAATATCTGTTTAGATTTTGATCAGCAACCTAATGAATTATCTTAGCTCAGAAAGGTGATTAGTACTCTTAGTTCACTTGAACACTGTAAAAGAGGAAACTAACTAAGTATGATAGTCTAGCAAATCTTGTATAGGATGTTAGGTCTTGAAATGTAATTTTTATTTTCTGAAGAAGACCAAGAAGAAGGCATCCGGCAGGAAAAGTTCAACAAATTTTGAAGACTTGAAGATTGCACAAGATTCTTTGAAGACAAAGGTTTTTCGGATACCTATGACGGATATCTTGAAGACCTGGCGTTTTTAAATAAGCGATTACAAGAGATATCGAGAATTAAAATGTTTCTAAAAGCGAGGAAAGTGCCCAGATATCTACACTCGGATACCTTGGATAATGATTATGTTTACGAAACAATATATTCTTAACAAGTGATATACTGGAAGGTGATGATCTCTGGAAAAGGGCGTGCAAAGCCTCGGAAAGCATGCATTGTTACATTGGCACTCTGAGGACAAAGTATAATCTGATGCATTAAATGCAGAATGAAATGTCTGAACAAAAGCGGTAACTTCGAAAAGACAAACACCTTTCTGATCTTGTACTCATATATCAATAGTTTGAATTTGATTTAAGCCTAACGGATACTATTCAAACGGCACTCAAATTCATCTATAAATATCAACACTTAGACTACTTGAGAACACACACTGAACACCTTAGATCAACGAACTTATATTGAATACTCTCACAAGCTCTCAAGCATACTACTTACCTTCAAGCTTTACATTGCGACCAAAGCTCTTGATTCTAAGTAGCACAAAAGTTCTAAGTGTCACGATCCTTAACAAGCATTGCTATTTGTGAAAGAGTTGAATTAAGATTTGATATAAAGATTCATTCTCTTGAATATTTATCATAGACTTGGGTCAGTAGAGAACAAGATACCTTACATTGCAAAGTGTATTAAGTATACTTGATTCATAGAGCTATCTGAATAACTGAAAAAGTTATTAAAGAAGTTCACCTGACAATTTACCTTAACTTGACACCTTAAGCGGCGTGGAGTCTGGAAGTACTTAGTTTGGGAAACTAAGGAATAACTCGAGGTTATTGAGCATAGGAAGTACTTAGTTTGGAAACTAAGGAGCATTTCGAAAGGTTTACGATGCTGAAGTACTTGGTGTGAAAGCGGGAATAACAGGGAACACTTGGTTGGGAACCTAGTGTATTTAGGAATCAGAGAAGATATACGTAAGGTTACCTCATTTATCTATCTTAGTGGATTCTAGGTCTGAGAAAGGCCGAAGTGGATTAGTTGAAGGATTACGCCACCTTCAGATACCACTATAAAAAGACTTGTGTTATTTACTTTCTGCAGTTTATTACTTGTTTTACTTATCTTGCAAAGTTCTTACACTCATCTTGCTGAGCACGTGCACTTATCACAGAAAAGTCTTCCACTCTCTGAAAATAAGTATCAGATATCTTCACAGATATCTGAGAAACTGTGTTTATCAACAGAAGTTTTAAAAGAATATTCACCTCCCCCCCCCTTAGTCTTTTACTTTGCCGTTATCTGGACCAACACAATTTGATATCTAAGATGTCAATTACCTCCACAGTAGGAGGCACATATACTTGTCTCTCAGAAACTTGTACAGTTTCTGGTATTTTCTCTGGTGATGAAGGTTTGGTGGCCTCATCAATTTCCATTGGTTGAGGGGATTGAGTGGACAATTCCCCAGCAACTTCTACTTCTGTTTGAGCCTATGAGTAGAAAGTGTTAAGTATTTAGAAAAATGATCAGAGTAATATTGTGAAGAATATAGATATCGGAGATATTGATGAGACAATATTCTAACGTCTCATTTGGTCCTTTTTAGCGGTCTTTGTTAGTCTTTGTTTATAGTTTTATAGTGTTTTTTGTATGTTTTTTTGCTTTGGTGTTTTGTTTGTGTTTTGTAGGATTTTTGTGTTCGGAAGGTGAAAATCAGAGTGAAAATATTGGCTCTAGAGCTTTGAATGTAGAGTACCTGGGTGAAAACGGAAGTGGATTCGGAGTTCGATCGAAGACTTGAGAGCCATTTTAGTGAGACTTGCAAAAGTGAAATTTTACGGAGCAGTCTAGCCATTTTGGCCATAACTCTCTCATACGATGTCCGACTGACCTGTTTGCGGTGGCCATAGAGAGATAATTCACAGGGTACAATTTTCGTTTTGGAATCATAAGAAAATTCTGTCTATAGAAAAAGTTACATAGATTTTAAGCTAGCCGCGGCGAATGGATATTTTTTCCGCGGCGAGATTTTACGAGGCAAAAATAGGAGCTACACGAGGAATCTCGCCTTGTGAGGGCCTTGCGAGAATTGGCGAGGCAGATCGATATATTTTTTCCGTTTTTGGTCAGGATTAGGTCATCTTTTGCCATAACTTCAAATACTTGATTTTTTCTTAGAAAAAGAGGCTCCTAGACATTATTCTTGACATTGAAACACATTGGAGCTTGGTTTTATGTTTGATTGAAGGATTGATATCGAATTCCTGATTATTGTGGTAGTTCTCTATTGTTTATCTCTTTACAATTCGTTCTTGCTCTTGTTGTCGAATTGTATGAGCTTGCATGCGATTATCATTCTGTTTATGTTTAACATGAGCAATATCTTGAATTCTTTGATCCTTGCTTCTATCATGAGTAGCTAAACCACTTCGAACATGGTAGTTATATGACGGTTATGCATATTCGCTTCTAGGGTCTAAATTCGTTCATATAGGTTAGGCTCGTTCAAGGATCTTCGTAAAACCTATCAATTCAATACTCTCGTTAAAAGATTTTCTAAAAACGTTTTGGTTAAGGATCGTGGATTGACGACCCACGATTACTCTCGTTCAAATATCATCGAATACGTTTGTTAAAGGTTGAATTGATAGCTTTCTGTACACGAACCGTTTTACAAATATGAATGATTGCCCTAGAACGAATTAGCATTACTTGATCATTACTACTGTGTTCATCTTCTCTCATTGTTAAAAAGCTATTATCTGCTTTATCTTATTCTAGTTTTTAGAAACAACCAACTTACAAATCGATCTGTTTTCACAACTAACTGTTTGCTTTCAAACCGTTGTGGTAGCTTAATTGGTACCTTAGCGAACGATCATGTAGTTAGCATTGTCTGTCTACGACGACTGCTTACTACTTATTTTCTAAGTAATAATTTGAGCATATCAAATTTGGCGCCGCTGCTGGGGAATCAATTCCTACTGTAGCGCTTGATTGTGAATTTTTACTTGTTTATTTTTTCAATCTGGAGTTTAGTGCACTAACAGAAACTAAGAATATTTCGAGGTTTTGAGTTGTGCGACTTTATCAATAGGTTTATCGAAGGAAGCTCGATGGCTCGACTTATCTATGGAGCCTACATGCGACCCGGTGAGGTTAGGCGGAAGAATTCGCAATTATTCTATCGTGAAGCCAGAACTTGAACTCGAGGCTCACCGCCTCTACAACCTTCAAAATTCTCGTGATGGCGGATGAAGATGTGAAAAGATTCATCAAGGAGTTTGAACTACTAATTTGGTGATTCCATTGGCGGTAGGAGGTACTTGATTCTTGTGGAGAGATAAGGAAGAAGGTATTTCCAATCTGTATGCAAGATAAGGCGAGGAGTTGGCTGTTGAACCAACCTGGCGGTTCTCTATCGACTTGGGATTCGCTCTACAATGCGTTCATGAATAAATTCTATCCCCCAAAGAAAATGCAGCACCTTCGTGCTCAGATAATACAGTTTCAGCAGATGGGTGATGAGACCTTTTATGAAGCTCAGGAGCACTTTTTGCTGTTATTGTCCCAATGCCCT
Source organism: Plantago major (assembly GCA_026545765.1). Lineage (NCBI taxonomy): Eukaryota > Viridiplantae > Streptophyta > Magnoliopsida > Lamiales > Plantaginaceae > Plantago > Plantago major. Next base: position 66,732,510 of record CM048844.1, on the reverse strand, counting down.
CACCACGGATCGGCGATAAAATTTATGCATCAAATTCTATGAAGGTGCGGATTAGAATGTCAAAACATGGTCGAGATGACTTGCAAGAGCTCTTTCACGCAAGCATACGCTAATGAATTAAATGGTGTTTTCAAGAGGTAGCAATGATATCTCGACAAGGGTGCGAGAAATAAGGATAGGAGAACGATAGCCAGAGCAGTTGAAGAAACTCCAAGGTCGTGTACTACTGAGTTGGGCAAAGAAATCAGGGACTACATGGAGCGATCTGAGAGGTTACGGGTGAGGCCGAGAAGATTGAGCGAGGAATGATCGTGATTCGACAACATTGGCGATCACAAAATGGTTGGAGAAGACCTTGGGGATCTAGTTAGTCGACGGAAAGGGAAAATGGCAAGTTCTCGGCGACTATGGAATCCAACAGAGTTCTAGCTATTGAGGTGACGTTTGATGAACCAGGAAAGGTGAAGTCCGATCTCGCTACCTGCACTTACAAGCTTGATGATACGGTGGCCCAGGTTGAGTCACTAGATGTAGTTGAGGTAGTACCTGCACCGGCACATGAGAAGCCGATAGACGAGAAGGTTGAGGAAAAGGAGATGGAAGTGGTAACACCTGGTTCGTCGATTCTAGTGGAGAAGGCTAATGCGGAACCAACTCGCCTTAAGGTGGATTCCACTATTCATGTGGCCCAAAAGGCTGAAAAGAGCATCAGCGATGCGGATAGCTTTGACTTGGTTGTCGGGATTGGTAACTCGTCTAAGGTAACCGGTATTGTTGACACGGGAGCTGCCTGTAATTTGATGACTTTTGCTACTTATGAGGAGCTGAACTTGAAGGGATTAGAGCCCCAGAAATGCTTCGTCACATTAGTGATGGATCAAGAGGTTAGTGCATGGGAGTCATCGAGGATGTCCCGGTTTAGCTTGATGGGGATACTTTATGGCTGATTTTGTGGTTGTGGAGTCGACACGGATCAAAGGCAAGGAGATGGAGAAGGATATGTTGCTGCTTGGGCGACCATTCATCAAAACCACCCGCATGATTTTCAACCTCCACGCTCGTACCTGCACCATAGAGGTACATGGGAAGCAACGTGAGTTGCGAGCCACCACTATACCATACTCACCCCTGCAAGTTGAAACCAGGAACTATGTCAGTGCACACACCGGTCCCCTTTATACCTACTCTCTTTCATAGGGAAGTAAGGGAGCTCAGAAGACCAGGAAGATCAAGTACAATTGATTTTCACCTGGGAATGTCGAGCTAACGACTTTAAACAAATGCACTTCTATTTCCTTGCTTTAGACATTGTCGTTTTATCTTGCATTCTATACTGTTGCACTGTTTATTATTCTTTTACTGCTTTATTATTTGTTATTCTTGCATATTTAGGAGTGTAGAACCCTTGTACCAACACGAGGAAACTCGTGAAACTCTAAGTCGCAGCTTTGAGTTTCAATTTCGTGAGGCGGAATTGCTACAGGTACAAGCATGAGATTTTTCGAAATTTCTTGCTGCTTGTGGCGGTGATTTGATCATGGCGAGATCCTCTCCTCCCCATTATTTTGTTTTGTAAAAACCATGGCGAACCCCAAAAAAGAAAAAAAAAACGATGCTTTGAACAGGTTTGGGGAATTTCCCTTCTTCCCATGTTTCCGCTTTTTGCTGCTATTTTGACTGTTGGCTTTATCTTGGTTTGGGGAGGTAGTTTTCTACCCCCATTATTCTGCCACTAACACCTCTCTCGCAGGAACCATGTTTTCCAGAGGAACCCGATGTAAATGCCGAGGCGAGGCAACAACGGTCTGACCTGACAATGAGGATCCTGTGGATGAGTTCCACTACCTGTCCGTGGATGGCAGGGCATGCATGGAGGCCCTCCTGGATCGACATGATCCTTCCGAGAAGCAACACTATGGTTGGTCACTCTATACAGTCGTCTTTCTTACACTTTTCATTGCTAGCGGACTAGCACATGTGTAGGTTTGGGGAGGTGGTCGATTGTATCTTTAGCTTAAGTTGTCTCGTTTTGTACTTTATTTCTGATATTTGTACTCTATTTAAATGCATTTTTTTTTTTTTTGTATTACATTCAAGTGGTAGCCACTTGTTTGTGTTATGTGACTGTGGTGGTATGTTAGCCACCTTTCTGTGTTAGTTCTATATTTCCTTTCCAGTTGAGTCCAGTTTAGGTGTTAGTATTTTTATTTTCTCTTGTGGTGAGTCTGAGTCAATTACCAAGTCGAACGTCTATTGCGAATGGTAAATTCTCTTGCTGCTTACGTTTTGTTTGATTTGTAGCTAGAAGTAGTGTAGTAGGCTTTTAATCCTGCAAAGTTGTTTCTATTGTAAATAGCAAGTCTGGTTAGCCCTGTAGTCCAAAAGCCTGTGAGGAGCCTAGCCGAAGAAAAAATATTGTACTGCACTTTTGTTATTGTGATTCTTTGGGATGTGCAAGTTTTTTGGTATTACTTGCGCCTTTTCATACTTATGTGTACTTAGTTTCATTGGGGATGGCGAACGGCATGCTTTACTTTGCGGATTTTATTTTCCCCCATTCTGTCGAACTGGTTTGGGGAGAGGATTGTTCACTATGAATGTTATGAGCTGTTATATTTGTGCTGCAAAAAAAAAAACTATTTACTGCTCCCTAAGCTTTTGATATTTGAATCTCGGGGTGGATCTATGGTCTTCATTGATCACCGTTAGTCGTGTTAGGCGTGTTTCAAATACTACCTATATACCGGCGTGGACTTAAAAATCCATATGTCCGTGAGGGTTGATGGCACGTACATCAAACTGACACGCACAAAAGTGCGGACATTCGGTAAAACAGTCACCTGTAAAACATTGAGATTAAAAGAGCCCAGGTGGCCATGCACTAAGTTCAGTGAAGTATTATGAGATCTCATGTTGTTTTGAAATGGATGAGGGGAGTAGTTTCAGTTTTTCGATTCTTCTGGAGGAATACAGTCTCGTGCCAAAGTCCCTTTCGACTCAATGAGACGAGTACAATAGCATAAGATATTTGAGGCATCCTTGTGACGAAAGTCATCTTCCCAGTTTATTTTTTGAGCTATACCCTGTATGGATACTTCCATGAGAGAGAGTGATACACTTTATACACCTGCGAGTGACTAGCGGGCTAGGCTTAATTGTTATTGATTTGACAAACGATCGTGTTTGATTACCTGCTTACTATTTCTGCCAAGGTTAGGTTGAGAACAAATTTTTTGCATCTTGTGAATTTAATGTTTTCAATGGTAAATTGATTGGCTTAGAATTTGACTCTTTGTTTGTTTACATGGTTTAGAGTCTAGTGTGTTTAGGTTGTGTGTTTGCTCGAGGACGAGCAAAGGTTCGGTTTGGGGATTTTGATAAGACAATATTCTAACGTCTCATTTGGTCCTTTTTAGCGGTCTTTGTTAGTCTTTGTTTATAGTTTTATAGTGTTTTTTGTACGTTTTTATGCTTTGGTGTTTTGTTTGTGTTTTGTAGGATTTTTGTGTTCGGAAGGTGAAAATCAGATTGAAAATATTTGCTCTAGAGCTTTGAATGTAGAGTACATAGGCAGCATAAGTGGATTGAGTTTGGGCGATGATTTGAGAGCCGTTTAGTGAGACTTGTAAAGTGAAATTTTACGCAGTCTAGCCATTTTGGCCATAACTCTGTCATACGATGTCCGATTGACCTGTTCTCAGTGTCCACGGAGATATAATTCAAAGTTCTACAATTTTCGTTCTGGAATTATAGGAAACTTCTGTCTGTAGCAAAAGTTACAGAGATTTTAAGCTCATGGCAATGGATATTTTGCATGGCGAGATTTCTGAGGCAAAAACAGGAGCTACGAGGAATCTACTTGGCGAGAATTGGCGAAGGCCAGATTCAGTATATTTTTTCCGTTTTTGTTCATGATTAGGTCATCTTTTGCCATAACTTCATATACTTGATTTTTTCATAGAAAAAGAGGCTCCTAGACATTATTCTTGACATTGAAACACATTGGAGCTTGGTTTTATCTTTGATTGAAAGATTGATATCGAATTCCTGATTATTGTGGTACTTCTCTATTGTTTATCTCTTTACAATTCGTTCTTGTTCTTGTTGTCGAATTGTATGAGGTTGCATGCGATTATCATTCTGTTTATGTTTAACATGAGCAATATCTTGAATTCTTTGATCCTTGCTTCTATCATGAGTAACTAAACCACTGCGAACATGGTAGTTATGTGACGGTTATGCATATTCGCTTCTAGGGTCTAAATTCGTTCATATAGGTTAGGCTCGTTCAAGGATCTTCATAAAACCTATCAATTCAATACTCTCGTTAAAAGATTTTCTAAAAATGTTTTGGTTAAGGATCGTGGATTGACGACCCACGATTACTCTCGTTCAAGTATCTTCGAATACGTTTCGTAAAGGGTGAATTGATAGCTTTCTGTACACCGACCGTGTGACAAATATGAATGATTGCCCTAGAACGAATTAGCATTACTTGATCATTACTAATGAGTTCATCTTCTCTCATTGTTTTCATAAGTAACTGTTTGCTTTCAAACCGTTGTGGTAGCTTAATTGGTTCCTTAGCGAACGATCTTGTGGTTAGCATTGTCTGTCTACGACGACTGCTTACTACTTGTTTTCTATGTAATAATTTGAGCATCTCAGATATATACCTTCTCAATAGAAGGCTCAGATACTTGTTCCTCAGAGACTTTGTGAGTCTCTGGTTGATTCTCTGATGAGTTAGGCTTCTCAGCCTCATCATTTTTCTTCTCAGTTGGAACCTGTTAGAAACAAACAATTAGTCAAGTGTGTATAAAAGATATCTGAAAAGTCATGTGTTATGAAACTATTTTCCACCTATAATATAGGCTCAGGTTCCTTAAGTGGTGAGGCTATGGGAGCCTCCTTCTCAGTCTCTGAGGCAAGCTTTGCAGCTTCCTCTTGTTCTTTTGTTTCTAATTCAGCCTGTAACAAAGAAATTTTTATAAGTAACAAGATTTATAAACATAAAATTTCACAAGTAGAGAGTTAAACCATTCAGCTACAGCGGTGTCGGTGATTGGTCTCTGGAACTTGTGACCACCTTACTTTGGTCTTGTTCAATTTTACTTTTTTGTTTGAAGTTTTTGGTTTTTGTCTCCTTTAGATGTGCACACTCGATGCCTCCCACAGTTGATCATTCTAAGCAGATACCTCAGTTTGATCCCTCTCATTGAGTTGGGGAACCTATTCTTTTACACGATTTTCTCCAGCAAGGAAAGATGTTGGTATCTCATACTGTAACTCAAGTATCATCTCAACAGCATCCACTATTGGCTATTGTGGTTAGTGTGGTGATTCTGATCTGGATGAAGAAGGTGATGCTGTATGGGGCCTATCCAGATCTACTTGAGACAGACTTTTAAGTGTTGAGGCAATGGCAGGATCCTCCAACACTAAGTTGCCACTCAACAGAGCATCTTCAATATGCTTAAGTGTTACTTGCCCTGATGGTGTGTTTTATCCAGTGACCTTGGACACAGTTACTTCTTCAGCAACCTTTGAACTAGTTGCTCTTTCAGCAACCTTGGGGATTATTGCTTCCCCCTCATCTTCAGATTCCTCACCGAAATCTGGGACTGAATTATCAACAATCCCTGCTGCATCTGCAGAGAGTGTTTGAAGTTTCTCACTCCTTTTATCAGCATTGATAAATTCATCAGCAAGGCACTCGGCAACATTGATGAGTTCATCAGCTGTGGTCTTAGCAGCATTAATGAGTTGATCTTCATTTATGAGTTCATCAGCAGTGGCGGCAGATATCTGAGAGTCGACATCCACAATGGGTATGTCTACTGATTTGCCAGCAGACTTCTTTCGTGAAGTTCTGGGCTTTTTGGTCGCAACGGAACCCTCAGATACCTCATCAATCTTTCGTTTCTTGGAAACTTTCTGAGATGCACTAACCTTTTTCATCATGTTTGTATGCTCATATTTGTAGAGTAGGTTACTATTGGCAATGTATGCCGTCTCTCTGAGCTCAATGCCAAGGCACTCCTGTAAGTAGCATATTTTCAGTCCATAGCTTACTGTGGCTTTTGGCTCAGCACGCCCTTAACGATTTTTGGCTCAAAGCCTTCTATTTTCTTCACGAATTTCATGAAGGCGTACTTCACCCAATTAAAAGGGTTTTCCAGCCTTTTGTTTTGTGGATTCAACAAGAACATCATCATCCAGCGTTCTCGGCTTATCTGGTCAGCTCCTCCTTGTAGACCATCAAAGCATCTGTGAAGGATACATGACAACACATCGGTGAACCAGCGGATATGCGGTTACGATGTCGACAAGTTTGAAGTCGATGGGTGTGTCTGGCTTGTCAAGATCACACACATCACTATAGAGCTTTCTGACACCCTCAAGGGGATCTTCATCCTTGGTGTCAATTTCAAAATCCTTTCCAAGATTTTGAGGTTCAAACAGCTCACAGAAAGCTATTCCGTCCAACAGGATTTCCTGTCCTTGTACTTTAGTCTTGATAAACACTGTCTCAGTGCCTTCAGAGACTTTGAAAATAATCGTGGAGTTGTTGTAAAACTCCAGGACATCGAGTGAAGAGACTCCACTGGGAAGAGCAGATAGAAAGCCCTTGATTTGTGCCTTTTCAAGCATATCATGTACTAACTTTACATCGACTGGTTTTCTATTCTGACTACAAGGTATTCCTCAATCATGGCACCACCCCAAATCATCTGGTGATTTGAAGTCCAATAATCGAGTTGAACTCTCCGATCATTTGTTTGTTATAACCAACCGGTGCTTGCTTTTCGGTGATGCAGAGGTAGTAACAGGATTTCTGGTTAGAAGCACGTTTTGGAGCCATCTCTTTAAATAGAGGAAGTTTTTGAAAATCGGAAAGAGATTAAGGTGTGAGTTTAGTGATTCTTTGCAGAATAACTAAGCGAAGAACAGAGATTTGCAGAAAACTTTGAAAGGTATTTGCTATTCCTATAAGTGTGAATGTTGGATTACGCGAAAGTGATTTCTTTTGCCAAAATCCTATATATATAGCAACTTACTCTCAACAGACATATACATACAAATTGATTTTGTACATATGTATCTGTGCAAATTCAGATAGGCGTGGGTAAAATTCGTTTTGCATTAAATGCTTAGTGGGCCACGTCTTTGTTTTTACAATCCACTATTTTACTGAGAATTGATCTCGCCTGTTAAGATCAAACACCCATTTCATCAAGGGTCATGATTGCTTCTTCAGCAATGATCACAATCAGTAATTGTAATTGTGCCCAATTAATGAAACTTGACGTAAGGCTTTCTGAGTCACATCTCTTTTTAGTGACTAGGGGACAGTCTTTGGACTTATGTAGTCAGTTCAGAGACTATGTGTAACTTAACATAAAAATGGAAAGATACAAAACACCAGAGATGTAGTTGACTGAATATAGTTGTACCACATTTCTCTTTTGTGTTCGCCCTCACTAAGTGATCTAGATATCTGAGTACCTGTCTCAAAAATCTTTAAATAGCCATTTTACCCTTTAACCTTTGATATCTGAGTACCCGTCTCAGATATCTTTTTGCTATGTGTTTCACCTTTTGTCTTTGATATTCTGGATTCCTGTTCCAGATATCTTATCTCTTCTTTTTCCTTTCTCAATCATACTGAGTTCCTGTCTCAGAGATTAGAACTTTTCAGTTCCTTTGGTAGCTCCATTAACCCAAGACTATGTCTCAAGGTTAAGAACCTGCTTTCTTGCAAAGGCTTTGTAAAGATATCTGCAAGTTGGTCTTCAGTATCAATCTTGAGTATCTCTATATTTCCTTTTTCAACATGGTCTCTAATGAAGTGGTGTCTAACATCAATGTGCTTTGTTCTTGCATGAAACTTAGGATTCTGAGTTATGGCAATAGCACTTGTGTTATCACAGAAAATCGGTGTTTTCTCTTCATTGATCTCATAATCTCTCAGTTGTTGTTGTATCCACAATATCTGTGAAGCACAACACCCAGCAGCAATATATTCAGCCTCTGTGATAGATGTGGCAATTGAGTTTTGTTTCTTGCGGAACCATAATATTAATCTGGCACCAAGAAATTGACAAGTTCGTGAGGAGCTTTTTCTATCAAGCAATGATCCAGCATAGTCAGCATCAGAATAGCCAACTAAACTCAATCCACTATATTTTGGATACCACAATCCAACTTCTACAATACCCTTCACATACCTTAATATTTTCATAGCAATGTTGTAGTGTGATTGCATTAGATTTGTCTGAAATCTAGCACACACTCCAACTGCATATTGAATATCAGGTCTACTTGCAGTGAGGTACAATAGAGACCCAATCAATTTCCTATACTTGTGTTCTTCAACACTCTTGTCAGATTCAGTATAGGTCATTTTGGTTCCAATGCTCATAGGTATCTTAGCATTTTTTCAGAAGGCCTTAGATTAAACTTGTTGAGCATATCCTTTGCATACTTTGTTTGGCTAATGAATATTCCATCATTAAGTTGCTTGACTTGCAAACCTAGGAAGTAGTTTATTTCTCCCATCATGCTCATCTCAAATTTACTTTTCATGAGCTCAGCAAAGTCTTCACAAAGTTGCTTGTCTTTAGATCCAAATATAATGTCATCAACATATACTTGAACTAAAAGTAGTTTCCCATCATGGTTCAAAGTAAAGAGTGTTTTATCAACATCTCCTTTCTTGAAGCCAATTTCCAGCAAGTATTTGGCTAAAGTATCATACCATGCTCTCGGGCCGTTTTGATCCATCTGAGCATTACGAAGCTTATAAACCATTCTACTTTCTGGAAACCTCAAAGCACTGGTTGTTCAACATAGACTTCTTCAGCAAGTTCACTGTTTAGAAATGCACTTTTAACATCCATCTGATAAACTGTAAAGTCATTATGAGCTGCAAAGACTAGAAATAGTCTAATTGCGTTCAATCTCTCAACTGGAGCATATGACTCGTCAAAATCTAGTCCTTCTGTATGGGTGAATCCCTTGGCAACCAACCATGCTATGTTTCTGGTTATTTCACCAGACTCATTCATTTTATTTCTGAAAACCCACTTGATCCAATTACAGATATTCCGTCAACAAATGGAACCAGTTTCCAGACTTTTGTTTCTCTCAAATTGATCCAACTCTTCTTGCATTGCAGAGATCCAATCTTGAGCCTTCAATGCTTCGTCTATAGTTTTAGGTTCAATATTTGATATGAAACATCCATAAAGAGAGTCAGCAATTGCTCTCCTAGTTCTAACTCCTTGGACTAAAGACCGATCACATCCTTGGCATGATGATTTCTTATCTATTTCATAATGGGTTTTGAACTAGTAGGATCAATATCATTTTGATCTAAATGTGAATCAATATGATCTTGATAGGATCCTTGCCACCTGTACTAACGAGGTTGAGAACTCTGCATCAGATGAGGGAACTCCAACAACGGTTCAAGTGACCGATGTCTTGGCAATTTGACGGTGAAGATGTAGTCACTGTTGAATCGACAAGGGATGAAGTCGAGGAACCGAGTTCCGTGATTCCAGAAGAGGAGGCGAATGCAGAGCAAGAAACTGCTGAAACCGACCCCCCTACCATAATATTTCCTAAGGAAGAAAAGAGTATAAGCGACTCCGATAGTTTTGATTTACTGGTAGGCATTGGGTGTTATTTCGAGTTCTAGGAATAGTCGACACTGGTGCTAGTTGCAATTTGATGACTTTTGACACCTATGAAGACTTAGGCTTAAAGGGATTGGAGCCGCGGAAATGCTTTATGACTCTTGCTGGTGGAACCCGAAGCAGATGCATGGGGATTGTGGAAGATGTTTCGGTTAAGCTGGATGGTGTAACGGTGATGACAGATTTTGTGGTAGTGGAATTGTCGAGGGTGAAAGGGAAGGAAATGGAAAAAGATATGTTACTTCTAGGGCGACCCTTCACCCGCTCGACTCTCATGGTGGTGAATTTACATGCCCGAACCTGCACAATCGAGGTGCAAGGCAAGCCACGTGAACTTAAAGCCTATTCTGCTCCATTATATTACATTTGTGAGTTGTGAAGGAAATTCAATGGGCGCTGCTGACCCCTATATATACATACTTATCAGGGGAAGAAAAAGAATTGCACCATAGGAAGAACCGAGAACTTCAGTACCCATTAGTGACATAGAAGAGTCTTGTACATGGTGTAAAGGTACACTGCAAGCCTTTATTGATCCCATTTTCTTTTCTTTTTCACTCTCGCTTGAGGACATGCTTGAGTTTAGGTGCAGGGAGGAAATGTGCTCTCTAGTGTCTTGTCTGCATTTTCTCTATTACCTGAGTCTCTAGAGTCTTTCGTCCTTTACTTTATGTATGTTTTGGTCATTTTTCTTTTCCGGACGATTTTTCTTTTACCCTCTAGAGTCTTTCGTGAGTCTTTCTTCCAAGTTATGAAAACTTCTATTGTGATTGTTAAATTTGCTTGCTGCTTATGTTTTGCATGATACTTAACTGAGGTGGTATAGTGGATTTAAAACCCCATAAGTTTGTTTCTCCTATAAATAGCAAGTCTGTTTAACTCTTTAGTCCAAAAAGCCAGTGAGAAACTTTAAGCCGACGAAAAAATATTATACCGGCGCTTGTGTGATCCTTTCAGGAAGTGCAAACCCTCTTGTTTGCGCCTTTTCATTCTCATGTGTACTCAGTTAAGTTAAGTATGACGAAGGCATGCTCTTCATGTTTCATTTTATCAAAAGCCTGTACATTGCGAAGAACCGGTTTGGGGAGAAGAAATCTGCTGTGTTGACATGTTTGCTATTCATTTTTTGTAATATTTATTACTTCCCCTGATTAGTTGATTCATCTCAGAGTGTATCTGTGGTGCTTGTCACCACCATAGTCGTGTTAGGCGTGTTTCAGATACTACCTGTATACCGGAATGGTCCTAAAAAGCCATATGACCGTGAGGGTTGATGGCACGTATACTAAACTGACACACACAAAAGTGTGAACTTCGGTAAAATAGACACTACCAAAAAAGTGAGACTAAAAGAGTCCATAGTGGCCAAATTGATTAGCATCTAATTTATTGTATGCAAATATGTGGTGATATAGAAGTTTGGTTGTGTGCTCCGACAAGTTGCTGTGCGCAAGGACAAGCCCCTTCCGACTTAACTGATTGAGTACATTGCATGAGGTATTTGAGGCACCTTTGTGACGAAAGTCACCTTCCTTTTCTCTTATTGTTCCTTGAGTGATTAACCTACTGGACACTTCTAGAGTGTGAGAGAGAGATGTGTAGGATTTCCTTGTGAGGGATTGGAGACTTAGACTGAAGTGCTATTTACTTGAGAAACTCTCTTACAGGAATTTTTGTGCACTATTTCTGTCAAGGTTGGTTGAGTGCAAACCTTTTGCATCTTGTGAACTTAACGCTTACAATGGTAGAGTTCGGTCACATGGAAGTCTGACTCGTTTATGTGTTCTTGTGTGTCGTTGTCTAGAGTCTAGTTGTTTTTATTTTGTTGTGTGTTTGCTCGAGGATGAGCAAAGGTTCGGTTTTGGGATTTTGATGAGACAATATTCTAACGTCTCATTTGGTCCTTTTTAGCGGTCTTTTGTTAGTCTTTGACCTTAGTTTTATTGTGTTTTATGCGTTTTATGCTTTGGTACTTTGTTTGTGTTACATAGGATTTTTGTGTTATTTGGTCCCGAAGGTGAAAATCGGAGTGAAAACTTTGGTTCTAGATCTTTGAATGTAGAGTAAATGGGCTAAAACGGAAGTGGATTCGGAGTTCGGACGAAGATTTGAGAGCCGTTTTAGCGAAGCTTGCAAAAGTGATGTTTTACGGAGCGGTCTAGCCATTTTGGCCATAACTCTCTCATATCATGTTCGATTGACCTGAGGTCGGTGGCTACAATTCTTTCCGCGGCGAGATTTTGCGAGAGAAATTTGGGAGCCTAAACAGTGTCTCGCCAGGGCGTGCTATTTTCTTGTGGCCAGATTTGATAAAATTTCTGAGTTTGAAAAAACTCCTTTTTAGGTTAGAATTAGGTCTTCCTTTGCCATAACTTCATATACTTGATTTTTTCATAGAAAAAGAGGCTCTAGACATTATTCTTGACATTGAAACACATTGGAGCTTGGTTTTATCTTTGATTGAAGGATTGATATCAAATTCTTGATTATTGTGGTAATTCTCTATTGTTTATCTCTTTACAATTCGTTCTTGTTCTTGTTGTCGAATTGTATGAGCTTGCATGCGATTATCATTCTGTTTATGTTTAACATGAGCAATATCTTGAATTCTTTGATCCTTGCTTCTATCATGAGTAGCTGAACCACTCCGAAGACGGTAGTTATGTGATAGTATTGTATATTCGTTTCTAGGGTTTTGGATTCATTCATATAGGTTCGTTTAGTTCAAAATCTTCGTAAAACCTTCAATCCAATAAGCTAGTTCAAGACTTTCAAAATCATTTTCGGTTAAGGATCGTGGATTGACAACCCACGATTACTCTAGTTTGAAATATTCAAATAACGATTGGTTGAATTGGATTGATTGATTTCTGTACGCCGACCGTGTGACAAATATGAATGATTGCCCTAGAAAGAATTAGCATTACTCGATCATTACTACTGTGTTCATCTTCTCTCATTGTTAAAAACCTTTATTTGCTTTATCTTATTCTAGTTTTTAGAAACAACCATCTTACAAATCAATCTATTTTCACAAGTAACTGTTTGCTTTCAAACCGTTGTGGTAGCTTAATTGGTTCCTTAGCGAACGATCCTATGGTTTAGCTTTGTCTGTCTATAACAACTGCTTACTACTTGTTTTCTAAGAAATAATTTGAGCACATTAGTCCCTGTTGATGATCTTCCTCTAAATGTGGCCATCAACCCAAGGACTGGCGAGAAGCTAACCGCCGAACAGATTTATGCCCAACAAAAGGCCTTGGAAACTCAAATCGCCACTCTGAGCAAGATGGTGAAGGCACATGAGAAGGTGACTCTTAGAGCACCCAATCTTTTATGTGATGAGATAAGGAGGGAAAGGAAGGGCCCCGACTCCACTATCCCAACTCTTGAGCACTATTACGGGGATACTTGTCCTGTGGGGCACCTTACTAGATATGAAAGTAAGATGGAGACCAACGGCCCGAATGACAACATGAAAGCTCTCAACTTCTCCACTACACTCTTTGGGGAGGCAATGGATTGGTGGACCTCTTTGCCCAATGGCTCCATCAAGTCCTACGCGGATATCGCTTCTCTCTTCCTGAAAAGGTTTGAGAAAGCAAAGAAGAGAAAGAGATTAGTTGAACACTTGGCAGGAGTAATCCAGAAAGTGCACGAGGACCTTAGGACCTTTCTTGATCGTTTCAATGCCGAAGTGTGCCAGGTAGAGCCTCACAGCATCGAAGAACAGGTCCGACACCTGTATGCTAACACATAGAATGATGATCTCAGAAGAAAGCTTTCCAATGAGGAAATCACAACTGAAAATTACTTGGAAGATATCTGCGAAGGAGTCTTGTATGGGGAAGAGTACAGAAGAAATGTCCCAATAAGAGCTGGGGCCAGAAAGGGAAAAGAGCAAGTAAGACAAGAACCCCTTCCCCGTCCTGGAAAGTTTGAACAAAAGAAGGAACTTAGAGACAAGAGGGAGTTCCGCAGGTAGAGAACACCGCCAATGAGATACGCCAAGTATACTCGCCTCAATAGACCAATATCCGACATCTTGGCCTCTATTGTTGAGAAAAACTTAGATATACAATGGCCAAAACCTACAAGGAGCAATAAGAAGAACAAAGCTTCAAAGGAATACTGTAGGTTTCATAAGCACAAAGGTCATTCAACTGAGGATTGTGTCCAGTTGAAAGCGAAATAGAAAGGTTGGTAAGGAGTGGTAAATTGAAAGAACCAGTATATGAGGAGGAACCCTCCAGACACCAGAGGATGAACGAAGAAGGGAGGAGCGTGGTTCAGAACCTCCGACAGGATCCTTACCGCCACCTCCAGCAGAAATCCCACCCCACCATGCCATAGATACAGTGGGTATCATGAAGATATGGAAGTGGAAAACCTTCCCTATAGCGGGGTTATCAATGCCATTGCAGGAGGTCCAACCGGAGAAGATAGCTGAAATGCAAGGGAAAGAACCGCGCAACATCTGAGAAACAATGACAGAACCTATGCTCCACCGGTTCTGAAAGGAACAAACGCCATCACTTTTGATGACAGTGAGATACCCTCACCAACGTCTGGTGGAGGAGATCTTAAAGATCCTGACGTTCCTCTCGTCATTTCTCTAGTCATCGCCACTTACAAAGTCAACAAGGTACTTGTTGATATAGGGAGTTCCTCCAATGTAATATCCAGGAGAACTGTGGAACAGATGCACATGGGCAACGTTCAGTATGGGTGAGTACAAACCTCTTTGGTAGGATTCAGGGGCTCTATAGTGCGTCCCATTGGAAGTATACCATTACAAGTCTCTATGGGCGCCTTCCCTACAAAGGTGACTGAGACAATCCTCTTTGTGGTGGTCGACAACACGTTCGACTATAACGTGATCCTAGGTCGCCCAGGACTTAACCAATTCAGGGCAGTCGCATCTCCCCTACACAACAGGGTAAAGTTCCCAACCGCGAACGGTGTGGGTGAAGAAGTGGGCAATGTTAGAGAAGCCTGGGAATGCTACATCATGTCAACTAGAGGAGCTTCAGTACTCGTTCTTTCGGTCACTAAGAGACCCCGGAGCCCTCCTCCGGTTTAAGATGCTATCATAGCAGGAGAAGTGGACAAATTGATGGAAGTAGGACACATCGAGGAAGTCAGGTACTCTGACTGGGTCTGTAACATAGTCCTCGTTGAAAAGGCTCCAGGAAAGTGGAGAATGTGCAATGACTTCACTAGGCTTAAAAAGTTTTGCCCAAAGGATCCTTATCCATTACCTCGCATAGACCAGCTAGTTTACTCCACCGCGGGATGCGCACTCCTAAGCTTCATGGATGCCTATCAAGGCTTTTACCAAATTAGGATAGCCCAGGAAGACGTTAAGAAGACGGACTTCTTTGCGACAGGAGGGGTCTACTACTTCAAGGTCATGCCATTTGGCCTCAAGAACACGGGCGCTACATATCAGCGACTGGTGAATAAGATGTTCAAAGAGGAGTTGGGCAAAACCATGGAAGTTTATGTGGATGACATGCTAGTAAAAATCAAGACCGAAGAGCAACACATCGAGCATCTCAACAAGTGCTTTTCCATCCTTAGTAAATATGGAATGAAGTTGAACCCAAAAAAGTGTACGTTTGGAGTAAAGGGAGGAAAGTTCCTTGGTTACATGGTCACGGAGAGGGGTATCAGCGCTAACCCGGAGAAAATAAAAGCAAGCTTGAACTTACCACAACCAAAGAAAATCAATGAAGTGCAAAAGCTTTTGGGAAGGGTGATGGCCCTGAGCTGTTTCATCTCTAAGTCCGCCGAGAAAAACTTACGTTTCTTCAGAATTCTAAGGAAAGGAGACAAGTTCGAGTGGGCAAAGGAGTGCGAAGAGGCCTTGGATAACTTAAAAAGCTACCTCCTCACGCCACCCCTCTTGTCCAAACCAGTAGAAGGTGAACCTCTCTACCTCTACTTGGCTACTACTGATGAAGCCATGAGTTCTGTATTGGTGTGGATACAAGGAAATGACCACTTGCCGATCTATTACTTGAGCAAGGCCCTCGTGGGTTCCGAGGCCAGATATGTCAAGATCGAGAAGCTCGCCTTCACACTAGTCTACACTGCCCGATGACTGAAGCCTCACTAATGAACCACTCAAACATGTCCTAGCAAGCCCGGATCAGTTAGGGCGCTTATCGAATGGGCGTCGAGCTAAGCAAATATGATATGGTACCAAGCTCCATCGCTAAAAGGCTCAAGTCCTTGCGACTTCTGGTAGATTATCCGGAGAAGCGGAAGAAGGAACCGAAAGTCCACGGAAGGCGTGAGCTAAGTCATGCTCACTCAGCGATGGCCACCCGAAGGAGAAAGGACCAAAGAGAATGGCGTGAAGAGATTCTCGAAGTAACGTTCAACTCTGGACCGGATATCGAGGAACCTATGGATGACTCCATGAGGGTGAGGCATATGTTCATCCTAGATGAAGTAACACTTGACACTGCATCTTCCGACAAAGCGGGGAAGACAGAAAAGTGCCTACTATTGCATGAGAAGGCAAACTTGAGAACAAGGAATGTTGGATGTTACAAGTGGACGGATTCGCTACCGGACGAATAAGAGGAATAGGAATCTTTCTCGAAATCCCTCAAGGAGCCGAGCTAGAATACGCCATCACCCTCAACTTTAAAGTAACAAACAACGAGGCCGAAATGCAGCCTTTGCTCACGAGCTTGAGGATGGCATGAGCTCTTCAAGTAAAAGAATCAAAGTTGATCTGAGACTCATTTCGTAGAATCCCGTTTTACGGGTCTTTTTTTTGCTAAGGACCCAACATGATCAAATACTTGGAACTCCTCAACAAAGAGGTTGAGCATTTTGAAGTATTCACTCTTGAGCAATTCCACAGAGAATGGAACGAGAAGGCCGACGCCCTTTCCAAGTATGCCTCGGCCTTAGGAGCTCTAGACACAAGGCGTGTCATCCTGAGTACTCTCACAGACTCCTCCCTGGCAAACCTTAATGGATAAGTCTTCCTCTTGAGCGCTGAAAGGAGCTGGATGACCGACATATTTTACGATCTTAAGGATGGCTCTCTACCTTAAGATCCTAGAGAAGCGAGGAGGATCCTATGCCGAGCCAACAGATACTTCATCCTGGGGGAGGATCTTTACAAGAGATCTTTCACCAGTACTCACATGAGATGCCTTGGTCCCTAGTAGGCGAAGACTGTTATGCAGGAAATCCATGCGGGAAGTTGCGGAAGTCACTCCGGGGGACGAACTTTGGCTCAGAAGATCATAAGGCAAGGTTACTATTGGCCTACCATTGATGCAGATCTTTGCCAAATTAAATTCGTACTGTGAAGAATGACCAATACTATGCCAACATACTGCATCGTCCGACCAACCCTATGATTCCGTCAATCATAGCCTGCCCGTTCGATCAGTGGCCAGCGTTAAAAGCCTTTTCCTTGGGAAAATCTCTTTCTACTGGGAATTCAAAAAGTTTTTTTGTACAACAAACAAATAAAAAATAAGTAATAAAGCCGAAAATGTTGGAATCAACCTGAGTCAAAAATAGACTCAGCTCATTTCCAAAATTCCCGATTTCCATTCTTAGAATATGTAGAACAAGAATTTATCTCTTTACCTTACCCAAACCTAATTGAAAAATGTAAAAAAAATTGGGTGGGGAATAGACTTAGTTGGACCCTTTCCACGCAGCATACACCAAAAGAAGTTCCTTATTGTAGCAGTAGAATACTTCACCAAATGGGTTGAGGCCGAAGCAGTAGCTACCATCACAGAAAGTCGAGTAAGGACTTTCATCTGGAAAAATATCATCTGCCGATTTGGACTTCCTAGGGTCATTGTCTCGGACAATGGAGCACAATTTTCGGGAGCCAGATTGAAAGAATGGCTCCAGTCCTTCAAAATAGAGCAGCACTTCACTTCCGTTGGCTACCCCCAAGCTAATGGACAAGTTGAAGCTACCAACAAAACTATTGTGAAGATTTTGGAAAAGAGGCTGAGAACTTCTCAAGACAGCTGGGTGGATGATCTCGCTGGAGTCCTCTGGGCACATCGGACGACAACCAGGACTTCTACCCAGGAGACACCTTTTGCACTAGTTTATGGCTCCGAGGTGGTAATCCCCTCTGAAATCACTGTGGAAACCCAAAGGATCCAACAATACCAACCTGATGAAATTGAGATTGCAAGTATCTATGACCTTGAGCTCCTCGAAGACAAAAGGAGCAAGGCACTAGCTAATATCCTCCGATATCAAGCTATGTCTGCCCGGGCCAACAACAAGCATGTTTTTCCCAAGGATAAACAAATCGGGGACTTGGTCCTCCAAAGAGCTGACATCCTAAGCAATGTTGGAAAACTCAAGCCCAAATGGGAAGGACCCTACAAGGTTACTGGAGCCAGAATCAATGGAAGCTTCGAGCTAGAAGACGACCAAGGAAAAGCCTTGAAGTGAACCTGGAATGCTAAGAATCTACAAAAGTTTTATGCTTAGGATAACACTCCGAAAATAGACTACGTCAGTTATCTCAGTTTTTGTCATTTTCTTTCTCCGGCCTCGAAGCCCACAAGTTGTACTTGAATTTCCGTCAAATCAATACAACTTTTTGCAAAACAAGGAAGCTATATTCACGCAAACACACTGCCTCGGACCGTTCAAAAAGGTTCGAGCCAGTTGTTCAGCAAATAATTGAGAAACCAATTTCTCGACAAGACTAAATTATACAAGCCAGTTCGGGTGAAATGACATAACAAGCCAAAGATAGAAGTTGCAAACACTCAAAGACCTTGTATTACTCAAAAAGTACAAATTACAAAGTTACAAACTTCGGGTATACCCGTCCGAGTCACATAAAACAAAGGGGAAATATACATCGTTCTTTACAATACAAATACGCAGTTCTTGGCGGCATATTCAACATTTGCAACATGAAAGCATATCCGTTCCGAAGCCAAGCATCCGAGGCAGGACAGGAACAACACGGATGTCCGAAATGGGAGTCCTTCCTGGATAACGGCCCAGCAGCATCAGCCACTTCTTCCCAGTAACTCGAGGAAACCCTCACGGGAACACCAGTTACTGGAAACAAGTGTCTGATGCCGAACTCAACAAAACAATCCGAATCACGGCTATAGGACTCACATGGTAGGGACTTTCAAAAGCACTTCTGACGTCCGAACCATGAAGCCTCTACAACGGTCTTTGCATTTTGAAGCGAAGTGGCCAGAAAATGGAAGCCGACTTTTCGGACCAACTTAAGATGGTTCAACCGCAATGGGTGCAGAATTCGTGTAGAGACTTCCGTATCACACAAGCCTGCCTTAGGGACAGAGAATCCAAGTGACAATTGATGCCACGAAGACGTAGTCAATGGGCTTTCCGCAGCTTCCACCACAACCACTTTCTCGGGTACAGTTACTCAACGCGAGAAAATGGTAAATGGTGGAAGGAGTCGACAGTCCACGGGTTTGATCCTCCGAAACAACAGGTTTAGTAACTCCCGGAACCAGTGAGCTAGCCTGCTTCCCCGGGGCTCAAGTCGTTGATACAAACTATAGCCCCAGTGAAAGAAGGCTAGCACGGCGATCCGAGGAGAAGCACTTCTGACAACAACAATCAGTGGAATGGAGTTTTTTCGAATGCACAAATGTTTGGTAATCCCCGACGGTGAGCTAATCGCTTCCCGGCTCAGTGTTGGTACAAACCACAGCCCCGGAGAAAGAAGACTAGCCCGGCGATCCGATGAAGAGTATTTTTGAAGAGGCTGATCCGAGAAAGGGATTTCTGGACACCCGAAAAACCCTCAGAGGAATCACGCATAGGAACGGCGGGATCAACCTACTCGTCGGACGTCCGGACCCCAGGATCCGGATCACCTATTACTATAAAAAGGATGGAATGATCTGACGAAAAGCCGTACAATCCAGGGGTATATATAGAAGTGGCGAGCCAATCACCACTCGACACGTGGTGTGTAGCAGTTGGCGATAGGCTTGGGCCTGGACTTGGGCCCAATAATTGGGCCGCTATTGGGCCAACCCGGAGTCTTTTCACATTTTTCGGCCTTATTGGGAGAATTATTTTGAACTGTTACCGGCTCGGATCCCTCAACCCGAGGTGCCAAACGTGGTCCGTAGCCCCCACTCAACTTTTTTAGTGAGAACGTCTCCTTTTTTACAACCTTTTCACAAGTCAAAAATGACTCGGAATAGTACACCGCGTCGATACAAATCAAGCAAGACTTGTCCGACCGAGCCATGAGTCGACCAATTGAGAATTATATTATTGTTGGAAAAATTTGGTCTCGAGGACTCAACGAAACTTGGGTTACTGATTTATCTTATACATTCAACGCGTAATGAGAAGCATGCATTTGAAAAGGAAATAACACAAGCAGATGATAAGAGTTGATCCGAGCCATCAACGAACCCGGACCATTGCCATAAATATCGAATCGACTGCGTAAATTCGACAGAAATTATCCATACATAACAATGATAGCAAAGAAACAACATAGTCTTAAGGTCCGAAGACCAGAGTTACAGGCTTCCGGGGCATACCCCGTCTTCATTCTTCCTGCCGCTCGGGCAAACCAACCTAAATTCCGGAGGGGCCTCCGATTTCCCTTTCCGGTGGGGCTTGCCCTCGCTCTTTGGCTTCCTAGGCCAACCTCCTCTTCCTTCGGGACCGCAACTCTTCCAGGAAGGTGGGGCACTACTTCATCAAGTCCAGATCCTGATCGAAACCATTGACAAGCCCGGGCAAAGTCAGCCAGTCTCGGTTGTGCTCCACATGCTCTTCCAAGGGGACGAAGACATTGGACATTAGCACTTGGGGCACGAACGATGGAAAGTACGGACCACCATGTTCATACTTCTTGTCCTCCGTCTCATCACAGACCAGCTCCACAAACTTGCATTAGAGAAAGTCTTCGTCCGAGACACCCTCCGGCGCAAACTCCGAGCCATCGGCCTCCTTCAAAGCAGAAATGCCTTCAGCCTCCACATCACAGCCACTCGGGATCCAACCCCTCTACCGGAACTGTCCTACAGCCGCATCGAAGCCATCCTGCCGAGCCTCGTCATACTTGGACTCAAGCATGAACTTGCAGGAGTCCAACCCCAAGAAATCCTGGACAGCCTTCGTCCGGGAGACAATGACGTACTCATCCATGCTATCCTGATGCACTTTCAGATCCTTCTCTAGCGACAGGATGGCGCTTTTCAGCTTGGCCGCCTCTGATTTGGCCTCCCTCTTGGCAGCTAGGGTCTTCTTCATCCGCTCGGAGACGCTGTTCAACATAGACGTCTCCATCGCCCGAGCAGCCTCAGCTTTGGCCAGGTCCTCCTCAATTCTGGCCCTCCGACCAGCCACCACGGAGCATGCTTGAACAGCGGCAGTGAGCTACATTGACCAACATTGAAAAATTAAAAATGCAGTTCTGGACCAAAGAAAGTAAACGTACTTTGACCATAAAAAATTCATGATACGTACCTTCCGGTGAATTGCGGTCAACTCCACAATTCGGTCCAGCTCCGTAGCAGCAGCCAACCGAGCCACCTCAGCATCCAACTCCGGCCCACTACTCATTTTTCCCTTGCCCTTCTTGGCCAGAGGGATCGGACATTCGGATGGACACTTTTCTCCGGCCGCAGCACTCGAACCACTAGCAGGAGGGTCCCGAGACACAGACCTTGAAGGTTTCTTGGCCCCCTTTGAGCCCGCCACCTTACCCTTGCCCGGGGTAGGTATCGTCTGGGCCTCCTCACCTGCCGCGACCCTCCGAGTCTCCTCCACTCGGAAAGTAGAAGCATTCCGAGGTTCCTCCATCGGTAGTACAGTAGACGTCTTGATGATTTGGGTTCGGGTACTCTCCTCCATCTCCTTTCGTTGAGCAGCATTTTGTTTTCGCTTCAGCTCCCACATGGTGGACATGGTGTACTCGAACCAAAAATCTGCACATTCAAAGGATAATAAGTTAAATACATGATAACAAAATATTGACAAATACAAATAGAGCAATAAAAGGACCACCGACTCGGATAACTGACCACGTGACCGAATGAGGAAGAACTTACTCAGATCCTTCTTCCCGTCACAAAAACTTCCTCCGAAAATCCAACTAGATAGGGAAGGGGCTGGTACATCAATCCCCGAAAAAAATATTTCTCCGGGTCTTGATTCTTGTGGAGAGCTTGCATCCACAACGGGATGTTCCGAGCCGAAGGTTTCCAGTCCGGCAGCCTGCCACGGAAGAACCTCTTCTCAAACCGCCATTGGGCCCTTTCCGCCTCGAATTGAGCATGTTTCAGAGCGGGCCGGACGAAGGTGTATCTCTTCCACCAATTTATTCCAAGGGAGGAGAGCGGATCTACGAAGAAAGTATACGCTTGGCGACACACCAGCGTATAAAATAATGTATTCCTATTACTTACACTAACACTAAACAATTTACGGAAGTTAACAAAAGTAACCGAGATGCCCTTGTATTTACACATCCCCCCGAAGCACATCAGATTTCCGAGAGAATTGGGGATGATCTGATGTGGACTCAACCCCATGTCGTTCAAAATGTCTAACAACTCGGACGACAAGCAAGCATACCATGCGGCAGACTTATCTCATGCACGCACATGTATCCCGGAGGCGGATTGTAAAAAGCGTGCAACTCATCCGGAATGAGGATCTCCACAGACTCTGGAATCTCATACTTTCTCCGAAGCTCCTCCACCTCCTCGGACGTCACAATCGAAGGATACATGGGCAATGTACATTCCTCATTCAGCTCACCATCCGGATCAGGATGAGTTACATAAATCCCTCGTCAGAATTTCACCTGGAATACATCTTCACCCTTTTTAAGTCCCTCGGGCAACTCCTCCTCGATCCGTTGACGACTCGTACGCGCTTGCCCAGCTGATTCCCTCCGGAAAACATGGGCGAATAGTATCTCGTCCTCTTCTTCCTCCTCAGAACCAACATTGTCAGCACGACCCTCCTCCTCAACTTTGTCATCCCCGGATGATGAACTCAGTTCTACTAGCGTACGCAAGGGAGCAGCAACCTGGACCCAATCCTCGGCACCTTCTTCAAACATACCCAACTCGGGTGGTGCCTCGGAAGTATCATGCACCTCCTCGATGATAGGCTCCTATGGATCCGGAATGAATGGCACTCGATTAGGGTTACTCCTAAAATTATAACCTAGGTTGCGTATGAGGGATCGAATCTCTACCGGGAGTTCGGGCTCCTTCCCAATACGGCGCGGACGGAGAGCCCCTATGGTCCGAGAGCTTATCTCTTGGACAGCACCAGCACCCTGCACAATAGAGACTTGCGGGTAATCCTGACACTTCAGAGACCCTGAACCCGGAACAACTAACCCAAGTAAAGAGCTTACCTCGGGCTCTTCCCGGCTCGGACGAGGAGAATGCTCCAGCTATACTGAATCCTCCGCACCAACAATATCAATCTCCTCGGAGCTGTCTGATAGGGACAACGCGTCGGAATCATATCCTTCAGCCTCGGATCGGTTCTGACTATCACTCTCGGACATCCTAGGAAGAGGAAAAGGCAATTTCGTAAGCTTTAAGATTGCAGTCTGAGAGGTCATTTACGTAGATTAAAGAGCAAGAAATTCAAAGATTCGAAGGATAGAAAACGACTCTGCCGGACGAAGTTAATTCGGAGTTAGTAAGGTGTTAGTCCGGTGTTAGTCTTGACTACTCAACATATCCGAGACACACTACGGTTATTACCAACTATAGAATACGTAACATAAGCATACATCCAAACAGACCATATTTTCAACAGAAACAAAACAACAAACAAGTAAATTTGACAGCCACGCAGGAAAACAAGCAACTTACTTGTACTCGGATGGTTGGATTGAAGGCAGCTGACTTTACACAAAACCACGCACTACGGACTTCTTCTTACTCGCCTCGGATTGTTTGCAGTTGCTTCGGATGTACTGAAAATGCAGAAATCTTCTCTCTAGACGTGTGGAAATGAAAGCGACTATGCCCCTATTTATAGAGGGCTAAATCTGGAAGTCCAACCGTCACGATTTTTCGGGATTAAATCTCAATCGTAGATCAAAATACATCCAACGGTGTAGTACAACAATACCAAGTGAAATGACGGATTGGTACAACAAACTTACCTTGCAATGACAAAGACACATACAACGAACTCCCCCACTCTCGGGAAGAGGACACCACTCAGCCTTCGGGTGGTCAGCCACCCGGTGCCTCGGATCCTTTTTCGACAAAGGCTGATTTCACTCACTAACATGGACCCTCGTCCGTTCGAATGTCCCTCTTCGGACCATCGCAACCCGGTTGATCAAAACCCTATCTTTCTCACAAGGAAGGATGATTCAACTCACCATCACACGGACCCTCGTCCATTCGGATGTCCCTCTCCGGACCATCCCAATCAGGTTGATTAAAACCCTATCCTTTTCAACAAGGAAGGATGATTTAACTCACCATCACACAGATCCCCGCCCGTTTGGATATCTGTCTTCGGATAATCCCTTAATCCACCAAATGTACGACTCCGAAGTTCTCTGTGCCTACACTTGATCTCGCTTACAAATACCTCTTTTTTCCCACTTTTGTTGCATTCCGAGCCTCCATCCTCGTACTGCAACAAAAGAAAGAAAGGTGGGGGGGGGGAGAGATAAAGTTAAGGACTACAAGAAGCACGGATGACACCTTTTTTCTGCTTACAGGGGACGGATTGAACCAAGGAACAAATTGTCTTCTCCACTCTTAACAATAGTTCCACAACTATCTTATACTAAGATACTTGGAAACTAGGGGGACATATGTTGTTATGGAAATATGTCCAATCCGTCATAGATGCCTTTGGAACGAATCCTAAGGCGTCCCATGTTGTCTATGAGTCCGGGACCTTACAGTCCGACCCTAGCCCCCAGCTAGTCCGACCCGCCCAGGTTTAACGGGACAGGAGGGCCCCGAGGGTAGCAGATCTGACCCTGCCAATGGTCCGTAACAATGGGGTCCGACTGGCAACCCGTCCGGACTTAACACAACAACCTCACAAGCAACCAAGTGAACTGGCACTAGAGAGTAATGAGGTCCGAGGCAAGGTCCGAATGAAAGGTACTTGACAGACTGAGGAGAGTATCATATGGGCAACCTAATGCAGTGCGGACCAAACGTCCGGACCTGCCTCTTCGGACCTTAACCCGCAGCAGACTGCATCAAAGCTTCTAATACTCTCACATTAATGACTCAACTACCCCTGAAAGCCCAAAGTAGAATGGGGCAAGTGTCATTAATGGGCCATGGGCCTATTGAAGCCTTGGTGGCTCAATCCAGGCCTTACACTTGGCCCGATCTGGTGGAACCCTCCCATTTTGGGAGAAATCTATATATATGTCACACATTCCCATAATAATGGTAAGGCACAATCGCTTCTCATTCCCGATAATTAAACAGAGTAGATCTTCAGTCTCTCTTGAGTAAAGTCTCAGACCTCTTTGACACTTAGCAAACCGGGTTCTAACCCCGTCCTCCAAGTCACTTGTGCAGGTTCTTACCAAGCTTAGGATCTCAGGCTCTCACGCAGTACGGAGTTTCTTACTTAAGGATACCTTGGTCATTACCTGTGGGGTAGAATAATCTCTAAGTGGTTGGGGGACTTTTACCCTCAACAAAACTGGTGCCTGAGCTTATTAATTACGTGTCCAGTTTTGTTTGAAAATTATCACAAGAATGGAAATTTTTCAAAACACGAGAAATAGTTAACTTCTGACAGACTGTACTATTGGTCAACTTCTCTTCTTTTGTGTTCCCCCTTAGTGGCCTTATATATCCGAATACCCGTTTCAGATAATTCTTTAACTAGCTTTTACACTTAGCCTTGATATATGAGTTCTCGTCTCAGATATCTCCTTCGTTTTTTAAGTGCCTTTCTTTCTCAGAAAGCCTTCTCCTTCTCTTATTGGCCTACTGAGTTCCCGTCTCAATGACCAATTTATCACCTTGGTAGTTCCATTAACCTAAGACTCTGTCTCAAAGTTAGGAATCTACTTTCTTGCAGAGGCTTTGTGAAGATATCTACAAGTTGGTCTTTTGTAGCAATCATGAGTATCTCTATATTGCCTTTTTCAACATGATCTCTAATGAAGTGGTGTCTAACATCAATGTGCTTTGTTCTTGCATGAAACTTCGGATTCTGAGTTATGGCAATAGGACTTGTGTTGTCACAGAAAATAGGAGTTTTCTTCATTGATCTCATAGTCTCTGTGTTATTGTTTTATCGACAAGATTTGAGAAGAACAACACCCAGCAACAATATACTCTGCTTCTGTGGTTGATGTAGCAATTGAGTTTTTCTTCTTGCTGAACCATGATATCAGTCTAGTACCAAGGAATTGACATGTTCCCGAAGTATGTTTTCTATTAAGAATTGATCCAGCATAGTCAGCATCTGTATAGCCAACCAAACTCAAGCCACTCTCTTTTGGATACCACAATCCAACTTCTACTGTACCATTAAGATACCTTAAAATTCTCATAATACTATTATAGTGTGATTACATTGGATTTGTCTGAAATCTTGCACTAACACCAACTGCATATTTAATATCTGGTCTACTTGTCGTAAGGTATAGTAGAGACCCAATTAATTTCCTATACTTGTGTTCTTCAACACTCTTATCAGATTCAGTATAGGTCATCTTGGTTTCAATGCTCACTGGTATCTTAGCATTCTTTTCAGAAGACTTTAGATTAAACTTATTGAGCATATCCTTAGCAGACTTTGTTTGACTAATGAATATTCCATCATTAAGTTGCTTGACTTGCAACTCTAGGAAGTAATTCAATTCTCCCATCATGGTCATCCCAAATTTACTTTTCATGAGCTGAGTAAAGTCTTCACAAAGTTGCTTGTCCTTAGATCCAAATATTATGTCATCAACATAAACTTGTACTAAAAGTAGTTTCCCATCATGGTTCAATGTAAAGAGAGTTTTGTCAACTTCTCCTTTCTTGAATCCACTTCCCAGTAAGTACTTGGCCAATGTGTCATACCATGCACTTGGAGCTTGTTTAAGTCCATATAGAGCTTTCTGAAACTTATAGCCCAATTTGCTTTCTGAGGAAACTTCAAAACCAGGTGGTTGCTCAACATAGACTTCCTCAGCAAGTTCTCGATTTAGGACTGCACTCTTGACATCTATTTGGTAAACCATAAAGTCATTATGAGCTGCAAAGGCTAGAAATAGTCTGATTGCATCCAGTCTTGCAACTGGAGCATATGACTCACTTAGTCTGGGTGAATCCCTTGGCAACCAACCTTGCTTTGTTTCTGGTTATTTCACCAAATTCATTCATCTTGTTTCTGAAAACCCACTTAGTTCCTATGACAGATATTCCATCAATGTAGGGAACTAGTTTCCAGACTTTGTTTCTATCAAATTCATCCAACTCTTCTTGCATTGCTAAGATCCTATCTTGATGTTTTAATGCTTCTCCAATGGTCTTTGGTTCAATGTCTGAGATGAAACATCCATAGAGTGAATTTGCATTTTCAGCAATAGCTCTCCTAGTTCTTACCCCTTGGTCTAAAGGACATATCACATCCATTGTAGGATGATCTCTTATCCATTTTATAATGGGTTTAGAACTAGTAGGATCATTATCATTCTGATTCATTTTTGTATCATTATGATTATGATAAGCTACTTGATCAGTATCTAAGATATCTGGCACATGTGTTGTGCTCGGTATATCTGACACTTGTTCAGTGTCCTGGGTATCTGAGACAGGATTCTCAGTAACCTCCTGCTCAGAAACCTCATCATAATGAAGATTCTCAGTAACTTGATCCATTTCTGCATTTCTCATAGGAAACTCTTCATCATGCCTTAGAGTCATCTGGTTGTTACTTGGCAATGGTTGCCTTTCTTCGTCAGACTCATCCTCTAAGTGAATGACAGAATTATTTCCCTGTGGAGATTCTTGTTCAGAATCCTTGATCATAAGTTCTTTGAACCTATCTGAGAGTTCTTCATTCCAGGGTACTTTCTTATTTCCTTCATAGAATACTACATGGACATATTTTTCAATCTTTTGTGTCCTTTTGTTGTAGATTCTGTAAGCTTTGCTACTCATTGAATAACCAAGAAATACTCCTTAATCTACCTTTGGTTGAAATGTTAAGAACAAAACATCTACAACCAAACACCCTTAAGTTTGACACTAGGGGGTGTACCAATAAATAACTCATAGGGAGTCTTGTCATGGTGTTTGTTGATCAAACATCTATTCTTAGTGTAAAATGTTGTGTTTACAGCTTCAACCCAATAGATTTCACTTATTTCAGTGTCAGCAAGCATTGTTCTTGCTGCCACTTTAAGGGTCCTATTCTTCCTTTCAGCAACATCATTTTGTTAAGGTGTCCTTACTGAAGATAGTTGATGTTATATACCTATGAAAGTACAAAACTCTTTTATGTACTGGTCCACAAACTCAGTACCATGGTCTGTTTTAATCACAGATACCTTGTCATTTTTCATGACATCAAACTTATTCAGCAGGCATGGTATCTCGACCCTTGCGTCAGATTTCTATTTGAAACAGACAACCCAAGTGAATCTTGAGTAGTCATCTACAACAACCAGACCATACTTCTTTCCTGCATAACTAGTTACTAAGCACTCAAAGAGATCCATATGTAACAGTTGCAGTGGCGTCACACTGGAATGTCTAGTCTTAGACATGAAAGATGTTTTGGCTTGTTTCCCTAATTGCAAAGCTGTACATACACCATCTTTTCTGTATGCCATCTCAGGTAATACGATAACCAATTCATTCTTGGCTAGCTTATTCAGAGTTTTGAATTTCAAGTGACTCATCCTATTGTGGCATAGCCAATTTTCTTCAGTGTAGCCAGATTGACTCACCATGACGCATTCTTCAGTTGTGGCAGATGCCCAGTCAGCAACATAGAGACTTCCTTTCCTCCTAGCAATCAAGACTACCTGCTTTGACTCTTTGTCAATCAACTTCCAGAATTTAGATTTAGAATTGATCTTCAGTGAGAACCCCTTGTCATCAAATTGACACATGCTGAGAAGATTATATTTCAATCCCTCTACATGTAGTACTCTAGTGATTGTAAGGGCTCTAATTTTCAGATCTCCAAATCCTACGGTTGGATTCACTTCTCCTCCAGCAAACCTAATATATGGTCCTGTATCGCATACTCTGTAGTTAACCAGATTTGCTTTGTCTCCTACCATGTGCTTCCCACATCCACTGTAAAAGTGCCACCTTGGATTCTTCTTTAGAGTGTTCTGCACAAAATAGGAAACATGGAGTTAGGTTCTCATTCCAACAATGGAACCATCTATACTAAAGTATCTCCCAGTAGGAATCCACATCTAAATGAATTTCTTAGGGACATTCTTTTGTCTAATCGGAACATAAAGAGGAATTCTACGTAAATGACTTGTATCATTATTATCAAGAACTATTTTCCTTCTTGGTGTGTTCCTTGGAGATCCTCGTGGTGCTTTCAGATACCTCTCAGGTTGCTGTGTCTGATTTTCATTGAACATAGCTTTCCTTGTGAGATTCCTTCTAGCCCTGGCATTCAGATTTCTTGTGGTTTGTTCTGTCTTCCATTTCTGATGATCGCTGTGAGCAACCCTATCTTTCATCCATCGTTCTTGCTCTAGTTTGTAATCATGAGAAAGTTGTTTCCCAATGGCTTTATAGCCAATGCCATTTCGAGCACCTGGTGCCGTCTGAGATCTTCTCTCAGCAGCCTTACTAGTCTCTGGGTCATCTTTCTTTCTAGAAAACATGACATTAGAGAATTTGCCAGCTCCAGCAATCTTCCCTTTTTGAGAGACGTAGCACTGTGTGTGATTACACTTTCCAGTGTTTTGTTCCCTTACAAGAACTTTCCCATCAGATTTCTTTGGGACTTGTTTTTCCCTTAAAGGCATGGTCGCAACTGCCTTTCCTTTGTCAGCAACCTTAGCTTTTTGACTAATGCTATAGGTTGTTTGGGAATCACCTTGGTGACTACTACCAAATTGTTTCCTCCCATTATTCTTGTTCAGAACGACAAAGTTATTTGTCTGAGTGTCTAGCCCAAGTCCTCCTTTTTCTGAGGTATCTCTTAAATAAGAGTGTACTTCAGTGAGAGTGTCACAAGCTTTGGCATATGATTGGAAGGATAATTCTTTCTTTTTGAGTTCTTCATTATCAGAAAGAAGACCTTTACACTTCTTTTGATGTACGTCTATTACCTCTTCGTGTAACTTTCCTGTCTCAGCTATCTGTGCCTTTAAAAATGCATTCTCAGCATCCTTTGTCTCAGATTGCTTTCGTAGTTGTGAGCACTCCTTTTCAAGAGATTTCTTTTCAGCTTCAAGATTTTTAGTTCTAGCTTGGACAACCATAAATACTCTTTCATAAAGATCAAGCTCTTTTCTGAGTTGTTCTAGATCTTTGATTCCTTCCTCATCACTCTCATAATTTATAAAATGAGAAATAGTGGTTACCTCATCAGCCATTAGGCACGACTCGATGTTAGAGAAATCTGGATAGATTTCCTCAGCAACCCCACACATCTCCTTTTTCTTTTGAGCAAAGTCAACCAATTCATGAGTCATGCCACATAACGCAGGTGATGAAAGTTTAGAATCATCTGATTCTTAATCCTCAGACTCAGAGTCCAAATTAAGAGCATCCAATTGTATTTAGATATTCTTCCTTTCTTCAGTGAGCGTAGCTCTCTAACCTCTCTTGAAATTTCTCCTATCTTTCTTGTCACATGTCTTTAGCTTGTTATAAGTTGGGCAGTCTCTTTTAAAGTGACCAGGTTTCTGACAATATAAACATATATCGTTTTCAATTTCTGCTCCCTCAGTACTCGATGCTTGCTGAGAAGGCTTGTTCAACAAGCTAGTCAATTGCATACTTTTGTACTGGTGATAGTTGGGACCTAGATGCTTTTTCAGCTTCTCTTTGGTCCTTCTTCTTTCAATCTCCTAACTGACGTACTTTCTCATATGCTTTATAGCAAGAGCATTTTCCTCAGTCACCTCTTTGGTATCCTTCTTTTCACAAGTACCTTGAGTTATTAGAGCAACATTCTGTGATGTTTCAGTAGCTATAGTCCTCTTTGCTTTGTCTCATAATTGACAGTTGACAAGTGTGAGAAAAGCTCCTCAGGTGTGATGTTAGGCATTCCTTGGTTGAAGTAGAAGTACTAAGTGTGTTCCCAGTTTTAATTCAAGCTTCTCACGATAGTCTTGACCTTTTCAGAGTTAGAATATCTCTCACTTTTACCAAGAGCAGCCATCTCACTCATCGGTGTTGTAAACCTGAAATCAAGTTCTTCAAGCGTCTCAGTGGGACCTTGTCTGAAGTTTTGGAATTTGAGCTTCAAGACTTCGAACTTGGTTCCTTGGTTTTCTCGGTGCCGGCACAGTTTTCTACAATCAGTGACAAGCCCTCTTTCGTCGTTTTTGCACAACACAGTTTGCACTGTATGTGGTTTGGAGTAAAACGTATGATAATGTTTCTTGCTTGACCATCTAGCCTGTTTCTCTTGGAATCCTCAGATGTCTAGAGATGTCCGGGCTTTGGCTCATAGGCAATTTCACCAGTTGATCTTGCACTCGTAGTTGTACCAGATGAAGAGGAACCGGCAGCATCTGAGTTAGTGGGTTCCTTGTCTCGACAATTTAAAACTTCAATGACTTGGTTTTCTTGTCGAATGACTATGGGACCATTCTTTATCACTTCGATCACCTCGTCACTGATAGCTTTCGGTTGAACCATCATGTTGTTCTTCCATTTTTCATAGTTCTCTGGCTTCAGAACAGGAGCGTCGCTTAGAGACATCCTGCAGTAAACACACTAAACAAACAAATCAAGTTCAAGTGGTAAGTGGTTAGTGGGCACTTATCTAGGATCTAGGTTTAGTGCAGAAGGCTTGGGATCCTCGTGCTCTGATACAACTTGTTGGTCCAGATAACGACAAAGTAAAAGACTGAAGGGGGGGGGGGGTGAATAGTCTGTTCAAACTTTTGACGATAAAACAGTTTCTCATATATCTGTGAAGGTATCTAATACTTAGTCTCGGAGAGCGGAAGTCTTTTCAGATAACTGCACGTGCTCTGCAAGCTATAAAGTGTATAAGTACACAACAAATAGTATGTAATACAGAAAGTAAGTGCAGTAAGTAAATAACACAAAGCTTTTATAGTGGTATTTGAAGGTGGCGTAATCCTTAAACTAATCCACTCGCCCTTTCTCAGGACTTGAATTCACTAAGATAAGAAGTTGAGTTCCCCTTACAAAATCCTATCTCTTGATCCCTTTAACACTAGGTTCCCAACCAAGTGTTCCCCCCAAGTTATTCCCTGGTTTTCCCAACCAATTACTTCCTCTACTCAGTAACCTTTGAGCTATTCCTTTGTTTCCCAAACTAAGTACTTCCTATGCTCAATGCCTGTTGGTTTTGGTTATGGTAGTTTGTCCGGTGAGCAGGCTCTTAATAACTTCTACTGTTATGCAAGAGTGCTTTGTAGAATCAAGATTACTTAATACACTTTTCAATGTGTGGTAACTTGTTCTCTACTGACCCAAGTCATGATTATGTTCAAGAGAATGAATCTCAGATATTGGTCGCAACTATATCTTCTAGATTCAACTCCCTCACAATATGCAAGTCTTGCTACGGATCAGGACACTTAGAACATTCGTGCTACTTAGAATTCAAGAGCTTTAGTCGCAATAGTAAGCTAGAGAGTAAGTAGGCAGAAGGCTTGTATGCTTGAGTGTAATATATGAAGTTCTGTGCATTCAGTGTATCTTCAAGCATTCTAAGTGGTGATATTAATAATTGAAAATCAGGCCGTTTGAGTTAGTATCCGTTAGGCACAATGAAATTCAAACTAACGATATCTGAAGTTTGTATGGCAGTGAGCTTTGTCTCTTTTCAGAGATTTCCTCTTTTGCTCAGACATCTCTGTCTGCGTAATTAATGCACTGTACCAACTTTTGTCCTGTAGTGTCAACGGAACAATGCAAGATTTCTGAGGCTTTGCAAGTCCATTCTCAGTGACCTATAGTGCATCAGAAACATATTAAAACATTTATCTCTCAGACACTTAGTTTCTTCATGGTATCTGAGCCAAGGTATCTGAGGACACATTTTTCCTTAGTCTTCAGCAATCTTGTGCAGTCTTCTGATCTTCAACAAATGAGTTCTACTGCAGGATGCTTCCTTCTTGGTCTTCTTCAAAGATATAAAAATTACATTCAGAGACCTAAGATCCTATACAAGGTTTACTAGACTAACATACTCAGTAAGCTTCCTCTTTTACAATGTTCAAGTAAACTAGAGTAATATTTACCTTTCTGAGCTAAGATAAGTCATTAGGGTTTACTGATCAAAATCTAAATAAATATTCCTAACATTTTTCTTATGTCTCATAGCAAAGGGTGCTTTAGTAACTGGGATGTATGGAGTTCAATCTGCCTATGACCAGATTCTTTGTACTTATCTATGTTGCCACAATATGCTCTGTTATGCGGTTGGGGGTGTTTGGAACTTCGGTTGCCTGCATTTAAATTGCATTTTGTTCTACTTTGAGCCTGATTTTCGTTGCATGCACTGTGTCTCTTTTAGAGTTTAATAAAACCTTCTGGAAAAGTTGAGTTTTTGAGAGTTTTTTAACTACATGTTCTGACAACATCATACATCGGTGGTAATTATGCATTTCATATAGGGTTTGAGTCTACATGCATATACATGATTGAATTGCATCTTCTTTTTGGCATTTTATTTGAGGGGGACTTAACTAGTCAGATCTCTGGTCAAAGTATGTGTTTTGAGGCTTTTTGTACCGTAACACATAATTACTTCTTAAATTCGAGTTATTTCACTCTTTCTGAATTTTTATTGTCTAACTTTCCTCTCATGATGTGATTATTGTCAATTCTCACTTTCTGCCTAGGTTGATTTGATGTTTCAGCTTCAGGTTTGATCATAACAGCCCTATGTGTCCTTTCGATGTTCTGCGTTGATGTGCCTTTTTGCTATCATTACAATAAGGGGGAGAAGTCTGAAACCTGCGATCTGCTGTTGTTTTGTTTTACTACTCTAATTCTTGGATTTGAACTTTGCTAGTTTAGTCTGGCAGATAGTTTTTGTTATGTTTGTCTAAACACTCTTGTTTTTGTCTAACTTTTGTTTTGTTATGACTATGATTGCTTAGTATTATCTTCTCATGTTTTCTTATTCAGGGGGGAGTAAATACTCAGTATGTTTGTTTAGAGTGTTCAGATTTTATCACTAAGTTTCTGCAGGTTAGGTATTGTGAAGAAATGCAAAAAGGGGGAGAATGAAAGTGCAGATTTTAGCTAAGTATTGGTGCAATACTAACTTGGCTAAGTATTGTCACCATAGTAGCTGCCTGTTCGCTGGACTTTCTATTTATGGATTTTGCATTACTTCACTTTGATATACTTCCATGATTTTAGTTTAGTCTTAGCAGGTTTAACAGGTTCAGATTTCTTATGGAGAAGAACTCTTGGAGTTTGAATACTATAAGACATTGAATAAGGAAAGGAATAAGAAACCCTAATCGCAGAAGGTTTCTACTTTTCGAGGATGGCTTCTACTTGTATTCCTACAAGGATTCTCGATGCATGGAAGACTGAGAAGAACTAGGTGAAGAACATGGAGATTCGATCTAATCAAGATAGAATTATTGTACTATTTGGATTAATATTCACAACTATATATACTAGTCGATAGGTTATTAGAGATCTAGCGTCGAATTGGTGGCCCGATTCAAAGTGCTTAGTGTTTGATATTCTACATCATAGGAATATTGTCTAGATATCTTTTTGTAAATCCGTTATAATTTATAGTTGATATTTTGCCTGTGGCTTGGCACATTATTTATAATCTGCTAGAAATTATTTGTGTCTTGTGTTCTTTGCATTCCGCTGTTTAGACTCTAAGATAGTTTTCAGATATTGGTTTTTAGTATTGCTCCAATACGTGTTTACAATATTTGTATTTGGTACTAAGTCCCGATCCATACAATTTCAACGGCTATCAATTCCCATGGTTCAAGAAGGTGTCTTCTCCTGAAAATAGAGTTGTCGAACTTTGTTGGTGTATCAACCTTTTCGGGATTCATATAGATAGCATAGAAGTTTTCAGCACTCTTGGTTGAGCTGTCTGGCTCAAAGGCAGTACCTTGGGTGGGTAACCCAAAGAGATCGCTGAAGGTATTCAAATCAAGGGTTATTTCAACACCTTGGACCTTCGTTGTGATGCATGATGAGTCGATTTTACATCATCTCATTTGGTCTTTTTTACCGTCTTATTGTCAGTCGCAAGTATAGTTTTTATGTGTTTTATTAGTGTTTTGTTACGTTTTCGTGTTTTGTGTTTGGTAGGTGTTTGGTGAAAACGCATTGAAACAAGGTTAAACCAGTGCATATTAATTCATTAATGGAAGAATTAAAGCTCCAAGACCTGAAAGGTGGTTGAAAACGGAGTTGATCGGTCAAAACGGAAGTGCATTCGGAGTTCGGACGAAGATTTTAGAGCCGTTTAAGTGAAAGCGCACGAAATTCGAATTACGATGGAGCAGCTTTGGAATTTTGGCCATAACATTCTCATATGAACTGAGATTGACATGATCTTGGTGTCCACACATAGATACGACACAGAGCTACAACTATAACGAAGGAACCATGTCCAAATTCTGACGTTTAGATACTCAAAAAGGCAAAAAACCGGTGCTTGAGGAAACTGGCGACGCCAGAAGTCACATAGCGAATGCCAGTCTGACTCGTAAGTCGACTGGCGACACCAGGCGACCTGCTGGCGATGCCAGATGTCTTTTTGGCCCAATATTGGCCCGTTTTCGGCCCAAAATGCATTTTTCACTATATATAACCTATTTTCTTGATTTTTTAGTAGATTCTGATTATTTTTTCTTCTATTCTTTTTGCTTTCAACCTAGAACCGATTTTCCAAGGCAATTACCTACCCATTCGTGGAGGTAATTGAATCGTTTTCTCTTGTAATATGATGATTGATTATTGATTGAGAGCATATTCATCATACTTTCCACCAGTTCGATTCAAGTTCTTCAATTCTTACCTAGGGTTTGTGACACGATTAGGTAAAATTGTTTCATATCTCATTTCTTGGTTTTTGGTATTGATTATTTTTAGTCTATGCCGTTTTATGATTCTGATTATGCTTTGCATATGATGAGTGCTTAAGCAGCCTAGTTATGGGGTGGTGACGAATTTAATGCATGCTAGTTAGGGTTCGTGTATTCAATATATATAAGATGCGATTTACTCTGTGCTATTTAGATTAATTGTGTATGCAGTATTCTGTTTGATGTTCATTACATCAAAATCACCAATAAATTAAGCATTTGTTCCTTTTTATCAAAACGTTTTACATTAGCTTATTAATTGTAGCTTAGTGGAATGGACGCCTTCACTAATGCTATTTGTTTTCTAGAACTTTATACAGTTAGTCCATTGTCATAGTTCTTCATACCTTACGTGACATAAGGTGTCTGCCTAGAAAAGCCGAGAGCAGTGTAATAATCGGTAGGACATGTCCCAGTGATAACTAGAGTAAATCGACATCATTATTGTTGCATGTTTCCTACTAGCTAGTTTGTTTTCTGTCACCACACCATAATTCTTTGATCATATCATTCTCGTTTAGATTAATCTGTTTTCTAGTTAGATCGCATAATTGATAGATAATAACAGTCAATCTGCTGCCGAAGCAAAAATAACCTTTATTGCTTTCCTTACTGTTATTATTATTCATAAACAAGACTCAGCTTAGTTAAGTCCTTCAAGACCGACCTCGGGGTTAACATCACTACAATACTAGTTTTTGTAGTGTTGAGCATTAACTCATGGCTTAAACAAATTTAGAACATTGATTTGACACATCAAGTTTTGGCGCCGCTGCCGGGGACTTAACTCCTTTGTTTTGTTAAGCTTTCCCATACACAAGACGGTAGGGGGTAGTCCCAATCACTATTTTGTAACTGGTGCGGTATGCCCATAATGCATCCGGTATCTTTTCAGCCCAATCCTTCCTGCTGGGGCGTATGACTTTCTCTAGAATCTGCTTGATCTGTCGATTGCTGACCTCCACTTGACCAGATGTCTGTGGGTGGTATGGAGTGGCTACTCTGTGGTATACCCCATATTTCTTCATAACACCTGCATATAGCCGATTCACAAAATGTTTGCCCCCATCGCTTATGATTGTGCGAGGGGTACCAAAGCGAGCCAATATATCCCTGAGAAATCTAGTAACAACAGGGGCATCATTGGTTCTAGTTGCAACTGTTTCTACCCATTTTGTCAAGTAATCAATTTCAACTAAGATGTATTCATAGCCAGAGCTAATGGGGAATGGACCCATGAAATCGATCCCCCAAACATCAAAAGGCTCAACTACTAGATTACCAGTCTGTGGCATCTCCTGTTTCTTACCAATGTTACCAGTGCGCTGGCAACGATCACAACTGAGGTAGAATGCCTGCGCGTCATTCACCACTGTGGGCTAGAAGAATCCTGCATTGAATACCTTGTGGGCAGTTTTCATGCCACTGTAGTGCCCTCCGCACTCCATCTCGTGGAAAAAGCGCAGGATGCTTCCTTGTTCTATTTCTGGCACACATCTCCTGAGCACATCGTTAGCACCTATCTTGAAGCGATTCGGATCATCCCAAATGTATTTCCTGCACTGCTTTTCAAAAGCTCTCCTTTCGAAGGCTGACAAGTGAGGCAACACAGAGTTAGTAGCTAAATAGTTAACTATATCAGCGAACCATGGTTCAGTTCCTAAACTCCTTATTTTCTCATCAGGAAGTACATCGCGAATAGGTGGGGAATCATCATCTATAGCAGAGGGGGGAAGTCTAGACAAATGATCAGCAATTAAGTTATCTTTCCCACTCTTATCTACTATTTCACAGTGAAAATCTTGCAACATCAACATCCACCTAGTCAGCCTGGGTTTCGACTAACTCTTTGCAAGAAGGTGTCTAAGTGCAGCGTGGTCACTATGCACAAGAACCTTGTATCTAGTTATATAAGATCGAAATTTATCGAGAGCAAAAATAACAGCGAGATATTCCTTCTTAGTGGTCGTGTAATTGACCTGAGCGCTGTCTAAAGTCTTACTGGAATAGTAAATCACGCGATATTCCACCTTTTGACAAAGTACAGCCCCTACAGCAAAATCGAAAGCATCATACATAATTTCAAAGGGCAAGTTCCAGTCAGGCGGAACTACTATAGGGGCCGAAACCAATCTCTTCTTGAGCTCATGAAAGGCTTGAAGATAAGATTGATCAATGTTAAAAGGGACATATTTTCCCAAAAGGTTGCTCAAAGACTTTGAAATTTTTGAAAAGTCTTTGATGAATTTGCGATGAAATCCAACAAGCCCAAGAAAAGAATGCAGTTCATTCACACAAGTGGGGGTTGGGAGCTTTTCAATTATCTCTACCTTGGCCTTGTCGACCTCAATCCCCCGCTTGGACACTATATGTCCCAGAACTGTACCGTCTTCTAATCATAAAATGTCTCTTTTCCCAACTACGAGTCAAATTGCAATCTATGCACCTCTTTAAGACTAATTCAAGCTTTTTCAAACAGTCATCAAAGAAATCACCAAAAACAGAGAAGTCATCGATAAATACCTCAACGTAATCCTGTACCATGTCAGAGAAAATGGAAAGCATACATCTCTGAAATGTGGCTGGTGCATCGCAAAGTCCAAACGGCATTCTCTTGTAGGCGAAAGTACCGAAAGGGCATGTGAATGTTGTCTTGGCTCGATCCTCCTGAGCTATGTGGATTTGGTAGAAACCTGAAAGACAATCTAGAAAACAGTAGAATGCTCGCTAACAAGGCGGTTGAGCATCTCGTGAATAAAGGGTAGGGGAAGTGATCCTTTTTGGTAGCGGCATTCAATCTCCTATAATCTATGCACATACGCCACCCAATTGTTTTCCTTAAAGGAACTACCTCCCGTTTCGCATTCTTTTCTACAGTAATTCCAGACTTCTTAGGTACTATATGGATAGGGCTAACCCACTTACTATAAAGCACATGATAAATCATGTGACTATCGAGAAACTTAATGATCTCTTTTTTCACTACATCCTGAAGAGCAGGGTTAAGACGACGTTGTGGTTGCCTAACTGGTTTGGTCCCTTTGATGAGACAATATTCTAACGTCTCATTTGGTCTTTTTTAGCAGTCATTGTGAGTCTTTGTCTTTAGTTTTTGTAGTCTTTTTAGTTCGTTTTTATGCTTTGGTGTTTTGTTTATATTTTGTAGAAATCGATGTCTTTTGAGCCGAATCAGAACAAGTCGTTTAGCATGGCTCGCCGCGGCGAGATTTTACGAGCTTGGCATTGAAACTTTCAAGATGGCTAGTTGCGGCGAGAAATCAGTCCGCCGCGGCGAGATTTAGCGAGTGATCATCTCCGTAATTTAAGAAGACTCGCCGCGGCGAAGGAATTGGTCTGCCGCGGTGAGATTTTGCGAATGAGCTCCTGTTTTGAAGATTGAAGGTTGCCACGGCGAGAAAATCAGTCCGCCGCGGCGAGATTATGAGAGAGCTTCATATATTGCGATTAAGAAGGCTCGCGGAGGATAGCTATTCCTTCCGCCGCGGCGAGAGACACAGAATTAATTTTGTTTTCCATATTAGATTAGAATTTTGATTCTTTTCTTTAATACTTCTTTTAACCTAGTTTTGAGAGAAGCTCTAGAGAGACACACATTGACATTGAGACATCTTTGGAGCTTGGTTATTCATTGATTTTATTCAACAAGATTATAGGTATTGATTTCTCCATTGCCTTGTTCTTTGCAATTCGTTCTTTATTCTCATTGATTGAATTGTATGCTATTGCATGCAAGTTTATCATCTATGTTTCACGTGATTATTACCATGAATCATTACATGCAATCATCTGTTATGAGTAGCTAAACACCTTTGAATACAGTAGTGTGTGAAGATTATGCATATTCGTTCTAGGATTTATCAAAGCACTCATATAGATTAGTCTCGTATAAAGTCTTCATAAAAAGCTTCAATTCGATAAGTCCGTATTAAATTCTCTAAATTGTTCGTGTTTAAGGAACGTGAATTGATGACTCACGATTTCTCCAGTATAATACTTTCGA
Source organism: Plantago major (assembly GCA_026545765.1). Classification (NCBI taxonomy): domain Eukaryota; kingdom Viridiplantae; phylum Streptophyta; class Magnoliopsida; order Lamiales; family Plantaginaceae; genus Plantago; species Plantago major. Next base: position 66,692,522 of record CM048844.1, on the reverse strand, counting down.
AGAACATTTGGTTGAATTGAATTGATTGATTTTCTGTACAATAACCGTGTGACAAATATGAGTGTTATCCCTAGTTCGAATTAGCATAATTGGATCTTGCTACTGTATTCATCTTTCTCTCATTGTTAATCGTAATCTTAGCTTTAGTTAAACTAGTTAGAAGTACAACCAAACCATCAATCAAACTGTTACTCGCAAGTATCTGTTTACTCTCACTTCTACGTAGCTTAATTAATTCCTTAGCGAAGGACTCTGTGGTTTAGCTTTGTCTGTCTATAACAACTGCTTACTACTTGGTTTTCTAAGTATTAATTTGAGCACGTCAAATTTGGCGCCGCTGCCGGGGAATTAATATCCACTATAGCGTGTGGGTGTAATATTTTATTTGCTTTTTTTTACATACCTGCGATTTCTGAACTAACAGAAACTACGATTTTTTCGAGGTTTTTGATTTTGTAGAAGAACCTTTGCAGGTTTATGCCCGGTACAAGATCGCAAGGAACACCTTTGCAACCTCTAGTACCTGAGATCGATAGACACTACCATCAGCTTCGAAGACAGAACTTAGCCGCTGTTGAAATGGGTGATGTCAACGAGAATACTCCCAGAGTCAACGGTGCTGTTGAGACCCCTGTGATCACTTATGGGACCTATACGCAGCCTGGTGAAATTAAGGCTGGGGGATCATCTGTTGTGCTCTCTAACAATGCTAGGAACATGGAGATCAAGTCTCATCACTTCCATGACATGCCTAAGTATTATGGGATGGCTAATGAGGATCTTATCCGGTTTCTCAAGGAGTTCGAGGGGCTGATTGCTAGGATTCCACTTACTGTAGGCACAGTAACAGATTCTGATGAGGAAATCAGGAAAAAGTTCTTTCCCATGTGTATGCAGGATAAAGTAAAGAGCTGGCTGTTGAATCAACCTGAAGGATCTCTGGCTACTTGGGATGATCTATACAGGGCCTTTATGAACAAGTTCTATCCGGCGGAGAAGACTAGGCAGCTTCGAGTGCAGATCGAGAAGTTCATGCAGATGAATGAAGAGAGCTTTTACGAGGACAGGGAGCGATTCCTGAACTTGCTCTCTCAATGCCCTCACCATAGGTTGAGTGAGATGGATTTATGATGCAAGTTCTATGAGGGACTCGACTGGGAAGCACAGAACATGGTGGATATGATCGTGGATGGCTCTATCGTTACGACATCTCCGGCTGCATTGAATGAGGCTTTTGAGAAGCTTCCTGCCATCTCCCAGCTTAAGGGAACTAGAGGTAGACCAAGGAGAGCTGAAGCAAAAGCCGTGGAGCAACCACCAGGCCCTAGTACTATTGAATTGGCAGAACAGATTAAGGAGATGAGGATGCTTGGCACTATCCCTGCACCAGTGGCTTCGGTTAACGAGAGGTGTAATCTGTGTGGTAATTTTGGGCATGGTGCTAGTATGTGTAGGCTTCCTAAAATTATGGGGGAGAACCCAACTCCGGAGATCATTTGCTGGGTGCAAAATAGGCAGCGTGGTGGTTGGCAACCAAATCCGGGAATGAATGCAGGCGCTACTAAGGTGCAGCCCTTCAACCCCGACCATTCCAATTTATCCTATGGAGGTAACTTCTTTGAGAATGCACCACAATGATTCCGCACTGTGAGTTTCGATTCAGAGCTCCGTTTCAATAGAGTCCAAGACAGCGGTTCGGCTCACTTACTAATGCATCTTAAGCAGCGATCAGAGATTAGAGCTCACATGGAGAGATCAGAGAGGTTCTCAGCAGAAGCGCAGCGGAATCAAGCCAAGAATGACCAGAGGTTTGAGAGCATTGAGCAATCGCAAAAGAGGTTAGAGAAGACTCTTGGTGATCTGGTCGGCGCTTTCCAACAAAGAGAGAATGGTAAACTCCCCGCGACTATCGAGAATAACAGAATACTTGTTGTGGAGGTAGCTTTTGACTAGCCAGGAGTAGTGAAGACTGTTATTACGAGTTGCACTTGTAATCATGATAAGGTGGTTTCCCAGGTTGAGGCAACACCGGCACAGGAATCAAGAAGGGTGATGACATCTGGTCCTATGATTCCAGGAGAGAAGGTGAATGCAGGACCAACTCAGATGATCCAAAAGGAACAGAAGAGCATTAGTGATGCAAACAGTTTCGATTTGGTTGTCAGAATGAGCAGTTCTTTGAAGGTTACAGGTCTTATTGTAACTGGAGCTGCAGTTAACTTGATGACGTTCGAGACTTATGAGGAACTCAACCTGAAGGGTCTAGAACGTAGAAGATGCTTTGTGACCATGGCTAATGGTACTCGAAGCAAATGCATGGGAGTTGTTGAGGATGTCCCAGTAACCATTGGTGGAGATGTGTTTATGACTGATTTCGTGGTTGTCGAGTCACCGCAGGTGAAGATCAAAGAGATGGACAAGGATATGCTGCTTCTTGGGCGCCCATTCATCAAGGCTACTCGCATGATAGTCGATCTTTATGGCCATACATGTACTATTCCAGGTTTGCGGTGAGAAATGCGAGTTACAAGCTGTAACCACATCATATTCTCCTGCACAGGTTGACACCAGGAATTACATTGCAGCATACACCGGTCCACTCTACACCTACTCTCACTCATGAGTGAACATGGGGACAGACAAGGCTGGTAACCTCAAGCTCAATTAGCTCCAGCATGGAAGAAGTCGAGCTAACGACTATAAACAAAAGCCCCCTTTTTTTGTTCATTTAGACTGTTGTTTTCATTCCGTACACTTGCTTGTTATTTCGTATTGTTAGAATATTTGTTTATGTGGTTTGCTTGTTTTTAGTTTAGTTGTGTCTCTGGAAGGTGGGACCTTTGCACTCATGCGAGGAAACTCGTAAACTCAAGCTGAGGCTAGGGAGCAGCGGGAGCTTGAGCGCTTGGAGAGGCAGGAGGCACTCTGGAAGGCGCAGCAGGATTTCTGGGAGCAGCGCTTCGGTGGTGGCCCTTCTGGATCTGCCTGATCACCCCTGCTGAGACAACACTATAGTTGGTCTTTCTATACAGTCATTCTTCCACTATTCATTGCTAGGGACTAGCACTTGTTTAGGTTTGGGGAGGTGGTCAACTGTATCTTTAGCTAAAGTTGTCTCGTTTTGTACTCTATTTCTGACATTTGTACTCTATTTCGTACTCTTTTTTTTATTTTTTATTTTTATGTATTCTGTTCAAGTGGTATGTTAGCCACTTGTTTGTGTTATGTGACTGTGGTGGTAGGTTAGCCACCTTTATGTGTTAGTTATATATTTCCTTTCCAGTTGAATCCAGTTTAGATGTTAGTACTTTTATTTTATCTTGTGGTGAGTCTGAGTCAATTACCAAGTCGAACGTCTATTGCGAATGGAAAATTTTCTTGCTGCTTACGTTTTTTTTAATGTCTAGCTAGAAGTAGCGTAGTAGGATTTTAATCCTGCAAGGTCGTTTCTCTTGTAAATAGCAAGTCTGGTTAGCCCTGTAGTCCAAAAGCCTGTTAGGAGCCTAGCCGAAGAAAAAATATTGTACTGGCACCTGTTATCGTGTGATTTCCTGGGATGTGCATGTTTTCACGTATTACTTGCGCCTTTTCATACTTATGTGTACTTATTTTCGTTGGGATGACGAACGACATGCTTTACTTTGCGGATTTTATTTTCCCCCGTTCTGTCGAACTGGTTTGGGGAGAGGATTGTTCACTATGAATGTTATGAGATGTTATAATTGTGCTGCGAAAATCTGTTTACTGCTCCCTAAGCATATGATATTTGAATCTCGGGGTGGATCTATGGTCTTTATTGATCACCGTTAGCCGTGTTAGGCGTGTTCGAAATACTACCTATATACCGGCGTGGCTTTAAAAAGCCATATGTCCGTGAGGGTTGATGGCACGTATACCAAACTGACACGCACAAAAGTGCGGACTTTCGGTAAAACAAACACCTGCAAAAAATTGAGATTAAAAGAGCCCAGGTGGCCATACACTGAAGTCAGTGAAGCATTATGAGATTTGATGTTTTTTTGAAATGGATGAGGGGAGTAGTTCCAGTTTTTCGAGTTTTCTGGAGGAATACAGTGATGTGCCAAAGTCCCTTTCGACTCAATGAGACGAGTACAATAGCATAAGATATTTGAGGCATCCTTGTGATGAAAGTCATCTTCCCAGTTTACTTTTTGAGCTATACCCTATATGGATACTTCCATGAGAGTGAGTGATACACTTTATATACCTGTGAGGGACTAGCGGGTTAGGCTTAATCGTTATTTACTTGAGAAACGATCGGGTTCTAATTACCTGCTTACTATGATGCCAAGGTTAGGTTGAGAACAAAATTTTTGCATCTTGTGAATTTAACGTTTTCAATGGTAGATTCGGTCGCTTGGTAATTTGACTCTTTGTTTGTTTACATGGTTTAGAGTCTAGTGTGTTTAGGTTGTATGTTTGCTCGAGGACGAGCGAAGGTTCGGTTTGGGGATTTTGTTGAGACAATATTCTAACGTCTCATTTGGTCTTTTTTAGCGGTCTTTGTGAGTCTTTGTCTTTAGTTTTTGTAGTCTTTTTAGTTCGTTTTTACGCTTTGGTGTTTTGTTTATATTTTGTAGAAATCGATGACTTTTGAGCCGAATGAGAACAAGTCGTTTAGCATGGCTACTTGTGAGGAATCGATCCTGTGGCGAGATTTTACGAGCTTGGCATTGAAACTTTCAAGAAGGCTCGCCGCGGCGAGGAAATCAGTCCGCCGCTCTCGCCGCGGCAAAGGAATTGGTCCGCCTCGGCGAGCTATTCCTTCCGCCGCGGCGAGAGACGCAGAATTAGTTTTGTTTTCCTTATTAGATTAGAATTTTGATTCTTTTCTTTAATACTTCTTTTAACCTAGTTTTGAGAGAAGCTCTAGAGAGACATACATTGACATTGAGACATCTTTGGAGCTTGGTTATTCATTGATTTTATTCATCAAGATTATTGGTATTGATTTCTCCATTGCCTTGTTCTTAACAATTCGTTCTTTATTCTCATTGATTGAATTGTATGTTATTGCATGCGAGTTTATCATCTATGTTTCACATGATTATTACCATGAATCTTTGCATTCAATCATCTATTATGAGTAGCTAAACACCTTTGAATTCAGTAGTGTGTGAAGATTATGCATATTCGTTCTAGGGTTTATCAAAGCACTCATATAGGTTAGTCTGATATAAATTCTTCGTAAAAACCTTCAATTCGATAAGTCCGTATTAAATTCTCTAAATTTTTCATGTTTAAGGATCGTGAATTAACGACTCACGATTTCTCCAGTATAATACTTTCTAAGAACAATTGGTTTAATTGAATTGATTGATTTTCTGTACAACAACCGTGTGACAAATATGAGTGTTATCCCTAGTTCGAATTAGCATAATTGGATCTGTCTACTGTATTCATCTTTCTCTCATTGTTAATCATAATCTTAGCTTTAGTTAAACTAGTTAGAAGTACAACCAAACCATCAATCAAACTGTTACTCGCAAGTATCTGTTTACTCGCAAGTATCTTTGAATTTTATAGTAAAACCCTTGTCTGCAAACTGGCTCATGCTAAATAGATTCTATTCCAAATCCTTAACATGTAATACGTCAGTGATTGTTAAAGTCCCCAATTTGACGTTGCCAAATCCCAGAGAGGGATCTAATTCTCCTCCAGCAAATCTGATATCTGGTCCTGTGTTGCAAGCTTTGTAATCGACCAGATTTGCTTTGTCTCCTGTCATGTGCTCTCCGCATCCACTATCAAATAGCCATTGTGCTTTAGTCCAGGAAGCATTACACACAACAGAAGCAGGAGATTAGGTTCTCATATCTTTGATGGAACCGTCAGAATTAAAAGATCTTCCAGTAGGAATCCATTTTTGAATGAATTTCTTTGAAATATTCTTTTGTCTGACAGGAACATAAGGAGGAATTCTATTTGAATGAATGTTATCATTAGTAAGAATTATTTTCTTCCTTGGTGTGTTCCTAGGTGCTCCATATGATGCTTTCAGATACCTGTCAGGTTTCTGAGTTTGCTTTTCAGCAAACTTAGCTTTCCTTGCCAGATTTCTTCTAGCCCTGGCATTCAGATTTTCAGTGGCTTGATTTAACTTCCACTTCTGATAATTTCTTTGAGCAATTCTAGCTTTCAGCCATCGTTCTTGCTCCTGCTTGTACTCATGAGCAAGTTGTTTTCCGATGCCTTTGTAGCCAATACCGTTTCGAGCACTTGAAGCAGCTTTGCTAGTCTCTGGTTGGTCCAATTTCTTTCCAGAAAAAGTGACATGGGAGAATTTGCCAGCTCCTGCAATTCTACCTTTTTGAGAGACATAGCACTGTGGGTGTTTACACTTTTCAGTGTTGTGTTTCTTTTCAGAGACGTGCCCAACAGTTTTGTTTTTGACTTGTTTTTCCCAAAAAGGTTTAGTCGCAACTGCCTTTCCTTTGTCAACAATCTTTGTCTTCTCACCGATACTATAGATTTCATGGGAACCGTCTTGCTGAGTACTTACAAATGTTCTTCTCTCCTTACTCTTATTCAGAGTGATAGAACAATTTGTCTGTCTATTCAGCCCAAGTCCTTTCTTTTCTGAAGGATCTCTTAAGTAAGATTGTACTTCAGTAAGAGTGTCACTAGCTTTGGCATAAGATTGAAAAGATAATTCTTTCTTCTTGAGTTCCGTGTTCTCAGAAAGAAGATCTTCATATTTCTTTCGTAATTCAGCCATTGCTTCTTTATGTGACTTTTCAGTCTCAGATATCTGAGCTTTGAGAGATGCATTTTCAGCATCCTTTCTCTCAGATACTATAACTAATTGAGAATTTTCCTTTATAAGAGAATTCTTTTCTTCTTCAAGGTTTTCGGCTCTAGCTCGGATCATTAGAAATTCTCTTTCATAGATGTCAAGTTCTTTCCTGAGAATTTCTAGATTTTTTATTTCCTCTTAATCACTTTCATAAGCATAACAAGAAGTATGTGTTACCTCATCAGCCATAAGACAGATTTCTATGTTGTAGATGTCTGGACCGTCAATTTCAGCAACTCCCCACATTTCATTCTTCTTGAGGCCGAAGTCGATTATATCATGAGTAACTCCACATAATTCTGGTGATGGTAAGGTTGAGTCGTCTGAATTGTCATCTTCAGAATCTGTCTCAACGTCTAGAGCATCCAGTTGAGTTTGGATTTTCTTTCTTTCTTCGTTAACAAAGCTTTCTGGCTTCTTCTGAAGATTCTCCTATCTTTCTTATCACCTGTCCTTAGTTTGTTGAGGGCAGGACAATCCTTCTTGAAGTGGCCAGGTTTCTGACAATAGAAACAGATATCGTCTCCAATTTCTGCTTCCTCAGTACATGATGCTTTCTGAGCTGGCTTGTTCAGCGAGTTTTGCATATTTTTGTACTGGTGATAGTTTGAGCCTAGATGCTTTTTCAGCTTCTCTTTGGCTTTCCTTCTTTCAATTTCTTGACTGATATATTTGCTCATTTGCTTTGCAGCAAGAGCATCCTCAGTTTCTTCCTTGCTTTTCTTCTTTTCAGAAGTTCCTTAAGTGACTAGAGCAACGTTTTGCAACTTTTCAGTTGTTTGTTCTCTTTGAGTTGTCTCATAATCAACAGTAGCAAGATGAGAGAAAAGTTCCACTGGAGTGATATTTGGCATTTCTTGGTTAAAATAAAAGAATTTGGTATGCTCCCAGTTGTGGTTAAGACATCTGACAATAGTCTTAATCTTTTCTGACTGGGAGTATCTGTTGCTTTCCCCAAGAGCTGCCATGTCACTCATGAGAGTGGTAAATCTGAAATCAAGTTCTTCTAGAGTTTCAGTGGGTCCTTGTTTGAAATTTTGAAATTTCAACTTGAGAACTTCGAACTTGTTTTCTTTGGTTTTCTCAGTTCCGGCATAGATTTCTTCAATCAGTTGCCAGGCAACTTTCGCCGTTTTAGCACCCCACAGTTTACACTGTATGTGGTCAGGTGTCGATCTGATGATGATATTACGAGCTTGACCATCCAGACGATTTCTCTTGGCATCTTCCGATGTCCAGAGTTCTCTGGGTTTTGGTTCGTAAATAACTTGGCTTGTAGATCTCCCACTTGTTGACGCATCAGTTTGTGAAGACCTTTCACTTTGATCTCTGTCTCTACCATTAGAAACCTCCATGACTTGTTTAAGTTGTTGAATGACTATTGGGCCATTCTTTATCACTTCGATCATTTCGTCACTTATGGCTTCAAGGTGGAGCATCATGTTATTTTTCCATTTCTCGTAATTCTCTGGTTTGAGAATGGGTGCATCACTCAGAGACATACCTGCGCACTTAACACACAAATTAAATAGTCCTCGAAAATGGACAAAGTTCCTTCACCTGTCTGGGGATCTAGGTTCAGTGCAGAAGGCTTGTGAACCTCCTGCTCTGATACCACTTGTTGGTCCAGATAACGGCAAAGTAAAAGACTAGAGGGGGGTGAATAGTCTTTTAAAACTTTGTCGATAAAACTATTTCTCGGATATCGAATAGATATCGATACTTAGAATCAGAGCGCGGAAGACTTAATAAAGATAAGTGCAGAAACAGTTAAAGTGTGTGTGTGTTGCTGAAATGTAAATACAGAAAGGTAAATAACACAGCAAGTATAGTGGTATCTGGAGGTGGCGTAATCCTCCAACTAATCCACTTCGGTCTTCCAGAGACCTAGAATTCACTAGAATAGATAATTGAGTTCTCCTTACAAAAATCCTATTCTAAGATTCCTTTAAACAAATGGTTCCCAACCAAATGTTCCCCCTGAGTTGTTCCCCGGCTTTCACAGCCAAGTACTTCCTGTACTCAGAAACCTTTTTGAGTTATTCCCTAGCTTCCCAAGCTAAGTACTTCCTATACTCAATAACCTTGGAGTTATTCCTTAGTTTTCCAAATCAAGTACTTCCTATACTCCGGTAACCTTGGAGTTATTCCCTGATTTTTCAAACTAAGTACTTCCTGTACTCCACTTGATTATGGTGTTGGTTTTGGTTTGAGTTGTCAGATGAGCTTCTTTAATAACTTATTCAGTTATTCAGATAGCTCTGTGAATCAAGTATACTTAATACACTTTTCAATGTATGGTATTTTGTTCTTTTTACTGACCCAAGTCTTAGATAAATGTTCAAGAGAATGAATCTCAGATTCTTGATCGTTCGTTTCAACTCTTTCACAGATAGCTGTGCTTGTTTAGGAACAGGACACTTAGAACTTCAGTGTTACTCAAGATCAAAAGCTTTGGTCGCAACAGAAAGCTTTGAGGATAAGTAAGTTGCTTTGAGAGAGTAAGGTGTTCAGCGTTGTGTCGTTTCGTTCAAGGTGTGTCTCTTCAAGCAGTCTAAGTGTTGATATTTATAGATGAATTTGAGGGCCGTTTGAATAGTATCCGTTAGGCTCAAATTCAAACTATTGATATCTGTGTATAGTACTGTAGCAGGTTTTGTCTTCTTCTTCAAAAGCTGCCGTTGCTTTTATTCAGACATCTCTATCCGTGCATTAAATGCATTGTACTATACTTTTGTCTCAGGTGCCAGCGGAACTATGCTTTTATGTCGAGACTAGTGTTATCTGATTCTTTGCACGTCCTTATCTTCAATCTTCAGATACCACTTTTATTGAAACAACTTTGTTTGCAATATATATATATTTCTTTTTCAGAAATGTGGTTAATGCTCAAGGTATCTGAGAATAGATATCTGTGGACACTTTCCTTGTTTTTAGATAGGCCTTTTATTTCTCAGATATCTCTTGTGACACAGTTTGTTTAAAACTATTCATGTCTTCAAGATATCTGGCTAAGGTATCAAAAAGCAGTTCGATAATCTTGTGCAGTTTCTTCAAGTCTTCAATGTCGTTGAGCTTGTTCTGCTTGGATGTCTTCTTCTTGGTCTTCTCTTTATAAAATAAAAATTACATTTTGAGACCTAACATCCTATACAAGATTAGCTAGACTATCATACTTAGTGAGTTTCCTCTTTTACAATGTTCAAGTGAACCAAGAGTACTAATCACCTTTCTGAGACTAAGATAAGTCATCATGTTGCTGATCAAAATCTAAACAGATATTTCTAACAAAATATCTAACAAATTTCCCATGAAATTTCCTAACAAATTTCCCAATAAATTTCCCAACACTGTGTTTATCGACAAAAGTTTTAAAAGACTATTCACCCCACCCCCAGTCTTTTACTTTGCCGTTATCTGGACCAACAAGTGGTATCAGAGCAGGAGGTTCCCAAGCCTTCTGCACTGAACCAAGATCCTAGATAAGTGCCCACTAACTGCTTTTCACCTACACTTGATTTGTTTGTTTAGTGTGTTTGATGCAGGATGTCTTTAAGTGAAGCCCCAATTCTCAAGCCAGAGAATTATGTAAAATGGAAGAATAACATGATGCTCCACCTAGAAGCCATCAGTGACGAAATGATCGAAGTAATAAAGAATGGCCCAATAGTCATTCAACAACTCAACAAGTCATAGAGGTTTCTAATGGTAGAGACAGAGAACAAAGCGATGGGTCTTCACAGACAGATGCCTCAACCAGTGGGAGACCTACCAGTCAAGTTATTTACGAACTAAAGCCCAGAGAGCTCTGGACATCGGAAGATGCCAAGAGAAATTAACTGGATGGTCAGGCTTGTAATATCATCATAAGTTCTACTCCAGAGTACGTACAGTGTAAACTGTGGGGTGCAAAAACGGTGAAATTGGCCTGGCAATTGATTGAAGAAATCTGTGCTGTCACTGAGAAAACAAAAACAAGTTCGAAGTTTTGAAGCTCAAATTCCAAACCTTTAAACAAGGTCCCACCGAGACTCTTGAAGAACTAGATTTTCCGTTTACAACACTTATGAGTTACATGGCTGCACTTGGTGAGAGTAATAGATATACCTAGTCAGAAAAGATTAAGACTATTGTGAGAAGTCTAAATCATAACTGGGAACACACAAAGTTTTTCTACTTTAACCAAGGAATGCCAAATATCACTCCTGTGGAACTTTTCTCTCACCTTGCCACTGTTGACTATGAGACAACTCAAAGGGAACAAACAACTGAGAAGTTGCAGAATGTTGCTCTAGTTGCTCAAGGAACTTCTGAAAAGAAGAAAGGCAAGGAGGTGACTGAGGATGCTCTTGCTATAAAGCAAATGGGAAAATATGTCAGTCGAGAAATTGAGAGAAGAAAAGCCAAAGAGAAGCTGAAAAAGCATCTAGGCTCAAACTACCACCAGTACAAAAATATGCAAAGCTCGCTGAACAAGTCGGCTCAGAAAGCATCAAGTATTGAGGAAGCAGAAATCAGAAACGATATCTGTTTCTATTGTCAGAAACCTGGTCATTTCAAGAAGGATTGCCCTGCCTTCAACAAACTAAAGACAGGTGACAAGAAAGATAGAAGAATCTTCAAAAGAAGTTAGAGAGCTATGCTCACTGAAGAAAGGAAAAAGATTCAAATCCAACTGGATGCTCTAGATGTTGAATCTGATTCTGAGGATGAGGATTCAGATGATTCCACACTGCCTTCCCCATAAATGTGCGGTGTCTGTCATAAAGTAATTGACTTTGGTCAAAAGAAGAAAGAAGTGTGTGGAATGGCTGAAGAAATCTTTCCAGATATCTCCAAAGAAGTGTGCGGTGTCTAATGGCTGGTGAGGTACCCCATACTTCCTGTTACACTTATGAAAGTGATGAAGAGGGAATCAAAGATCTGGAAAAACTCAAAAGAGAACTTGATCTCTACGAAAGAGAATTTCTAATGGTCCGAGCTAGAGCCGAAAACCTTGAAGAAGAAAGAATTCTCTTGTAAAGGAAAATTCTCAAATAATCAAGATATCTGAGAAAAAGGATGCTGAAAATGCATTTCTCAAGGCTCAGATATCTGAGACCGAAAAGTCACATAAAGAAGCGATGGCCAATCTTCAAAAGAAATGTGAAGATCTTCTTTCTGTGAATAAGGAACTCAAAAAGAAAGAACTATCCTTTCAATCTTATGCCAAAGCAAGTGACACTCTTACTGAAGTACAATCTTATTTAAGAGATCCTTCAGAAAAGAGAGGACTTGGGCTGGACACACACACAGACAGTTCCTCCACACTGAATAAGAGTAATGAAGGACGAACATTTGTTAGTGCTCAGCAAGGTGATTCCCAAACAATCTACAGTATCGGTCAGAAAGCTAAGATTGTTGACAAAGGAAAGGCAGTTACGACCAAGCCTTTGTGGAAAAAACAAGTCCAAAGGAAAACTGTGGGAAATGTCTCTGAAAAGAAACATAACACTGAGAAGTGTAATCACCCGCAGTGCTATGTCTCTCAAAAAGGAAAAATTGCAGGAGCTGACAAATTTTCCTATGTCACGTTTTCTGGAAAGAAAATTAATCATCCAGAGATTAGCAAAGCAGCTGAGAAGAGATCTCAAACAGCATCAGGTGCTCGGAATGTTATTGGCTATAAAGCCATCGGGAAACAACTTGCTCGTGAATACAAAAAACAAATTAAAGGAGAAAGGAGCTTCATGGAGGAAGTAAGAGAAAAAGCAACAAGACATTCAATTAGTCAGAATTATAGATTCGTTATGATAAGTAATAAGTGGAGTGAAAACTTGTACTTAGATTGAGACTAGATGAGGAGAAAAAATAATTTCTTTAAATTACCGATTATCCCCCTATCACTAGTAAGAGAAAGAACGATGGTTAAAGGCTAGAATTGCTCACAGCAATTATCAGAAGTGGAAGATAAATCAAGCCACTGAAAATCTGAATGCCAGAGCTAGAAGAAATCTGGCTAGGAAAGCTAAGTTTGCTGGGAAGCTGACTCAGAAACATGACAGGTATCTGAAAGCACCAAATGGACCACCAAGGAACACACCAAGTAAGAAAATAGTTCTTAACAACAATGATACTAATCATTTAACAAGGATTCCTCCTTATGTTCCTGTTAGACAAAAGAATGTTCCTAAGAAATTCATTCAAAAAAGGATTCCTACTGGAAGATTCTTTAGTCCAGATGGTTCCATTGTTGGTATGAGAACCTAATCTCCTGTTTCCTGTTTTGTGCAGAACACTCTAAAGACTAATTCAAAGTGGCATTTTGATAGTGGATGTGGGAAGCACATGACAGGAGACAAAGCAAATCTGATTGACTACAAAAAAATGCAATGATGGACCTACTATCAGGTTTGCTGGAGGAGATGAAAATCCAACCATAGGTTATGGCAATTTAAAGTTTGCAGCCCTTACAATCTCTGAAGTACTTCCTGTAAAGGGATTGAAATATAATCTCCTAAGTATGAGTCAACTAGTAGACAAAGGGTACACTGTCAAGATCAAGTCAAAACTATGTAAAGTGATTGACAATGAGTCAAAGCAGACAGTCTTGGTTGCAAGGCGTAAAGGAAATATTTATGTTGCTGATTGGGCATCCGCCACAACCGAAGAATGTCTCATGGTGAGTCAATCTGGCCACACTGAAGAAAATTGGCTATGGCATAAAAGAATGAGTCACTTGAATTTCAAAACTCTGAATAAGCTAGCCAAGAAAGAGTTGGTGGTTGGTTTACCCAAAATGGCATATATAAAAGAAGGTGTATGCTCAACTTGCCAAATGGGAAAACAATCCAAAACATCTTTCAAGTCTAAAACTAGACATTCCAGTGAGAGGCCACTGCAAATGTTACATATGGATCTGTTTGAATACTCAGTAACTAGTTATGCAGGAAAGAAGTATGGTCTGGTTGTTGTTGATGATTACTCAAGATTCACTTGGGTTGTCTTTCTCAAACACAAATCTGATGCAAGGGTTGAGATACCTAACTTGCTGAATAAGCTTGAAGTCATGAAAAATGACAAGGTATCTCAGAATCAATGCACCATGGTAATCGAGTTTGTGAACCAAAGACATCAAAGAGTTTTGTACTTGCAAAGGTATACAATATCAACTATCTTCTCAGAAGGACACCACAACAAAATGGTGTTCTTTGAAAGAAAGAATAGGACCACGAAGAAGCGGCAAGAACAATGCTTGCGACCTTTGAAATAAGTGAAATCTATTGGGTTGAAGTCAGAAGCAAAGATGCTACACTCAAAATAGATGTCTGATTAACAAACACCATGACAAAACTCCTTACGAGCTTATCATTGGTAGACCTCCTAGTATCAAACATCTAAGGGTGTTTGGTTGCAGATGTTTCATTCTTAATAATGGAAAAGAATACTTGAGAACATTTCAACCAAAGGCAGATGAAGGAGTATTTCTTGGTTATTCTCTGAATAGCAAAGCCTACAGAATCTACAATAAAAGAACACAAAAGATCGAAGAATCTGTTCATGTAGTGTTCTATGAAGGAAATAAGAAAGTACTCTTGAATGATGATCTCTCAGATAGGTTCAAAGAACTAATGATTAAAGATTCTGAAAAAGGATCCTCAAAAAGAAACAATTCTATCATTCAAATTGAGGATTAGTCTGACGATGAAAAGCAACCTATGCTTAGTAACCAACCAGATGACTCTAAGACATGATGAAGAATTTCCTATGAGAATTCCAGAAATGGAACAGGTTACTGAGAACCTTCATCATGAAGAGGTACCTGAAAACGAGATTATTGAAATGCAAGTCCCAGATATCTCTAACACTGAAAAAGTGTCAGATATCCATGGCATTTCCCATATGTCAGATATCTCAGATACTGCACAAGTATCTCATCAAGATCATATTGATTCACATTCAAATCAAAATGATATTGATCCTACTAGTTCAAAACCCATTATGAAATGGACAAGAAATCATCCTGCAAAGGATGTGATTGGTCCCATAGACTAAGGAGTTAGAACTAGAAGAGCAATCGCTGAAAATGCAAATTGTCTCTATGGATGTTTCATCTCAAACATTGAACCAAAGACTATATAAGAAGCATTAAAAGATCAAGATTGGATCTCTGCAATGCAAGAAGAGTTGGATCAATTTGAGAGAAACAAAGTCTGAAAACTGGTTCCATTTGTTAACGGAATATCTGTAATCAGAACCAAGTGGGTTTTCAGAAACAAAATGAATGAGTCTGGTGAAATAACCAGAAACAAAGCTAGGTTGGTTGCCAAGGGATTCACCCAGACTGAAGGACTAGATTTTGATGAATCTTATGCACCAGTTGCAAGATTGGATGCAATAAGACTCTTTCTAGCCTTTGCAGCTCATAATGACTTTACAGTTTATCAAATGGATGTCAAAAGTGCATTTCTAAATGGTGAAATTGCTGAGGAAGTCTATGTTGAGCAACCACCAGGTTTTGAAGTTTCCTCAGAAAGTAGGATAGTCTATAAGCTTCAGAAAGCTCTGTATGGGCTGAAACAAGCTCCTAGAGCATGGTATGATACATTGGCCAAATACCTACTAAAAAGTGGTTTCAAGAAAGGAGATGTTGATAAAACACTCTTCACATCGAACCATTATGGGAAACTACTGTTAGTTCAAGTATATCTTGATGACATTATATTTGGATCTAAGGACAAGCAACTTTGTGAAGACTTTGCTGGACTCATGAAATGTAAATTCGACATGAGCATGATGAGAGAATTGAATTACTTCCTAGGGCTGCAAGTCAAGCAACTCAATGATGGAATATTCATTAGTCAAACAAAGTATGCAAAAGACATGCTCAACAAGTTCAATCTAAAGCCTTCTGAAAAGAATGCTAAGATACCTATGAGCATTGGAACCAAAATGACCTATATTGAATCTGACAAGAGTGTTGAAGAACACAAGTATAGGAAATTGATTGGGTCTCTACTATACCTCATTGCAACTAGACCTGATATTCAATATGTAGTTGGAGTGTGTGCTAGATTTCAGACAAATCCAATGCAATCACACTACAACGTTGCTATGAAGATATTAAGGTATGTAAAGGGTACTATAGAAGTTGGATTGTGGTATCCAAAAGACAGTGGATTGAGTTTGGTTGGCTATTCAGATGCTGACTATGCTGGATCATTGCTTGATAGAAAAAGCACCTCAGGAACTTGTCAATTTCTTGGTGCTAGATTGATATCATGGTTCAGCAAGAAACAAAACTCAATTGCTACATCTACCACAGAGGCTGAACATATTGTTGCTGGGTGTTGTGCTTCACAAATATTGTGGATACAACAACAACTCAAAGACTATGGACTCAATGAAGAGAAAACTCCTATTTTCTGTGACAACACAAGTGATATTGCCATAACTCAGAATCCCAAGTTTCATGCTAGAACAAAGCACATTGATGTTAGACACCACTTCATCAGAGACCATGTTGAAAAAGGCAATATAGAGATACTCAAGATTGGCACTGAAGACTAACTTGCAAATATGTTCACTAAGCCACTACAAGAAAGTAGATTCTTAGCCTTAAAACACAGTCTTGGACTAATGGAGCTACCTAAGAACTGAAAAAGTTCAGATATCTGAAGAAGATATCAAAGAAGAGAGAAAAGGAATCTGGAAAGGATATCCAGAGAAGAGAAATCTGGAACGGGTATCCAGAAACCAAAGGGTAAAATAGCTATTTAAAGATCTCTGAGACGGGTACTCAGATATCTAGATCACTTAGTGAGGGGGAACACAAAAGAGAATAGTACAACTGTCTACAGTTAACTACTATCTTGAAATTTGAATTATTTCTATCATTGTGAAAAACTTTGAAAAGACAACAAGTATAAGATAGAATCGGTTACTACAGTGTTCTCATTCACACAGATACGTGATTCAGATAGCTAATAGCCAAAATTCATTAAAAAGGCACAATTACAATTGTTGATTGTGATCATTGCTGAAGAAGCAATGGTGACCCTTGATGAAATGGGCGATTGATCTTTACGGCAGAGATTAACTCTCAGTAAATAGTGGACTGCTGAAATTCAGACAGGGCCCACTATACATTTAATGCCGAACAAGCTTTTATCCACGCCTGTCTGCAATACACAGATAACTACACACAAAATTAAGTTGTATGTATGTGACTGTTGAGATTACATTGCCATATATATAGGATTTTGGCAAAAGAATTCACTTTCGCCTAATCCAAAATTCCGACTTTCACAAGAATAGCAAATTTCTTTCTTCTATTTTCTCTGCAAATCTCTGCTCCCAAATTAGTTTTTCTACAAAGAATCACTAATCTTTCACATTAATCTCTTTCAGACCTTCGAAAAACTCACGCTATATAAAGAGATGGCCCCCAAACGATCAACTACCCAGAAATCCCAAAATACTATCACTGGTACTGCTGAAAAGTAAGCACCAGAGTTGGTAGTTATTAACAATCGATTGGTAGGGAACTTCAATCCCAATCATTGGACTTCAAATCACAGAATGATTTGGGGTGGTGCCATGATTGAGAAATACCTCACGGCTACTATTGAAAGTCAAGCCGACAGGAAGTTAATCCTTGACATGCTTGAAAAGGCGCAAATCAAGGGTTTTCTATCTGTTGTTCCCAGTGGAGTCTCTTCACTGGATGTACTGAAATTTTACAACAACTCCAGGATTATATCATGTGTTACAGAAGGCTCTGCAATAGTGTCTATAAAAAGGTCAGTCCAAGGAAAGGAAATCCTTCTGGACTCAACAACTTTCTGCAAGTTGTTTGACCTTCAAAATCTTGGAAAGGATTTTGAAATTGACAGCAAGGATGATGATCTCCTTGAAGGTGTAAAACAATTGTATAGTGATGCGTGTGATCTTGAAAAATCAGATACACCCACTGATTTAAAGCTTCCTGACATTAGAACCAGACATTTGCTGGTTCACTGGGATGTGTTAGCATGCATTCTTCACAGATGATTTCATGGTCTACAAGGAGGTGCTGACCAAATAAGCCAAGAATGCTGGATGATGATGTTCTTGGTGCAACAACAAGACAAAAGGCTGGAAAACCCTTTCAATTGGGGAAAGTACGCCTTCATGAAATTTGTGAAGAAAATTCAAGGCTTTGAGCCTACAATCGCTAAGGGACTTGCTGAGCCAAAGACCAGAATAAGCTATGGTCTAAAGATATGCTACTTGCTGGAAAAGCTTGGCATTGAGCTCAGGGAGAAGGCAGACATAGCCAACAGTAACCTACTCTACAAATATGAGTATACAAACATGATGAAAAAGGTTACTGGATCTCAGAAAGGTTCCAAGAAGCGAAAGACTGAAGAGGTATCTGAGGGAAAAGTTGCGACCAAGAAGCCCAAAACTTCACGGAAGAAGTCTGCTGGAAAATCTGAAGGCACACCCATTGAGGTTGTCGATTCCCAGATACCTGCCGTCGCTGCAGATGAAGTCATCAATGCTGCAAAAGAGGTATCGACTACTGAACAAGTAGACTCAGCAAGAGAAAGTGCTTTCAGAAATGTTAAGACTATTGCCGAAAGCCTTGCTGATGAACTCATCAATACTGCTATAGAAAGTAGTGACAGATACCAAGCCCTATCTGCAGAAACCGCAGGAATTATGGACCAATCAGTTCCCAATGCTGATGAGAGCTCTGACGATGAAGATGATGAATTAGTCATCTCTCAAGTCCTAGAAAAACCAAAAAGGGCTAAGGTTACTGAAAAGGTAACTGGTGTAGAGGTATCTAAAGAAGAACCTACACCACAGGTTGCTGAACAAGCACCTGTTTCAAAGGTTGCTGAAGAAGCAACTTTGTCCAAGGTAACTGGACAAATTACACCATCAGAGCAAGAAAGACTAAAGCATATTGAAGATTCTCTGATGAGTGATAACTTAATGGTGGAGGATACTGCCATTGCCTCAACACTCAACATCTGCTCAGAATGATCAACCAGGGGAGGCAACTGAGTTGCATACTCAGGCAAGGTCAGAAGTACCTGAAACTTCAAACAAAGAAGATGAAATGGAACAACAAGACCAACGCATAGAAGGGTCACAAGTTCCAGAGACTAATCAGCCTGACATTGCTCAGGTATCTGAATGGTTTAACTCTCTACTTGTGATATTTGCCACATAATCTTGTTATTTAATAGAATTTCTTTGTTACAGACTGAATTAGAAACACGAGAACAAGAGGAAGCTGAGAAGCTTGCCTCAGAAACTGAGAAGGAGGCTTCCACACCCTCTCAACTTAAGGAATCTGTGCCTATGCTACAGGTGACAGAGAGTTCCTTAAGATATAATTTTTCAGATATTCGTTAATACACTTGACTAACAAGTGTTTGTCTCTAATAGGCTCCAACTGAGAAGAAAAATGAAGAGACTGAAAAGTCTATCTCTTCATAGAGGAATCCAGAGGCTTCCAAGGCCTCTGAGGAACAAGTATCTGAACCTTCTGTAGAGAAGATATTTCAATCAGATATTTCTACTCCTCAAAGAATAATCTCTGATCATTTTTGTTAGACTAACACATTCTACTTAACAGGTTCAAAAAGAAGTAGAAGTTATTGAGGAGTTACCCAATCAATCCTCACAACATATGGAAATTGATGAGGCATCAAGGCCTTCATCACAAGAAAAGATTCCAGAAACTGCACAAGTTTCTATGAGACAACCATCTAAGCCTCCAACAGAGGTAATTGACATCTCAGATATCTGATTTGTCAATAAAAATTTTCTTCATAAAATTTCCTAAGTGTTATGTTTTTAATTCTTAGGTTCTAGCGGAAAGAAAGGTTGATGAGGACCAGACTTACAAGTCTCCACCTCACAACAAGATATCTGAGGCAACCCCTGTCTCAGTAGTACAAGTCTCTGAGCCTGATTTACTCATTCAGGTAATTCAGAAACCTAACTACACTCGTACTCAGATATCTACACAAGTTTTGAATCTAACTCAAAACTCTTTCTTTCAGGCTCAAACAAGTTCCACGAAGGTCCCTGATGATGAGAAAAAGGACCTACTTCCCTTCTTCAAGGCTCATACCCTGCCAAAGCACATTCCATGCTTCAAGAAATGGCAGAGGTTAAGGTGCTCTGATCTCTCTGAAATATTGAGAATCATAGATCAACCTACTAGATGAGCACGAGCTCTTGACTTGGACAACTACATCCATGCAATGTTCCCCACGGAACAGTATCAAGTTGTGACTTTATTGCATAAGGATTTCTCCAGAGAAGTGGCACAAAAGTTGATTCAAGCCTTCAATCAGGCTGATGGTCAGACAAGATTGCAGATGGCATTCAAGCCAGTCCTGCCCCAGACTCTACAATTTATTCCTTCTGAGTAAGAGGAGGTTATTGGGCAGAAGATCACTATTCCTGAAGTGATTAATCTTGTATCTGAGGACGATGAGGAGGAAGAAATATATGAGAATAACTTTTATGAACCTCCCTATGACCATCACAACAAGGATGATGATGATGCCCCTGCACCAGGGACGGGAGGGATTCCACAGCAATCCTCTCCTCCATCTCTGCTGCTGAAAAGCACACTGAGAGGACATCACAACAATCCTCTCCTCCATCTCCTCAGAAATCTACTCATCCAACACCCCAACAGAAAGATACTACTGAACAAGTAGTTGAGCACTCTGAAGGAACAACTCAGAAAATATCAGATGCACAAGCCAGAGTTGCTCAACTCAAACAACTGTTAGAGGAAGAACAACAGTTACATCTTCAACTGGAAGTAAAGATAGCTGAATCCAGAGCAAAGCTCTAAAAGATTGAAGATCAAACAATCAAGGAAATGGAAGCTTATGCTGAAATGAAAGAACTCCAGCTTGTTGTTCAGGCAATTCTTTGAGGAATTGAATCTTGAGCAAGTATCTAGTGACAAGCACGATGCTAAGGCTGCATTCCAAAAAGATGTACCATCCTCCTCACTGAAAGGAAAGAAACCCATCTCTGAGATGGTTGCTGGACTAGAAAACATTGATGAAAATGTCCAAGAGGATGAAGATCACTAGGCTGATAACTCAGATGATGAAGAAGACAAGACATTGGCAGAACACCGTAATGAACATTTAGCGGTTTCTCATTTGAAAAGGAAGCTGATTGCTCCTGAAATATTCAGCAAGTTGCCAAATGTCAACTCCAATGAATACTTGAACAGATATCATGTACTGGCCAAATTGAAAAAGGAGTTGTTTTCTCAAGATAAAGCCGCCACTGCATCAGTCCCTGCAGAATTGCAAACATTCAGTGAGCTCATCACTCAGAGAACAACCAGTCTGGTCATTTCTCAGAAAGATCTAGGCATGGTTAGGGATGATAACCAAAACTTGGCTGCAAAAGCCTTTGAAGAGGCGTGCTATGCTGCTGGAAAAGCAGATGTTGTTCAAGGCCCACTGGCAGAGCTTACTGTTAAGGATACTGGTCTTATCAAACAAAATAAGGAGCTCAAGGCTGATCTAAAAAAGTTGGTTGAGGCTTACAACTATCTGCAAGGCAACTTTAACTCTCTTTCAGAATCATTTGTGATTCTTAGTCAGTCAACAATGACTAAGGGGGAAGAATATCAAGATGCTCAGAGAGGAAGAGGAAGAGGAAGAGGAAACAAAAGAAAATCTGAACAACCACCTCTCAGAATAAATGAGCCCTCCTCAAGTCAGACTGCTCTACAGATAATGGCCACCACTCAACTTCCTGAACAAGGAATGAGAACAAGGGCCAGAGCACAGAAACCTCCAAGGAGTACCAAGGCTCCAAGGGGAAGACAAGTAAGAGGAATTGATGAATCTTCTGAAGAAGAAGAAGAAGAAGGCCAAAGCAAATCCCTGGGCAATGAAGAAGGCTGCAAAAGTCTCACAAGAATTGACATTGATGATGATGAAGAGAATGATGACGATGAAACTCCTCTTCATAGAAAAAGGAAAATTGATAGCCTAACTGAGCCCATAGCTGCAAAGCCTTTGGTAGCTAAAACACCCTCTGGAAATACCAAGTCTATCCAGGGTGGTTCTTCAAGCAATACCCCAAGGGAGAATTCAAGACCAAGGAGGAACAGACTGAGAGTTGAACAAAGACAACTTCAACTACTACTCAGGCCTGAAGAAGCCAAGATTGAGTATGTGAAGATCAACAGTGGCTCCTCTCTCTACAGATGCATTAATCAGAAGAATGGCTATTGGATTCTGGAACTTAAGCATCTACTCGTAAACTCAAAATTTCCAGAACCAATCCATAAACAGCTCATGGAATGGAGAAAAGACAAGCCAATCTTGATTAACATCAACCACATCAAAGTCTGGTTGGATTTTGAAGTAATCAAGAGAATAGAAGCCATGAAGAAGGACCTCTCTGATGTATGTCCTTATGGAAAGCCAGATGATGTGCACAGAATTCCTAACATTACTGGAACAGGCACAAGAGCAAGACTTGTTGTGGAACCCTATGAGTCCTTCTACTTAACTGAAGATCAATACAAGGGTGACATCAGATATCTGAAGATCATTTATGAATACTTCAAGCTATCAGATATCAGAATCGAGCATGCCTGGAAGTGGGGAAAGTATTTGTGGGTCAAGCACTTTGTCAAGAAAAATCCTACCAAAACCTACAAGGAAGTCTGTGGATTTTCCAGAGACACAGAGATGATTGTCAGAACTCTTCTCTATGACTACTCTGATGATATCAAAAGGTTTGGTGATAGGAAATTTGAAGATTGATCCATGGAACTGCTTTTGAAGACTTGAAGTGTTGACGACTTGAAGACTAGTTCATTAGGATGTCTACTTGGAGCTTGATTCTCTTGTTGTCCTAATTTACTATGTATTTTTATCTTGCTGACTGAGCTAAATTGCATTATGTACTAAAGTTATCTGTAAATTTTCTCTGTAACTTATCTGATGAACTTACTCTCAGATATTATATTCTATAAAAGATAACTTGTCAGCAAAGATCACACCTTGTGATTTGGTTGATGTTTACTTTCTGCACTTAATAATATGAATTGAAAAATCATAAGAAATGATTAAGTAGTGGATTGTTTCCTCATCTAGATGTGTAATAGGTCAGATAGTCATCGTTGACTGATCAAAATGGGGGAAATTTGTTAGGAATATCTGTTTAGATTTTGATCAGCAACCTAATGACTTATCTTAGCTCAGAAAGGTGATTAGTACTCTTAGTTCACTTGAACACTATAAAAGAGGAAACTCACTAAGTATGATAGTCTAGAAAATCTTGTATAGGATGTTAGGTCTTGAAATGTAATTTTTATTTTCTGAAGAAGACCAAGAAGAAGGCATCCGGCAGGAAAAGTTCAACAAATTTTGCAGACTTGAAGATTGCACAAGATTGCTGAAGACAAAGGTTTTTTAGATACCTATGACCAGATATCTTGAAGACACAAGCGTTTTGAAATAAATAGTGTTACAAGAGATATCTGAGAATTAAAAGGTTTTTGAAATGAGGAAAGTGCCCACAGATATCTACACTCAGATACCTTGGATAAAGATTATGTTTCCGGGAAACAATATATTCTTAACAAGTGATATCTAGAGCTGTGATGATCTCTGGAAAAGGACGTGCAAAGCCTCAGAAAGCATGCATTGTTCCGTTGGCACTACAGGACAAAGTATAGTACAGTGCATTAAATGCACGGACAGAAATGTCTGAACAAAAATGGTAGCTTCTGAAAAAGAAGACAAACCTGCTACAGTACTATACTCAGATATCAATAGTTTGAATTTGATTTGAGCCTAACGGATACTATTCAAACGGCACTCAAATTCATCTATAAATATCATCTCTTAGACTGCTTGGGAACACACACTGAACACCTTAGATCAGTGAACTTAGATTGAATACTCTCACAAGCTCTCTCAAGCATACTACTTACCTTCAAGCTTTCTGTTGCCACCAAAGCTCTTGATTCTAAGTAGCACCAAAGTTCTAAGTGTCCTAATCCTTAACGAGCATTGTTATTTGTGAAAGAGTTGAACTAAGATTTCATATCT
This sequence comes from Plantago major, assembly GCA_026545765.1. NCBI lineage: Eukaryota > Viridiplantae > Streptophyta > Magnoliopsida > Lamiales > Plantaginaceae > Plantago > Plantago major. Next base: position 66,668,612 of record CM048844.1, on the reverse strand, counting down.
GAGTTTCATTCTCTTGAACACTTACCATAGACATGGGTCAGTAGAGAACAAGATACCATACATTGCAAAGTGTATTAAGTATACTTGATTCACAGAGCTATCTGAATAACTGAACAAGTTATTAAAGAAGCTCACCTGACAATTTACCTTAACCAACACCTTAAACGGCGTGGAGTACAGGAAGTACTTAGTTTGGGAAACTAAGGAATAACTCCAAGGTTATTGAGCATAGGAAGTACTTAGTTTGAAAAACTAAGGAACAGCTCAAAAGGTTTTTGAGTACAGGAAGTACTTGGCTGTGAAAGCCGGGGAATAACTCAGGGGGAACACTTAGTTGGGAACCTAGTGTATTTAGGAATCAAGAGAAGATATCTGTAAGGCTACCTCATTTATCTGTCTTAGTGGATTCTAGGTCTGAGAAAGGCCGAAGTGGATTAGTTGAAGGAATACGCCACCTTCAGATACCACTATAAAAAGACTTGTGTTATTTAATTTCTGCAGTTTATTACTTGCTTTACTTATCTTGCAAAGTACTTACACTCATCTTGCTGAGCACGTGCACTTATCACAGAAAAGTCTTTCGCTCTCTGAAAATTAAGTATCAGATATCTTCACAGATATCTGAGAAACTGTGTTTATCAGCAAAAGTTTTAATAGACTATTCACCCCCCCCCTTCTAGTCTTTTACTTTGCCGTTATCTGGACCAACAATTTCTTTGGTATCCTTATTTTCAGAAGTGCCTTGTGTTACTAAAGAAACATTGTGAACTTTCTCAGCAATTATTTTTTCTCTTTGAGTAGTTTCATAGTTGACCGTAGCTAAGTGGGAAAAGAGTTCTACTGGAGTGGTATTTGGCATTCCTTGGTTGAAATAAAAATACTGAGTATGTTCCAAGTTTTGATTCAAGCTTCTCACGATAGTCTTAACCTTTTCAGAGTTAGAGTATCTCTCGCTTTCACCAAGTGCAGCCATTTCACTCATCAATGTTGTGAACCGGAAATCTAGTTCTTCAAGAGTCTCTGTGGGACCTTGTTTAATGTTTTGGAATTTCAGCTTCAAAACTTCGAACATATTTTCCTTTGCTTTCTGAGTGCCGGCACAAATTTCCTCAATTAGATGCCAGGCCACTTTCACCGTTTTTGCACCCCATAGTTTACACTGTATGTGCTCTGGAGTGGAACGTATGATGATATTGCGAGCCTGACCATCCCGTCGATTTCTCTTGGCATCTTCCGATGTCCAGAGCACTCTGGGCTTTGGTTCGTAAACAACCTGACCAGTAGGTCTTCCACTGGTTGAAGCACCTATTTGTGAGAACCACCACTTGGTTCTTCATCAGTGGGAACTGATGTGCTCAAATTAATACTTAGAAAACCAAGTAGTAAGCAGTTGTTATAGACAGACAAAGCTAAACCACATGATCGTTCGCTAAGGAGCTAACTAAGCCACTATAGTGATGCAGAGCAAATATAGAGATGTTTGCAGAAAACAAGATTTGGAAATTTGTATTTTTACCGAAACTAAACCTAACACAGGAAACAGAAGAAAACTAGTTGGTGAAAATCAATGGAATGAAGAGCGAACACGGTAGCGATGATCCGGTTATGCTAATTCAATTCAAGGTAATCATTCATATTTGTCACACGGTCGGCGTATAGAAAGCAATCAATTCAATTCAACCGATTGTAATTTGAATATTTAAAACTAGAGTAATCATGGGTTGTCATGCCACGATCCTTAACCAAAAAAACTTTGAAGGTTTAAGACTAGCCTATTGAATTGAAGGTTTTACAAAGATTTAAAACTAGACGAACCTATATGAACGAATATAAACCCTAGATTCGAATCTGGATAACCATCACATAACTACCGAGTTCTGGAGAGGTTTAAGTACTCATGATGGAATCGAAGACGAAAGAAGGAATGGTATTGAATACGCAGAGCTTAAAAATGGTGATAATCGCATGCAAGATCATACAATTCGATAAAAAGAAGAAAACAAAGAATTGTAGATAAGCAATAGAGAGTTATCAATAAACTACCAAGAATTCGATGTCGATGATTCTTACAAGATGAAAACTATGCTCCAAAGATCAATCAATGATAAACTAGGGTTCTTAGGTCCCAAATAGGATTTAGAATAAGTTATGATTGAAGTTATGGTGAAAGAAATCTAATTATAGGAGAAAAAACAAAGAAAATCCGTCCAGAATTCGGCCAGAAATCGCCCATCGTGAAATCTCGCCATGCAAGACAACATTCAGGTCCCAAATTGCTCTCAAAATCTACATGCGAGCTTAAAACCTCTGTAACGTTTGCTGCAGACAGAATTTGGCCATGCTTCCAAAACGAAAGTTGTAGCCCTTTGAATTATCTTTTTGTGTCCACCCAGCTCAGGTCAATCGGACATCATATGATAGAGGTATGGCCAAAATGGATATACTGCTCCGTAAAACTTCACATTTGCAAGCTTTACTAAAACGGCGCTCAAATCTTCGTCCGAAATCTGAATCCACTTCCGTTTTCGCCCAGTTACTCCACATTTAAAGATATAGAACCAATGTTTTCACTCCGATTTTCACCTTCGGGACACAAAAATCCTACAAAACACAGACAAGAAACCAAACATAAAAACACACTAAAATAATATAAAACTAAGGTCAAAGACTAACAAAAGACGATTAAAAATGACCAAATGAGACGTTAGATTATTGTCTCATCAGAATCCCCAAACCGAACCTTTGCGCGTCCTCGAGCAAACAAACAACCTAGACAAAAACTAGACTCAAGACAAAAATAAAAAGAAAACAAATAAGAGAGTTGAACTTCCAAGTGACCGAATCTACCATTGAAAACAATAAATTCACAAGATGCAACAGTTTTGTACTCAACTAACCTTGGCAGAATACTGCACTGAAAATCAAACAAGAATGTTTCTCATTTAATTAATACTTAAGTCTAGCTCGCTAATCCCTCACAAATGAATCCTATGCAACTAACTCTCACACTCCTGGAAGTATCCAGTAGGGGTAGACACTCAAGAATATAAAGAGTAAAGGAAGGTGACTTGCGTCACAAAGTTGCCTCAAATACCTCATGCAAGGTACCCAGTCAGTTAAGTCATAAGGGACTTTTTCACAGATCTATAAACAATTAGCAGTAGACTTATAAAAGGGCAGTCGTTCTCTCTCTTTTTTTTTTTTCTTTTCATTTTTTCATTTTTTTCATACTCCTTTTTTGCAGTCTTAAATATGACCCATATGCTTATTTTGTCTCAATTTTTTGGTAGTGTCTGTTTTACCAAAAGTCCGCACTTTTGTACGTGCTGGTTTGGTATACATGCCATCTACCCTCGCGGACATATGGCTTTTTAGGACCTCGCCGGTGTGTAGGTAGTATTTGAAACACGCCCAAGACGACTAACAGTGGCATAAATGCCACAGATACACTCCGAGACTTATTCCAATATTTTCGAGAGAACAAAAGCCACAACACAGTCATTAAATATACACGGCTCACATAAACTTCCTCCCCAAACCTGTTCTTGGAACGGGTTTAGCACTAGCAAATAAGAATGAAAATCATGTCGTTCGTCATACTTAACTTGCACAAAGTACACATGAGAATGATGAGGCGCAAACAAGGGAGTTTGCACTTCCCGAAAAAATTCACACAGGTGCTGGTACAATATTTTTTCATCGGCTCAAGGCTTGCTCACAGGCTTTTGGATTAAAGAGCTACACAAACTTATTATTGAAAAGAGAAACGAACTTGTAGGATTTTAAATCCACTACACTACTTCCAGCTAAATATAATACAGAACATAAGCAGCAAGCAAATTTATCATCTACGATAGACGTTCGACTTGGAAGAACAACTCCGACTCACCATAAATAAAAAATAAAAAATAAAAAACTAACAACCTAAAACTAAACTAGAACTGACACATAAAAGTGAGTAACATACCACCACACGTAGACAACACAAAACACATGAAATCCCTCCCCAAACCTAAACTTTAGCTTGTCCTCGAGTTTCAAGTTTAAGCAAGCGAAGGAATAGAATAGAAAAATAAACGAAACTTACCCCTGGGTTGCCTCCCGGGAAGTGCCTTTTATTATAGTCGTTTGGCTCGACTTTCGGGGAATGCTGCTATCCATTATCAAACGGGAATGAATCCCTTGCATCCTTGTCGGTATACACAATATTTTGGGAGCCATCCTTAGCTCCTCTCCTCAAGTTCTCCAGTATGTCCCTAATTCCTTGCAAACTAGAATTAAACAAATAAGCAGAATCACAGACTAAAAAATAACCTAAGGGAATAGGGGACAAATAAATAGAAAATAAAGGATCAAAACACCCTTTGTAATTATCTGTGTAGTGGCTCTCAAGGACGAAGATATCCTGAGCCTGGATAGCAGCATGTGTTACAGCTAATGAAGGGAATGAAAGAGCATCCTCTAAAATATCATCATCAGATACTTCCTCCATACCTCCTTCGTCGACCGCAAGAGTGGAAGAGTCCAATTCAGGTGTCATCGTTGAGCAAGACAAGTCAAGCTTCACATCTAGCTCATCATCAGAACAGTTCTCTGGTGCTTTAGATTCAGTAGAGACCTCAGGTCGAGAGACTGTGTATCGAGATTTCCACCCCCTAGTACCAAGAGAATACCTCTCTACAAAAGAATTAGCTACCTCAATCCAAGAGTCAATCGATCCCTCAGGTGTCGACGTAAGCCAATTTCTAGCAGACCCTTCCAAGGCTCCATCAAACATCCTCTTGCAAAGCTGCTCTTCTGAAAGCCAAATCCCCTCTTCATTCTCATGCAGAATCCTCAGCACACCATCCTCGAATGCCTCTAAGAATTTTCGAACATCACCATATCCATCGAACTTGGTAAGAATGGAGTAGTAAGTAGTGTTCGCCCAATAATTCCTGGCATCGACATCCAGCGTTATACATGGTTTTTTAGTCATCACATACGAACAATAGTAATCTCCAAACGTCATAGCCATCTTTGAGCCCTTGTTGAATTACTAGTATCTGCACATAGAAAAATAGAACCGAAGAGCAGATCCACAAAAATAACAAAAACTAATCTAAACAAGAAAAACAAACAAACGAGCAAATAAAAACGTAAAAACTCTAGCTGGAGTCTTACACCACAGATACATGTTGCAGAAAGTGGTGTCTTTGTTTTTCGATTTCTGACAGAGGAGGATATGTTAGGGTTTTTGGTGGTGTTCCTTGGATGATTAAGGGTATGTATCCGTTGTTGCTGAAACAGCGGTGTCCTGGTATATCTTTGGATCCTAGCTCCTTAGTGGATTATCTAGTCTGGATTAAACTTCCGAATATGGACATACAATTCTGTTCTCCTGCTATGTTGGGCAAGATAGCTAGTCATATTGGTAAGCCGTGTTATGTTGATAAGATGACTGCTAATAGAGAAAGGTTGGCATATGCTAGGGTGTTGGTGGAATTGAAATCTGGTGATAAACTGTTGGATCAAGTGATTTTGAAAGGTTCTAATGGAATGGAAATTGTGCAGAAGATTGTGTATGAGACTAGGCCACTTCAGTGTTACAAATGCTTCAAGTTTGGACATAGTATGAGACATTGTAAATCTGTGCCTCAGCAGGCTTGGGTGGCTACTGGGGTGTGGTTGGAGGGGATAGTGGTTCAGTTGGGGGTGGAGGTGCTGGTCAAGTGGTGAGGGAGAACAGACAAGGCAGAGAGGTTAGAGAGTCTGCTAATGGTTTGAATGGAAACTTGTGACAGGTTGATGGTCAGGGTTCTGGTTCTGCAGGATTAAGTACAAATATTCAAGTTTTGGTTGGGGAGTTGGTTGTTCCTACTTCTGGTGTTAGAGGTGGGGCAGGGTCTTCTGGTATTGATCAGAGGAACGGTTTTCATGCTTTGGCATCAGAGGAAGGAGGGGAAATACAGGATGAGGAAGAGGTTTTAGTGGATAGTGTGGAAATGCAGGAACATGCAGATGATGTATTCAATGAGGAAGGCTGGCAGGATGTTGGAAATAGAGGTAAAGGTTTACTCAGTGGGTCTGGTTCTAAGAAGAAGATTGTGAAAAAGAATACAGGTGGCGGGCAAAGAAATCTGAGGTCAAATGGGAGGAGGGGTCCTGGTCCTCATGGATAGGAGACTTAACATTTGATGTTGGAACTTAAGGGGGTTGAATCACCCTCTTAAGCAGGATGCTCTGAAAAGAGTAATGTTGATGCATACTTGTGGATTTGAAGGGTTTCTTGAAACAAGGTTGAAGCAGGATAGTTTTAATATTTTGAAAAAGAAGTTAGAGAGTAGATGGCAGGTGGATAGTAATATTGAATATAGTAAGAATTGCAGAATATTTCAGTTTGGGATAGTAGTAGAGTTTCTATTTCAGTTAGAGCAATATATTCATTGTTCAGTTCAAATGAAGGATCTGCAGTGGACTGGTATGATTACTATTGTGTATGCTTTGAATTTGGTTGCTCAGAGAACTTGTTTGTGGTCAGAGTTGGCGGGTTGGAGTTCTTCTGTGACTGTTCCTTGGATGATCTCTGGGGATCTAAATATGGTTAAGGATAGTTCTGAGAAGTGGAGTGTAACTGGGGAAGTGAACTCTATTGGGTCTGAACTTCAAGATGCTATGTAGAGATGTGAAGTGTTAGATCATAGTTATGTTGGTCCTGTTTATACATGGACTAACTCTCATGTATTCTGTAAGTTGGATAGGGTAATGGTGAATCAAAGTTGGCTGAACATGAATCAGGAGTCTGTTGTTCAATTTTTCCCTCCTGTTGTTTCTGATCATGCTTGTAGCATTACAAAGGTGTTCCAGTAAGAGAGATTGAGGGGTCTGCCTTTCAGGTTCAAAAATATTTGGGCTCAGGATGCTAGTTTTTTACCTATTGTGGCCAGGATTTGGAATACTACTGTGAGGGGTTGCTATATGTTTCAACTTGTGACTAAGCTGAAAGCTTTAAAAGTGGAATTTAAAAGCTTAAATGTTAGGAAATATCAAAATCTGGAGAGGAGAGTGGAGGAGAAGCTACAAGTCCTCAATAGTCTGCAGTCGATCATTGTCGATCCTAGTAAGACCGAGTTGGTGGTTGAAATAGCTCGTCGGGAGGGGTATATTGAGTTACAAACTTTATGGAATGGAAAATTACAAAGAAAGCTAAGTTGGACTGGTTGGAAGATGGTGATTCTTGTAGCATTGTTCTTTAATAGTATGAAAGGTAGAATGAGGCAAAACAAGATTCATATGTTAATTCTTGAGGATGGACTGTTTACGAACAAAGAGAGGATATTGTGGAGCATATTCTACAGTTCTACACTAGTTTTTTGGTATAGAGAAGTCTGTGATGGGAGTGGATGATGTGGTGTTTGGACAGGTCCTAAAGTGACTGATTCAATGAATAGAATTCTCAGGGCTGATGTCACAATGGAGGAGGTGAGGAAAGCTGTATTCTCCATGTCTGATGTGAAGAGCCCAGGTCCAGATGGAATGAATGCCTGCTTTTTCAAGAAAAGTTGGTCAATAACTAGGGAACTAGTTCATGCTGCTGTGAAGGAATTTCATTGTTCAGGGAAAATTCTAACTCAAATTAATAATACTGCAGTTAGTTTTTTACCTAAATGTTTGAATGCTACCTCTATTGCTGATTTTAGACCTATATCTTGTTGTAATGTTGTTTATAAGATTGTGACAAAGGTGTTAGCTAATAGATTGAAGCATATGTTGCCTAATTTGATTGATCCTAGTCAAAATGCTTTTGTGAGTGGGAGAGATCTGTTTCAAAACATTTTTGTGGCACAGGAGTTGGTAAGGTTGTATGGTAGATCAAAAGTGTCTCCTAGGTGTTTTCTGAATATTGATCTGAAAAAGGCTTATGATTCTATTAATTGGGCTTTCTTATCTCAGGTTTTGATAGGTTTTGGTTTTGATAGTTGGTTTACTCATTTGGTTATGACCTGTGTCAGTACTGCTAGGTTTTCTTTTAGTGTTAATGGTGTCTTAGAGGGTAATTTGGCCGGGAAGCAAGGGTTGAGGCAGGGTGACCCCTTGTCACTTTACTTGTTTGTGATTTGTATGGAGTACTTAACTAGATTACTAAAGAATTATTTGTTATTTGAGCATAGTAATTTCATGTTTCACCCTAAGTGTGGGAGAATTAAGCTGACTCATCTATTATTTGCTGATGATTTGTTACTTTTTTGCAGGGGAGATGAAGGTTCAGTTTCAGCTTTAAAAAGTGTGATGGATAAGTTTTCTGCAGTGTCAGGTCTGGAGATCAACCAGAGGAAAAGTGCTATGTTTGTTGCTGGAGTCAGGGTAGCAGATAGGGAGAATTTGATGAGGATTTGGAACTTTAATGTGGGTGTGTTCCCTGTGAGGTATCTGGGGGTACCTTTAAGCCCAAAGAAGTTGAGGAATTCTGACTATGAAACTCTTATTTTAAAGATGACAAGTAAGATACAAGGTTGGAGTGCCAAACACAGAAGTTATGCAGGAAGGCTGCAATTAGTAAAGTCAGTATTGTTGAGTATGCAAAGCTTTTGGAGCTATGTCTTTGTAGGAGTTATCTGTGGTCAGGGAATATGAGCAGCAGGAAATCTCTAGTTGCCTCGAGAAAGGTTTGTCAGAGCTATTGGAATGGTGGGCTCCAGATCAAGGAGGTGTTGGGATGGAATAGGAGTATTTTTGGTCTCATGGTAGTTAAGTTGGTGCAGAATAATAGAAGGAGACCGGCGACAATTGGATTAAAGCTTACAAGCTAAGGTATGGAGGAATATTGGATGTAGCTTGTAAACAAGGTGATTCAGCATGGTGGAAGGCTTTGTTGCATGGAGAAAATGCCTGATTTTGGTAGTCAGTTGTCTGGACTGTCTAATCATCAAGTTACTCAGGTGATCAATGAAAGTTTAGTTCCTAATGTCAATTTCAGCATTTTGGTATTCTCGTGTATGGAACCCTATTACTACTCCTAGGATCTCTTTTCTTTATTGGTTGATTATGCTTAGGAGGCTTCCTACTAAAGATAGACTGATGAAATTTGGTATGATAACTGATATGTCTTGTGAGTTGTGTTCTGGTTCTTTGGAGTGTCATAATCACTTATTTTGTACTTGCTTTTCTTTGTCAATGTTATTGATAATGTCATGGGAGCTTTAGGGTCAGGTTTAGAGGGAGTTCTTTAGACCCGGTGGTTTGATTTCTTTGTTCATAGCACTTGTAAAAACTCACTTGTCTACAAGGTGAGAACCGGTGTTTTGGCTGTGATGGATGCATTGTGGCATACGAGGAATAGATGTTGTTTTCGAAAGTGTTGTTGCCTGTGATATTGTGGGAAAGCAGGTGTACAGTGTTCTTATTTCTCTGCTTAAAATCTATTGTAAAGCTCCTTACAATAGATTGATTCAAAATGTATTTCTAGACTTATGAGAATTTGAGTGGGAGATCTATTTGCTTTGGTTTGGACTATTTGATCGCTTTTGGTGTCCAAGTGTATTTGTTGAGTGCAGTCTTGTCTTTGTGTTGTGGGAGTTGGGAGCTCATTTAGAAGGTGGGTGTTGTGCTATGTGAGTTCTTTGAGGGCTCTGTGGTCCGTGTCCCTTATGTTCCTTGGAGTGTTCTGTTGGTAGTGAAGCCTGGGAGGATGGCACATACAAGTCACGCCAGGATGCCTTCCTATTGCTGTGATAGTAAGGGGCTTGATCACAGTATATCTGGAGTCAAGTGGTTGGAATGTGCGCATTTCACCTGTGTGTACTGGAGGCTTTTTCCCGGACAGACTGGATATAGGAAAACAAGAGAGCTTGTATTATTTTCTATTCCTGTAGTCTGTGCAGTTTCTGTATGCTAGAATGGCTTGAATTAAGTGGGCTTTTCCCAGGAGGTTCAGTTTGAGTCCTTTTGCCTGTTGCTGGTCCTATTATTTGGACTAATTGTTGGATTTGAGTTTGCTCTAGTTTAGATATCTTGTACTCCTATTGGGCTTCAATATATTTTAACTTCTTGCAAAAAAAAAAAAAATGTAAAAACTCCTAAACACTACAGAGGGAGTTAACTCCCCGGTAGCGGCGCCAAATTTGATGTGCTCAAATTAATACTTAGAAAACCAAGTAGTAAGCAGTTGTTATAGACAAACAAAGCTAAACCACAGGATCGTTCGCTAAGGAGCTAAGTAAGCCACTATAGTGATGCACAGCAATTACAGAGATGTTTGCAGAAAACAAGATTTGGAAATTTGTATTTTTACCTAAACTAAACATAACACAGGAAACAGAAGAAAACTAGTTGGTGAAAATCAATGGAAAGAAGAGCGAACACGGTACCGATGATCCGGTTATGCTAATCGTTCATATTTGTCACACGGTCGGCGTACATAAAGCAATCAATTCAATTCAACCGATTGTAATTTGAATATTTAAAACTAGAGTAATCATGGGTTGTCATGCCACGATCCTTAACCAAAACAAGTTTGAAGGTTTAAAACTAGCCTATTGAATTGAAGGTTTTACGAAGATTTAAAACTAGACGAACCTATATAAACAAATATAAACCCTAGATTCGAATCTGCATAACCATCACATAACTACCGAGTTCTGGAGAGGTTTAACTACTCATGATGGAATCGAAGACGAAAGAAGGCATGGTATTGAATACGCAGAGCATAAACATGGTGATAATCGCATCCAAGATCATACAATTCGATAAAAAGAAGAAAACAAAGAAATGTAGATAAGCAATAGAGAGTTATCAATAAATTACCAAGAATTCGATGTCGATGATTCTTACAAGATTAAAACTAAGCTCCAAAGATCAATCAATAATAAACTAGGGTTCTTAGGTCCCAAATAGGGTTTAGCATAAGTTATGATTGAAGTTATGGTGAAACAAATCTATTTGCATGAGAAAAAACGAAGAAAATCCGTCCAGAATTCGGCCAGAAATCGCCCATCGCGAAATCTCGCAGCGGCGAAGAAAATAGCTCGCCGCGGCGAGACACTGTTTAGGTCCCCAAATTGCTCTCGCAAAATCTCGCTGCGGCGAGCTTAAAACCTCTGTAACATTTTCTGTAGACAGAATTTGGCCATGCTTCCGAAACGAAAGTTGTAGCCCTTTAAATTATCTTTCCGTAGAAACTGAGTTAGGTCAATCGGACATCATATGATAGCGTAACGGCCAAGATGGCTAGACTGCTCCATAAAACTTCACTTTTGCAAGCTTCGCTACAACAGCTCTCAAATCTTCGTCCGAACTCCGAATCCACTTCCGTTTTCGCCCAGTTACTCTACATTCAAAGATCTAGAACCAAAGTTTTCACTCCGATTTTCACCTTCGGGACACAAAAATCCTACAAAACACAAACAAGAAACCAAACATAAAAACGCACTAAAATTATATAAAACTAAGGTCAAAAACTAATAAAAGACAATTAATGTTGGTCCAGATAACGGCAAAGTAAAAGACTAGAGGGGGGGGGGGGGGTGAATAGTCTTTTAAAACTTTTGTCCATAACAACTATTTCTCAGATATCTGATACTTAGAATTAGAGCGCGGAATACTTAATAAAGATAAGTGTAGAAACAGTTAATGTGTGTGTGTGTGTTGCTGAAGAGTAAATACAGAAAGGTAAATAACACAGCAAGTATAGTGGTATCTGGAGGTGGCGTAATCCTCCAACTAATCCACTTCGGTCTATCAGAGACCTAGAATTCACTAGAACAGATAATTGAGTTCACCTTACAATAATCCTATTCTAAGATTCTTAACAATTGGTTCCCAACCAAATGTTCCCCCTGAGTTGTTCCCCGGCTTTCACAGCCAAGTACTTCCTGTACTCAGAAACCTTTGAGTTATTCCCTAGCTTCCTAAGCTAAGTACTTCCTATACTCAATAACCTTGGAGTTATTCCTTAGTTTCCCAAATCAAGTACTTCCTATACTCCGATAACCTTGGAGTTATTCCCTGATTTTTCAAACTAAGTACTTCCTGTACTCCACGCCAGTTATGGTGTTGGTTTTGGTTTGAGTTGTCAGATGAGCTTCTTTAACAACTTATTCAGTTATTCAGATAGCTCTATGAATCAAGGTACTTAATACACTTTACAGCGTATGGTATCTTGTTCGATTTTACTGACCCAAGTCTTATGATATAAGAGAATGAATCTCAGATAGTTGTTCTTTTGATTCAACTCCTTCACAGATAGCTTTGCTTGTTTAGGATCAGGACACTTAGAACTTTAGTGTTACTCAAGATCAAAATATTTTGGTCGCAACAGAAAGCTTTGTGAGTAAGTAAGTTGCTTTGAGAGAGTAAGATGTTCAGCGTTTTCAAGTTATGTCGTGTGTCTAAGGTTCTGTGTATTCTCTCAAGCAGTCTAAGTGTTGATATTTATAGATGAATTTGAGTGCCGTTTGAATAGTATCCGTTGGGCTCAAATTCGAACTATCGATATCTGTGTATAGTATCAGAAAGGTGTTTTGTCTTCTTCTCAGAAGCTGCCGTTGCTTTTATTCAGACATCTCTGTCCGTGCATTAAATGCATTGTACTATACTTTTGTCCTGTAGTGTCAACGGAACTATGCTTTGTATCAGAGACTAGTGTTATCTGATTCTTTGCACGTTCTTATCTTCAATCTTCAGATACCACTTGTATTTATTGAAACAACTTTGTTTGCAATATATATTTCTTTTTCAGAAACGTGGTTAAAGCTCAAGGTATCTGAGAATAGATATCTGTGGACACTTTTCTTGTTTTCAGATATGTCTCTTATTTCTCAGATATCTCTTGTGACACAGTTTGTTTGAAACTATTCGTGTCTTCAAGATATCTGGCTAAGATATCTGAACAACAGATTCAGTAATCTTGTGCAGTTTTCTTCAAGTCTTCAATGTCGTTGAGCTTGTTCTGCTCGGATGTCTTCTGCTTGGTCTTCTCTTCATAAAATAAAAATTACATTTTGAGACCTATACAAGATTAGCTAGACTATCATACTTAGTGGGTTTCCTCTCTTACAATGTTCAAGTGAACCAAGAGTACTAATCACCTTTCTGAAACTAAGATAAGTCATCATGTTGCTGATCAAAACTAAACAGATATTGTTTACAAAATATCTAACAAAATTCCTAACAAATTTCTCAAGAAATTTCCCAACAAATTTCCCAACTAATTTCCCAACAAATTTCTCAACAAATTTCCCCCTTTTCGATCAGTCAACAATGACTATCTTCCCTATTACAAATCTGGATGAGGAAACAATCCACCACTTAATCATTTCTTATGATCTTTCAATTCATATAATTAAGTGCAGAAAGTAAACATCAACCAAATCACAAGGTGTGATCTTTGCTGACAAGTTATCTTTTATAGAATACTATCTGAGAGTAAGTTCTTCAGATAAGTTACAAATAAAGATTACAGATAACTTCAATACATGATATAGTTAAGCTCAGTCAGCAAAAATACAAAAACTACATAGTAAATTAGGACAACAGGAGTAACCAAGTTCCAAGTAAACATCCTAATAGACTAGTCTTCAATCTTCAAGTCTTCAATAGTATTTCTATGGATCAGTCTGCAAATTTCCTATCTCCAAACCTTTTGATGTCATCAGAATAATCATAGAGAAGAGTTCTGACGAGCATCTCTGTGTCTCTGGTAAATCCATAGACCTCTTTGTAGGTTTTGGTAGGATTTTTCTTGACAAAATGCTTGACCCATAGGTACTTTCCCCACTTCCATGCATGCTCTATTCTGATATCTGAAAGCTTGAAGTATTCGTAGATAATCTTCAGATATCTGATGTCACCCTTGTATTGATCTTCTGTCAGATAGAACGACTCATAGGGTTCCACAACAAGTCTTGCTCGTGTGCCTGTTCCTGTGATATTCAGAATTTTGTGCACATCATCTAGCTTTCCATATGGACAATCATCAGAGAGGTCCTTCTTCATGGCTTCAGTTCTCTTGACAACTTCAAAATCCAACCATGCTTTGATGTGATTGGTGTTGATCAAGGTAGGTTTATCCTTTCTCCATGCCATGAGTTGTTTATTGATTGGTTCTGGAAATCTTGAATTTACCAATAGATGCTTCAGTTCCAGAATCCAATAGCCATTCTTTTGATTGATGCACCTATAGACAGAGGAATCATTGTCATACTTCACATACTCTATTTTGGCTTCTTGTGGCCTGAGTGGAAGTTGACTTTGTCTTTGCTCAGCTCCCAATCTGTTCCTTCTCTGTCTTGAATTCTCTTTGGGGTTGTTGCTTGAAGAAACACCATCCTGGATAGACTTGGTATTTCCAGAGGGTGTTTTAGCTGCTAGTGGCTTTGCAGCTATGGGCTCAGTTAGGATTTCAATTTTCCTTTTTCTGTGAAGAGGAGCTTCATCTTCATCAGTTTCCTCATCATCATCAAGATTTGATCTTGTGAGAGTTTTACAGCCTTCTTCATTGCCCAGGGACTTGATTTGACCTTCTTCTTCTTCTTCAGAAGATTCATCAATCCCTCTAACTTTTCTTCTCCTTGGAGCCTTGGTACTCCTTGGAGGTTTCTGTGCCATGGCCCTTGTTATCATTTTGGTTCCTTCAGTAGGTTTCTGGGAAGCAGCTACTATTTGCAAAGCAGCTTGGCTTGAGGAGGGTTCATTGATTCTGAGTGGTGGCTGGGAAGTTTTTCTTCTTCCTTTCTGAGCCGCACCAGCTCCAGATTTCTTCTTGTTTTCATCTCCTTCTTCCCATTCCCCCTGACTTTGAGGTCCAGATTTGTACTTTCTTTCCCCCTTAGTCATTGTTGGCTGACTCAGTCTCATAAAGGAATCTGAGAGAGAGTTGAAGTGCCCTTGTAGATAATTATAGGCACTAACCAACTTCTGAAGTTCGGCTTTGAGCTCCTGATTTTGCTTGATAAGTCCATTGTCCTTATCAGTGAGCTCTGCCAATGGGCCTAGGATGGCATCTGCTTTTCCAGCAGTGTAACTTGCCTCTTGAAAAGCTTTTTCAGCTAAAGACGCATCATCGTCCCTTATCATTCCCAGATCTTTCTGAGCAATGACTATGCTAGTTGTTCTCTGAGTGATGAGCTCAGTGAACTTTCTCATTCGTAGGGGACGAGGCAATTACTTCCTTGTTCCGTGAAGACATCTCCTTTTAAGTTGTGTCGATTGACACTGTTCATGTATTCGTGGAGTGGACGTTTGGCGCTTGCTGAATATTGTAGGAGCAATCGCCTTTTTCAAGTGAGAAACCGCTAAATGTTCATTGCGGTGTTCTGCCAAAGTCTTGTCTTCTTCATCATCTGAGTAATCAGCCCAGTGATCTTCATCCTCTTGGACATTTTCATCGATTGTATCGAGTCCAGCAACCATCTCAGAGATTGGTTTCTTTCCTTTCTGCGAGGAGGATGGTACTTCTTTTGAAGATGATGCAGCCCTAGCATCATGCTTGACTTCAGATACTTCTTCAGTATCGAGATCTTTGGTGATATCATGCACAGCATCCCGTAGCTCTTTAACCTCAGAGTAAGCAATCATTTCTTCTAAGTATAGATCTTGTAGTTGATCAATCTTATATCTGGATTTAGCTATTTGATCTTTTAGTTGAAGATGGAGTTGTTGTTCTTCTTCCAACAATTGTCTGAGTTGAGCACTTCTGGTTTGAGTGTTTAAGATTTTCTGATTAGTTTCTTCAGAAAGCTCAACTACTTGTTTAGTAGTAACTGCGTGTTGGTTAGAAGATGGATGAGTAGATTTCTGAGGTGATGAAGACGGAGATTTCTGTGAAGTCTTCTCATTTTGCTTTTCAGCAGCTGAGGCATTGTTTCTCTGTGAAATTCCTCCGGTCCCTGGTGCAGGGGCATCATCATCATCCTTTTTGTCGTCATCCTTTTGGTGATGGTCAGTGGGAGGTTCATCAAAGTAATTTTCATTCATTTCTTCCTCCTCATCATCTTCAGATACAAGATTGATCACTTCCGGGATAGTGATTTTCTGCCCATTAACTTCTTCTTGTTCAGAAGGTATAAACTGCAGAGTCTGGGGCAGGACTGGCTTGAATGCCATCTGTAATCTTGTCTGACCATCTGCGTGTTCAAAGGCAACTGTGTATTGTTCTGTAGGGAACATTACTTGGACATATGTTTCCAGGTCAAGAGCTCGTGCTCGTCTGGTTGGTTGATCAGTGATTCTCAATATTTCAGAGAGATCAGAGCACCTTAACTTCTGCCATTTCTTGAAGCATTTAATATGCTTTGGCAGGGTGTGAGCTTTGAAGATGTGAAGTAGGTCCCTTGTTTCTTCAATGGGAACCTGCTTTGCATCTGTTTGAGCCTGAAAGAAAGAGTTTTGAGTGAGCTTCAAAACTTTTGTAGATATCTGAGTAGAAGTGTAGTTTAGTTTCTGTGTTACCTGAGTAAGTACTTCAGGCTCAGAAACTTGTTCTACTGAGACAATTGGTGTCTCAGATATCTTGTTGTGAGGTGGAGACTTTGATGTCTGGTTCTCAGCAACCTTTCTTTCTCGAACCTGAGAGGAATACAATACTTAGGAAATAGTTTGAATGAATCTATGCATAAATATGCTTTTAATGAATTCTGATTTGTGCTACTTACTTCCTCAAAAGGAAGCTCAGATTCATTTTTCTCAGAAACTTGTGCAGTTTCTGGTGTTCTTTCGAGTGATGCTGCCTTGGGGGCTTCATCAATTTCCATTGATCTTGGAAGTCGCAACTTTATCCCCTTGCATTTCTACTTCTGAAATAGCCTGTAAGTAGAAAGTATTGAATATTAGAAGAGATAAAGGATAACCCAAGATGAAGAATACTTGTCACTTGATTGTCATATACCTTCATGTTTGAAGGCTCAGTGATGTATTCTTCAGAAACCTTGTTGGTATCTGGATTTGTCTCTGGCATTTCTGCCTTATCTTCTTCCATCTCAGTTGGAGCCTGTTAGAAACATTTAATCATGAATAAGCACATAAACATTTTTACTGAAAAATTAGTTCTCTTTAAGAATCATTTACCTGTGGCATAGACTCAGATTTCTCAAGAGTTGAGGTTGAAGGGACCTCTTTTTCAGTATTTGAGGCAAGCTTCTCAGCTTCCTCTTATTTCTGCGTTTCTAACTCAGCCTGTTACAAAGAAATTATTATGAGGTAACAAGATTTATAAGTATAAAATTTTTCACAAGGTAAGATTTAAACCAGTCATTTACCTGAGCAGTTTCAGGCTGATTGGTCTCTGGAACTTGTGACCTTTCTATACATTGGTCGTCTTGTCCCAGTGCAGTTTCTTTGTTTGAAGTTTCTGGTACTTCACACCTTTCCTGAGTATGCAACTCAGTTGCCTCCCCTGGTTGATCATTCTGAGTAGATGTCTCAGTTTGATCCCTCTCAGTGAGTTGGGGAACCTGCTCATTTGCAGGATTTTCTTCAAGACATCTTGTATTCTTTGGTAATTCAAATGGAGTTCATTTACCATTTCATCAACCACTTGTGGCTGTTGTGGTTGTTGTGTTTGTGGTTGTTGTGGTTATGCAGGCGGAAGATTGATCAGTAGAATGTTCTTCCAGATTTTTAGATGTGGCGTTTGCATCAGCATCTGCCAGCACTAAAATACCACTCATCAGGGATTTTTGAAGTTGTGCAAGAGAAGCATTCCCTGATGATGTGTTTGCACCAACAACCTTTGCTATAGTTTCAGCAACTTGTGGTGTAGGTTCTTCTTCAGATACCTTATCACCGCCATCGCTTTCAAGAACCTTAGCCCTCTTTGTTCTTTCTAGGACTTGAGAGATGACTTGTTCATCATCTTCATCGTCAGAGCTCTCATCAGCATTGGGAACTGATTGGTCCATTATTCCTGCGGTTTCTGCAGATGGGGCTTGGTGCTTTTCACCACTTGGCGAGATTTATGAGTTCATCGCCAAGGCTTCGCATTAGTCGCAACATTTCGAAAGCACTTTCTTGCCGAGTCTACTTGTTCAAGAGTTGATTACACTTTTCAAAGATTGATGAGTTCATCCGCTTTATCAGCCATCGGTAATGCTGTAGATATCCGAGAATTGACAACCTCTTTGGGTGTGTCGTCGATTTGCTGCCAGACTTCTTTCTTGAAGTTCTGGCTTCTTGGTCGCAACCTTTTCTTCGATATCTTTTCAAATTTCGCTTAGGACCTTTCCGAGACCCGGTAACCTTTTTCATCAAATTTGTATACTCATATTTATAGTAAGTTACTTTGGCTATTTCAAATTGCCTCTCGATCTCAATGCCAAGCTTTTCCAAGAAGTAGCATATCTTCGCACCATATCCTATGTGGCTTTTGCTCACTAGTCCTTTGACAATTTTAGGCTCGAAGCCTTGAATCTTCTTCACGAATTTCATGAAGGCGTACTTTCCCCAGCTTAAAAGGGTTTTCCAAATTTTGTCTTGTTGATTCAAAGAAGAACATCATGATCCATCGTTCTTGGCTTATCCGGTCAAGACCTCCTTGTAGAACATCAAAGCATCTGTGAAGAACGCAAGCCAAGACATCCCAAGGAACCAACAGATGTCCGTTCGGATGTCGACAAGTTTGAACTCGGTGGGTGTATCGATTTTCAAGATCACACACGCCATCAGAAAGTTCTTTAACACCTTCAAGGAGTTCCTCATCCTTGGTGTTTATTTCAAAATCCTTTCCAAGATTTTGAAACTCAAACAACTTACAGAAAGTTGTTAAGTCCAGAAGGATTTCCTTTCCTTGGACTGAGGTTGTGATAGACACTATTTCAGTGCCTTCAGAAACACAGGAAATAATCCTGGAGTTGTTGTAAAATTCCAACACATCGAGTGATGAAATTCCACTTGGGCGAGCAGATAGAAAACCTTGATTTGTGCCTTTTCAAGAATGTCAAGAATCAATTTTCTATCAGTTCCGTTCTCTATTGCAGCAGAGAGGTATTCCTCAACCATGGCACCACCCCAAAATCATTCTGTGACTTGAAGTCCAATGGTCAGGATTAAAAACTCCTACCAGTCGATTGTTTACAATAACCAACTCTGGTGCTTGCTTTTCAGCAGTACCAGTGGAGGATTGGGAATTCTGTGTTGAAGTGTTCTTGGAGGCCATCTCTTTATATAGTGTAGAGATTTGAAATTGGTGTTTGAAAGAGATTTGATTCAGTGATTCTTTTCAGAAAAACTTAATCTTGATTTGCAGAGATTGTAGAGGGTTTGCAGAGAATCAAGAGAAGGATTTGCTATTTTTGTGCAAGATGAAATTTCGGATTAGGCAAAAGTGATTTCATTTGCCAAAATCCTATATATATAGCTGTTGAATCCCAACAGATAAATACATACAAATTGATTTTGTGTGTACGTATCTGTAATTTGCAAACAGGCGTGAGCAAAAGATAGTTCGGCATTAAATGCTTAGCTGGCCATGTCTGAATTTCAACAGTCCACTATTTACTGTGAATTAATTTCCACCGTACAGATCAATCGCTTAATTTCATCGAGGGTCACCATTGCTTCTTCAGCAATGATCACAATCAACAAGTGTAATTGTGCCCATTTAATGAATTTTGGCGACTTGCTATCTGAATCACAATTCCGTATGACCAAGGATACTGTTCGCATATGAATCTGTCTTATATTTAGGATTTTTCCAAGTTTTTCATCAAGATAGAGATAATGCGAGTTTCAAGAGAGTAGTTGACTGCAGATAGTTATACTATTCTCTTTTGTGTTCCCCGTTTATAGAGTGATTCAGATATCTGAGTTCCCGTCTCAGAGATTTTAAGCTATCTTTTTGCTCTTTAGCCTTTTTGACTTCTAGATACCCGTTCCAGTTTTCTCTTTTCTCTTTTCTGGATACCCGTTCCAGATACCTCTTCTCTGGATGTCCGTTCCAGATACCTGAACTCTTTCAGTTCATTGGTAGTTCCATTAGTCCAAGACTATGTCTTAAGTCTAAGAATCTACTTTCTTGTAGTGGCTTAGTGAAGATATCTGCAAGTTGGTCTTCAGTGCCAATCTTGAGTATCTCTATATTGCCCTTTTCAACATGGTCTCTGATGAAGTAATGTCTAACATCAATGTGCTTTGTTCTGGCATGAAATTTAAGATTCTGTGTAATCGCAATAGCACTTGTGTTATCACAGAAAATGGGAGTCTTCTTCTCATCGAGTCCATAGTCTTTAAGTTGTTGTTGTATCCACAGAATTTGTGTTGCGCAACAACCAGCAGCAATATATTCAAATCCGTGGTAGAAGTTGCAATTGAGTTTTGCTTCTTTCTAAACCATGAGATAAGTCTAGTACCCAGAAACTGGCAAGTTCCTGAGGTGCTTTTCCTATCAAGTTGATCCAAAGATAATCAGCGTCTGAGTACCCAGCTAAACTCAATCCACTTTCTTTAGGATACCACAATCCTACATCTACTGTACCCTTTACATACCTTAATATTTTCATAGCAATGTTGTAGTGTGTTTGCATTGGATTTGTCTGTAATCTAGCACATACTCGAACGGCATATTGAATATCAGGTCTACTTGCAGTGAGGTAAAGTAGTGAACCTATCAATTTCCTATACTTATGTTCTTCAACACTCTTGTCTGATTCAGTATAGGTCATTTTGGTTCCAATGCTCATAGGTATCTTAGCATTCTTTTCACAAGGCTTAAGATTGAATTTTGTGAGCATATCTTTTGCATACTTTGTTTGACTAATGAATATTCCATCATTGAGTTGCTTGACTTGCAATCCTAGGAAATAATTCATTTCTCCCATCATGCTCATCTCAAACTTGCTTTTCATGAGATTTGCAAAGGCATTACAAAGTTGCTTGTCCTTAGATCCAAATATGATGTCATCAACATATACTTGAACTAAGAGTAGTTTCCCATCATAATTTAAGGTAAATAAAGTTTTATCAACTTCACCTTTCTTGAAACCACTTTCCAGAAGGTACTTGGCCAAAGTGTCATACCATGCTCTTGGAGCCTGTTTCAGTCCATACAGAGCTTTTTGTAGTTTATAGACCATTCTACTTTCTGAGGAAACTTCAAAGCCAGGTGGTTGCTCAGCATAAACTTCTTCTGCAAGTTCACCATTTAAGAATGCACTTTTGACATCCATCTGATAAACTTTGAAATCTTTATGAGCTGCAAAGGCTAGAAAGAGTCTTATTGCGTCCAATCTGGCAACTGGTGCATATGACTCGTCAAAATCCAAGCCTTCAGTCTGAGTAAATCCCTTGGCAACCAATCTTGCTTTGTTTCTGGTTATTTCGCCAGATTCATTCATCTTGTTTCTGAAAACCCATTTAGTTTCAATCACAGATAGTCCTTCTATAAATGGAACTAGTTTCCAGACTTTGTTTCTCTCAAATTGATCCAACTCTTCTTGCATTGCAGAGATCCAGTCTTGGTCTCCTAATGCTTCTTCTATATTTTTTGGTTCAATATTCGAGATGAAACATCCAAAGAGAGAGTTAGCATTTTCAGCTATTGCTCTCCTAGTCCTAACACCCTGATTAATTGGTCCAATTATATCCTTTGTAGGATGATCTTAGATCCATCTCATCATAGGTTTAGTGCTAGTAGGATCAATATCCAAGTGATCTGAATGTGAATCACTAAGATTTTGATTTGATACTTTTTCAGTATCTGAGATATCTGACATATGGGAAATGTCATGGATATCTGACACTTTTTCAGTGTTAGAGATATCTGGAACATGCATTTCAGCATTCTTAATTTCAGATACCTCTTCATGATGAAGGTTCTCAGTAACCTGTTCCATTTCTGGAAAACTCATAGGAAATTCCTCATCATGTCTGTGAGTCATCTTGTTGTTATTAGGCTTTTCAAGCTTTTCTACGTCAGAGTCATCCTCACTTTCCATAATGATGTTTTTCCTTTCTGAGGATTCTTCTTTAGAATCCCTCAGTAATAATTCTTTGAACTTTTCTGAGAGTTCATCAATAGGAGGTGTTTTCTTACTTCCTTCATAGAATACGACATGAATTGATTCTTCAATTTTCTTTGTTCTTTTGTTGTAAACTTTGTAGGCTTTGATGTTTGTGGAATAGCCAAGAAAAACACCTTCATCTGCCTTTGGTTGAAATGTTCTCAGATAATCTTTCCCATTGTTTAGAACAAAACATCTACAACCAAATACTCTCAGATGTTTGATATTAGGGGGTCTACCAACCAAGATTTCATAGGGGGTCTTGTCATGGTGTTTGTTAACCAAATACTCTAACATCTGTTCTGAGTGTAGCAGGCTGTGTTTACAGCTTCAACCCAATAAATTTCACTTATTTCAGTGTCAGCTAGCATTGTCCTTGCAGCTTCTTTAAGGGTTCTATTTTTCCTTTCTGCAACACCATTTTGTTGAGGTGTTCTTACAGAGGAAAGTTGGTGTTGTATACCTTGCAGGTACAAAACTCCTTTATGTACTGGTTGACAAACTCAGTACCATGGTCTGTTCTGATTGCAGATACCTTGTCATTTTTCATGACTTCAAGCTTTTTCAGAAAGTTTGGTATCTCCACCCTGGCATCAGATTTGTGTTTCAGAAAGACAACCCAAGTGAATCTTGAGAAGTCATCTACCACAACCAGACCATACTTCTTTCCTGCATAACTAGTTACAGATGATTCAAAAAGATCCATGTGTAAAAGTTGCAGTGGTCTAACACTAGAGTGTCTGATTTTGGACTTGAAAGAGATTTTAGATTGTTTCCCCTTCTGATAGGCAGAACAGATACCATCCTTTCTGAAAGATGTTCTGGGAAGGCCAACCACTAACTCTTTCTTGGCAAGTCTATTCAGAGTTTTGAAGTTCAAGTGACTCATTCTTTTGTGCCATAACCAGTGCTCTTTTGTGTGACCAGATTGACTCACCATGAGACATTCTACAGTTGTGGCAGATGCCCAATCGGCAACATAAAGACTGCCTTTCCGCCGACCAACTAAGACTGTCTGCTTTGACTCATTGTCAATTAGTTTGCAGTATTTAGCTTTGAATTTTATAGTAAAACCCTTGTCTGCAAACTGGCTCATGCTAAATAGATTATATTTCAAATCCTTAACATGTAATACGTCAGACCCAATTTGACGTTGCCAAATCCCAGAGAGGGATTTAATTCTCCTCCAGCAAATCTGATATCTGGTCCTGTGTTGCAAGCTTTGTAATCAACCAGATTTGCTTTGTCTCCTGTCATGTGCTTTCCACATCCACTATCAAATAGCCATTGTGCTTTAGTCCAGGAAGCATTCTGCACCTGACAGAAATGTGAGATTAGGTTCTCATATCTTTGATGGAACCGTCAGAATTCAAAGTTCTTCCAGTAGGAATCCATTTTTGTATGAATTTCTTTGAAATATGCTTTTGTCTGACAGGAACGTAAGGAGGAATTCTATTTGAATGAATGTTATCATTAGTAAGAATTATTTTCTTCCTTGGTGTGTTCCTAGGTGCTCCATAAGATGCTTTCAGATACCTGTCAGGTTTCTGAGTTTGCTTTTCAGCAAACTTAGCCTTTCTTGCCAGATTTCTTCTAGCCCTGTCATTCAGAGTTTCAGTGGCTTGATTTAACTTCCACTTCTGATAATTGCTTTGAGCAATTCTAGCTTTCAGCCATCGTTCTTGCTCCTGCTTGTACTCATGAGCAAGTTGTTTTCCGATGCCTTTGTAGCCAATGCCGTTTCGAGCACTTGAAGCTATCTGAGATCTTTTCTCGGCAGCTTTGCTAGTCTCTGGTTGGTCCAATTTCTTTCCAGAAAAAGTGACATGGGAGAATTTGCCAGCTCCTGCAATTCTTCCTTTTTGAGAGACATAGCACTGTGGGTGTTTACACTTTTCAGTGTTGCGTTTCTTTTCAGAGACGTACCCAACAGTTTTGTTTTTGACTTGTTTTTCCCACAAAGGTTTAGTCGCAACTGCCTTTCCTTTGTCAACAATCTTTGTCTTTTCACCGATACTACAGATTGCATGGGAACCGTCTTGCTGAGTACTTACAAATGTTCTTCTCTCCTTACTCTTATTCAGAGTGATAGAACAATCTGCCTGTGTATTCAGCCCAAGTCCTTTCTTTTCTGAAGGATCTCTTAAGTAAGATTGTACTTCAGTAAGAGTGTCACTAGCTTTGGCATAAGATTGAAAAGATAATTCTTTCTTCTTGAGTTCCTTGTTCTCAGAAAGTAGATCTTCATAATTCTTTCGTAATTCATCCATTGCTTCTTTATGTGACTTTTCAGTCTCAGATATCTGAGCTTTGAGAGATGCATTTTCAGCATCCTTTCTCTCAGATTCTTTAACTAATTGAGAATTTTCCTTTTCAAGAGAATTCTTTTCTTCTTCAAGGTTTTCGGCTCTAGCTCGGATCATTAGAAATTCTCTTTCATAGATGTCAAGTTCTTTCCTGAGATTTTCTAGATTTTTTATTTCCTCTTCATCACTTTCATAAGTATAACAAGAAGTATGTGTTACCTCATCAGCCATAAGACAATTTTCTATGTTGGAGATGTCTGGACCGTCAATTTCAGCAACTCCACACATTTCATTCTTCTTGAGGCCGAAGTCGATTATATCATGAGTAACTCCACATAATTCTGGTGATGGTAAGGTTGAGTCATCTGAATTGTCATCTTCAGAATCTGTCTCAACGTCTAGAGCATCCAGTTGAATTTGGATTTTCTTTCTTTCTTCAGTTAACAAAGCTTTCTGGCTTCTTCTATCTTTCTTGTCACCAGTCCTTAGTTTGTTGAAGGCAGGACAATCCTTCTTGAAGTGGCCAGGTTTCTGACAATAGAAACAGATATCGTTTCCAATTTCTGCTTCCTCAGTACATGATGCTTTCTGAGCTGGCTTGTTCAGCGAGCTTTGCATATTTTTGTACTGGTGATAGTTTGAGCCTAGATGCTTTTTCAGCTTCTCTTTGGCTTTTCTTCTCTCAATTTCTCGACTGACAAATTTGCTCATTTTCTTTCCAGCAAGAGCATCCTCAGTCTCCTCCTTGCTTTTCTTCTTTTCAGAAGTTCCTTGAGTTACTAGAGCAACATTTTGCAACTTTTCAGTTGTTTGTTCTCTCCGAGTTGTCTCATAATCAACCGTACCAAGATGAGAGAAAAGTTCCACTGGAGTGATATTTGGCATACCTTGGTTAAAATAAAAGAATTTAGTATGCTCCCAGTTGTGGTTAAGACTTCTGACAATAGTCTTAATCTTCTCTGACCGAGTATCATTGCTTTCCCAAGTGCCATATCACTCATGAGAGTGGTAAACCTGAAATCAAGTTCTTCCAGAGTTTCAGTGGGACCTTGTTTGAAATTTTGAAATTTCAACTTTAGAACTTCGAACTTGTTTTCCTTGGTTTTCTCAGTTCCGGCACAGATTTCTTCAATCAGTTGCCAGGCAACTTTCGCCGTTTTAGCACCCCACAGTTTACACTGTATGTGCTCTGGTGTCGATCTGATGATGTTACGAGCTTGACCATCCAGTCGATTCCTCTTGGCATCTTCCGATGTCCAGAGTTCTCTGGGCTTTGGTTCGTAAATAACTTGACTAGTAGATCTTCCACTAGTTGACGCATCTGTTTGTGAAGATCCTTCGCTTTGATCTCTGTCTCTTCCACTCGAAACCTCCATGAATGCTTAAGTTGTTGAATGACTATTGGGCCATTCTTTATTACTTCGATCATCTCGTCACTTATGGCTTCAAGGTGGAGCATCATGTTATTTTTCCATTTCTCGTAGTTCTCTGGTTTGAGAACGGGTGCATCACTCAGAGACCTACCTGCACACTTAACACACAAATTAAATAGTCCTCAATAGTGGACAAAGTTCTTTCACCTATCTGGGGATCTAGGTTCAGTGCAGAAGGCTGGTGAAGCTCCTGCTCTGATACCACTTGTTGGTCCAGATAACGGCAAAGTAAAAGACTAGGGGGGGGGGGGGTGAATAGTGTTTTAAAACTTTTGTCGATAACAACTATTTCTCAGGTATCTGAATAGATATCTGATACTTAGAATCAGAGCGCGGAAGACCTAATAAAGATAAGTGCAGAAACAGTTAATGTGTGTGTGTGTGTGTTGCTGAAGAGTAAATACAGAAAGGTAAATAACACAGCAAGTATAGTGGTATCTGGAGGTGGCATAATCCTCCAACTAATCCACTTCGGTCTATCAGAGACCTAGAATTCACTAGAACAGATAATTGAGTTCACCTTACAATAATCCTATTCTAAGATTCTTAACAATTGGTTCCCAACCAAATGTTCCCCCTGAGTTGTTCCCCGGCTTTCACAGCCAAGTACTTCCTGTACTCAGAAACCTTTGAGTTATTCCCTAGCTTCCTAAGCTAAGTACTTCCTATACTCAATAACCTTGGAGTTATTCCTTAGTTTCCCAAATCAAGTACTTCCTATACTCCGATAACCTTGGAGTTATTCCCTGATTTTTCAAACTAAGTACTTCCTGTACTCCACGCCAGTTATGGTGTTGGTTTTGGTTTGAGTTGTCAGATGAGCTTCTTTAATAACTTATTCAGTTATTCAGATAGCTCTGTGAATCAAGGTACTTAATACACTTTACAGCGTATGGTATCTTGTTCGATTTTACTGGCCCAAGTCTTATGATATCTGTTCAAGAGAATGAATCTCAGATAGTTGATCTTTTGATTCAACTCCTTCACAGATAGCTTTGCTTGTTTAGGATCAGGACACTTAGAACATCAGTGTTACTCAAGATCAAAAGCTTTTGGTCGCAACAGAAAGCTTTGTGAGTAAGTAAGTTGCTTTGAGAGAGTAAGATGTTCAGCGTTTTCAAGTTATGTCGTGTGTCTAAGGTTCTATGTATTCTCTCAAGTAGTCTAAGTGTTGATATTTATAGATGAATTTGAGTGCCGTTTGAATAGTATCCGTTGGGCTCAAATTCGAACTATCGATATATGTGTATAGTACTGTAGCAGGTTTTGTCTTCTTCTCAGAAGCTGCCGTTGCTTTTATTCAGACATCTCTGTCCGTGCATTAAATGCATTGTACTATACTTTTGTCCTGTAGTGTCAACGGAACTATGCTTTGTATCAGAGACTAGTGTTATCTGATTCTTTGCACGTTCTTATCTTCAATCTTCAGATACCACTTGTATTTATTGAAACAACTTTGTTTGCAATATATATTTCTTTTTCAGAAACGTGGTTAAAGCTCAAGGTATCTGAGAATAGATATCTCTGGACACTTTCTTTTTCAGACACGAAACAGTTTGTTTGAAACTATTCGTGTCTTCAAGATATCTGGCTAAGATATCTGAACAACAGATTCAGTAATCTTGTGCAGTTTTCTTCAAGTCTTCAATGTCGTTGAGCTTGTTCTGCTTGGATGTCTTCTTCTTGGTCTTCTCTTCATAAAATAAAAATTACATTTTGAGACCTAACATCCTATACAAGATTAGCTAGACTATCATACTTAGTGGGTTTCCTCTTTTACAATGTTCAAGTGAACCAAGAGTACTAATCACCTTTCTGAGACTAAGATAAGTCATCATGTTGCTGATCAAAACTAAACAGATATTCTTTACAAAATATCTAACAAAATTCCTAACAAATTTCTCAAGAAATTTCCCAACAAATTTCCCAACAAATTTCTCAACAATTAAAAAGGACCAAATGAGACGTTAGAATATTGTCTCATCAGGAACTCTGTCTCTACAATTAGAAACCTCCATGACCTGCTTGAGTTGTTGAATGACTATGGGGCCATTCTTTATTACTTCGATCATTTCATCACTGATGGCTTCTAGGTGGAGCGTCATGTTGTTCTTCCATTTCTCATAATTCTCTGGCTTGAGAATTGGAGCGTCACTTAAAGACATCCTGCAGCAAACACACTAAACAGACAAATCAAGTGTAGGTGAAAAGCAGTTAGTGGGCACTTATCTGGGATCTAGGTTCAGTGCTCAAGGTTGGGAACTTCCTGCTCTAATACCACTTGTTGGTCCAGATAACGACAAATAAAAAGACTGGAGGGGGGGGGTGAATAGTCTTTTACAACTTTTGTTGATAAACACAATTTCTCTGATATCTATGATGATATCTGATACTTAATTTCAGAGAGCAGAAGAATTTTCTGTGATAAGTGCACGTGCTCAGCAAGATATGTGTAAATACTCATCAAGGTAAATAAAGCAAGTAATAAATTACATAAAGTAAATAACACTGATCATTATAGTGGTATTTGAAGGTGGCGTAATTCTTCAACTAATCCACTTCGGCCTTTCTCAGACCTAGTGGTATCATCACTTAGAATGCTTGAAACACACACTGAACTCACTGAAAATACCAAGCTTCTTTGATAATACAACTAGTGGTATCTTTCTCTCAAGCATACAAGCCTTCAACCTACTTACTCTTCAGCTTACAGTTGCGACTAAGCTCTTGAATTCTAAGTAGCACAAAAGTTCTAAGTGTCCTGATCCTTAACAAGCATTGCTATCTATGAAGGAGTTGAATCTAAAGATCATGTATCTGAGATTCATTCTCTAGAACATTTATCATAGATTAAGTGACTTTTGTTCAAGAAGGTAGTATTATATAACTGTAGAACTTATTAATCTACCAAACCTGACAAAGTACCTTAACCAACACCCTAAACGGCGTGGAGTACAGGAAGTACTTAGTTTGAGAAACTAAGGAATAACTCCAAGGTTACTGAGCATAGGAAGTACTTAGTTTGGGAAACTAAGGAATAGCTCAAAGGTTACTGAGTATAGGAAGTACTTGGTTGAGAAAACCGGGGAATAACTTAGGGGGAACACTTAGTTGGGAACCTAGTGTATTTAGGAATCGAGAGAAGATATTTGAAAGGTGAACTCAATTATATGTCTTAGTGTATTCTAGGTCTGAGAAAGGCCAAAGTGGATTAGTTGAAGGATTACGCCACCTTCAGATACCACTATAAGGATCAGTGTTATTTACTTTATGCAATTTATTACTTGCTTTATTTACCTTGATGATTATTTAGACATATCTTGCTGAGCACGTGCACTTATCACAGGAAAGTCTTCCGCTCTTTGAAATTAAGTATCAGATATCATCACAGATATCAGAGAAATTGTATTTATCGACAAAAGTTGTAAAAGACTATTCACCCCCCCCCCCCCTCTAGTCTTTTCCTTTGCCGTTATCTGGACCAACAAGTGGTATCAGAGCGGAAGGTTCCCAAGCCTTCTGCACTGAACCTAGATCCCAGATAAGTGCCCACTAACTGCTTTTTACCTACACTTATTTTGTCTGTTTAGTGTGTTTGCTGCAGGATGTCTTTAAGTGACGCTCCAATTCTCAAGCTAGAGAATTATGAGAAATTGAAGAACAACATGATGCTCCACCTAGAAGCCATCAGTGATGAAATGATCGAAGTAATAAAGCATGGCCCCATAGTCATTCAATAACTCAAGCAGGTCATGGAGGTTTCTAATGGTAGAGACAGAGTTCCCACTGATGAAGAACCAAGTGGTGGTTCCTCACAAACAAAAGGCGTCGACAAAGGAAGACCTACTGGTCAAGTTGTTTACGAGCCAAAGCCCAGAGAGCTCTGGACATCGGAAGATGCCAGGAGAAATCGACTGGATGGTCACGCTCACAATATCATCATACCTTCCACTCCATAGCACACTGATTAAAGCGTAGGGTGCAAAAAAGTGGCAGCAACCGATTGAGGAAATCTGTGCAAGACTTTGAAAACAAAGGAAAATAAGTTCGAAGTTTTGAAGCTCAAATTCCAAAACTTTATACAAGGTCCCACAGAGACTCTTGAAGAACTAGATTTCCGGTTCACAACATTGATGAGTGAAATGGCTGTACTTGGTGAAAGCGAGAGATATTCTAACTCTGAAAAGGTTAAGACTATTGTGAGAAGCTTGAATCAAAACTGGGAACATACTCAGTATTTTTATTTCAACCAAGGAATGCAAAATATCACTCCAGTAGAACTCTTTTCCCACTTAGCTACTGTCAACTATGAAACTACTCAGAGAGAACAAACAATTGTTGAGAAAGTTCACAATATTGCTTGAGTAACACAAGTTACTTCTGAAAAGGAGGATACTAAGGAAATGACTGAGGAAGATGCTCTTGCTGTAAAGCAAATGAGAAAATATGTCAGTCGGGAGAATGAGAGAAGAAAAGCCAAAGAGAAGCTGAAAAAGCATCTAGGCTCAAACTATCACCAGGACAAAAATATGCAGCTGTCAAGTTCGCTGAACAAGCCGGCTCAGCAAGCATCTAGTACTCAGGAAGCAGAAATCGGAAACGATATATGTTTCTATTGTCAGAAACCTGGTCATTTTAAAAGAGATTGCCCTGTTTTCAATAAGCTAAAGACAAGTGACAAAAAAGATAGAAGAAACTTCAAGAGAGGTCAGAGAGCTATGCTCACAGAATAAAGGAAAAAGATTCAAATCCAACTAGATGCTCTTGATATTGAGTCAGATTCTGTGGAAGAAGACTCAGATGATACCAAACTACCTTCTCCAGAATTATGTGGCATCACTCATGAATTAGTTGACTTTGGTCAAAAGAAAAGGGAAATATGTGGGGTTGCTGAGGAGATCTATCCAGATTGCTCCAACATTGAGCCTTACCTAATGGCTAACGAGGTAACCAACATTTCTTAATTCATAATTTATGAGAGTGATGAGGAAGAAATAAGAGATATAGAATATTTCAGAAGAGAACTTGATCTCTACAAAAGAGAATTTCAAATTATCCGATCTAGAACCGACATTCTTGAAGAAGAAAAGAATTCTCTTGAGAAGGAAAATTCACAATTACTCAAGATATCTGAGAAAAAGGATGCTGAAAATGCATTTCTCAAAGCACACGAAACGGAGAAGTTACACAGAAAGGCAATGGATATACTCCGAAAGGAAAATAAAGATTTTCTTTCTGAAAATGAGGAACTCAAGAAGAAAGAACTATCTTTTCAATCCTATGCTAAAGCTAGTGACACTCTTACTGAAGTGGACTCTTATTTAAGAGATCTTTCAGAAAAGGGAGGACTTGGGCTGGACACACAAACAAATAGTTCTACCACTATGAATAAGAGTGACGAAAGAATAACATTTGTTAGTGCTCAGCAAGATGGTTCCCAAATAACATATAGCATCGGTCAGAAAGCTAAGGTTGTTAACAAAGGAAAGGCAGTCACAACCAAACCTTTCTGGGAAAAACAAGTCCAAAAGAAAACTGTTGGAAATATCTCTATAAAGAAACATAACACTGAAAAATGTAATCACCCACAGTGCTATGTCTCCCGGAAAGGAAAAATTGCAAGAGCTGGCAAATTTTCCAACATCACGTTTTCTGGAAAGAAAGATGTACCAGAGACTAGCAAAGCTACTGAGAAAAGAACTCAGACAGCACCAGGTGCTCGAAATGGTATTGGCTATAAAGCCATTGGGAAACAACTCGCTCATGAGTACAAACAAGAGCAAGAACGATGGATGAAAGCTAGGATTGCGCATATCAATCATCAGAAGCGGAAGAAAGAACAGGTTACGACCACTCTGAATGCCAGGGCTAGAAGAAATCTGGCATGAAAAGCTAAATTCTTTGCAGACTAAAGAATCGGCAGTAACGAAAGCACCACGAGGAGCACCAAGGAACACACCAAGAAGGAAAATAACTTTAAATGATAATGACACCGATCATTTACCTAAGATTCCTCCTTATGTTCCAACAAGATAAAAGAATATCCCAAGGAAGTTCATTCAGATTCCTACAGGGAGATTCTTTAGTCCAGAAAGTTCCATTGTTTGAATGAGAGCCTAACTCCTTGTTTCCTGTTTTGTGCTGAACACTCTGAGGAAGAATTCGAAGTGGCATTTTGATAGTGGATGTGGGAAGCACATGACAGGAGACAAAGGAAATCTGAATAACTACAGAAAATGCGATAAAGGACCAATTATTAGATTTGCTGGAGGAGATGAAAATCCAACCATAGGTTTTGGCAATCTGAAGTTTGGAGCTCTTACAATCTCTGAAGTACAACATGTAAAGGGATTGAAATATAATCTCCTAAGCATGAGTCAATTGGTAGGCAAAGGGTACACTGTCAAGATCAAGTCAAAACTTTGCAAAGTAATTGACAATGAGTCAAAGCAGACAATCTTGGTTGCTAGGCGAAAAGGAAATCTTTATGTTGCTGACTGGGCATCTGCCACAACTGAAGAATGTCTCACGGTGAGTCAATCTGGCCACACTGAAGAAAACTGGCTATGGCATAAAAGAATGAGTCACTTGAACTTCAAAACTCTGAACAAGCTAGCCAAGAAAGAATTGGTGGTTGGTTTACCCAAAATGGTATATAGAAAAGATGGTATATGCTCAGCTTGCCAAATGGGAAAACAATCCAAAACATCTTTCAAGTTTAAAACTACACACTCCAGTGAAAGGCCACTGCAAATGTTACATATGGATCTTTTTTAATCCTCTTTAACTAGCTATGCAGGAAAGAAGTATGGTCTGGTTGTTGTTGATGATTACTCAAGATTCACTTGGGTTGTATTTCTCAAAAAAAAATCTGATGCAAGGATTGAGATACCCAACTTGTTGAATAACCTTAAAGTCATGAAAAATGATAAGGTATCTGTAATCAGAACAGACCATGGTACTGAGTTTGTGAACCAGTACATAAAAGAGTTTTGTACCTGCAAAGGTATACAACATCAACTATCTTCCGTAAGGACACTAGAACAAAATGGTTTTGCTGAAAGGAAGAATAGGACCCTAAAAGAAGCAGCAAGAACAATGCTTGTTAACACTGAAATAAGTGAAATCTATTGGGTTGAAGCTGTTAACACAGCCTGCTACACTCAAAATAGATGTTTGATTAACAAACACCATGAGAAAACTCCTTATGAACTTTTGATTGGTAGACCCCCTAGTATCAAACATCTAAGGGTATTTGGTTGCAGATGTTTTGTTCTTAACAATGGAAAAGAATACTTGAGAACATTTCAATCAAAAGCAGATGAAGGAGTATTTCTTGGTTATTTTCTGAATAGCAAAGCCTACAGAATCTACAACAAAAGAACGCAAAAGATTGGAGAATCTGTTCATGTAGTCTTCTACGAAAGAAACAAGAAAGTACCCTTAAATGAAGAACTCTCAGATAGGTTCAAAGAACTAATGATTAAAGATTTTGAAGAAGAATCCTCAAAAGAAAACTCTATCATTCACTTAGAAGATGAATCTGACGATGAAAAGCAACCATTGTTTAGTAACAACCAGATGACTGTAAGACATGATGAAGAATTTCCTATGAGAATTCCAGAAATGGAACAGGTTACTGAGAACCTTCATCATGAAGAGGTTTCTGAGAATGAGATTGCTGAAAATCAAATCCCAGATATCTCTAACACTGAAAAAGTGTCAGATATCCATGGCATTTCCCATGTGCGGATATCTCGAATCTTTCAAGTATCCTATCAGGATCATATTGATTCACATTCAGATCAAAATGATATTGATCCTACTAGTTCAAAACCCATTATGAAATGGATAAGAAATCATCCTGCAAAGGATGTGATCGGTCCTTTAGACCAAGGAGTTAGAACTAGGAGAGCAATTGCTGACTCTCTTTATGGATGTTTCATCTCAAACATTGAACCAAAGACTATAGAAGAAGCATTAAAGGATCAAGATTGGATCTCTGCAATGCAAGAAGAGTTGGATCAATTTGAGAGAAACAAAGTCTGGAAACTGGTTCCATTTGTTGACGGAATATCTATAATTCGAACCAAGTGGGTTTTCAGAAATAAAATGAATGAGTCTGGTGAAATAACCAGAAACAAAGCAAGGTTGGTTGCCAAGGGATTCACCCAGACAGAAGGACTAGATTTTGATGAGTCATACTCTCCAGTTGCAAGATTGGACGCAATTAGACTATTTCTAGCCTTTGCAGCTCATAATGACTTTAAAGTTTATCAGATGGAGGATAAAAGTTCATTCCTAAACGGTGAACTTGCTGAAGAAGTCTATGTTGAACAACCACCAGGCTTTGAGGTTTCCACAGAAAGTAGAATGGTTTATAAGCTTCAGAAAGCTCTGTATGGACTGAAATAGGCTCCGAGAGCATGGTATGATACTTTAGCCAAATATTTGCTGGAAAATGGCTTCAAGAAAGGAGATGTTGATAAAACACTCTTTACTTTGAACCATAAAGGGAAACTACTTCTAGTTCAAGTATATGTTGATGACATTATATTTAGATCTAAAGACAAGCAACTTTGTGAAGACTTTGCTGAGCTCATGAAAAGTAAATTTGAGATGAGCATGATGGGAGAATTAAACTACTTCCTAGGATTGCAAGTCAAGCAACTTAATGATGGAATATTCATTAGTCAAACAAAGTATGCAAAGGATATGCTCAATAAGTTTAATCTAAAGCCTTCTCAAAAGAATGCTAAGATACCTATGAGCATTGGAACCAAAATGACCTATACTGAAACTGAAAAGAGTGTTGAAGAACACAAGTATAGGAAATTGATTGGGTCTCTACTGTACCTCACTGCAAGTAGACCTGATATTCAATATGCAGTTGGAGTGTGTGCTAGATTTCAGACAAATCGAATGCAATCACACTACAACATTGCTATGAAAATATTAAGGTATGTAAAGGGTACTGTAGAAGTTGGATTGTGGTATCAAAAAGACAGTGGATTAAGTTTAGTTGGCTATTCTGATGCTGACTATGCTAGATCATTGCTTGATAGAAAAAGCACCTCAGGAACTTGTCAATTTCTTGGTGCCAGATTAATATCATGGTTCAGCAAGAAACAAAACTCAATTGCCACATCTACCACAGAGGCTGAATATATTGCTGTTGGATGTTGTGCTTCACAGATATTATGGATACAACAACAACTCAGAGATTTTGAGATCAATGAAGAGAAAATACCGATTTTCTGTGATAACACAAGTGCTATTGCCATAACTCAGAATCCTATGTTTCATGCAAGAACAAGGCACATTGATGTTAGACACCACTTCATTAGAGACCATGTTGCAAAAGGCAATATATATATATACTCAAGATTGGTACTAAAGACCAACTTGCAGATATCTTTACAAAGCCTTTGCAAGAAAGTAGGTTCTTAACCTTGAGACATAGTCTTGGGTTAATGGAGCTACCAAAGGAACTGAAAAGTTCTAATCTTTGAGACAGGAACTCAGTATGATTGAAAAAGGAAAAAGGAGAGATAAGATATCTAGAACAGGAATCCAGAATATCAAAGACAAAAGGTGAAGCACATAGCAAAAAGATATCTGAGACGGGTACTCAGATATCAAAGGTTAAAGGGTAAAATGGCTATTTGAAGATTTCTGAGACAAGTACTCAGATATCTAGATCACTTAGTGAGGGGGAACACAAAAGAGAAATATGGTACAACTATATTTAGTCAACTACATCTCTGGTGTGTTGTATCTTTCCATTTTTATGTTAAGATACACATAGTCTCTGAACTGACTACATAAGTACAAAGACTGTTCCCTAGTCACAGAAAAGAGATGTGATTTAGAAAGCCTTATGCCAAATTTCATTAATTGGGCACAATTACAATTACTGATTGTGATCCTTGCTGAAGAAGCAATCGTGACCCTTGATGAAATGGGCGTTTGATCTTAACAGACGAGATCAATTCTCAGTAAAATAGTGGACTGTAAAAACACAGAAGTGGCCCACTAAGCATTTAATGCAAAGCGAATTTTACCCACGCCTAACTGCATTTGCACAGATACATATGCACAAAATCAATTTGTATGTATATGTCTGTTGAGAGTAAGATGCTATATATATAGGATTTTGGCAAAAGAAATCACTTTCGCCTAATCCAACATTGACACTTACACAGAAATAGCAAAAACCCTTCAAAGTTTTCTGAAAATCTCTGTTCTTCGCTTAGTTATTCTGCAAAGAATCACTAAACTCTCACCTTAATCTCTTTCCAATTTTCAAAAACTTTCACTATTTAAAGAGATGGCTCCAAAACGTGCTTCTAACCAGAAATCCAAAGCTACTACCTCTGGTACTGCTGAAAAGCAAGCACCAGTATTGGTTATAACAAACAAAAGGTTGACTGGAGAGTGCAATCCTGATCATTGGACTTCAAATCACAGGATGATTTGGGGTGGTGCCATGATTGAGGAATACCTTGTTGCTGTAATTGAAAACCAAGCTGATAGAAAGTTGATACTTGATATGCTTGAAAAGGCACAAATCAAGGGCTTTCTATCTGCTCTTCGCAGTGGAGTTTCTTCACTGGATGTCCTGGAGTTTTACAACAACTCCACGATTATTTCCAAAGTCTCTGAAGGCACTGAGATAGTGTCTATCAAGACTCAAGTCCAAGGAGAGGAAATCCTGTTGGACGAAACAACTTTCTTGAGCTGTTTGAACTTTAAAATCTTGGAAAGGATTTTGAAATTGACACCAAGGATGAAGATCTCCTTGAGGGTGTCAAAACGCTCTATAGTGATGTGTGTGATCTTGACAAGCCAGACACATCCATCGACTTCAAACTTGCTGACATCAGAACCAGACATATGTTCGTTCACTGGGATGTGTTGGCATGTATCCTTCACAGATGCTTTGATGGTCTACAAGGAGGAGCTGACCAAATAAGCCAAGAACGCTGGATGATGATGTTTTTGTTGAATCAACAAGACAAAAGGCTGGAAAAACCTTTTAATTGGGGGAAGTACGCCTTCATGAAATTTGTGAAGAAGATACAAGGCTTTGAGCCTAAAATCGTTAAGGGCCTTGCTGAACCAAAAGACACAGTAAGCTATGGACTGAAGATATGCTACTTACTGGAGTGCCTTGGCATTGAGCTTAGAGAGACGACAGACGTTGCCAATAGTAACCTACTCTACAAATATGAGTATACAAACATGACGAAAAAGGTTACTGTATCTCAGAAAGGTTCCAAGAAATGAAAGACTGATGAGGTATCTGAGGGTTCCGTTGGGACCAAAATGTGCAGAACTTCACAAAAGAAGTTTGCTGGCAATTCAGAAGGCATACCCATTGTGGATGTCGACTCTCAGATATCTACCGCGACTCCTGATGAACACATAAATGAAGATGAACTCATCAATGCTGTTAAGACCATAGCAGATGAACTCATCAATGCTGCAGAGTGCCTTGCTGATGAACTTATCAATACTAACAAAACTAGTGAGAAACTTCAAACACTCTCTGCAGAAGCAGCAGGGATTTTTAATAACTCCATTCCAGATTTCGATGACGAATCGAATGAGGAGGAGATCCCAGCCCCCAAGGTTACTGAAAAAGTAACCAAGGCCAAGGGAAAAAGAACCAAAAGGTCCAAGGTTGCTGAGAAAGCAACTAGCTTAAAGATTGCTGAGCAAGCACCTATAGCAAAGGTTGTTGGTGCCAACACATCATCAGGGAAAGTCACGTATAAACAGGTTCAAGAAGCCATGATGAGTGGTGACCTAGTGTTGGTAGATGCTGATGTCAACATCACACTTAAAAATCTGGAAGAGCTCTCAAATGCTCAACCTTCTGCTTCCAGACAACCACAACAACCACAACCACAACAGCCCCAAGTGGTTGATGAAATGGTCAATGAACTCCATTTCGACATGCCAGCAATGCAATATGCTGAAGAAAATCTTCCAAATGAGCAGGTTCCCCAACTTCTAGAGAGGGATCAAACGGAGACACCTGCTCAAATTGATCAAACAGGGGAGGCAACTGAGTTAGCCACTCAGGAAAGGTCTGAAGTACCTGAAACTTCAAACAAAAAAGCTGAAATGGAACAACAAGACTAAAGCACAGAAGGGTCACAAGTTCCAGAGACCAATCAGCCTGACACTACTCAGGAAGCTGAATGGTTTAACTCTCTACTTATGATATTTTATGTTTATAAATCTTGTTACTTATAAAATTTTCTTTGTTACAGGCTGAATTAGAAACAAAAGAACAAGAGGAAGCTGCAAAGCCTGCCTCAGAGACTGAGAAGGAGGCTACCATAGCCTCATCACTTAAGGAACCTGAGCCTGTATTACAGGTAGAAATTAGTTCCTTAAGACATAACTTTTCATGGTATCTATTGTATGCACTTGACTAACTAAGTGTTTGTTTCTAATAGGCTCCAACTGAGAAGAAAGATGAAGAGACTGCAAAATCCATCTCTTCAGACAATAAACCAGAGACGACAAAGGTCTCTGAGACAAGTGTCTGAACCTTCTACAAAGAAGGTATTCCACTCAGATACAAGTATTCTTATAAAGAAACTTCTCAGATCATCTTTCTAAACACTTACACTATCTACTTACATGTTCAAGAAAGAGTAGATGTTGTTGGGGAGTCCCCAACACCAATGTAAATTGATGAGGCAGTCCAGCCTTCATCACAAGAGAAACAACCAAAGACTGCCCAGGTCTCTAACAGACAAGTATCTGAGCCTCTTCTTCAAGAGGTAATTGGCTTCTCAGATACACAAGTTGTCAACATTTTTTTTTTCTTGTTCAAAATTTCTAAGTGTCATGTTTTCTCTCAAGTTCAAGAAAGAGAAGATGTTGAGGATCAGACATTAAGGTCTCCTCCTCGAATCCAGATATCTGGGGACGCTAGAACCTCAGTAGTCAAGATCTCTGAGCCTGTCACACAGGTAACTCAGAAAACTGTCTACTCTAAAACCCAGATATCTACACAAGTTTTGAAACTAACTCAAAACTCTCTCTTTCGGGCTCAAAGTAGTGCCAAGAAGGAGTCAAAGGATGACTATGAGAACCTCCTTCCCTTCTTCAAGACTCATACCTTGTCAAAGCATATTCAATGCTTCAAGAAATGGCAGAGGTTAAGGTGCTCTGATCTCTCCGAAATACTTAGAATCACAGATCAACCAACAAGACGAGCACGAGATCTTGACCTGGAAAACTACATCAATGCAATGTTCCCTACTGAACAATATCAGGTTGCGACCTTAATGCATAAAGATTTTTCCAAGGAAGTGGCACACAAACTGGTGCAAGCCTTCAAAAAGACAGATGGCCAGACTAGATTACAGATGGCTTTCAAGCCAGTCTTGCCCAAGACACTCCAATTTATACCCTCTGAGCAAGAGGAAGTTAATGGGCAAAAAGTTACTCTTCCAGAAGTGATAAATCTGGTATCTGAAGACGATGAGGAGGAAGAGACTGATGAGTATGACTATGAAGAACCTCCTTCTGATTATCACAAGGATGAGGATGATAAAAAGGATGATGATGATGCCCCTGCACCACGGACAGGAGGGATTGCACAAGAAGGTAATACCTTAGTTGCTGAAAAGCACACTGAGAGGACATCACAAAAATCCCTCCTCCATCTCCTCAGAAATCTACCCATCCATCTCCCCCAACAAAAAGACTCTACTGAACAAGTAGTTGAGCACTCTGAGGACAACACTCAGAAAATATTGGATGCACAAGCCAGAGTTGCTCAACTCAAACAACTGTTGGAGGAAGAACAAAAACTACATCTTCAACTGGAAGAAAAGATAGCTGAATCTAAAGCAAAGCTCCAAAAGAATGAAGATCAAACAATCAAGGAAATGGAAGCTTATGCTGAATTGAAAGAACTCCGACATCTTTGTTCGGCAATTCTTGAGGAATTGAATCTTGAGCAAGTATCTGAAGACAAGCATGATGCTAAGGCTGCATTACCAAAAGATGTACCATCCTCCTCAATGAAAGGAAAGAAGCCCATCTCTGAGATGGTTGCTGGATTAGAGAACATTGATGAAAATGTCCAAGAGGATGAAGATCACTGGGCTGATGACTCAGATGATGAAGAAGACAAGGCATTGGCAGAACACCGCAATGAACACTTAGCGGTTTCTCATTTGAAAAGGAAGATGATTGCTCCTGAAATCTTCAGCAAGCTGCCAAATGTCAACTCCAATGAATACTTGAACAGATATCAAGTACTGGCTAAAATGAAAAAGGAGTTGTCTTCTCAAGATAAAGCCGCCATTGCATCAGTCCCTGCAGAAATGAAGACATTCACTAGCTCATCACTCAGAGAACGACCAGTCACTAGTCGTTGCTCAGAATGACCTAGGGATGGTTAGGGATGATGACCAAAACTTGGCTGCAAAAGCCTTTGAAGAGGCTAGTTATGCTACTAGAAAAGCAGATGCTCTTCAAGGCCCACTGGCAGAGCTCACTGATAAGTAAACAGGTCTTATCAAACAAAATGAGGAGGTCATGGCTAATCTGGAAAAGTTGGTTGCTGCTTACAACTATCTGCAAGGCAACTTTGACTCCCTTTCAGAATCCTTTGTGATTCTTAGTCAGTCAACAATGACTAAGGGGGAAGGATTTCAAGGTGCTCAGAGAGGAAGAGGAAACAAAAGAATATCTAAACAACCACCTCTCAGAATAAATGAGCCCTCCTCTAGTCAGACTGCTCTACAGATAGTGGCCACTACTCAGCAAATCCTGAAAAAGGAATGACAACAAGGGCCAGGGCACAGAAACCTCCAAGGGGTACCAAGGCTCCAAGGAGTAGACAATGATAGGGATTGATGAGTCTTCTGAAGAAGAACAAGAAGGCCAAATCAAATCCCAGGGCAATGAAGAAGGCTGCAAATCACCTAACAAGAGAAATCTGTAAGATGATGATGAAGATGATGATGAAGATGAAGCTCCTCTTCACAGAAAAAGAAGAAAGGTTGATAGCCTATCTGAGCCCATAGCTGCAAAGCCTTTGGCAGCTAAAACACCCTCTGGAAATACCAAGTCAATCCAGGGTGGTTCTTCAAGCAATTCCCCAAGGGAGAATTCAAGACAAAGGACGAACAGGCTAAGAGCTGAGTATGTGAAGACAAGATTGAGTATGTGAAGACCAGCAATGACTCCTCTGTCTACAGGTGCATTTTTCAGAAGAATGGCTACTGGATTCTGGAACTCAAGCACTTACTGGTAAATGAAAAATTTACAGAACCAATCCATAAACAACTCATAGCATGGCGAAAAGACAAGCCAATCTTGAATAACACCAACCACATTAAAGCCTGGTTGGATTATGAAGTAATCAAGAGAATAGAAGCCATGAAAAAGGACCTCTCTAATGTTTGTCCTTATGGTAAGCCAGATGATGTGCATAGAATTCCCAACATCACTGGAACAGGCACAAGAGCAAAACTTGCTGTGGAACCCTATGAGTCTTTCTACATGACTGAAGATCAATACAAGGGTGACATCAGATATCTGAAGATCATATATGAATAGTTTAAGCTATCAGATATCAGAATTTAGCATGCCTGGAAATTGGGAAAGTATCTATGGGTCAAACAATTTGCCAAAAAGAATCCCACCAAAACCTACAAGGAAGTTTGTGGATTTGCCAGAAACACTGAGATGATAGTCAGGACTTTGCTCTTTAACTACTCAGATGATATCAAAAGGTTTGGTGATAGGGAATTTGCAAATTGATCCATAGATCTGCTGATTGAAGACTTAAAGTTTTGAAGACTTGAAGACTAGTTTATTAGGATGTCTACTTGGAGCTTGGTTACTCCTGCTGTCCTAGTTAACTATGTATCTTGTATCTTGCTGAGTGAGCTTTACTGTCTTATCATTGTAAAAGTTATCTGTAAACTTTACTTGTAACATATCTGGGAAATTTGTTGGGAAATTTCTTGAGAAATTTGTTAGGAAATTTGTTAGATATTTTGTTAGAAATATCTGTTTAGATTTTGATCAGCAACATGATGACTTATCTTAGTCTCAGAAAGGTGATTAGTACTCTTGGTTCACTTGAACATTGTAAAAGAGGAAACTCACTAAGTATGATAGTCTAGCTAATCTTGTATAGGATGTTAGGTCTCAAAATGTAATTTTTATTTTATGAAGAGAAGACCAAGAAGAAGACATCCAAGCTGAACAAGCTCAACGACATTGAAGACTTGAAGAAAGCTAGAAGATTATCGAACTGTTGTTCAGATACCTTAGCCAGATATCTTGAAGACACGAACAGTTTTAAACAGACTGTGTCACAAGAGATATCTGAGAAATAAAAGGCCTATCTGAAAACAAGGAAAGTGTCCACAGATATCTATTCTCAGATACCTTGAGCATTAACCACATTTCTGAAAAAGAATTATATATTGCAAACAAAGTTGTTTCAATAAATAAGTGGTATCTGAAGATTGAAGATAAGGACGTGCAAAGAATCAGATAACACTAGTCTCTGATACAAAGCATAGTTCCGTTGACACTACAGGACAAAAAGTATAGTACAATGCATTTAATGCACGGACAGAGATGTTAGAATAAAAGCAACGGCAGCTTCTGAAGAAGAAGACAAAACCTGCTACCGTACTATACACAGATATCAATAGTTTCAATTGGAGCCTAACGGATACTATTCAAACGGCACTCAAATTCATCTATAAATACCAACACTTAGACTGCTTGAGAAGATACCTTAGACACACCTTGAACTGCATAAAAACGCTGAACATCTTACTCTCTCAAAGCAACTTACTTACTCACAAAGCTTTCTGTTGCGACCAAAGCATTTGATCTTGAGTAACACTGAAGTTCTAAGTGTCCTGATCCTAAACAAGCATAGCTATCTGTGAAAGAGTTGAAACGAAAGATCAAGTATCTAAGATTCATTCTCTTGAACATTTATCTAAGACTTGGTTCAGTAAAAAGAACAAGATACCATACATTGAAAAGTGTATTAAGTATACTTGATTCACAGAGCTATCTGAATAACTGAATAAGTTATTAAAGAAGCTCATCTGACAACTCAAACCAAAACCAACACCATAACTGGCGTGGAGTACAGGAAGTACTTAGTTTGAAAAATCAGGGAATAACTCCAAGGTTACCGGAGTATAGGAAGTACTTGATTTGGGAAACTAAGGAATAACTCCAAGGTTATTGAGTATAGGAAGTACTTAGCTTGGGAAGCTAGGGAATAACTCAAAGGTTTCTGAGTACAGGAAGTACTTGGCTGTGAAAGCCGGGGAAAAACTCAGGGGGAACATTTGGTTAGGAACCAATTGTTTAAGAATCATAGAATAGGATTATTGTAAGGTGAACTCAATTATCTGTTCTAGTGAATTCTAGGTCTCTGATAGACCGAAGTGGATTAGTTGGAGGATTACGCCACCTCGAGATACCACTATACTTGCTGTGTTATTTACCTCGTATTTACATTTATTGCAACACACACACATTTTAACTGTTTCAGCACTTATCTTTATTAAGTCTTCTGCGCTCTGTTTCTAAGTATCAGATATCTGAGAAATAGTTGTTATCGACAAAAGTTTTAAAAGACTATTCACCCCCCCCCCCCACCTCTAGTCTTTTACTTTGCCGTTATCTGGACCAACAAGTGGTATCAGAGCAGGAGGTTCACAAGCCTTCTACACTGAACCTAGATCCCCAGATAGGTGAAGGAACTTTGTCCATTTTTGAGGACTATTTAATTTGTGTGTTAAGTGTGCAGGTATGTCTCTGAGTGATGCACCCATTCTCAAACCAGAGAATTACGAGAAATGGAAAAATAACATGATGCTCCACCTTGAAGCCATAAGTGACGAAATGATCGAAGTGATAAAGAATGGCCCAATAGTCATTCAACAACTCAAACAAGTCATGG
Source organism: Plantago major (assembly GCA_026545765.1). Taxonomy (NCBI): domain Eukaryota; kingdom Viridiplantae; phylum Streptophyta; class Magnoliopsida; order Lamiales; family Plantaginaceae; genus Plantago; species Plantago major. Next base: position 66,624,922 of record CM048844.1, on the reverse strand, counting down.
AGGTTTCTAATGGTAGAGACAGAGATCAAAGCGAAGGATCTTCACAAACCGAAGCGTCAACAAGCGGGAGATCTACTAGTCAAGTTATTTACGAACCAACGCCCAGAGAACTCTGGACATCGGAAGATGCCAAGAGAAATCGTCTGGATGGTCAAGCTCGTAATATCATCATCAGATCGACACCGGAGCATATCTGATGTAAAGCGTGGGATGATAAAGCAGCGAAAGTTGCACTGCAACGATTGAAGAAATCATGCGGGCGAGAAAACCAAAGAAAACAAGTTCGAAGTTCTCAAGTTGAAATTTCAAAATTTCAAACAAGGACCCATGAAACCACGGAAGAACTTGATTTCAGATTTACCACTCTCATGAGTGACATGGCGACTCTTGGGAAAGCATGATACTCCGGTCGGAAAAGATTAAGACCATTGTCAAGTCTTAACCACAATGGGAGCATACCAAATTCTTTTATTTTAACCAAGGAATGCAAATATCACTCCGATGGAACTTTTCTCTCATCTTGCTCTTGATTGATTGAGACAACTCAAAGAGAACAAACAACTGAAAAGTTGCAAAACGTTGCTCTAATCACTCAAGGAACTTCTGAAAGAAGAAAAGCAAGGAAGAAACTGAGGATGCTCTTGTTGCAAAGCAAATGAGCAAATATATCAGTCGAGAAATTGAAAGAATAAAAGCCAAAGAGAAGCTGAAAAAGCATCTAGGCTCAAACTATCAGCAGTACAAAAATATGCAAAGCTCGCTGAACAAGCCAGCTCAGAAAGCATCATGTACTGAGGAAGCAGAAATTGGAAACGATATCTGTTTCTATTGTCAGAAACCTGGCCACTTCAAGAAGGATTGTCCTGCCCTCAACAAACTAAGGACAGGTGACAAGAAAGAGAGGAGAATCTTCAGAAGAAGCCAGAAAGCTTTGTTAACTGAAGAAAGAAAGAAAATCCAAACTCAACTGGATGCTCTAGATGTTGAGACAGATTCTGAAGATGACAATTCAGATGACTCAACCTTACCATCACCAGAATTATGTGGAGTTACTCATGATATAATCGACTTCGGCCTCAAGAAGAATGAAATGTGTGGAGTTCTTTGAAATTGGACGGACATCTCCAACATAGAAAACTGTCTTATGGCTGATGAGGTAACACATACTTCTTGCTACACTTATGAAAGTGATGAAGAGGAAATAAAAAATCTAGAAAATCTCAGGAAAGAACTTGATATCTATGAAAGAGAATTTCTAATGATCCGAGCTAGAGTCGAAAACATTGAAGAAGAAAAGAATTCTCTTGCAAAGGAAAATTCTCAATTAGTTAAAGTATCTGAGAGAAAGGATGCTGAAAATGCATTTCTCAATGCTCAGATATCTGAGACTGAAAAGTCACATAAAGAAGCAATGGTTGAATTACAAAAGAAATATGAAGATCTTCTTTATGAGAACAAGGAACTCAAGAAGAAAGAATTATCTTTTCAATCTTATGCCAAAGCTAGTGATACTCTTACTGAAGTAAAATCTTACTTAAGAGATCCTTCAGAAAAGAAAGGACTTGAATTTGAATACACGCAGTGATTGTTCTATCACTCTGAATAAGAGTAAGGAGAGAAGAACATTTGTAAGTACTCAGCAAGACGGTTCCCATGCAATCTATAACATCGGTGAGAAGACAAAGATTGTTGACAAAGGAAAGGCAGTTGCGACTAAACCTTTGTCGGAAAAACAAGTCAAAAACAAAACTGTTGGGCACGTCTCTGAAAAGAAACACAACACTGAAAAGTGTAAACACCCACAGTGCTATGTCTCTCAAAAAGGTAGAATTGCAGGAGCTGGCAAATTCTCCCATGTCACTTTTTCTAGAAAGAAATTGGACCAACCAGAGACTAGCAAAGCTGCTGAGAAAAGATCTCAGATAGCTTCAAGTGCTCGAAACGGTATTGGCTACAAAGGCATCGGAAAACAACTTGCTCATGAGTACAAGCAGGAGCAAGAACGATGGCTGAAAGCTAGAGTTGCTCAAAGCAATTATCAGAAGTGGAAGTTAACTCAAGCCACTGAAAATCTGAATGCCAGGGCTAGAAGAAATCTGGCAAGAAAGGCTAAGTTTGCTGAAAAGCAAACTCAGAAACCTGACAGGTATCTGAAAGCATCATATGGAGCACCTAGGAACACACCAAGGAAGAAAATAATTCTTACTAATGATAACATTTATTTAAATAGAATTCCTCCTTACGTTCCTGTCAGACAAAAGCATATTTCAAAGAAATTCATTCAAAAATGGATTCCTACTGGAAGAACTTTTAATTCTGACGGTTCCATCAAAGATATGAGAACCTAATCTCCTGTTTCTGTTGTGCGAATGCCTCTGGACTAAAGCACAATGGCTATTTGATAGTGGATGCGGAAAGCACATGACAGAGACAAAGCAAATCAGTTGATTACAAAGCTTGCAACACGGGACCGGATATCAGTTCTTTGGAGGAGAATTAAATCCTCTCGGGATTTGTAGCGTCAAATTAGGGACTTTAACAATCATTGACGTATTACATGTTAAGGATTTGAAATATAATCTATTTAGCATGAGCCAGTTTGCAGACAAGGGTTTTACTATAAAATTCAAAGCTAAATACTGCAAACTAATTGACAATGAGTCAAAGCAGACAGTCTTAGTTGGTCGATGGAAAGGCAGTCTTTATGTTGCCGATTGGGCATCTGCCACAACTGAAGAATGTCTCATGGTGAGTCAATCTGGTCACCTGGAAAACCTTGGTTATGGCACAAAAGAATGAGTCACTTGAACTTCAAAACTCTGAACAGACTTGTCAAGAAAGAGTTAGTGGTTGGCCTTCCCTGAACATCTTTCAGGAAGGATGGTATCTGATACACTTTGTCGGATGGAAACAATCTAAGATCTCTTTCAAGTCCAAAATCAGACACTCTAGTGTTAGACCTGTGCAACTTTTACACATGGATCTTTTTGAATCATCTGTAACTAGTTATGCATGAAAGAAGTATCGTCTAGTTGTTGTAGATGACTTCTCAAGATTCACTTGGGTTGTCTTTCTGAAACACAAATCTGATGCCAGGGTGGAGATACCAAACTTGCTGAAAAAGCTTGAAGTCATGAAAAATGACAAGGTATCTGCAATCATAACAGACCATGGTACTGAGTTTGTCAACCAGTACATAAAGGAGTTTTGTACCTGTAAAGGTATACAACACCAACTTTCCTCTGTAAGAACACCTCAACAAAATGGTGTTGCGAGAAAACAGAACCCTTAAGGAAGGCCAAGGACAATGCTAGCGGACCTTTGAAATAAGTGAAATTTATTGGGTTGAAGCTGTAAACACAGCTTGCTACACTCAAAAAAGATGCTTGATAAACAAACACCATGACAAGACCCCCTATGAAATCTTGGTTAGTAGACCCCCTAATATCAAACATCTGAGAGTATTTGGTTGTAGATGTTTTGTTCTAAACAATGGGAAAGATTATCTGAGAACATTTCAACCAAAGGCAGATGAAGGTGTATTTCTTGGTTATTCCACAAGCAAAAAAGCCTACGAGTTTACAACAAAGAACAAAGAAAATTGAAGAATCAATTCATGTTGTATTCTATGAAGGAAATAAGAAAACACCTCCTATTGATGAAATCTCGAAATGTTCAAAGAACTATTCTTGAGGATCCTAAAGAAGAATCCTCAGAAAGGAGAAACATCATTATGGAAAGTGAGGATGACTCTGACGTAGAAAAGCTTGAAATGCCTAGTATCAACAAGATGACTCACAGACATGATGAAGAATTTCCTATGAGTCTTCCAGAAATGGAAAAGGTTACTGAGAACCTTCATCACGAAGAGGTATCTGAAAATAAGACTGCTGAAATGCAAGTTCCAGATATCTCTAACACTGAAAAAGTGTCAGATATCCATGACATTTCCCATATGTCAGATATCTCAGATACTGAAAAAGTATCAAATCAAAATCTTAGTGATTCACATACAAATCACTTGGATATTGATCCGACTAGCACTAAACCTATGATGAGATGGATCAAAGATCATCCTGCAAAGGATGTAATTGGACCAATTAATCAAGGTGTTAGGACTAGGAGAGCAATAGCTGAAAATTCTAATTCTCTTTTTGGATGCTTCATCTCAAATATTGAACCTAAAAATATAGAAGAAGCACTAGGAGACCAAGACTGGATCTCTGCAATGCAAGAAGAGTTGGATCAATTTGAGAGAAACAGAGTCTGGAAACTAGTTCCATTTGTAGAAGGAATATCTGTGATTGGAACTAAATGGGTTTTCAGAAACAAGATGAATGAATCTGGTGAAATAACCAGAAACAAAGCAAGATTGGTTGCCAAGGGATTTACCCAGACTGAAGGCTTAGATTTTGACGAGTCATATGCACCAGTTGCCAGATTGGATGCAAGAAGACGCTTTCTAGCCTTTGCAGCTCGTAAAGATTTTAAAGTTTATCAGATGGATGTCAAAAGTGCTTTCTTGAACGGTGAACTTGCAGAAGAAGTTTATGTTGAGCAACCACCTGGCTTTGAAGTTTCCTCAGAAAGTAGAATGGTCTACAAACTACAGAAAGCGCTGTATGGACTGAAACAGGCTCCAAGAGCGTGGTATGACACTTTGGCCAAATACCTTCTAGAAAGTGGTTTCAAGAAAGGTGAAGTTGATAAAACTTTATTTACCTTAAATCATGACGGGAAACTACTCTTAGTTCAAGTATATGTTGATGACATTATATTTGGATCTAAGGACAAGCAACTTTGTGATGACTTTGCAAATCTCATGAAAAACAAGTTTGAGATGAGCATGATTAGAGAATTGAATTATTTCCTAGGATTGCAAGTCAAGCAACTCAATGATGGAATATTCATTAGTCAAACAAAGTATGCGAAAGATATGCTCACAAAATTCAATCTTAAGCCTTCTGAAAAGAATGCTAAGATACCTATGAGCATTGGAACCAAAATGACCTATACTGAATCAGATAAAAGTTTTGAAGAACATAAGTATAGGAAATTGATAGGTTCACTACTTTACCTCACTGCAAGTAGACCTGATATTCAATATGCCGTTGGAGTATGTGCTAGATTTCAGACAAATCCAATGCAAACACACTACAACATTGCTATGAAAATATTAAGGTATGTAAAGGGTACAGTAGATGTAGGATTGTGGTATCCTAAAGAAAGTGGATTGAGTTAAGCTGGGTACTCAGACGCTGATTATGCTAGATCACTGCTTGATAGGAAAAGCACCTCAGGAACTTGCCAGTTTCTGGGTACTAGACTTATCTCATGGTTTAGCAAGAAGCAAAACTCAATTGCAACTTCTAGCACAGAGGCTGAATATATTGCTGCTGGTTGTTGTGCAACACAAATTCTGTGGATACAACAACAACTTTAAGACTATGGACTCGATGAGAAGAAAACTCCCATTTTCTGTGACAACACAAGTGCTATTGCGATTACACAGAATCCTAAATTTCATGCCAGAACAAAGCACATTGATGTTAGACATCACTTCATCAGAGACCATGTTGAAAAGGGCAATATAGAGATATTCAAGATTGGCACTGAAGACCAACTTGCAGATATCTTCACTAAGCCACTACAAGAAAGTAGATTCTTAGCCTTAAGACATAGTCTTGGACTAATGGAACTACCAATGAGCGACCAAAAGTTCAGTATGCAGAGCAGGCATCCGAGAAGAGGTATCCGAGCAGGCATCCGGAGAAGAGGTATCTGGAGCGGGTATCCGGAGAGAAAGAGAAATGGAGCAGTATCCAGAAGTCAAAAGGGCTAAAAAGCAAAAAGATAGCTTAAGATCTCTGAGATGGGAACTCAGATATCTGAATCACTCTATAAACGGGGAACACAAAGGAGAATAGTACAACTATCTGCAGTCAACTACTCTCTTGAAACTCGCATTATTTCTATCTTGATGAAAAACTTGGAAAAATCCTAAGTATATGACAGATTCAGATGCGAACAGTGTCCTTGGTCATACAGAATCGTGATTCAGATAGCAAGTCACCAAAATTCATTAAATGGGCACAATTACACTTGTTGATTGTGATCATTGCTGAAGAAGCAATGGTGACCCTTGATGAAATTAAGCGATTGATCTGTACGGTGGAAATTAATTCACAGTAAATAGAAAGTGGACTGTTGAAATTCAGACATGGCCCACTAAGCATTTAATGCCGAACTAGCTTTTGCTCACGCCTGCTTGCAAATCAAAGATACGTACACACAAAATCAATTTGTATGTATTTGTCTGTTGGGATTCAACTGCTATATATATAGGATTTTGGCATAGGAAATCACTTTTGCCTAATCCGAAAACTCATCTTGCACAAAAATAGCAAATCCTTCTCTTGATTCTTTGCAAAAACCTTCTACAATCTCTGCAAATCAAGATTAAGTTTTTCTGCAAAGAATTACTGAATCAAATCTCTTTTCAAACACCAATTTCAAATCCCTACACTATATAAAGAGATGGCCCCTAAAAGTTCAACCACACTGAAATCTCAATCCTCAACTGGTACTGCTGAAAAGCAAGCACCAGAGTTGGTTATTGTGAACAACCGACTGGTAGGAGATTTTAATCCTGACCATTGGACTTCAAGTCACAGAATGATTTGGGGTGGTGCCATGGTTGAGGAATACCTCACGGCTGGAATAGAGAACGGCTGAAAGCTAATTCTTGACATGCTTGAAAATGCACTCTTCAAGGGCTTTCTATCTGCTCGCCCTAGTGGATTTTCATCACTCGTTGTGTTGGAATTCTACAACAACTCCAGGATTATTTCCTGTGTTTAAGGAAACCTTTGAAATAATGTGCTTAAAACCTCGATCGAGGAAAGGAAATCATACGGACTTAACAACTTTCTGTAAGTTGTTTGAGTTTCAAAATCTTGGAAAGGATTTTGAAATAAACACCAAGGATGAGGAACTCCTTGAAGGTGTTAAAGAACTTTACAGTGACGTGTGTGCTTGAAAATCAGATACACCCACTGAGTTCAAGCTTGCTGACATCCGAACTAGACATCTAATGGTTCCTTTGGGATGTCTTGGCTTGCATTCTTCACAGATGCTTTGATGGTCTACAAGGAGGTCTTGACCGGATAAGCGAAGCGGTGGATGATGATGTTCTTGCTGAATCAACAAGATAAAAGTGGAAAACCCTTTTAAGCTGGGAAAATGCGCCTTTATGAAGTTTGTGAAGAAGATTGAGCTTGAGCCTAAGATTACCAAAGGACTAGCTGAGCCAAAGGCCACATGTAGGATATAGTGCGAAAATATGCTACTTGCTGGAAAAGCTTGGCATTGAGCTCAGAGAGACGGCTGAAATAGCCAACAGTAACCTACTCTACAAATATGAGTATACAAACTTGATGAAAAAGGTTACTGGGTCTCAGAAAGGTTCTAAGAAGCGAAAGTCTGAAAAGGTATCTGAAGAAAAGGTTGCGACCAAGAAGCCCAGAACTTCAAGAAAGAAGTCTGCTGGCAAATCAGAAGACACACCTAAAGAGGTTGTCGATTCTCAGATATCTGCAGGCATTGCCGATGAACTAATAAAGGCAGATGAAATCATCAATCTTTGAAAAGAGTTATCAACTACTGAACAAGTAGACTCAGCAAGAGAAAGTGCTTTCAGAAATGTTGCGACTAATGCAGAAAGCCTTGCTGATGAACTCATAAATGCTGCCAAAAGTGGTGAAAAACACCCAGCCCCATCTGCAGAAACCGCAGGAATAATAGACCAATCAGTCCCTAATGCTGATGAGAGCTCTGACAATGAAGATGATGAACTGGTCATCTCTCAAGTCCTAGAAAGAACAAAGAGGGCTAAGGTTACTGAAACAGTAACTGGTGATAAGGTATCTGAAGAAGAACCTACACCACAGGTTGCTGAGCCTATAGCAAAGGTTGTTGGTGCAAACACATCATCAGGGAATGTTTCTCTTGCACAACTTCAAAAAGCCCTGATGAGTGGTATTTTAGTGCTGGCAGATGCTGATGGAAATGCCACATCTAAAAATCTGGAAGAACATTCTACTGATCAATCTTCTGCTTCCAGACAACCACAACAACCACAATCACAACAACCACAACAGCCACAAGTGGTTGATGAAATGGTAAATTAACTCCATTTCGAATTACCAGCAATACAGTATGCTGAAGAAAATCCTGCAAATGAGCAGGTTCCCCAACTCAATGAGAGGGATCAAACTGAGATATCTCCTCAGAATGATCAACCAGGGGAGGCAACTGAGTTGCATACTCAGGAAAGGTGTGAAGTACCAGAAACTTCAAGCAAAGAAACTACACTGGGACAAGAAGACCAAAGTATAGAAAGGTCACAAGTTCCAGAGACGAATCAGCCTGAAATTGCTCAGGTAGATGGTGGTTTAACTCTTATCTTGTGAACATTTTATGCTTATACATCTTTTCTCATAAAAATTTCTTTATTACAATTTGAGTTAAAGCAGAAACAAGAGGAAGTGAGAAGCTTGCCTCGAATCTTGAAAAGAGGTCCTTCAACCTCGACTCTTGAGAAATCTAAGCACATGCCACGGTAAATGATTCTTAAAGAGAACTAATTTTTCATAAAAATGTTTATGCTCATTCATGTTAAATGTTTCTAACAGGCTCAGCGAGAAGGAAGAAGATAAGCGAAATGCAGGAGACAAATCCAGAGACCAACAAGGTTTCTGAAGAATACATCACTGAGCCTTCAAACATGAAGGTATATGACAATCAAGTGACAAGTATTCTTCATCTTGGGTTATCTTTTATCTCTTCTAATATTCAATACTTTCTACTTACAGGCTATTTCAGAAGTAGAAATGCAAGGGATAAAGTTGCGACTTCCCCTGCATCAATGGAAATTGATGAAGCCCCCAAGGCAACATCACTCGAAAGAACACCAGAAACTGCACAAGTTTCTGAGAAAAATGAATCTGAGCTTCCTTTTGAGGAAGTAAGTAGCACATATCAGAATTCATTAAAAGCATGTTTTTGCATAGATTCTTTCAAACTATTTCCTAAGTATTGTATTTCTCTCAGGTTCAAGAAAGAAAGGTTGCTGAGGACCAGACTTCAAAGTCTCCACCTCACAACAAGATATCTGAGACACCAATTGTCTCAGTAGTCCAAGTCTCTGAGCCTGAAGTACTTACTCAGGTAATCCAGAAACTAAACTACACTACCACTCAGATATCTACCAAAGTTTTGAAACTCATTCAAAACTCTTTCTTTCAGGCTCAAACAGGTGCAAAGCAGGTTCCCGATGATGATAAAAGGGACCTACTTCCCTTCTTCAAGGCTCAAACCCTGCCAAAGCACATTCAATGCTTCAGAAAATGGCAGAGGTTAAGGTGCTCTGATCTTTCTGAAATATTGAGAATCACTGATCAACCAACCAGATGAGCATGAGCTCTTGACCTGTAAACATATGTCCAAGCAATGTTCCCTATAGAACAATACATAGTTGCGACTCTACTGCAGAAGGACTTTTCCAGAGAAGTGGTGCCTGATTTACTCTGAGCCTTTGAACAGGCAGATGGTCAGACAAGATTACAGATGGCCTTCAAGCCAGTCCTGCCCCAGACGCTGCAATTCATACCTTCTGAACAAGAAGAAGTTAATGGGCAGAAGATCACTATCCCAGACGTAATTAATCTTGTATCTAAAGATGATGAGGAGGAAGAGATAAACGAAAATGACTTCGAACCTCCCACTGACCATCACCACAAGGATGACGACAAAAAGGATGATGACGATGCCCCTGCACCAGGGACCGGAGGAATTTCACGAAGAAATCCTACCTCATCTGCTGAAAAGCAAACTGAGAGGCAAACACAGAAATCTCCGCCTCCATCTTCTCAAAAGTCGAATCATCCATCTTCCCAACAACACAATGTCACAGCACAAGTAGTTGAGCATTCTGAGGATATTGCACAGAAGATGTTAAATACTCAATCCAGATCTACTCAACTCAGACAACTGTTGGAAGAAGAACAACAGCTCCATCTTCAACTGGAAGACCAGATAGCTAGATCCAGAGATAAGCTAGATCAACTACAAGATCAATATCTGCAAGAGATGATTGCTTACTCTGAGGTCAAAGAGCTACAGGATGCTGTAACTGCACTCAACAAAGAACTCGATACTGAAGAAGTATCTGAAGTCAAGCATGATGCTAAGGCTGCATCATCTTCAAAAGAAGTACCATCCTCCTCCCAGAAAGGAAAGAAACTAATCTCTGAGATGGTTGTTGGACTCGATACAATCGATGAAAATGTCCAAGAGGATGAAGATCACTGGGCTGATTACTCAGATGATGAAGAAGATAAGACTTTGGCAGAACACCGCAATGAACATTTAGCGGTTTCTCACTTGAAAAGGAAGCTGATTGCTCCTACAATATTCAACAAAGCGCAACGTCCACTCCATGAATACATGAGCAGTGTCAATCTTGACACAACTTAAAAAGGAGATGTCTTCACAGAACAAGGAAGTAATTGCCTCCGTCCCCTCTGAAATGAGGAAGTTCACTGAGCTCATCACTCAGAGAACCACTACCATAGTCATTGCTCAGAAAGATCTGGGAATGATAAGGGACGATGATGCGTCTTTAGGTGAAAAAGCTTTCCAAGAGGCAAGTTATACTGCTGGAAAAGCAGATGCCATCCTAGGCCCATTGGCAGAGCTCACTGATAAGGACAATGGACTTATCAAGCAAAATCAGGAGCTCAAAGGCGAACTTCAGAAGTTGGTCACTGCCTATAATTATTTACAAGGGCACTTCAACTCTCTCTCAGATTCCTTTATGAGATTGAGTCAGCCAACAATGACTAAGGGGGAAAGAATGTACAAATCTGGACCTCAAAGTCAAGGGGAATGGGAAGAAGGAGAAGCAAACCAAAAGAGATCTGGAGCTGGTGCGGCTCAGAAAGGAAGAAGAAAAACTTCCCAGCCACCACTCAGAATCAATGAACCCTCCTCAAGCCAAGCTGCTTTGCAAATAGTAGCTGCTTCCCAGAAACCTACTGAAGGAACCAAAATGATAACAAGGGCCACGAAACCTCCAAGGAGTACCAAGGCTCCAAGGAGAAGACAAGTTAAAGGGATTGATGAATCTTCTGAAGAAGAAGAAGAAGGTCAAATCAAGTTCCTGGGCAATGAAGAAGGCTGTAAAACTCTCACAAAATCTAATCTTGATGATGATGAGGAAACTGATGAAGATGAAGCTCCTCTTCACAGAAAAAGGAAAATTGAAAGCCGAACTGAGCCCATAGCTGCAAAGCCCCTAGCAGCTAAAACACCCTCTGGAAATACCAAGTCTATCCAAGATGGTGGTTCTTCAAGCAATAACCCCAAAGAGAATTCAAGACAAAGAAGGAACAGTGAGGCGAGCAAAGACAAAGTCAACTTCCACTCGGGCGGAAGAAGCCAAAATAGAGTATGTGAAGTATGACAATGATTCCTCTGTCTACAGGTGCATCAATCAGAAAAATGGCTATTGGATTCTGGAACTTAAGCATCTATTGGTAAATTCAAGATTTCCAGAACCAATCCATAAACAACTTATGGCATGGAGAAAAGATAAGCCAACCTTGATCAACACCAATCACATCAAAGCCTGGTTGGATTTTGAAGTTGTCAAGAGAACTGAAGCCATGAGAAAGGACCTCTCTGATGAATGTCCATATGGAAAGCGGATGATGTGCAGAATTACGAACATCACATGAGCAGCACAAGAGCAACACTGTTTCATTAGAACCCTATGAATCGTTCTATCTAACTGAAGATCAATACAAGGGTGACATCAGATATCTGAAGATTATCTACGAATACTTCAAGCTTTCAGATATCAGAATAGAGCATGCCTGGAAGTGGGGAAAGTACCTATGGGTCAAGCATTTTGTCAAGAAAAATCCTACCAAACCTACAAAGAGGTCTTTGGATTTGCCAGAGACACAGAGATGCTCGTCAGAACTCTTCTCTATGACTATTCTGATGACATCAAAAGGTTTGGAGATAGGAAATTTGCAGACTGATCCATAGAACTACTGTTGAAGACTAGTTTTTTTTGGGATGTTTACTTGGAGCTTGGTTACTCTTGTTGTCCAAATTTACTATGTAGTTTTTGTTGTATCTTTGCTGACTAAGCTTAACTGTATTATGTATTAAAGTTATCTGTAATCTTTATTTTGTAACTTATCTGAAGAACTTACTCTCAGATAGTATTCTATAAAAGATAACTTGTCAGCAAAGATCACACCTTGTGATTTGGTTGATGTCTACTTTCTGCACTTAATTAAATAATTTGAAGATCTTAAGAAAAGATTAAGTGTTGGATTGTTCACTCATCCAGATTTGTAATAGGTAAGATAGTCATCGTTGATTGATCAAAAAGGGGGAAATTTGTTGGGAAATTTGTTGGGAAATTTCTTGAGAAATTTGTTAGGAAATTTGTTAGATATTTTGATAGAAATATCTGTTTAGATTTTGATCAGCAACATGATGATCTTATCTTAGTCTCAGAAAGGTGATTAGTACTCTTGGTTCACTTGAACATTGTAAAAGAGGAAACTCACTAAGTATGATAGTCTAGCTAATCTTGTATAGGATGTTAGGTCTCAAATTGTAATTTTTATTTTATGAAGAGAAGACCAAGAAGAAGACATCCAAGCAGAACAAGCTCAACGACATTGAAGACTTGAAGAAACTGCGCAAGATTCCTGAAACTGTTGTTCAAATACCTTAGCCAGATATCTTGAAGACACGAACAGTTTTAAACAGACTGTGTCATAAGAGATATCTGAGAAATAAAAGGCCTATCTGAAAACAAGGAAAGTATCCACAGATATCTATTCTCAGATACCTTGAGCATTAACCACATTTCTGAAAAAGAATTATATATTGCAAACAAAGTTGTTTCAATAAATAAGTGGTATCTGAAGATTGAAGATAAGGAGGTGCAAAGAATCAGATAACACTAGTCTCTGATACAAAGCATAGTTCCGTTGACACTACAGGACAAAAATTATAGTACAATGCATTTAATGCACGGACAGAGATGTCTGAATAAAAACAACGCGGAAGAAGAAGAAGACAAAACACTTCTGATACTATACAGATATCAATAGTTTGAATTTGAGCCTAACAGATACTATTCAAACGGCACTCAAATTCATCTATAAATATCAACACTTAGACTGCTTGATAAGATACCTTAGACACACCTTGAACTGCATAAAAACGCTGAACATCTTACTCTCTCAAAGCAATTTACTTACTCACAATGCTTTCTGTTGCGACCAAAGTATTTGATCTTGAGTAACACTGAAGTTCTGAGTGTCCTGATCCTAAACAAGCATAGCTATCTGTGAAAGAGTTGAAACGAAAGATCAAGTATCTGAGATTCATTCTCTTGAACATTTATCTAAGACTTGGGTCAGTAAAAAGAACAAGATACCATACATTGAAAAGTGTATTAAGTATACTTGATTCACAGAGCTATCTGAATAACTGAATAAGTTATTAAAGAAGCTCATCTGACAACTCAAACCAAAACCAACAACATAACTCGCGTGGAGTACATGAAGTACTTAGTTTGAAAAATCAGGGAATAACTCCATGGTTACCGGAGTATAGGAAGTACTTGATTTGGGAAACTAAGGAATAACTCCAAGGTTATTGAGTATAGGAAGTACTTAGCTTGGGAAGCTAGGGAATAACTCAAAGGTTTACGATGCAGAAGTACTTGGTCATGAAAGCCGGGGAACAACTCAGGGGGGAACATTTGGTTGGGAACCAATTGTTTAAGAATCTTAGAATAGGATTATTGTAATGTGAACTCAATTATCTGTTCTAGTGAATTCTAGCTCTCTGATAGACCGAAGTGGATTAGTTGGAGGATTACGCCACCTCCAGATACCACTATACTTGCTGTGTTCTTTACCTTTCTGTATTTACATTTCAGCAACACACACACATTTTAACTGTTTCTGCACTTATCTTTATTAAGTCTTCCGCGCTCTGTTTCTAAGTATCAGATATCTATTCAGATATCTGAGAAATAGTTTTCATCGACAAAAGTTTTAAAAGATATCTTAAACGGCGTGGAGTACAGGAAGTACTTAGTTTGGGAAACTAAGGAATAACTCCAAGGTTACTGAGCATAGGAAGTACTTAGTTTGGGAAACTAAGGAATAGCTCAAAGGTTAGTGAGTATAGGAAGTACTTGGTTGAGGAAACCGGGGAATAACTCAGGGGGAACACTTGGTTGGGAACCTAATGTATTTAGGAATCAAGAGAAGATATTTGTAAGGTGGACTCAATTATCTGTCTCAGTGGATTCTAGGTCTGAGAAAGGCCGAAGTGGATTAGTTGAAGGATTACGCCACCTTCAGATACCACTATAAAGATCAGTGTTATTTACTTTATGCAATTTATTACTTGCTTTATTTACCTTGCTGAGTATTTACACATATCTTGCTGAGGACGTGCACTTATCATAGAAAAGTCTTCCGCTCTCTGAAATTAAGTATCAGATATCATCATAGATATCTGAGAAATTGTGTTTATCAACAAAATTTGTAAAAGAATATTGACCCCCCCCCCCTCTAGTCTTTTCCTTTGCCATTATCTGGACCAACAAATCCACTTAGACAGATAATTGAGTTCACCTTACAAATATCTTCTCTCGATTCCTAAATACACTAGGTTCCCAACCAGGTGTTCCCCCTGAGTTATTCCCCGGCTCCCAGCTAAGTACTTCCTATACTCAGTAACCTTGGAGTTATTCCTTAGTTTCCCAAACTAAGTACTTCCTGTACTCCATTCTGTTTAAGGTGTTGGTTAAAGTAGTTTGTCAGGTGAGTAGTCTTAATAACTTTCTCAGTTATGTAGGAATACTCTATAGAACAAGAATCACTTAACACACTTCACAATGTATGGTGATATGTTCTTTACTGACCCATGTCTATGTTAAATGTTCTGGAGAATGAAACTCAGATACTTGATCTTTTGATTCAACTCCTTCACAGATAGAAATGTTTGTAAAGGATCTGGACATTTAGAACTTTCGTGCTACTTAGGATTCAAAAGGTTAGTCGCAACTTTAAGCTAAACAGTAAGTAGGTTGAAGGCTTGTATGCTTGAATGAAATAAGTTCGTTCTGTAAGTTCAAGGTGTGTTCAGTGTGTGTCTTTTAAGCATTCTAAGTGATGATATTTATAGTTGAAAATCATGCCGTTTGAATAGTATCCGTTAGGCATAATGAAATTCAAACTATTGATATCTGAAAATAGTACTGCAGAAGATGTTGTCTCTCTTCAGAGATTTCCTCTTTTGTTCAGATGTCTCTGTCTGCGCATTTATTGCATTGTACTATTTTTGTCCTGTAGTGCCAACTGAACTATGTACGCTTTCTGATGCATTGCATGTCCCTATCCAGAGACCTTCTCATCTCCAGATACCTGTTGAAACATTGTTTCCCAGAATCCTTGTGTTCTCAGATATCTGAGTGTAGATATCTGTGGGCACTTTTCCTCGTTCAGATATCCTTTTGCAAAACTTGTTTATTGAAAAAACACTTATTTATTCAAGATATCTGGACATAGGTATCTGATGACCTTTGTATTCAACAATCTTGTGCAGTCTTCAAAACTTCAGAAATGGTTGAACTCTGCTGCTGGATGCCTTCTCCTTGGTCTTCTTCGAAGATATAAAAATTACATTCAGAGACCTAACATCCTATACAAGATTTGCTAGACTAACATACTTAGTGATTTTCCTCGTTTACAGTGTTCATGTGAACCAAGAGTACTAACCACCTTTCTGAGCGAAGATAAGTCATTAGGTTGCTGATCAAAATCTAAACAGATATTCCTAACACTTAGTCTTCAGTAATCTTGTGCAGTCTTCATATCTTCAGATAGTTGAGCTCTTTCTGCTAGATGCCTTCTTCTTGGTCTTCATCAAAGATATAAAATTACATTCAGAGACCTAACATCCTATACAAGATTTACTAGACTAATCATACTAAGTATACTTCCTCTTTTACAATGTTCAAGTCAACCAAGAGTACTAGATACCTTTCTGAACTAAGGTAAGTCATTATGGTGTACTGATCAAAACTAAACAGATCTTTTCTAACAAATTTCCCCGTTTTTGATCAGTCACCTATGACTACCTTTAAAAACCTATTATGACTTTGGATGAGGAAACAATCCACCACTTAAACATTTCTTATGATTTATCATTCTTTTTATTTAAGTGCAGAAAGTAAGACATCAACCAAATCACAAGGTGTGATCTTTGCTGACAAGTTATCTTTTCATTAAAAAGGTATCTGAGAGTAGGTTCATCAGATAACAGAATTACAAGGTAAGCACAGATAACTTTTATAAGATAATTAAGTAGTAAGTACAATCAGAAAAAATCAAAAATACACAACTAGTAGGACAACAGGAAAGTCCAAGTTCCAAGTGAACATCCTAACTAGCTAGCCTTCATCCTTTTTCATTCTTCATCATCTAGTCGAATGTAAGCAGAGTATCTGATGATATTGTCTGAGTAGTCAGTGAGAGCTTCTCTGATGAGAAGTTCAGACTTTCTGGAGGTTACAACATACTCCTTGTATGATCTTTCTGTCTTACATGCTGCACGAGTCCTTTCGACCCAAAGATATATGCCCCAGAGCCAGGCATGCTCAATCTATATGGAAGATAAATTGAGTTCTTGGTACACTTTACTCATGTATTTCAGATCTAGCTTGTATTCTTCCTCTGTCATGTAGAAGTTTTCATAGACTATTACTGTAGTTTTTAGTACCATCTTGTTACCAAGAACATTGAGTTTCAAATACACATCATTTGGTCTGTAGTAGGGGCAAACGTCAGTAAGCTCATTTTCAATAGCTTGTTTTCTGACCATTATCTCGAAGTATAGTGCGTCTTTTAATCTTTCATCAGATAGCAATTTCCTTTTGTTCTTTCTCCAGGCTATCAATTGAAGGAAGACTGGTTTTGGGAAAGGTTTTGAGGCAAATATTAAACTATTGATGCCCATTACCCATAAACCATTGTTGCACTTATAGACATTTGAGTTCAGATCTTCTGGAGTTGGTTCATACTTTATTAGTATTTCTTCATCAACTCCTTGAAGTTTTTCAATTTGTTCTTTGATCTTCCCCTGTCTAAATGCTTCCCTTTCCTCTTTCTTAGAAAGCTCTCTGTTACTTGTACCTTCTTGAGTGGGTACTGCAGAAGTAATTTCTGGTCCAATTGGAAATCCTACACTTCTCTTTCGAATAAGAGGTGTAGGGTCTTCTTCCTCATCATCTTCTTCCTGATGAGTTGCCACTGAGGCCTTGTTTCCATCTTGACCAACTTTATTTTTCTTTTCAGAAGGCTCTTCAACATGTTCTGCATAGTCTCTAAAGATTCTTCTTTTCCTTGAGCTCTTGCAGCTTTAGGAACTTCATGAGACTCTTTAGTAACAGGTGGAGGTGGTGGTAGGAGAGCTTGACTAGAGGTACTTTGCAGAGGAAAAGCATCAGATAAAGTCAGTTGTTTGCTTTTCCTCTTGGTTTTTCCATTTCCTCCCTTAGTCATAGGAGGTTGATCAATACGTTCTGACAGCTTCACAAAGGATTCTGAGATGGAGGCAAAGCTTCCTTGTAATCCTTTATAAGCTCGAGTGATTTCTTGTAGTTCAGCTCTTAAAAGCATATTCTGGTTGGCAAAACCAGTTTCTTCATCATTTAGCTTTGCTACCGCAGAGACCACTTTTGGTATATTCTCAATAGCCACAGTGGAGAGGTAGTCGATGAGCTGTATTAAATCCTCATCTTCCATTCTTTGCATGGCCTCTTCTATCTGAATGAAGGATAAAGTAGTGATCCTTCTGGAAAGTAGTGCTGCAAGTTTCTGGAAGGCAGGAGGTGCAGACTCTATAAGCTCCTTGGCTTGATCAGAGCACTCCTTAAACAAATTCTCAAAGATCTGTTCTTGCTCAGTCCATACATACTCCAATTTGGAATGGGTACACTTGACGATATGAATCATTTGAAAAATAAGCGCACAAAGATTTAAGGTTATTTCTTCAAATTGCTCAGCCATTTTACCGAAGAAGAAAAAGGACAGATTTTGGCACCGGAATTATCATCAAGGGGTCAAGCGTTGGTGGAGAAAAGTCCTGTGAAGTGTATTTGTCGTTCAGAGGCGTTGAATCTCTATGTTCTGTTGCTTCTTCAAAATTTCGGTTGTCAGCATCCTATTTACCTTGTTTAATGGAAGTTCTCAATTATTCCATAGCAGTCTCTCTGTATTGATTCGCCTTGTCAATAGCTACTTGTTTAACACTCTGGAGATTCTGTAATTCCTGTAGAGCTGCTTCCTCTCTGAGAATGAGATCCTCAACTTTCTTGAGGTCGGCTTCCTTTTCTGTCGTCTTGGTTTTTACCTCAAGTTGTTGTGTAGCTTCCTGTGTTAGCAAGTCTCTGAGATGAGATATCTTGGACTCTAATTCTGGCAGTTGCTGCAGAGTCGGATTATCATCAGAGAGTTCTAAGATGTCCTTGTGTAGCTTCTTGCTGGAGGAATCATCTTGATGGTGAGAGGCAGAAGTGGTTGGTTTCTTCTCAGATTGTTTTGCAACAACTGATGGTTTCTTTGTAGAGTTTTGTTCTGCCCACTCCAGGTGGTTGATCATCGTTGTTATCATTATCACCATCAGAATTATCCGTAGATGCATCATGTTTACACGACGATGGTAGAGAAGTTTAAGATTTGTTCTTGCGATCCGACTCCTCTTTGTTATCAGAAGTTGGAGTCTTAGCAGAAGAAGCTCCTTGTTGTAAGTGACGTGGGAGTATAGGATGATGAATCATCTCAAGCTGCTTCTGCTTATCCGAATTCTGAAAGAGTTCCACCAAATGGTCGCACACAGTATTTCTAAATCCCGTACTTATACATTCACAGATCCTATGTTTATCGGTTGGAAGCAATCGATGAACGAAATCTTCCACGGATTCATACTGCTCTTTCATTTGTGCGTCATCACCATCTTTAAACAGAGTTTTAAGGCTAAGTTTCCTGACTTTCTACCATTGTGAAATGTATTCCATCTACTTTGTCAGAACGGTGGTTTCGTACTCCTCGAGTAATGAGAGATACTGTTGGTCCAGATAACGGCAAAGTAAAAGACTAGAGGGGGGGGGGGTGAATAGTCTTTTAAACTTTTGTCGATAAATACAGTTTCTCAGAAACCGGGGGTTTTTGATACTTAAATTCAGAGCGCGGAAGACTTTAAGATAGGTAAGTGCAGAAACAATAAGTAAGTGTGTGTGCTTTGCTGAAAGATAAATATAGAAAGGTAAATAACACAGCAAGTATAGTGGTATCTGGAGGTGGCGTAATCCTCCAACTAATCCACTTCGGTCTTTCTGAGACCTAGAATTCACTAGAACAGATAATTGAGTTCACCTTACCATAATCCTATTCTAAGATTCCTAAACAAATGGTTCCCAACCAAATGTTCCCCCTGAGTTATTCCCCAGCTCCTAGAGCTAAGTACTTCCTCTACTCAGATAACCTTGGATTTATTCCCTGATTTCCTAAATCAAGTACTTCCTCTACTCCACGCCTTGATGGTGTTGGTTATAAGGTTTGTCAGAGAGGCTTCTTGTATAACTTTTCAGTTATGTTTCCGGAGAGCCTAATAGAACAAGACTACTTAATACACTTGTTCAGTGTATGGCAATCTGCTCTTTACTGACCCAAGTAATTGATGTCCGTTCTGGAGAATGAGCTTCAGAAAGGTTATCTGATAGTTCAACTCTTTCACGAATAACAATCTGTTGTTAAGGTTCAGGACAACATAGAACTACTAGTGATTCTTCAAGCAACAGAAAGCTTTCAGAAAAGGTAGTAGAGTGCTTGAGAGAATACTTTGCTAGATTGTAAGTTTGCAAGTTAGATCGTTCTTTGGTCGTTGTATTTCTCAGCATCTAAGTGTGTGATATTTATAGATGAATTAGAGAGTCGTTGGGATGTTATCCGTTAGACACAATTCAAATTCAGTCTATACTTATCCTGAAATGAGTACTCAGAAGTCCTTGTCTCATATCTCAGAGAGGACTGTGCTTTAGCGGCTTTTCTGCCTATGCAATTAATGCACATGTACTATTTCTTGTCCTGTAGTCTTCAACGGATACATTAGCCTTTTTGATGGCTTGCATGCTCCATACTCATGATGTCATATGTTCCAGAATCATGTTTCAAAAGTAACTAAATGCACTTAAGAAAGGATTAAGGACATAGTCTTTCTGAGTGAGACTAAACCTTGGTGTCTTCATAAATCTTGTGCTATCTCCGGTCTTGTAATCTTCAGAAAAGCTCCACTGCTAGGATTGATCTTCATGGTCTTCTTGGAAATAAAAAATTACATTCAGAAAACTATAATCCTAATACAAGATTAACTAGACTAATCATACTCAGTGATTTCCTCATTTACAATGTTGAAGTGAACTAAGAGTACTTAATCACCTTTCTGGCAAAGATAAGAACATGTGATGAATGATCAAAATACTAACAGATATTCCTAACAAATTTCCCCCTTTTTGATCAGTCATCCATGACTATCTTTTAATGTCTTATTACAAATTTGTAATCCTGGAAGAGAAAACAATCCGCCAGTTAATCATTTCAAATGATATTCAATTTTAGTTGAATTTAGTGCAGAAAGTAAGCATCAACCAAATCACAAGAAGTGATCTTTGCTGATAAGTTGTCATCTATTATAATGTTTCTGAGAGTATGATCTTGAGAAAGGTACAGTTTACAGAGTGAGATGCAACTTTTACAGATAGAGAAATTCAGAAACAATCAGCAAGATTACAAAAAGTAACAAAACATACTAAGTAAATTAGAACAACAAGAGAGTCCAAGCTCCAAGTAAACATTCTAAGATACTAGTTTTCAAGTCTTCAAAAATAACTTAGGTTCAGAAACCTCAAGTTCTTCAGCACCCTTTCTGGATCAGTTGACATAATCATCCACTTTTCTGCATTCTTGGACATAGTCATAAAGAGTCCTTCTGACAGAGAGTTCTGTCTTTCTGGACAAATCACATATTTCTTGGTAACTCTTGCCAAGTTTATGATTTTTCCTCAGAAAATGTTTGACCCAGAAGTATTTTCCCCAGACCCAGGCATGGTCTACTTGCAGCTGAGATAGGTTGAAATATTTGTATATTTCTTCCAGATAGTGTATATCATCTAGGTATTCATCCAATGTCATATAGAATGACTCATAGGTTGAAACTCCTAGTTTGTTCTTCTTGCTGTAGCTACCATCCATTTTTCGTACCTTGTGTACATCATCGGGCTTTGGGTAAGGACAGGCAAAGGAGAGGTCCATCTTTCTGGCATCGTTTCTCTTCTCTACTTCAAAGTTTAGCCAGGCATGAAGGTGCTCAGATTTTAGCAATTCTGGCTTGCCTTCTCTCCATTTCAGTATCTGGTTGAGGATGGGAGTTGGAAACTTATCAGTGACAAGTAAATGTTGTAGTTCTAGAATCCCATACCCTCTCTTGTTCAGAATGCTGCACCTATATGAAGACTCTTCATTACTCGTCTTCACATATTCAATGTGGACATCAGTTGGCTTTTCTTGAACAATTTCTCTGTTTGTTCTGCCAAACTGGGAATCCCTTCTTGCTTTTCTGTTGGGTGGCCTTCTGTCAGGAGATCCTCTAACGCTTTCTTCACCTTGAAATTTGTCTTTGGTGGAAGTTCCTTGTATTGACTTGGTATTTCCAGAAGGAGTTCTGGCTGCCAAAGGCATTGCTGCGAGAGGAGGTTGTGAGGTGCTTGCTTGCCTTCTTCTCTTGTGAAGTGGATGTTCATCTGTATCAAATTCATCCTCATCATCATCCAGTTCAACAATGGAGGCTTGCAGCTTTCTTGGTCTCTCACTTCTCCTTCTTCTTGGTCTTCTCCTTTTTCAGGATTATTCTGGTTGTTCCCTTCTGAGATCCTAAGGGACTTGGTTCCCCTAGTGACCATACTTCTCAGCCTTCTGGCTGGTTGATCTGGAACAACTTCTTCAACAGGGGCATCTCTGGTGTTCTTGATGACTAGTTGACTTGAGGAGGGAGGCATAGATTGTTTTCTCTTTCATCCTCTGCCTTTCTGAGGCATCTCTTCTTCTTCCCCCTTAGTCATGAATGACTAACTCATAATGGCATAAGCTTCAGAGAGTGAGTCAAAGTTTTTCTGGAGATTATTGTGCACCCTGACCAATTCTTGGATTTCTTTCTTTAGCTCGTGGTTCTGCTTAACCAGTTCCTGCTCCTTTCTGTTGAGCTCTTCAAGTGGCCTAAGAATGGCGTTGGCTTGTATAACAGCATGGCTGGCTTCATTGAGTGCTGCATTAGCATTGTTACAATCCTAATCCCTGACCAACCCTAGGTCTTTCTGAGAGAGAGCTATGTTGGTTGCTCTGATGAAATGTAGCAATGACAATGACTTCATCTCTTCTGGGATGGATTTTAGCACTTCTGTGTCTTGAGCAATTAGTGTCTTTCTGAGTTCCAAAAAGATACTATTTCTGGCACTGTGCTCTTCACTTGTTGAACTACTTGGTGCAGAGAATATATGAGGAGCAAGTAGAGCTCTCTTGTGTTGAGTGACAAGTCTCTCATCTTCTGCGTCAGTAATCAAGTTTTGGTTGTTTTCAGCATCACTCTTATCATCTTTTTCTTGAATAGTTTGCAGATTGACAACCTTTTTCTGCTTTCCATCAAGTGTGCTGGCCTTCTGAGAAGATGTAGAAGGTCTTTCTGATGCAGTCTCAGCATCATCTTCTTCATCATCATTGTCATCCATGGCATCTATTTCAGCAGCTGTGACAACAATGGCATCTTTTAGATTTCTTTGCTCATCTAGGAGCGCCAATTCCTGGGTGTTAGCTTCTTTGAGCTTTTGAATTTTGGCTTCCTTTTCATCAACAAGAGCTTGACACTCTAAGTTGATTCTCTTTTCTTCTTCCAACACCTTTCTGAGTTGTTCAATCCTGAACTCAGCGGCAGATATCTCTTCAAGTATATCGTTACATTACGCTGTTGGGTTTCGATGAGACTTTGAAGGTGATGATGATGGGCCTTCGAGCATTGGAAGGAGTGGCCTTTCGCACTTCCTTTGCTAACTTTACGAATCCGCCGTTTCGGGTTGGGGATCATCATTCTGATCATCATCATCATCATCCTTCTTGTTTTCTTGACTTGGATGCTCAGAAGGGGGTACTTGATAATCATTCTCGTCCATTTCTTCTTCATCTTCTGAAATCAAGTTGATCACATTTGGGAATGTATTCATTCTCCCATTCACTTGTTCTTGCTCAGCTGGGTAAGTAGTGAGCTTACTAGGCAATGCAGGATGGGTTACCATCTGCTCTTGGGTTTGAGCATCCGCAGTTTTGAAATCTGCTAGAAGTTTTTATGCTACTTCATGAGTGAAGTCTTCATGCATCAGATTGGCAAAAGAATAAGACTCTGTTGGGAACAATGCATGGATGTAGTCTTCCAGATTTAGGGCTATTGCTCTCTTTTCTGGGACGTCGATTAATCGTGCTATTTCGGAAAGGTCAGCCTTTCTGAGTTTCTGCCATTGTCTAAAGAACTTTAGATGTTTCTTGAGAGTGTGCTTCTGGAAAGCCTTGAGTAAATCAACTGGCACAAAACTTTGAGCCTGAAAGAAAGGGATCAAGTTAGTTTTGTTCATACCACTTGAGTTGGTATCTGTGTGCAAAAGAAAGCTTTCTGAGCATACCTGTGTAGAAACACTAGGCTCATTTGCTTGGACTTCAGCTTGTTTGGGCACAGAGGCCTCAGATAACTTGTTGTGAGGAGAAGTCTGATCCTCAGCATCCTTTCTTTCTGATTGAACTTCCAAGTGAGGAAGCTCAGTGGCATCTTTCTCAGAAACCTTGGGGGTTTCTGGAACCTTTTCTTCAGATACTGCTTGTTCTGCAGTTTCAGTTTCTATTGGAGGAGTTTTCAAGAATTTTTCTCCTTCCAATTGTTCTTCTGACTGAGCCTGTAATAACAAACATAAGAGATTTAGTAGTGGGATTTCCAGAACATTCTTGAAGAAGATTATTACTGAGTGCTTACCTTCTCATTAGAAGGCTCAGTAAATGCTTCTTCAGAAAGCTTTTCAGCTTCTGGATTTTCTTGGTTTTGGAGTGTTGGTCCCTCCACCACTACTTTGTTAGTTAGAGCCTAAAGTAAGACAAAAAGAAATTTAGAACAAAAGATATTAATTTTTCAAGCAAGCTATTTCTTATTCAGAGATAACTTAGCTACCTGTAGAACAGGCTCTTCTTGTTGTTCTGAGGTTGGAGAAACCTCTTCTTCATTCAGAAGGGTGGACAGATTAACTTCCCCCTGAAAGTTTGTCTCCAATATGGCCTGAAAAGAGTCAAGCTGATCATTGATCTTTTGGACTTGTGGTGAATCCACAGTCTCTCTGTGCTCATTGTTGTTCTCCTCTATAGTATCATTCTGAGTCTCCATCTCAGTTTGATCCCTTTCTGAGAGTTGAGCTTTCTCAGAAGGTTGAGGAAACTGTTCAAGAACAGGGTTTTCATCAGCAATATTGAGTGCTGGTATTGTGAATGTGGAAGCAATGTCAGTATCTTCCATCATTCTATCTTCCTCACCCAGGCCTTCTTCTTCCTGCTGGACAGAGGGGCTCTTATCTTTCTGAAGAGCTAAGTTTGATGCTCCTCCTTGGGTCTCAAGCTTATATCTTTTGAGCACTGTTGCGATTACTTCATCGTCCTCAGAATCACTGTTCTGTGTTGGCGCAGACCCATCTATGATATTTCTATCATTTCGGGAGAGTTCTGGAGCAGTCTGTTTCAGGATTCTTGGGGCTTTCTGGAACTGCCTTTCTGGGCGAACAACATCTTCTGAGACCTTGTCTCCAGAAGGTTGTGCCTCTTGAATGTTTATAGACATGGAGGTCCTTTTGCCTTGAGCCCTTTTTCTTTTGGCAGCTGGAGGTTTAGCTTGAGCTTGCTCAGAAACCTCCTCACCTTGCTATGTAGTTTCTTCAGCCTTTCTGAGTACTTGCTCAGCATAAATTCTCTCCTTTTCTTCAAAGGCGTGTCTGAAAAGGGAGTTGGTGACTGGGATTTCTTGTTTCTCTCTAAGAGTAATCCCCATGGTTTCCAGAATGTAACATATCCTGAGACCAAAGTGCATATTGGCTTTTGGCTCAGCAAGGTCATTGATGATTTTGGGCTCAAATTCCTCAATATGTCCAAGGAATTTGTTTAAGGCGTACTTCCACCAATTGAAGTGGGTTTCCTGCCCTTCATTCTTCTGGTTCAGAAGATGCATCATCATCCATCTCTCCATACTTATCTGGTCTACTCCACCTTTGTTGCCATCAAAGCAACGGACCAGGATGAGAGCCAAAGTACTCCAGTGTTTCTGAAGATGACTTGTTCTGATAGCTTTCAGAATAAAGTCTCCTGGGCAACCTTTTGCATTTTCCAACTGGATTGCCTCAAAAAGTTCTTTGGCCTTGAATCAATGAGGCGTCCTTGATGTTGATATCTTCAATAGTTCCTCGATTTTCAATCGGAACAATTTGCGAAAGCCTTGCGATCGAACAATTTCTTGTCCTTGGACTTGATGCGCATGTACTTTTCTTCTTTATCATTCACAACCTTTGTGAAGATTTTGGAGTTGTTGTAGAACTCCAGTACATCCAGTGTGGATAGGCCACTGGGTGCAGCAGATAAAAACATGTAGATATGGGAATTCTTCAACATCCCCAATATCAGTTTCCTTTCTCGTTTTGAAGGTATAACTGCTGGTACATATTTCTTCACTAAGAATGCTCCTGAATTCATTTTATGACTAGGGTTCCAGTCCGAAGGGGTGAATTCTCCCAGAAGGCGTTTATTCAACACCTTAATTTGTTTTCCTCCTTGCTTTTCAGCAGGAGTATATGATCCGGCCTTAGGTTTCTTGGTGGTCATCTTCTTGGGTGCCATCTCTTTATATAAAGTTTTGAATAAGTGGTTTTGCAGAAGGATTTTGCACAAGTAATTGAGATTAGTTTATCTTTTCAGAAGACTAAGCACAAAAAGTTGAGTTTGCAGAAGGAGGTTTGTAGAAATCTGGAGAGATTTTGCTATTTTGATGCAAGTTTGAAATTTCGGATTTGGTAAAAGTGTTTGTCTTTTGCCCAATTCCTATATATATAGCAGATAAAACATACATAGATACAACATACATATAGCTGAATATGAATGCGTGTCTTTGCATCTGCATAGGCGTGGTACGTCCTTTGTACTTCATTAAATGCTTAGTGGGCCACGTCTGAATTTCTAAACAGACATTACTTGCTTTGTTTTAATCTCAGCCGTTGAGATCAAACGTTTATACATCAAGGGCTTATATTGCATATCTTGTAATGATATCAATCAACAAATGGTAATGTGCCGACTTGATGGATTTTTAATATGCTACATTCATTGTGTCACTAAGTAAAGAGTGAGAACACTTTGATCGTTTAAGCTTATCATTCTGAATGTCAAGTCCTTATCTATATATTGTTTATCATGAAAATGGTAAAAATAAAAGACATTGGACATGTTTGACTTTCAGAACTTATACCTTTTGGGCTTTGTGTGTCTTTTCTCTTTATGAATAAATAGTTTCCTGAATTCAAGAATCAGAAACTTCAGTTGTTTGAATGTATTTGACCCACTCTTAGTAAGTAAGTTCTAGTCTTATTTATTGAGTGTGTACCAACCTTTGCCTTTCTGGATACCCGTTCCAGAAATGTTTTGCCTTTCTGAGTGTTGCTACTCAGAAACCTTTGCAACACTTCTTAACAACTTGGCTTTCTGAGAGCATGTTCTCAGAGGCCTTCTTCTTTTCTACCTTGATTACTCAGACTTTAGAGATTCAGGACATTTTTCAGTCCTTAGGCAACTCCATCAATCCAAGATTATGTCTTAAGGTCAAGAACCGGCTTTCTTGTAGGGGCTTGGTGAAGATATCTGCAAGTTGGTCTTCTGTGCCAATCTTGAGTATCTCTATATTGCCTTTTTCAACATGGTCTCTGATGAAGTGGTGTCTAACATCAATGTGCTTTGTTCTGGCATGGAACTTGGGATTCTGTGTGATTGCAATAGCACTTGTGTTGTCACAGAAAATAGGAGTTTTCTCTTCATTGAGTCCATAGTCTCTGAGTTGTTGTTGAATCCACAGAATTTGTGTTGCACAACAACCAGCAGCAATATATTCAGCCTCTGTGGTAGAAGTTGCAATTGAGTTTTGCTTCTTGCTAAACCATGAGATAAGTCTTGTTCCCAGAAACTGACAAGTTCCTGAGGTACTTTTCCTATCAAGCATTGATCCAGCATAGTCAGCATCTGAGTAACTAGCCAAACTCAATCCACCTTTTTTAGGATACCACAAACCTACATTTACTGTACCTTTCACATACCTTAATACTTTCATAGCAATGTTGTAGTGTGATTGCATTGGATTTGTTTAAAATCTAGCACACACTCCAACTGCATATTGAATATATGGTCTGCTTGCAGTAAGGTAAAGTAGTGAACCTATTAATTTCCTATACTTGTGTTCTTCAACACTCTTATCTCATTCAGTATAGGTCATTTTGGTTCCTATGCTCATAGGTATCTTATCATTCTTATCAGAGGGCTTAAGATTGAACTTTGTGAGCATGTCTTTTGCATACTTTGTCTGACTAACGAATATTCCATCATTGAGTTGCTTGACTTGCAATCCTAGGAAATAGTTCAATTCACCTATCATGCTCATCTCAAACTTATTTTTCATGAGATTTGCAAAGTCATCACAAAGTTGCTTGTCCTTAGATCCAAATATAATGTCATCAACATATACTTGAACTAAGAGTAGTTTCCCATCATGATTTAAGGTAAATAAAGTTTTATCAACTTCACCTTTCTTGAAACCACTTTCCAGAAGGTATTTGGCCAAAGTATCATTCCATGCTCTTGGAGCCTGTTTCAGTCCATATAGAGCTTTCTGTAGTTTATAGACCATTCTACTTTCTGAGGAAACTTCAAAACCAGGTGGTTGTTCAACATAGACTTCCTCAGCAAGTTCACCATTCAAGAATGCACTTTTGACATCCATTTGATAAACTTTAAAGTCTTTATGAGCTGGAAAGGCCAGAAAGAGTCTTATTGCATCCAATCTGTCAACTGGTGCATATGACCCATCAAAATCTAAACCTTCAGTCTGGGTGAATCCCTTGGCAACCAACCTTGCTGTGTTTCTGGTTATTTCACCAGATTCATTCATCTTGTTTCTGAAAACCCACTTGGTTCCAATCACAGATATTCCTTCTACAAATGGAACTAGTTTCCAAACTTTGTTTCTTTCAAACTGATCCAACTCTTCTTGCATTGCAGAGATCCAGTCTTGGTCTCTTAATGCTTCTTCAATAGTTTTAGGTTCAATGTTTGAGATGAAACATCCAAAGAGAGAATTAGCATTTTCGGCTATTGCTCTCCTAGTCCTAACACCTTGATTGATTGGTCCAATCACATCCTTTGCAGGATGATCCTTGATCCATCTCATCATGGGTTTGGGGCTAGTAGGGTCAACATCTATGTGATCTGAATGTGAATCACTATGATTATGACTTGATACTTCTTTGATGTGAGGGCTTTCTGGGACATGCCTGTCAGAGAGGTCATTTCCAGAATTAGCTCTTTGATGAACATCTTCAGTTTCCACTTCTGGAATTTTCATAGGAAATTCTTCATCATGTCTGAGAATCATCTGGTTGTTACTAGGCATTTCATGCTTTTCTTCGTCAGAGTCATCCTCTCTTTCCATAATGATGTTTTTCCTTTCTGAGGGTTCTTCTTCAGAATCCTTTAACATTAGTTCCTTGAACCTTTCTGAGAGTTCATCATCAAGGGGTGATTTCTTGCTTTCTTCATAGAATACAACATGAACTGATTCTTCAATCTTCTTTGTTCTTTTGTTGTAAACTCTGTAAGCTTTGCTATTCATAGAATAACCAAGAAACACTCCTTCATCTGCCTTTGGTTGAAATGTTCTTAGATACTCTTTTCCATTGTTAAGAACAAAACATCTACAACCAAACACTTTCAGATGTTTAATATTAGGGGGTCTACCAACCAAGAGCTCATAAGGGGTCTTGTCATGGTGTTTGTTTATCAAACATACATTACGAAAAGATCTTGTGTTTACGACTTCAACCCAATAAACTTCACTTCTTTCGATTGTCGTGACATTGTCCTTGCTTCTTTAAGGGTTCTATTTTTCCTTTCGCAACACCATTTTGTTGTGGTGTTCTTGCGGAGGAAAGTTGATGTTGTATACCTTTCTTTGGTACAAAACTCCTTTATGTCTTGGTTGACAAATTCAAGTACCATAGTCTGCTCGATTCGAGATACCTTGTCATTTTTCATGACTTCAAGCTTATTTAGCAAGTTTGGTATCTCCACCCTAGCATCAGATTTATGCTTCAGAAAGACAACCCAAGTGAATCTTGAGAAGTCATCTACAACAACAAGACCATACTTCTTTCCTGCATAACTAGTTCTGAGATGATTCAAAAGATCCATGTGTAATAGTTGCGTTGGTCTAACACTAGAGTGTCGATTTTGGACTTGAAAGAGATCTTAGATTGTTTCCCCATCGGCAAAGTGAGCAGATACCATCCTTTACGAAGATGTTTTGGGAAGGCCAACTACTAACTCTTTCTTGGCAAGTTTGTTCGAGTTTTGAAATTCAAGTGACTCATTCTTTTGTGCCATAACCGGTGCTCTTCCAGGTGACTGATTGACTCACCATGAGACATTCTTCAGTTGTGGCAGATGCCCAATCGGCAACATAAAGACTGCCTTTCCGCCTAGCAACCAAGACTGTCTGCTTTGACACATTGTCAATAAGTTTGCAATATTTTGCTTTAAATTTCATAGTAAATCCCTTGTCTGCAAACTGCTCATGCTAAATAGATTGTATTTCAAACCCTTAACATGTAATACGTCAGTAATTGTTCAGGATCCCAATTTGACGTTGCCAAATCCCAGAGAGGGATTTAATTCTCCTCTAGCAAATCTGATGCCTGGTCCATTGTTGCAAGCTTTGTAGTTGACCAGATTTGCTTTGTCTCCTGTCATGTGCTTTCCACATCCACTATCAAATAGCCATTGAGCCTTAGTCCAAGAGGCATTCTGCACAAAACAGGAAACAGGAGTTAGGTTCTTGCCTCAGAGATAGAACCACTTAGACTAAACATTCTTCCAGTAGGAATCCACATTTTAGTGAATTTCTTGGGAGTTTGTTTTTGTCTAACTTTATCCGAAGGAGAAACAATAGAATCAGTAATTTTGATCTCAATCTTTCTTCTTGAGGTGTTTCTAGGTGTTCCTTTTGATGCTTTCTGGACCCTGGGTTTCTGGGATTGCTTTTCAGCAAACTTAGCCTTTCGGCGGTGTTCCTTCTAGCTTTGGCATTCAGTTTTTCAGTGGTTTGAGATTTCTTCCACTTCTGTTTATTGCTACGTGCAATATCAGCCTTGCGCCATTGTTCTTGTCCTTCCTTATATTGTTGTAAAAGGACTTTTCCAATAGCACGATAGCCAATGCCATTTCGAATGCGGTCTTCAGAAGCCTTACTAGTTTCTGTACCGTCTTTATTTTCATAAAATGGTACAGTAGAGAGTTTGCCTATTCCAGCAATTCTTCCTTTCCTAGTAATATGGCAATGTGGATGGCTACATGTCTAAGGGTTGTATTTCTTTTCAGAAGCTTCACCCACAAGTTTCTTGTGAACTTGTTGTTCTTTCAAAGGTTGGGTTGCTACTCCTTTTCCTTTGTCAACTACCTTAGCTTTCTGACCAATGCTATAGGTGGTTGAAGAACCATTCTGTTGACTTTTTACAAAGGTCAACCTTTCATCACTCTTCTTAGAGGAGATGAATTACTCGATTGTTCATCAAGTCCAAGTCCACCTTTCTCGGAGGATCTCGGATATGATTGAACCTCAGTGAGAGTGTCACTAGCCTTTGCATAAGATTGGAAGCATAGCTCTTTCTTTCGAAGTTCCTCATTCTCAGAAAGCAGCTTCATCATTTTCTTATTAAGTTCATCCAAGGCTAGTTTGTGAAAATTTTCATTTTCAGATATCTGATTTTTCAATAGGCTATTTCAGCTCTTGTTCTCGAATACCTGGTTAGCTCGAAACCTCTTTTCAAGAGTTTCTTTGCTTTCCTCTAGAATTACGGTTTTGGATTGTGCTTCCGAAATTCTTTCTCATAACGATCCAATTCACTCTGATTAACTCGGATCCTCAATTCCATCAATACTCTCATAGTAAATTGTGAAATGTTTGTTACCTCATCAGCCATAAGACACATTTCAATGTTGGAGATGTCTGGACCGACAATCTCAAAGAACTCAACACATTTCATTCTTCTTAAGGCGAAGTCGATTACGTCGTGGGTGATTCCACACAATTACGGTGATGGTAGGTTTGAGTTATCTGAATCTCCATCTTGAATCATCTCAATATCTAGAGCATCAAGTTGGATTTGAATCTTCTTCCTTTCTTGATCGAGTAAGGCCCTTTGATTTCTTTTGTAATTTCTTACGTCCTTCTTGTCACATGTCTTGAGCTTGTTTAAGCGGGCAATCTCTCTTGAAGTGACCGGGCTTTTGACAATAGAAGCGGATATCATTTCCTATCTCTGGCGATTCGGTACTAACACCTTTACGAATGGGGGTCTTGAGAGTTGTTTAGTTGAATGTTCTTATCTTGATGATAGTTTGGGCGAGATGCTTTTTGACTTTTCTTTAGCTTTTCTTCTCTCAATCTCTTGACTCAAATTTATTCATGTGTCTTCTTGCAAGAGCATTTTCTTGAGATCGTCTTTGGTATCTTTCTTTTCGAA
This sequence comes from Plantago major, assembly GCA_026545765.1. Lineage (NCBI taxonomy): Eukaryota > Viridiplantae > Streptophyta > Magnoliopsida > Lamiales > Plantaginaceae > Plantago > Plantago major. The sequence goes on along the minus strand of CM048844.1, from coordinate 66,592,854 downwards.
GTACCTTGAGAGACTAGAGCAACACTTTGCAACTTCTCAATTGTTTGTTCTCTCTCGAGTTATCTCATAATCTCTGATAGCAAGATGAGAGAAGAGCTCTCTTGAGTAATATTTGGCATTCCTTGGTTGAAATAAAAGAATTTAGTGTGTTCCGGTTGTGATTGAGACTTGACAATAGTCTTAATCTTTTACGGTTGGGAGTATCTGTTGCTTTCACCAAGTGCAGCCATATCACTCATAAGAGTAGTAAACACGAAATCAAGTTCTTCGAGTTTGGTGGGACCTTGCTTGAAGTTTTGGAACTTCAATTTAAGAACTTCGAACTTGTTTTCTTTGGTTTCTCAGTTCCGGCACAGATTTCTTCAATCAATTGCGAGCAACTTTCGCGTTTAGCACCTGATTTACTTGTATGTTCTCAGGTGTCGATCTGATGATTATATTACGAGCTTGACCATCCAATCTGTGTCTCTTGGCATCTTCAGATGTCCAGAGCTCTCTTGGCTTGTCTTCATACATAATGCTTCCACGAGCAACACGACCACTATCACTAGCAGTCGCATCCTCGTTTTCATCTTCCTTGTCTGAGGCTTTTCTTCCATCAGACACCTCAGTAACTTGTTTGAGTTGTCTGATTTTAATAGGCCCTTCATTGATGACATAGATCATCTCATCACTAATGGCCTCCAGATGGAGCTTCATGTTGTTCTTCCATTTCTCGTAGTTTTCTGGCTTCAGGACGGGTGCATCACTCAGAGACATTCCTGCGCACTTAACACACAAATTATATAGTCCTCAGAAAGGGCCAAAGTTTCTTCACCTATCTAGGGATCTAGGTTCAGTGCAGAAGGCTTGGGAACCTCCTGCTCTGATACCACTTGTTGGTCCAGATAACGGCAAAGTAAAAGACTAGAGGGGGGGGGGGGGTGAACAGTCTTTTAAACTTTTGTCGATAAACACAGTTTCTCAGAAACCGGGGGGTTTTCGATACTTAAATTCAGAGCGCGGAAGACTTTAAGATAGGTAAGTGCAAAAATAATAAGTAAGTGTGTGTACTTTTCTAAAAGATAAATACAGAAAGGTAAATAACACAGCAAGTATAGTGGTATCTGGAGGTGGCGTAATCCTCCAACTAATCCACTTCGGTCTTTCTGAGACCTAGAATTCACTAGAACAGATAATTGAGTTCACCTTACAATAATCCTATTCTAAGATTCCTAAACAAATGGTTCCCAACCAAATGTTCCCCCTGAGTTATTCCCAAGCTCCTAGAGCTAAGTACTTCCTCTACTCAGATAACCTTTGATTTATTCCCTGATTTCCCAAATCAAGTACTTCCTCTACTCCACGCCTTAATGGTGTTGGTTATAAGGTTTGTCAGAGAGGCTTCTTGTATAACTTTTCAGTTATGTTTCCGGAGAGCCTAATAGAACAAGACTACTTAATACACTTGTTCAGTGTATGGCAATCTGCTCTTTACTGACCCAAGTAATTGATGTCCGTTCTGGAGAATGAGCTTCAGAAAGGTTATCTGATAGTTCAACTCTTTCACGAATAACAATCTCTTGTTAAGGTTCAGGACAACTTAGAACTGTGATTCTTCAAGCAACAGAAATATTTCAGAAAGGGTAGTAGAGTGCTTGAGAGAATACTTTGCTAGATTGTAAGTTTGCAAGTTAGATCGTTCTTTGGTCGTTGTATTTCTCAGCATCTAAGTGTGTGATATTTATAGATGAATTAGAGAGTCGTTGGGATGTTATCCGTTAAACACAATTCAAATTCAGTCTATACTTATCTTGAAATGAGTACTCAGAAGTCCTTGTCTCATATTTCAGAGAGGACTGTGCTTTAGCGGCTTTTCTGCCAATGCTATTAATGCACATGTACTATTTCTTATCCTGTAGTCTTCAACGGATACATTAGCCTTTCTGATGCCTTGCATGCTCCATACTCATGATGTCATATGTTCCAGAATCATGTTTCAAAAGTAACTAAATGCACTTAAGAAAGGATTAAGGACATAGTCTTTCCGAGTGAGACTAAACCTTGGTGTCTTCATAAATCTTGTGCAACCTCTGGTCTTGTAATCTTCAGGAAAGCTCCATTGCTAGGATTGATCTTCATGGTCTTCATGGAAATAAAAAATTACATTCAGAGACCTATAATCCTAATACAAGATTTACTAGACTAATCATACTCAGTGATTTCCTCTTTTACAATGTTCAAGTGAACTAAGAGTACTTAATCACCTTTCTGGCAAAGATAAGAACATGTGATGAATGATCAAAATACTAACAGATATTCCTAACAGATACTGCCCATCGAAATAGTAAACATCATAGATTGAAGGACTCGGAGGAGTAGGCGTATCAGAAAGAACCTGTAGAGGAACATAATTAGTTTTTAGTCCCAGTAATTCAGTGGATATCTGAGGTTTTTGAAGTACAAGACTTGTTGTTACTTGTGTTGAAACAACAAGTTTAGAAGTCTTGTTGGGAGAGGCAGTCCGTGCCTCAGATATTTCAGTTGACTTAGGAGACTTGAGATTTTTCTCCTCTTCAACTTCCTTTTCTTTCTGATCCTGAGAAATAGAAGTGTTAGTACACTTAGAAAGATTAAGAAGGATTCTACACACAATAGTTTTTGAGTTTTCTACCTCGTTCACTGGAGGTTCAGAAACATGTTTTTCAGAGACCTGCGCGGTTTCTGGTGTGTCCTTTGAAGCCTTTAGCTTTTCAGCCGCTTCATCTTTCTTCTCAGTTTGAGCCTTCAAGAAATACAAGAAAGGGTTAATGAAATGCTTAGAGGAAGATTTCTGAGAGATCACTTGTGAATCTTGGTCTACCTGTATAACAGACTCAGATTCTTGAATGATTGGAGAAGTGGTGTTCTCCTTCTCTAAAAGCATTTCTGCTTCTTGTCCTTCCTTACTTTCAAGATCAGCCTAAACAAAGAACAAATTACTTTGTTAGAACAAAATAAGTGACACAGAAAATCAAGTAATGATTTGAACCATACAGTAACCTGATTTGCATCAGACTGATTAGTATCAGGTACTCAAGTGGGTTCCACGTCTTGGTTTTGTTGCTGAGTGACTTTTTCTTGTTTGAAGTTTCTAGCACTTTGGGCCCTTCGAGAGACAATGTCTCGGTTGCCATCCCCTGGGTGTCTTTCTTGGTCGCAACATTAGAAAGACTCCTCTTTGAAGAGAGTTAGGGAACCTGCTTGTTTGTAGGGTTTTCTTCAACAGTGACACATGCTGGTAGCTCTGTAAATTCTTGAAATGCATTCAACATATCGACAACATCACTTAGATGGTCGTGATGTTGAGTAAACGTGTCTTCCTTGATCAGAGCTTCTTCCTTTGGAACCTCTTGCATTTCTGCAGGGTTTGCACTTTCTAGAGGGGTTGGATGTTTTTCCATTGTGTCTTTCTCAATAAAAGAGATGCTGGGGGTAAAGTAGAAGATGCTGGCTTCTTATTCAGACTAGGCTTTGGACTTTTTGGTACCCCGTGCTAAGGATGCATTGACTTTGATGTCTTCATCTGATTCTGTCTCTTCAAAATCTTTTCTCTTAGCATGTTCTTCCACTTTCTTAGTAGCCTTTTTCTTTCTGGAGGTTCTTGGCTTCTTAAGAGTTGGACCCTCAGAAACTTCGAATGCCTTTCTTTTACTAGGCACAGCCTTGTGCTTGTTTATCAGTTCACCTTTGGCCATTGGTATCTAATCTTTGAGTATTATCCCCGATTTCTCAAGGATATAGCAGATTTTCAGACCGAAGGCCACTGACTTCGTAGGTTCTGCTTTTCCATCAATAATCTGAGGAGAGAATTCCTTTATCATGCTAATGAACCTTAGAAAAGTGTATTTCCCCCAATTGAAATCCTCTGGCTGCTCGCTCAGGGTGCTCAGGAAAGCCAACATTCCCCAACGTTCCATGTTTACTTTGTCTACTCCTCCAACATTGCAGTCAAGACATATGTGAAGGATTAATGTAATTGTATCCCAAGGTTCTGCCAGATGTTTTCTTTTGACATCGTGGTTGTTGAAGTAATCAGGAGCTGTTGTATCATCTGCATTGATTTGCTTCAAGTAAAATGCTTCAGGAGTTTGGACGGAGGTGTCAGGGATGAATTCAGTGCCACTTGTGGGAAGGCAAAAGAATTCACAGAAGGATTTAAGGTTTAGTTTAATCACCTTTTCTTTAACCTTAGATTCTATAGACACATTTTCTGTGTCTTCATCTATTATCTTCGAGTTGTTATAAAATTCTAGTACATCTATGAGTGAGGGATAAGAAGGTTGTGCAGAGCAGAATTCTTTAATCCCTACCTTTTCAAGTAGAGGTAGTCCTCGCCTCACATCACGTGGATGTTTTGAACCATTAATCACATACTCGTCGACAAGTACTCCTCCCCAGAGTACTTTCGAGTTTTTGTTCCACATCTTGAAATCAAAATCACCAGTGACTCTTCGATTTTTAATTTCAATTTGCTTTTCAGCAGTAACAGATATGGTTTCTTGAGTCTTCTGAGTAGAAGCTCTTTTGGGTGCCATCTCTCTTTTATAATAGTACGATTGGGAAAAGATGAAAGGGAGTTGGGTCGAAAATAGAAAGAATTTCTTTGCAGAAATCCTTTTTGCAGATTTTCAGAAGGTTTTGAATAGAATTTGTAGAGAGATTTAGAGAGAAATAATACTATTCTTGGTGCAAATTGAAATGTAGGTTTAGGAAAAAGTAATCCTAATTGCCGAAACCTCATTTATATAGCAAGGCAAGTACATTTGATATAGATGAATTCTATACGTTTATATCTCGCAATTCTGCACAAGCGTGATGAAAAAAGCGGTTTAGCATTAAATGCTAGTGGGGTCAGTCACTTGGTTTTTGTGCGATTGAGCTTTTGTGGACGCATCTCGGTCGTTAAATTACAAGCGTTTCTACTGAAGGGTTGAGATTGATTCTCTTACTAATGATATCAATCAACACCTGTAATTTTGCCCATTAATTGAATTTGTCTCAACTCGCTGAAGTATCTTGCAACTTCTAAGAAACCTAACTAGTAGACAAAACTGGATTCAGAAATCATTAAATGATCGTCCAGTACTTGGTTGAAATATTTCACAGGAAAGGAAATTTTCAACAAAGAATATCTGACTTCTGAAAGGAATTGTCTTTAAGGTCAAACTATTCTTCTTTTGTGTCCCCCCTGACTTAGATGTCTCATGGTTTCTGAATACCCATTTCAGAGATCTTTCTAAGTATCCTTTTCTTCAATGCCTTAGATATTTGAATACCCGTTTCAAGTATCTTTCTGAAGTAGCAACTTTCGGAGTACCCGTCTCAGAAATTACTCTCATTTTCTTTTTGCATTTCTTTTCAGAAACCTTTATTCCCCTTTTATTGGTTCAATGAGTTCCCGTCTCAGAGACCAATATTAGCACCTTGGTAGTTCCATTAGTCCGAGACTATGTCTTAGACTTAGAAATCTACTCTCTTGCAGAGGCTTAGTAAAGATATCAGCAAGTTGGTCTTCTGTGCCAATCTTGAGTATCTCTATATTGCCTTTTTCGACATGGTCTCCGATGAAGTGGTGTTTGACATCAATGTACCTGGTTCTTGCATGAAACTTAGGATTCTAAGTAATAGAAATGGCACTTGTATTGTCACAGAAAATGGGAGTTTTCTCTTCATTGAGTCCGTAGTCTCTGAGTTGTTGAATCCATAAAATTTTTTATGTACAACATCCAGCGGCAATATACTTTGCTTCTGTGGTGGAGGTGGCAATTGAGTTTTGTTTCTTGCTGAACCATGATATCAAACGAGCACCAAGGAATTGACAAGTTCCTGAAGTACTCTTTCTATCAAGCATTGATCCAGCATAGTCGACATCAGAATATCTAGCCAAACTCAATCCACTCTCCTTTGGATACCACAATCCAACATCTATTGTACCTTCCACATACCTCAATATCTTCAAGCAGTGTTGTAGTACGTTTGAATTGGATTTGTCTGAAACATTGCACACACTCCAATTGCATATTGGATATCCGGTCTGCTTGCAGTGAGATACAATAGTGACGCAATTATTTTCCTATACTTGTGTTCTTTAACATTCTTGTCGGATTCAGTATAGGTCATCTTGGTTCCAATGCTCATAGGTATCGTAGCGTTCTTGTCAGAAGGCTTTAGATTAAACTTATTGAGCATGTCCTTGGCATACTTTGTTTAACTAATGAATATTCCATTGTCGAGTTGCTTGACTTGTAACCCCTAGGAAGTAATTTAATTCTCATCTCAAATTTACTTTAAATGAGTTCAGCAAGTCTTCACAAAGTTGTCTGTCCTTAGATCCAAATATTATGTCATCTACATAAACTTGAACTAAGAGAAGTTTCCCTTCATGGTTCAATGTAAAGAGAGTTTTATCAACTTCTCCCTTTTTGAATCCACTACCCAGCAAGTATTTGTCTAAAGTATCATACCATGCTCTTGGAGCTTGTTTTAGACCATATAGCACTTTCTGAAGCTTATAAACCATTTTGCCTTCTGAGGGAACTTCAAAGCCTGGTGGTTAATGAACATAGACTTCCTCAGTGAGTTCACCATTCAGGAATGCACTTTTAACATCCATTTGGTAAACTTTGAAGTCGTTCCCTTGGCTGTGGTTTCGCTGGATAGTAGACAGGGACAGTGGGAATCTCGTTAATCCATTCATGCGCGTCACTAATTAGATGACGAGGCATTTGGCTACCTTAAGAGAGTCATAGTTACTCCCGCCGTTTACCCGCGCTTGGTTGAATTTCTTCACTTTGACATTCAGAGCCTTTGCGAAATCACATTGCGTTAGCATCGCGAGACCATCGCAATGCTTTGTTTTAATTAAGCATGGATTCCCCTTGTCCATACCGATTCTGGCTGGTGTTTGGCCTTAGAAGGCTCGAAGAAGCCATTCGGTCCGTCCCTCGGCGACGCGTGGCAACCCGCTCTCCCATGAAGCGGCTTCGAAGCGATCCGACGGTGACGACTTGGGATGGGACCCCGTGCTGCCCTTAGAGCCAATCCTTTTCCGGTTACGGATCCATTTTGCCGACTTCCCTTGCCTACACTGTTCCATCGACTGCAGGTCGTTCACCTTGGAGACCTGCTGCGGTTATGAGTACGAGCGGTAAGCGGAACTCGGTCCTCCAGTTTTCAAAGTCGTCGGCGCACGGACACCACGCGACATGCGGTGCTCTTCCATCCGCTGGACCCTACCTCCGTGAGTCGATTCCGGTGGGCACTGTTAAGCGAAAAGATAACTCTTCCGAGGCCTTCGCCCGGCGTCTCCGGACTCCCTAACGTTGCCGTCAACTGCGTCTCGGTTGAGAATTTTAACCCGATTCCTTCGGTGCACGCGAAACGCACTTTACGGGGTTCCCGACCCAGGATCGACTAACCCGTGCAAGTGCCGTTCACATGGAACCTTTCCCTCTTGACCTTCAAAGTTCTCATTTGAATATTTGCTACCACCAAGATCCGCAGACGGCCGCTCCGCCAGGCTCACGCCTAAGGTTTTGTAGTGACCGCCGTGCCCTCCTACTCATCGGGGCTGGCTCTTGCCCGACGGCGGAGTATAGGTCACGCAGCGCCATCCATTTTCGGGCTAGTTGATTGGCGGTGAGTTGTTACACACTCCTTAGCGGTTTCACTTCCATGACCACCGTCCTACTATCTTAATCGACCAACACCCTTTGTGGGATCTAGGTTAGCGCATAGTTAGGCAATCGTAACCCGGCTCGGTTCATCCCGCATCGCCGATTACGCTTACCAAAAATGGCCCACTTGAGCTCTCGATTCCTTGGCGAGGTTCAACAAAGCAACCACGCCGTCCTACCTATTTAATGTTTGAGAAAAGGCGAGGGCGTTGCATCCCGATGCCTCTAATCATTGGCTTTACCCGATAGAACTCGCACTTTTCGAGCTCCGGCTATCTGAGGAAACTTGGAGGAACCGGCTACTAGATGGTTCGATTAGTCTTCGCCCTATACCCAAGTCGGAAGAACGATTTGCGTCGATGTCGCTGCGGGCCTCCACCAGAGTTTCCTCCGCTTCACCCTTCGAGCATAGTTCACCATCTTTCGGGTAACGCAGGTATGCTCACTCGAACCCTTCTCGGAAGATCAAGGTCGGTCGACGCTGCACCCTCGAGGGAATCGCCACTCGGCTTCCTTACGCCTTACGGGTTTACCACCCAAACACTCGCATAGATGTTAGACTCCTTGGTCCGTGTTTCAAGACGGGTCGAATGGGAGCTCACGAGCCAACACCGGAGCATGCGGTTGCGACGCCAGAGGCGCATCGCATCGCCACGATCGGGGAGACGGCACTCCAGGGCTTTTCTACGACCCTGGCTTTCGCCGCCCACCCCAATTCGTGTTGGTCCGCACCCCGAGTCGATCGGCGGACCGGCTTTCACCGTTCCACATTCGACCGGGGCGCACCGCCAGCCCCCATCCGCTTCAAGCACTCTTTGACTCTCTTTTCAAAGTCCTTTTCATTTTTCCCTCGCGGTACTTGTTCGCTATCGGTCTCTCGCCCATATTTAGCCTTGGACGGAATTTACCGCCGGATTGGGGCTGCATTCCCAAGCAACCCGACTCGCCGACAGCGCCTCGTGGTGCGGCGAGTCCGCACGACGGCTCTCACCTCTCCGACGCCCCTTTCCGGGACTTGAGCGGTCCGCCGCTTAGGGCCTTCTCCAGACTACATTCGGATGGCGTGGCCCGATTCTCAAGTTGGGCTATTCGGTTCGCTCGCCGTTACTAGGGGAATCCATAAGTTTCTTCTCCACCGCTTATTCATATGCTTAAACTCAGTGGTAGTCCCGTCGACACGGTGCGATCGGCGCGTTAGCACCATTGTTTTGTAACGATGCCCAAGCATGCGACGGAGTGAAGCACAACGGCACCAATGATCTTTCAACCACCACCGGGTTGTGACATCCGTCGATGAGGATCCTTTTGGCTAAACCGAGCTAACGGGATGCCATTATCCGACCCGCAAATTGGTGTAGGCGACGCGATGCGTGATGCCCGAGCAGGCGTGCCCTCGGCCCGGCGTCGCAACTTGTGTTCAAAGACTCGATGGTTCACGGATTCTACAATTCACACCAAGTATCGCATTTCGCTCGTTCTTCATCGATCGAGGCCGAGATATCCGTTGCCGAGTCGTTTTGACTTTCAAGATACATCACATCCCCAAAACCACACCGCGAAGGAGTCACGGGAGCAACGCTTCCATTTTGTTTTCCTTGGCGCTTGCGCCGGGTTTCGTTAGCCCACCATGCAAGCACCGGCAGCCACGGTGTCACGAAGAGTGGATTGCTCCAGCCAACGAGGCAACGTTCATGTTAAACACGTGTCCACGGTCTAGTTTTTAGATATCGACAATGATCCTTCCGCAGTTCACCACGGAAACTTTATTCGACTTCTCCTTCCTCTAAATGATAAGGTTCGGTGGACTTCTCGACGTCGCGGGCGAACCGCCAAAGTCGCCGCGATCGAACACTTCACGGACCATTCAATCGGTAGGAGCGACAGGCGGTGTGTACAAAGGCGGGGGCGTAGTCAGCCGGTGATGACTCGCGCTTACTAGGAATTCCTTGTTCAAGACCAACAATTGCAATGATCTATCCCATCACGATGTAATTTCAAAGATTACCGGGCTGTCAAGGCTATAGACTCGTTGAATACATCAACATGTAGCGTCTTGCCCGTAACATCTAAGGGCATCACGGACTGTTATTGCCTCAAACTTCCGCCTAAAAGGCCGTAGTCCCTCTAAGAAGCGGCGCGGAGGATACCTCCGCATAGCTAGTTAGCGGTCGAGGTCTCGTTAGTTATCGGAATTAACGGACAAATCGCTCCACCAACTAAGAACGACCATGCACCACCACCCATAGAATCAAGAAAGAGCTCTCGATCATCAATCCTCACTATGTGCGGACTGGTAAGTTTCCCGTGTTGAGTCAAATTAAGTCGCAGCTCCACTCCAGTGGTTCCTTCCGTCAATTCCTTTAAGTTTCAGCCTTGCGACCATACTCCCCAAAGACTTTGATTTCTCATAAGGTGCCGTGAGTCCTAAAAGCAACATCCGCCGATCCACAGTCGGCATCGTTTATGGTTGAGACTAGGGCGGTATCGATCGTCTTGAGCCCCCAACTTTCGTTCTTGATTAATGAAAACATCCTTGGCAAATGCTTTTGCGATTGTTCGTCTTTCATAAATCCAAGAATTTCACCTCGACTATGAAATCTGAATGCCCCGACGGTCCACATTAATCATTACTCCGATCCGAAGGCCAACGTAATAGCACGAAATCCTATGATGTTATCCCATGCTAACGTATTCGAGCAAAGGCCTGCTTTGAACACTCTAATTTTTTCAAAGTAGCGATCTTTGGAGGAAAGACCCGCGATTAAGGCCAGGCGCGATCGCCGTAGAAGGGACGAAGGCGACCGATGCACACCATAGGCGGACGGTCGACCCAACCCAAAGTCCAACTCGAGCTTTTTAAGCGCAACAACTTAAATATCGCTATTGGGCTGGAATTACATGCTGGCACCGGACTTGCCCTCCAGTGGATCCTCGTTAAAGGGATTTAGATTGTACTCATTCCAATTACCGGACTCGTGAGCCGGTATTATTTATTGTCACTATCTCCCCGTGTCAGGATTGGGTAATTTTCGCGCCTGCTGCCTCCCTTGGATGTGGTAGCCGTTTCTCAGGCTCCCTCTCCGGAATCGAACCATAATTCTCCGTCACCCGTCACCACCATAGTAGGCCACTATCCTACCATCGAAAGTTGATAGGGCAGAAATTTGAATGATGCATCGCCGGCACGAAGGCCTTGCGATCCGTTGACTTATCATGAATCATCGAAGCAACAGGCAGAGCCCGTGTCGACCTTTTAATCTAATAAATACACCCCTTCCGAAGTCGGGGCTTTTAGCATGTATTAGCTCTAGAATTACCACGGTTATCCAAGTAGTAAGGTACTATCAAATAAACGATAACTGATTTAATGAGCCATTCGCAGTTTCACGGTATAACTTGCTTATACTTAGACATGCATGGCTTAATCTTTGAGACAAGCATATGACTACTGGCACGATCAACCAGGTAGCATTCCTCATAGACACCGAGTAAGCAAGGATGGTGCCACAGGGCTCCAGCCATTACCAACCCGGACGTCATGCGAATAGAGCGTAAAAAACGCCGAAGGGACAAATAGCAGCGATGAGACCACATATCCATGTAGTATTCTGCACCCAAGAGCTCGAGCAATTCGGCATGTTCCAACAATCAAAAGTGCATATGCACTAGAAAGTGGAGGCACACCAGTTGCTTTCCGGATCCACCTCGTGCCTCATCCCATTATGGGAGCAACACAAAGCTGATCTTAATTCATTCTGTACGGGACAGATGCCATCACCATGGTATGCAACACAGAAAACCCAACCGAGACCAAGAGCACTTGGCAAAACCAATGAAGAGGTGAGAAGGCCAAATTGTCGCTGCACGAGCAGGGAACCAACTTGCCCTAACACACCAAGCACCACTCATGCACCATACCTGGAAAATCAAGGCATGCATGTCAAGGTAAATCTAGCCCACGAAAGAAAAGCACTCGCAAACTGAACACCCCAACATGAACACCGGCTGATTCCTAGTCAAGTACGAGAAGAACAAATCACCAAGAACCTTACCGAGGGACAGATTACACCACCAAGCGCATTACCGAGCAAGATAACATCACCGGGCACCTTAATGCTCTAGTAGAAGCAACACATTGCCAAGCACCTTACCGAGATTCCTAGGCAGATCTTAACCAAGCACCCAACATATGACGGTGCAAGGAGTACATCACCCGTGGTATCCTTCCCAGGTACATCAAAGCAAATATGCACTGGCAACTACCAACATCATTGTTTCCGACGATGAAATCTTAGCCAAAGGGGGGAAATTGTGGTTTGCACCCAAAATCCCCATGTTTGGTACACCTTAGGCAACCCCCAAACCGACCTTTGAAGCCTTCATTCCCCTTGAAACCCATGCTGGCACATGAAAATCATGGTAGAAACCAAGAATTTTCGAAAAGGCAACCCCCAAATGATTCCGACGCATAAGCGGTACACAAGGCGTAATTCTAGGCACCACGGACGGTGCATGTACCGACAAATCTTTGTGCGGTGCCGAGCCATCTCAAGTTCGGTGCTAACTCCCAAGAGTCACCCTTCCCCTCCGATTTGCACGCAGATGTGCCCAAATGGCGCGAAGGGGGATTCTGCGTGCGAGAGATGCAGTGCGACACATGATGTGCGGTACGCGCCATCGAGTTACGGGCGCAACTCCTTGAGTTGCCCCTCCCCTCATAGTAGTCAAAAGTTCCAAACCTTAAGTGACGGAGTAGACATCAAAATGGCGAGGAGCACACTACTCTCATATCGCACTTCCACATCCGTTTTGAGCGAAAATTTGTATGGAACCATATTTTCGGCCGAGAATCAGTTCTGAGTCGAATTTATTTTTGGGCCCGAAAAATTATTTAATAATTATTTTCATAAAAAATGCAATAATACATAAAAAATTAAAATAAAATAGGGAAAAATAATGAAAAATTCCCGAAAAATCCCGAAGTATAATTTTGGTGTCGTTTCACGTCTCTTCGTGACTCGGGAACCGCTTGCGATCCATGTAGGTGCGATTATGCTTACGCCTACGTCGTGATATCAGCATTCTATACATAATAAGCCACCTTTCGAAGATAAGTACACCGTGACTTAACCTTAAGTCGCGTGGATGATATTTTTGGTGGCGTTTCACGTCTCTTCGTGACACCGGCTTGCTTGCGATCCATGTAGGCTTGATTATGCTTATGCCTAAGTCATGATATCAGCATTCTCATCTTCTTCTGGGACAAGGGTCGTTAAGCGAGATCGGACGCGTTGCCGGAAGGGACATCGGCCACGTTACCTACCTCGGATGCGCACCGTTATTCAATTGTATACATAATAAGCCACCTTTCGAAGATAAGTACACCGTGACTTAACCTTAAGTCACGTGGATGATCCATTTAGGCTTTGATTATGCTTACGCCTAAGTCGTTTGTCATCTTCTTCTGGGACAAGGGTCGTTAACCGAGATCGGACACGTTAAATACCTCGGACGACGGTCGATGCATACCGTTATACAATGGTATACATAAGACCTTATAACCCCTTACTTACCCGAGCACCGGGTCTAAACCTTATAACCCCACAAAGGCACGTGGAGGTCTACACCTTACCGATCAAGTATATACCTTATAACCCCATACCCGACACTTGGACATGATCTCCTGGACACCAATTCTATACCTTACCGATCAAGTATAGACCTTATAACCCCATACCATACAACTGGACATGATCTCCTGGGCACTTGGGCTTGCCTGACACTTTAGATCAAGCAAAATCCGTCTTACCGATCAAGTATTGACCTTATAACCCCATGGTTGGCACACCTTAGGCAACCCCCAAAATGACTCATTCCCCTTGAAACCCTTCTTGGCACATGAAAATCATGGTAGGAACAAAGAATTTTCGAAAAGGTAACCCCAAAACTAATTCTGGCACGCATATGGTGCACAAAGGGAGGATTCTGCGTGCCGGGGCGGTATGTCGACACATTACGTGCGTACCCGACCCTCTCGACCTCTGGGTGCTAACTCCCGAGAGTTGCCCCTCCCACTCATGATTCTGGAATGCAGATGTGCCCAGATGGCGCACAAAGTTGGGATTCTGCGTGCCAGGGACAATGCCATGCTTGCACCCCGGACATGTCTCTGGGCACGGATCCTTGCCATGCTTGCACCCCGGACATGTCTCTGGACACGGATCCTTGCCATGCTTGCACCCCGGACATGTCTCTGGACACGGATCCTTGCCATGCTTGCACCCCGGACATGTCTCTGGACACGGATCCTTGCAATCCTTGAACCCCGGACATGTCTCTGGACACGGATCCTTGCAATCCTTGCACCCCGGACATGTCTCTGGACACGGATCCTTGCAATCCTTGCACCCCGGACATGTCTCTGGACACTGATCCATGACATGATTGCACACCCCGGACATGTCTCTGGACACGGATCCTTGCAATCCTTGCACCCCGGACACTCCAATTTATACCCTCTGAGCAAGAGGAAGTTAATGGGCAAAAAGTTACTCTTCCAGAAATGATAAATCTGGTATCTGAAGACGATGAGGAGAAAGAGACTGATGAGTATGACTATGAAGAACCTCCTTCTGATTATCACAAGGATGAGGATGATAAAAAGGATGATGATGATGCCCCTGCACCAGGGACAGGAGGGATTGCACAAGGAAGTAATACCTTAGTTGCTGAAAAGCACACTGAGAGGACATCACAAAAATCCCCTCCTCCATCTCCTCAGAAATCTACCCATCCATCTCCCCCAACAAAATGACTCTACTGAACAAGTAGTTGAGCACTCTGAGGACAACACTCAGAAAATATTGGATGCACAAGCCAGAGTTGCTCAACTCAAACAACTGTTGGAGGAAGAACAACAACTACATCTTCAACTGGAAGAAAAGATAGCTGAATCTAAAGCAAAGCTCCAAAAGAATGAAGATCAAACAATCAAGGAAATGGAAGCTTATGCTGAAATGAAAGAACTCCGACTTCATTCGTGCAATTGCTGAGGAATTAGATACTGAGCAAGTATCTGAAGACAAGCATGATGCTAAGGCTGCATTACCAAAAGATGTACCATCCTCCTCACTGAAAGGAAAGAAGCCCATCTCTAAGATGGTTGCTGGACTAGAGAACATTGATGAAAATGTCCAAGAGGATGAAGATCACTGGGCTGATGACTCAGATGATGAAGAAGACAAGGCATTGGCAGAACACCGCAATGAACACTTAGCGGTTTCTCATTTGAAAAGGAAGATGATTGCTCCTAAAATCTTCAGCAAGCTGCCAAATGTCAACTCCAATGAATACTTGGACAGATATCAAGTACTGGCTAAAATGAAAACGGAGTTGTCTGCTCAAGATAAAGCCGCCATTGCATCAGTCCCTGCAGAAATGAAGACATTCACTGAGCTCATCACTCAGAGAACAACCAGTCTGGTTGTTGCTCAGAATGACCTAGGCATGGTTAGGGTTGATGACCAAAACTTGGCTGCAAAAGCCTTTGAAGAGGCTAATTATGCTGCTGGAAAAGCAGATGCTCTTCAAGGCCCACTGGCAGAGCTCACTGATAAGGAAACAGGTCTTATGAAACAAAATGAGGAGGTCATGGCTAATCTGGAAAAGTTGGTTGCTGCTTACAACTATCTGCAAGGCAACTTTGACTCCCTTTCAGAATCCTTTGTGATTCTTAGTCAGTCAACAATGACTACGGGGGAAGGATTTCAAGGTGGTCAGAGAGGAAGAGGAAACAAAATAAAATCTGAACAACCACCTCAACCACCTCTCAGAATAAATGAGCCCTCCTCTAGTCAGACTGCTCTACAGATAGTGGCCACTACTCAGCAAATCCTGAAAAAGGAATGACAACAAGGGCCAGGGCACAGAAACCTCCAAGGGGTACCAAGGCTCCAAGGAGTAGACAAGTGATAGGGATTGATGAGTCTTCTGAAGAAGAAGAAGAAGGCCAAATCAAATCCCAGGGCAATGAAGATGGCTGCAAATCACCTAACAAGAGAAATCTGTATGATGATGATGAAGATGATGATGAAGATGAAGCTCCTCTTCACAGAAAAAGAAGAAAGGTTGATAGCCTATCTGAGCCCATAGCTGCAAAGCCTTTGGCAGCTAAAACACCCTCTGGAAATACCAAGTCAATCCAGGGTGGTTCTTCAAGCAATTTTCCAAGGGAGAATTCAAGACAAAGGACGAACAGGCTAAGAGCTGAGTATGTGAAGACAAGATTGAGTATGTGAAGACCAGCAATGACTCCTCTGTCTACAGGTGCATTATTCAGAAGAATGGCTACTGGATTCTGGAACTCAAGCACTTACTGGTAAATGAAAAATTTCCAGAACCAATCCATAAACAACTCATAGCATGGCGAAAAGACAAGCCAATCTTGAATAACACCAACCACATTAAAGCCTGGTTGGATTATGAAGTAATCAAGAGAATAGAAGCCATGAAAAAGGACCTCTCTGATTTTGTCCTTATGGTAAGCCAGATGATGTGCATAGAATTCCCAACATCACTGGAATAGGCACAAGAGCAAAACTTGCTGTGGAACCCTATGAGTCTTTCTACATGACTGAAGATCAATACAAGGGTGACATCAGATATCTGAAGATCATATATGAATAGTTTAAGCTATCAGATATCAGAATTTAGCATGCCTGGAAATTGGGAAAGTATCTATGGGTCAAACAATTTGCCAAAAAGAATACCACCAAAACCTACAAGGAAGTTTGTGGATTTTCCAGAAACACTGAGATGATAGTCAGGACTTTGCTCTTTGACTACTCAGATGATATCAAAAGGTTTGGGGATAGGGAATTTGCAAATGGATCCATAGATCTGCTGATTGAAGACTTGAAGTTTTGAAGACTTGAAGACTAGTTTATTAGGATGTCTACTTGGAGCTTGGTTACTCCTGTTGTCCTAGTTAACTATGTATTTTGTATCTTGCTGATTGAGCTTTACTGTCTTATCATTGTAAAAGTTATCTGTAAACTTTACTTGTAACATATCTGATGAACCTACTCTCAGATATCAATCTATAAAAAGATAACTTGTCAGCAAAGATCACACCTTGTGATTTGGTTGATGTTTACTTTCTGCAGTTAATTAAAATGAATTGAAAAGATCACAAGAAATGATTAAGTGTTAGATTGTTCCCTCTTCCAAGTTGTAATAGGTTTTAAAGATAGTCATCGTTGACTAATCAAAAAGGGGGAAATTTGTTAGGAATATATGTTTAGATTTTGATCAGCAACCTAATGACTTATCTTAGTACAGAAAGGTGGTTAGTACTCTTGGTTCACTTGAACACTGTAAAAGAGAAAAATCACTAAGTATGTTAGTCTAGCAAATCTTGTATAGGATGTTAGGTCTCTGAATGTAATTTTTATATCTTTGAAAAAGACCAAGAAGAAGGCATCCAGCAGGAGAGTTCAACAGATTTAAAGATTTGAAGACTACACAAGATTGCTCAACACAAAGGTTATCAGATCCCTATGTCCAGATATCTTTGATAAACTAGTGTTTCTCAATAAACAAGTTTTGCAAAAGATATCTGAGAACGCAAGGTTTCTGAACGAGGAAAAGTGCCCACAAATATCTACACTCAGATACCCTGGATAAAACTATGTTTCTGCGAAACAATGTTTCAACAGGTATCTGGAGATGCAAAGGTCTCTGAAAAGGGACATGCAATGCTTCAAAAAGCGTGCATAGTTCCGTTAGCACTATAGGACAAAAATAGTACAATGCAATAAATGCGCAGACAGATACATTTGAACAAAAGAGGAAATCTCTGAAAAGAGATAACGTCTTCTACAATACAATTTTCATATATTAATAGTTTGAATTTCATTAAGCCTAACGGATACTATTCAAACGGCATGATTTTCAACCATAAATATCATCACTTAGAATGCTTGAAACACACACTGAACTCACTGAAAATACCAAGCTTCTTTGATAATACAACTAGTGGTATATTTCTCTCAAGCATACAAGCCTTCAACCTACTTACACTTCAGCTTATAGTTGCGACTAAGCTCTTGAATTCTAAGTAGCACGAAAGTTCTAAGTGTCCTGATCCTTAACAAGCGTTGCTATATGTGAAGGAGTTGAATCTAAAGATCAAGTATCTGAGATTCATTCTCTAGAACATTTATCATAGACTTGGGTCAGTAAAGAACATATCACCACACATTGTGAAGTGTGTTAAGTGACTCTTGTTCAAGAAGGTAGTATTACATAACTGTAGAAGTTATTAATCTACCAAACCTGACAAACTACCTTAACCAACACCTTAAGCGTGAGTCGGGAAGTACTTAGTTTGGGAAACTAAGGAATAACTCCAAGGTTACTGAGCATAGGAAGTACTTAGTTTGGGAAACTAAGGAATAGCTCAAAGGTTAGTGAGTATAGGAAGTACTTGGTTGAGAAAACCGGGGAATAGCTCAGGGGGAACACTTGGTTGGGAACCTAATGTATTTAGGAATCAAGAGAAGATATTTGTAAGGTGGACTCAATTATCTGTCTCAGTGGATTCTAGGTCTGAGAAAGGCCGAAGTGGATTAGTTGAAGGATTACGCCACCTTCAGATACCACTATAAAGATCAGTGTTATTTACTTTATGCAATTTATTACTTGCTTTATTTACCTTGCTGAGTATTTACACATATCTTGCTGAGCACGTGCACTTATCACAGAAAAGTCTTCCGCTCTCTGAAATTAAGTATCAGATATCATCACAGATATCTGAGAAATTGTGTTTATCAACAAAAGTTGTAAAAGACTGTTGACCCCCCCCCCCCCCCAGTCTTTTCCTTTGCCATTATCTGGACCAACAAATCCACTAAGACAGATAATTGAGTTCACCTTACAAATATCTTCTCTCGATTCCTAAATACACTAGGTTCCCAACCAGGTGTTCCCCCTGAGTTATTCCCCGGCTCCCAGCTAAGTACTTCCTATACTCAGTAACCTTGGTGTTATTCCTTAGTTTCCCAAACTAAGTACTTCCTGTACTCCATTCCGTTTAAGGTGTTGGTTAAAGTAGTTTGTCAGGTGAGTAGTCTTAATAACTTTCTCAGTTATGTAGGAATACTCTATAGAACAAGAATCACTTAACACACTTCACAATGTATGGTGATATGTTCTTTACAGACCCAAGTCTTTGTTAAATGTTCTGGAGAATGAAACTCAGATACTTGATCTTTTGATTCAACTCCTTCACAGATAGAAATGTTTGTTAAGGATCTGGACATTTAGAACTTTCGTGCTACTTAGGATTCAAAAGGTTAGTCGCAACTGTAAGCTAAACAGTAAGTAGGTTGAAGGCTTGTATGCTTGAATGAAATAAGTTCGTTCTGTAAGTTCAAGGTGTGTTCAGTGTGTGTCTTTTAAGCATTCTAAGTGATGATATTTATAGTTGAAAATCATGTGGTTTGAATAGTATCCGTTAGGCATAATGAAATTCAAACTATTGATATCTGAAAATAGTACTGCAAAAGATGTTATCTCTCTTCAGAGATTTCCTCTTTTGTTCAGATGTCTCTGTCTGCGCATTTATTGCATTGTACTATTTTTGTCCTGTAGTGCCAACTGAACTATGTACGCTTTCTGATGCATTGCATGTCCCTATCCAGAGACCTTCTCATCTCCAGATACCTGTTGAAACATTGTTTCCCAGAATCCTTGTGTTCTCAGATATCTGAGTGTAGATATCTGTGGGCACTTTTCCTCGTTCAGATATCCTTTTGCAAAACTTGTTTATTGAAAAAACACTTATTTATTCAAGATATCTGGACATAGGTATCTGATGACCTTTGTATTCAACAATCTTGTGCAGTCTTCAAAACTTCAGAAATGGTTGAACTCTGCTGCTGGATGCCTTCTCCTTGGTCTTCTTCGAAGATATAAAAATTACATTCAGAGACCTAACATCCTATACAAGATTTGCTAGACTAACATACTTAGTGATTTTCCTCGTTTACAGTGTTCAAGTGAACCAAGAGTACTAACCACCTTTCTGAGCTAAGATAAGTCATTAGGTTGCTGATCAAAATCTAAACAGATATTCCTAACACTTAGTCTTCAGTAATCTTGTGCAGTCTTCATATCTTCAGATAGTTGAGCTCTTTCTGCTAGATGCCTTCTTCTTGGTCTTCATCAAAGATATAAAATTACATTCAGAGACCTAACATCCTATACAAGATTTACTAGACTAATCATACTAAGTATACTTCCTCTTTTACAATGTTCAAGTGAACCAAGAGTACTAGATAACTTTCTGAACTAAGGTAAGTCATTATGGTGTACTGATCAAAACTAAACAGATATTTTCTAACAAATTTCCCCATTTTTGATCAGTCACCTATGACTACCTTTAAAAACCTATTACGACTTTGGATGAGGAAACAATCCACCACTTAAACATTTCTTATGATTTATCATTCTTTTTATTTAAGTGTAGAAAGTAAGACATCAACCAAATCACAAGGTGTGATCTTTGCTGACAAGTTATCTTTTCATTAAAAAGGTATCTGAGAGTAGGTTAATCAGATAACAGAATTACAAGGTAAGCACAGATAACTTTTATAAGATAATTAAGTAGTAAGTACAATCAGAAAAAAATCAAAAATACACAACTAGTAGGACAACAGGAAAGTCCAAGTTCCAAGTGAACATCCTAACTAGCTAGCCTTCATCCTTTTTCATTCTTCATCATCTAGTCGAATGTAAGCAGAGTATCTGATGATATTGTCTGAGTAGTCAGTGAGAGCTTCTCTGATGAGAAGTTCAGACTTTCTGGAGGTTATAACATACTCCTTGTATGATCTTTCTGTCTTACATGCTGCACGAGTCCTTTCGACCCAAAGATATATGCCCCAGAGCCAGGCATGCTCAATCTGTATGGAAGATAACTTCAGTTCTTGGTACACTTTACTCATGTATTTCAGATCTAGCTTGTATTCTTCCTCTGTCATGTAGAAGTTTTCATAGACTATTACTGTAGTTTTTAGTACCATCTTGTTACCAAGAACATTGAGTTTCAAATACACATCATTTGGTCTGTAGTAGGGGAAAACGTCAGTAAGCTCTTTTTCAATAGCTTGTTTTCTGACCATTATCTCGAAGTATAGTGCGTCTTTTAATCTTTCATCAGATAGCAATTTCCTTTTGTTCTTTCTCCAGGCTATCAATTGAAGGAAGACTGGTTTTGGGAAAGGTTTTGAGGCAAATATTAAACTATTGATGCCCATTACCCATAAACCATTGATGCACTTATAGACATTTGAGTTCAGATCTTCTGGAGTTGGTTCATACTTTATTAGTACTTCTTCATCAACTCCTTGAAGTTTTTCAATTCGTTCTTTGATCTTCCCCTGTCTAAATGCTTCCCTTTCCTCTTTCTTAGAAAGCTCTCTGTTACTTGTACCTTCTTGAGTAGGTACTGCAGAAGTAATTTCTGGTCCAATTGGAAATCCCACACTTCTCTTTCGAATAAGAGGTGTAGGGTCTTTTTCCTCATCATCTTCTTCCTGATGAGTTGCCACTGAGGCCTTGTTTCCATCTTGACCAACTTTATTTTTCTTTTCAGAAGGCTCTTCAACATGTTCTGCATAGTCTCTAAAGATTCTTCTTTTCCTTGAGCTCTTGCAGCTTTAGGAACTTCGTGAGACTCTTTAGTAACAGGTGGAGGTGGTGGTAGGAGAGCTTGACTAGAGGTACTTTGTAGAGGCAAAGCATCAGATAAAGTCAGTTGTTTGCTTTTCCTCTTGGTTTTTCCATTTCCTCCCTTAGTCATAGGAGGTTGATCAATACGTTCTGACAGCTTCACAAAGGATTCTGAGATGGAGGCAAAGCTTCCTTGTAATCCTTTATAAGCTCGAGTGATTTCTTGCAGTTCAACTCTTAAAAGCATATTCTGGTTGGCAAAACCAGTTTCTTCATCATTTAGCTTTGCTACCGCAGAGACCACTTTTGGTATATTCTCAATAGCCACAGTGGAGAGGTAGTCGATGAGCTGTATTAAATCCTCATCTTCCGTTCTTTGCATGGCCTCTTCTATCTGAATGAAGGATAAAGTAGTGATCCTTCTGGAAAGTAGTGCTGCAAGTTTCTGGAAGGCAGGAGGTGCAGACTCTATAAGCTCCTTGGCTTGATCAGAGCACTCCTTAAACAAATTCTCAAAGATCTGTTCTTGCTCAGTCCATACATACTCCAATTTGGAATGGGTACACTTGACGATATGAATCATTTGAAAAATAAGCGCACAAAGATTTAAGGTTATTTCTTCAAATTGCTCAGCCATTTTGCTGAAGAAGAAAAAAGGACAGATTTTGGCACCGGAATTATCATCAAGGGGTCAAGCGTTGGTGGAGAAAAGTCCTGTGAAGTGTATTTGTCGTTCAGAGGCGTTGAATCCCTATGTTCTGCTGCTTCTTCGAAATTTCGGTTGTCAGCATCCTATTTACCTTGTTTAATGGAAGTTCTCAATTATTCCATAGCAGTCTCTCTGTATTGATTCGCCTTGTCAATAGCTACTTGTTTAAGACTCTGGAGATTCTGTAATTCCTGTAGAGCTGCTTCCTCTCTGAGAATGAGATCCTTAATTTTCTTGAGGTCGGCTTCCTTTTCTGTCGTCTTGGTTTTTACCTCAAGATGTTGTGTAGCTTCCTGTGTTAGCAAGTCTCTGAGATGAGATATCTTGGACTCTAATTCTGGCAGTTGCTGCAGAGTCGGATTATCATCAGAGAGTTCTAAGATGTCCTTGTGTAGCTTCTTGCTGGAGGAATCATCTTGATGGTGAGAGGCAGAAGTGGTTGGTTTCTTCTCAGATTGTTTTGCAACAACTGATGGTTTCTTTGTAGAGTTTTGTTCTGCCTACTCCAGGTGGTTGATCATCGTTGTTATCATTATCACCATCCGAATTATCCGTAGATGCATCATGTTTACACCATTCTGAAAGAGTTCCACCAAATGGTCGCACACAGTATTTCTAAATCCCGTACTTATACATTCACAGATCCTATGTTTATCGGTTGGAAGCAATCGATGAACGAAATCTTCCAGGGATTCATACTGCTCTTTCATTTGTGCGTCATCACCATCTTTAAACAGAGTTTTAAGGCTAAGTCTCCTGACTTTCTACCATTGTGAAATGTATTCCATCTACTTTGTCAGAACGGTGGTTTCGTACTCATCGAGTAATGAGAGATACTGTTGGTCCAGATAACGGCAAAGTAAAAGACTAGAGGGGGGGGGTGAATAGTCTTTTAAACTTTTGTCGATAAATACAGTTTCTCAGAAACCGGGGGGTTTCTGATACTTAAACTCAGAGCGCGGAAGACTTTAAGATAGGTAAGTGCAGAAACAATAAGTAAGTGTGTGTGCTTTGCTGAAAGATAAATACAGAAAGGTAAATAACACAGCAAGTATAGTGGTATCTGGAGGTGGCGTAATCCTCCAACTAATCCACTTCGGTCTTTCTGAGACCTAGAATTCACTAGAACAGATAATTGAGTTCACCTTACAATAATCCTATTCTAAGATTCCTAAACAAATGGTTCCCAACCAAATGTTCCCCCTGAGTTATTCCCCAGCTCCTAGAGCTAAGTACTTCCTCTACTCAGATAACCTTGGATTTATTCCCTGATTTCCTAAATCAAGTACTTCCTCTACTCCACGCCTTGATGGTGTTGGTTATAAGGTTTGTCAGAGAGGCTTCTTGTATAACTTTTCAGTTATGTTTCCGGAGAGCCTAATAGAACAAGACTACTTAATACACTTGATCAGTGTATGGCAATCTGCTCTTTACTGACCCAAGTAATTGATGTCCGTTTTGGAGAATGAGCTTCAGAAAGGTTATCTGATAGTTCAACTCTTTCACGAATAACAATCTCTTGTTAAGGTTCAGGACAACTTAGAACTACTAGTGATTCTTCAAGCAACAGAAAGCTTTCAGAAAGGGTAGTAGAGTGCTTGAGAGAATACTTTGCTAGATTGTAAGTTTGCAAGTTAGATCGTTCTTCGTCGTTGTATTTCAAAGATCTAAGTGTGATATTTATAGATGAATTAGAGAGTCGTTGGGATGTTATCCGTTAGACACAATTCAAATTCAGTCTATACTTATCTTGAAATGAGTACTCAGAAGTCCTTGTCTCATCTCAGAGAGGACTGTGCTTTAGCGGCTTTTCTGCCGATGCAATTAATGCACATGTACTATTTCTTGTCCTGTAGTCTTCAACGGATACATTAGCCTTTTTGATGGCTTGCATGCTCCATACTCATGATGTCATATGTTCCAGAATCATGTTTCAAAAGTAACTAAATGCACTTAAGAAAGGATTACGGACATAGTCTTTCCGAGTGAGACTAAACCTTGGTGTCTTCATAAATCTTGTGCAATCTTCGGTCTTGTAATCTTCAGAAAAGCTCCATTGCTAGGATTGATCTTCATGGTCTTCTTGGAAATAAAAAATTACATTCAGAAAACTATAATCCTAATACAAGATTTACTAGACTAATCATACTCAGTGATTTCCTCATTTACAATGTTCAAGTGAACTAACAGTACTTAATCACCTTTCTGGCAAAGATAAGAACATGTGATGAATGATCAAAATACTAACAGATATTCCTAACAAATTTCCCCCTTTTTGATCAGTCATCCATGACTATCTTTTAAAGTCCTATTACAAATTTGTAATCCTGGAAGAGAAAACAATCCGCCACTTAATCATTTCAAATGATATTCAATTTTAGTTGAATTTAGTGTAGAAAGTATGCATCAACCAAATCACAAGAAGTGATCTTTGCTGATAAGTTGTCATCTATTATAATGTTTCTGAGAGTATGATCTTCAGAAAGGTACAGTTTACAGAGTGAGATGAAACTTTTACAGATAGAGAAATTCAGAAACAATCAGCAAGATTACAAAAAGTAACAAAACATACTAAGTAAATTAGAACAACAGGAGAGTCCAAGCTCCAAGTAAACAGTCTAAGATACTAGTTTTCATGTCTTCAAAAATAACTTAGGTTCAGAAACCTCAAGTTCTTCAGCACCCTTTCTGGATCAGTTGACATAATCATCCACTTTTTTGCATTCTTGGACATAGTCATAAAGAGTCCTTCTGACAGAGAGTTCTGTCTTTCTGGACAAATCACATATTTCTTGGTAACTCTTGCCAAGTTTATGATTTTTCCTCAGAAAATATTTGACCCAGAAGTATCTTCCCCAGACCCAGGCATGGTCTACTTGCAGCTGAGATAGGTTGAAATATTTGTATATTTCTTCCAGATAGTGTATATCATCTAGGTATTCATCCAATGTCATATAGAATGACTCATAGGTTGAAACTCCTAGTTTGTTCTTCTTGCTGTAGCTACCATCCATTTTTCGTACCTTGTGTACATCATCGGGCTTTGGGTAAGGACAGGCAAAGGAGAGGTCCATCTTTCTGGCATCGTTTCTCTTCTCTACTTCAAAGTTTAGCCAGGCATGAAGGTGCTCAGATTTTAGCAATTCTGGCTTGCCTTCTCTCCATTTCAGTATCTGGTTGAGGATGGGAGTTGGAAACTTATCATTGACAAGTAAATGTTGTAGTTCCAGAATCCAATACCCTCTCTTGTTCAGAATGCTGCACCTATATGAAGACTCTTCATTACTCGTCTTCACATATTCAATGTGGACATCAGTTGGCTTTTCTTGAACAATTTCTCTGTTTGTTCTGCCAAACTGGGAATCCCTTCTTGCTTTTCTGTTGGGTGGCCTTCTGTCAGGAGATCCTCTAACGCTTTCTTCCTGCCTTGGGGCTGTGCTGGTGGAAGTTCCTTGTATTGACTTGGTATTTCCAGAAGGAGTTCTGGCTTCCAAAGGCATTGCTGCCAGTGGAGGTTGTGAGGTGCTTGCTTGCCTTCTTCTCTTGTGAAGTGGATGTTCATCTGTATCAAATTCATCCTCATCATCATCATTGAAGTTCAACAATGGAGGCTTGCAGCTTTCTTGGTCTCTCACTTCTCCTTCTTCTTGGTCTTCTCCTTTTTCAGGATTATTCTGGTTGTTCCCTTCTGAGATCCTAAGGGACTTGGTTCCCCTAGTGACCATACTTCTCGACCTTACATTTGGTTGATCTGGAACAACTTCTTCAACAGGCATCTCCGGTGTTCTTGATGACTAGTTGACTTGAGGAGGAGGCATAGATTGTTTTCTCTTTCTTCCTCGCTTCGAGGCATCTCTTCTTCTTCCCCCTTAGTCATGAATGACTGACTCATAATGGCATAAGCTTCAGAGAGTGAGTAAAAGTTTTTCTGGAGATTATTGTGCACCCTGACCAATTCTTGGATTTCTTTCTTCAGCTCGTGGTTCTGCTTAACCAGTTCCAAAAAGATACTATTTCTGGCACGGTGCTCTTCACTTCTTGAACTACTTGGTGCAGAGAATATATGAGGAGCAAGTAGAGCTCTCTTGTGTTGAGTGACAAGTCTCTCATCTTCTGCGTCAGTAATCAAGTTTTGGTTGTTTTCAGCATCACTCTTATCATCTTTTTCTTGAATAGTTTGCAGATTGACAACCTTTTTCTGCTTTCCATCAAGTGTCTTTACGAGAAGATGTAGAAGGTCTTTCGATGCGATCAAGATCATCTTCTTCATCATCATTGTCATCCATGGCATCTATTTCAGCAACTGACAACAATGGCATCTTTTAGATTTCTTTGCTCATCTAGGAGCGCCAATTCCTGGGTGTTAGCTTCTTTGAGCTTTTGAATTTTGGCTTCCTTTTCATCAACAAGAGCTTGACACTCTAAGTTGATTCTCTTTTCTTCTTCCAACACCTTTCTGAGTTGTTCAATCCTGAACTCAGCGGCAGATATCTCTTCAAGTATATCGTTCTGTTCTGCCTGTTGGGTTTTCTGATGAGACTTTGAAGGTGATGATGATGGGGCTTTCTGAGCATTGGAAGGAGTGGCCTTTTCTGCACTTCCTTTGCTAACTTTCTGAATCCCGCCGTTTCCAGGTTGGGGATCATCATTCTGATCATCATCATCATCATCCTTCTTGTTTTCTTGACTTGGATGCTCAGAAGGGGGTACTTGATAATCATTCTCGTCCATTTCTTCTTCATCTTCTGAAATCAAGTTGATCACATTTGGGAATGTAATCATTCTCCCATTCACTTCTTCTTGCTCAGCTGGGTAAGTAGTGAGCTTACTAGGCAATGCAGGATGGGTTACCATCTGCTCTTGGGTTTGAGCATCCGTAGTTTTGAAATCTGCTAGAAGTTTTTATGCTACTTCATGAGTGAAGTCTTCATGCATCAGATTGGCAAAAGAATAAGACTCTGTTGGGAACAATGCATGGATGTAGTCTTCCAGATTTAGGGCTATTGCTCTCTTTTCTGGGACGTCGATTACTCGTGCTATTTCAGAAAGGTCAGCCTTTCTGAGTTTCTGCCATTGTCTGAAGCACTTTAGATGTTTCTTGAGAGTGTGCTTCTGGAAAGCCTTGAGTAAATCAACTGGCACAAAACTTTGAGCCTGAAAGAAAGGGATCAAGTTAGTTTTGTTCAAACCACTTGAGTTGGTATCTGTGTGCAAAAGTAAGCTTTCTGAGCATACCTGTGTAGAAACACTAGGCTCATTTGCTTGGACTTCAGCTTGTTTGGGCACAGAGGCCTCAGATACCTTGTTGTGAGGAGAAGTCTGATCCTCAGCATCCTTTCTTTCTGATTGAACTTCCAAGTGAGGAAGCTCAGTGGCATCTTTCTCAGAAACCTTGGGGGTTTCTGGAACCTTTTCTTTAGATACTGCTTGTTCAGCAGTTTCAGTTTCTATTGGAGGTGTTTTCAAGAATTTTTCTCCTTCCAATTGTTCTTCTGACTGAGCCTGTAATAACAAACATAAGAGATTTAGTAGTGGGATTTCCAGAACATTCTTGAAGAAGATTATTACTGAGTGCTTACCTTCTCATTAGAAGGCTCAGTAAATGCTTCTTCAGAAAGCTTTGCAGCTTCTGGATTTTCTTGGTTTTGGAGTGTTGGTCCCTCCACCACTACTTCGTCAGTTAGAGCCTAAAGTAAGACAAAAAGAAATTTAGAACACAAGATATTAATTTTTCAAGCAAGCTATTTCTTATTCAGAGATAACTTAGCTACCGTAGAAACGTGCTCTTCTTGTTGTTACGAGGTTGGAGAAACCTCTTCTTCATTCGGAAGGGTGATGATTAACTTCCCCCTGACAGTTTGTCTCCAATATGGCCTGAAAAGAGTCAAGCTGATCATTGATCTTTTGGACTTGTGGTGAATCCACAGTCTCTCTGTGCTCATTGTTGTTCTCCTCTATAGTATCATTCTGAGTCTCCATCTCAGTTTGATCCCTTTCTGAGAGTTGAGCTTTCTCAGAAGGTTGAGGAACCTGTTCAAGAACAGGGTTTTCATCAGCAATATTGAGTGCTGGTATTGTGAATGTGGAAGCAATGTCAGTATCTTCCATCATTCTATCTTCCTCACCAGCCTTCTTCTTCTGCTTTGGACGAGAGGGCTCTTATCTTTCAAGAGCTAAGTTTGATGCTCCTCATTGGGTCTCAAGCTTATATCTTTTGAGCACTGTTGCGATTACTTCATCGTCCTCGAATCAACATTACGTGTTGTACGAACCGTCTATGATATTTCTATCATTTGGAGAGTTCGGAGCGATCATTTCGAGATTCTTGGGGCTTTACGGGCGCCTTTACGGCGAACAACATCTTCTGAGACCTTGTCTCCAGAAGGTTGTGCCTCTTGAATGTTTATAGACATGGAGGTCCTTTTGCCTTGAGCCCTTTTTCTTTTGGCAGCTGGAGGTTTAGCTTGAGCTTGCTCAGAAACCTCCTCACCTTGCTGTGTAGTTTCTTCAGCCTTTCTGAGTACTTGCTCAGCAGCAATTCTCTCCTTTTCTTCAAAGGCGTGTCTGAAAAGGGAGTTGGTGACTGGGATTTCTTGTTTCTCTCTAAGAGTAATCCCCATGGTTTCCAGAATGTAACATATCCTGAGACCAAAGTGCATATTGGCTTTTGGCTCAGGAAGGCCATTGATGATTTTGGGCTCAAATTCCTCAATATGTCCAAGGAATTTGTTGAAGGCATACTTCCACCAATTGAAGTGGGTTTCCTGCCCTTCATTCTTCTGGTTCAGAAGATGCATCATCATCCATCTCTCCATACTTATCTGGTCTACTCCACCTTTGTTGCCATCAAAGCAACGGACCAGGATGAGAGCCAAAGTACTCCAGTGTTTCTGAAGATGACTTGTTCTGATAGCTTTCAGAATAAAGTCTCCTGGGCAACCTTTTGCATTTTCCAACTGGATTGCCTCAAAAAGTTCTTTGACGCCTTGAATCATTGAGGCGTCCTTGATGTTGATATCTTCAATAGTTCCTCGATTTTTCAATCGGAACAATTTGCAGAAAGCCTTGCAGTCAAGAACAATTTCTTGTCCTTGGACTTCAGTCTGCATGTACTTTTCTTCTTTATCATTCACAACCTTTGTGAAGATTTTGGAGTATTGTAGAACTCAGTACATCCAGTGTGGATAGGCCACTGGGTGCAGCAGATAAAAACCTGTAGATATGGGAATTCTTCAACATCCCCAATATCAGTTTCCTTTCTGGTTTTGAAGGTATAACTGCTGGTACATATTTCTTCACTAAGAATGCTCCCCAATTCATTTTATGACTAGGGTTCCAGTCCGAAGGGGTGAATTCTCCCAGAAGGCGTTTATTCAACACCTTAAGTTCTTTTCCTCCTTGCTTTTCAGCAGGAGTATATGATCCGGCCTTAGGGTTCTTGGTGGTCATCTTCTTGGGTGCCATCTCTTTATATAAAGTTTTGAATAAGTGGTTTTGCAGAAGGATTTTGCACAAGTAATTGATATTAGTTTATCTTTTCAGAAGACTAAGCACAAAAAGTTGAGTTTGCAGAAGGAGGTTTGCAGAAATCTGGAGAGATTTTGCTATTTTGATGCAAGTTTGAAATTTCGGATTTGGTAAAAGTGTTTGTCTTTTGCCCAATTCCTATATATATAGCAGATAAAACATACATAGATACAACATACATATAGTTGAATATGAATGCGTGTCTTTGCATCTGCATAGGCGTGGTACGTCCTTTGTACTTCATTAAATGCTTAGTGGGCCACGTCTGAATTTCTAAACAGACATTACTTGCTTTGTTTTAATCTCAGCCGTTGAGATCAAACGTTTATACATCAAGGGCTTATATTGAATATCTTGTAATGATATCAATCAACAAATGGTAATGTGCCGACTTGATGGATTTTTAATATGCTACATTCATTGTGTCACTAAGTAAAGAGTGAGAACACTTTGATCGTTTGAGCTTATCATTCTGAATGTCAAGTCCTTATCTATATATTGTTTATCATGAAAATGGTAAAAATACAAGACATTGGACATGTTTGAGTTTCATAACTTATACCTTTTGGGCTTTGTGTGTCTTTTCTCTTTATGAATAAATAGTTTCCTGAATTCAAGAATCAGAAACTTCAGTTGTTTGAATGTATTTGACCCACTCTTAGTAAGTAAGTTCTAGTCTTATTTATTGAGTGTGTACCAACCTTTGCCTTTACGGATACGTTCGAAATGTTTTGCCTTTCTGAGTGTTGCTACTCAGAAACCTTTGCAACACTTCTTAACAACTTGGCTTTCTGAGAGCATGTTCTCAGAGGCCTTCTTCTTTTCTACCTTGATTACTCAGACTTTAGAGATTCAGGACATTTTTCAGTCCTTAGGCAACTCCATCAATCCAATATTATGTCTTAAGGTCAAGAACCGGCTTTCTTGTAGGGGCTTGGTGAAGATATCTGCAAGTTGGTCTTCTGTGCCAATCTTGAGTATCTCTATATTGCCTTTTTCAACATGGTCTCTGATGAAGTGGTGTCTAACATCAATGTGCTTTGTTCTGGCATGGAACTTGGGATTCTGTGTGATTGCAATAGCACTTGTGTTGTCACAGAAAATAGGAGTTTTCTCTTCATTGAGTCCATAGTCTCTGAGTTGTTGTTGAATCCATAGAATTTGTGTTGCACAACAACCAGCAGCAATATATTCAGCCTCTGTGGTAGAAGTTGCAATTGAGTTTTGCTTCTTGCTAAACCATGAGATAAGTCTTGTTCCCAAAAATGACAAGAATTGATCCAGCATAGTCAGCATCTGAGTAACCAGCCAAACTCAATCCACCTTCTTTAGGATACCACAAACCTACATTTACTGTACCTTTCACATACCTTAATACTTTCATAGCAATGTTGTAGTGTGATTGCATTGGATTTGTTTGAAATCTAGCACACACTCCAACTGCATATTGAATATCTGGTCTGCTTGCAATAAGGTAAAGTAGTGAACCTATTAATTTCCTATACTTGTGTTCTTCAACACTCTTATCTCATTCAGTATAGGTCATTTTGGTTCCTATGCTCATAGGTATCTTAGCATTCTTTTCAGATGGCTTAAGATTGAACTTTGTGAGCATGTCTTTTGCATACTTTGTCTGACTAACGAATATTCCATCATTGAGTTGCTTGACTTGCAATCCTAGGAAATAGTTCAATTCACCTATCATGCTCATCTCAAACTTATTTTTCATGAGATTTGCAAAGTCATCACAAAGTTGCTTGTCCTTAGATCCAAATATAATGTCATCAACATATACTTGAACTAAGAGTAGTTTCCCATCATGATTTAAGGTAAATAAAGTTTTATCAACTTCACCTTTCTTGAAACCACTTTCCAGAAGGTATTTGGCCAAAGTATCATTCCATGCTCTTGGTCGTTTGGTCCATATAGAGCTTTCTGTAGTTTATAGACCATTCTACTTTCTGAGGAAACTTCAAAACCAGGTGGTTGTTCAACATAGACTTCCTCAGCAAGTTCACCATTCAAGAATGCACTTTTGACATCCATTTGATAAACTTTAAAGTCTTTATGAGCTGCGAAGGCCAGAAAGAGTCTTATTGCATCCAATCTGGCAACTGGTGCATATGACTCATCAAAATCTAAACCTTCAGTCTGGGTGAATCCCTTGGCAACCAACCTTGCTTTGTTTCTGGTTATTTCACCAGATTCATTCATCTTGTTTCTGAAAACCCACTTGGTTCCAATCACAGATATTCCTTCTACAAATGGAACCAGTTTCCAAACTTTGTTTCTTTCAAACTGATCCAACTCTTCTTGCATTGCAGAGATCCAGTCTTGGTCTCTTAATGCTTCTTCAATAGTTTTAGGTTCAATGTTTGAGATGAAACATCCAAAGAGAGAATTAGCATTTTCGGCTATTGCTCTCCTAGTCCTAACACCTTGATTTATTGGTCCAATCACATCCTTTGCAGGATGATCCTTGATCCATCTCATCATGGGTTTGGGGCTAGTAGGGTCAACATCTATGTGATCTGAATGTGAATCACTATGATTATGACTTGATACTTCTTCAGTATCTATGACATTTTGTACGACACGAGGGCGTTGAATGTCTGACACTTGCTCAGTGTGAGGGCTTTCTGGGACATGCCTGTCAGAGAGGTCATTTCCAGAATTAGCTCTTTGATGAACATCTTCAGTTTCCATTTCTGTAATTTTCATAGGAAATTCTTCATCATGTCTGAGAATCATCTGGTTGTTACTAGGCATTTCATGCTTTTCTTCGTCAGAGTCATCCTCTCTTTCCATAATGATGTTTTTCCTTTCTGAGGGTTCTTCTTCAGAATCCTTTAACATTAGTTCCTTGAACCTTTCTGAGAGTTCATCATCAAGGGGTAATTTCTTGCTTTCTTCATAGAATACAACATGAACTGATTCTTCAATCTTCTTTGTTCTTTTGTTGTAAACTCTGTAAGCTTTGCTATTCATAGAATAACCAAGAAACACTCCTTCATCTGCCTTTGGTTGAAATGTTTTTAGATACTCTTTTCAATTGTTAAGAACAAAACATCTACAATCAAACACTTTCAGATGTTTAATATTAGGGGGTCTACCAACCAAGAGCTCATAAGGGGTCTTTTCATGGTGTTTGTTTATCAAACATACATTACGAGTGTAGCATCTTTGTGTTCTGACTTCAACCCAATAAACTTCACTTCTTTCGATGTCAATGACATTGCCCTTGCTGCTTCTTTAAGGGTTCTATTTTTCCTTTCTGCAACACCATTTTGTTGTGGTGTTCTTACAGAGGAAAGTTGATGTTGTATACCTTTGCTGGTACAAAACTCCTTTATGTACTGGCAGATACCTTGTCATTTTTCATGACTTCAAGCTTATTTAGCAAGTTTGGTATCTCCACCCTAGCATCAGATTTATGCTTCAGAAAGACAACCCAAGTGAATCTTGAGAAGTCATCTACAACAACAAGACCATACTTCTTTCCTGCATAACTAGTTCTGAGATGATTCAAAAGATCCATGTGTAATAGTTGCGTTGGTCTAACACTAAAGTGTCGATTTTGGACTTGAAAGAGATCTTAGATTGTTTCCCCATCGGCAGTAGAACAGATACCATCCTTTCCGAAGATGTTTTGGGAAGGCCAACTACTAACTCTTTCTTGGCAAGTTTGTTCGAGTTTTGAAATTCAAGTGACTCATTCTTTTGTGCCATAACGGTGCTCTTATGTGTGACTGATTGACTCACCATGAGACATTCTTGATTATGGCGGATGCCCAATCGGCAACATAAAGATCGCCTTTCCTAGCAACCAAGGCATGCCTTTGACACATTGTCAATAAGTTTGCAATATTCGCTTTAAATTTCACGATAAATCCTTATGCAAAAGCTGGCTCATGCTAAATAGATTGTATTTCAAACCCTTAACATGTAATGTCGTCGATTGTTAAGGATCCCAATTTGACGTTGCAAATCGAGAGAGGATTTAATTCTCCTCCAAACCGTCGATGTACGGTCCATTGTTGCAAGCTTTGTAGTTGACGGTTGCTTTGTCTCCTGTCATGTGCTTTCCACATCCACTATCAAATAGCCATTGAGCCTTAGTCCAAGAGGTATTCTGCACAAAACAGGAAACAGGAGTTAGGTTCTTGCCTCAGAGATAGAACCACTTAGACTAAACATTCTTCCAGTAGGAATCCACATTTTAGTGAATTTCTCGGGAGTTTGTTTTTGTCTAACTTTATCCGAAGGAGAAACAATAGAATCAGTAATTTTGATCTCAATCTTTCTTCTTGAGGTGTTTCTAGGTGTTCCTTTTGATGCTTTCTGGACCCTGGGTTTCTGGGATTGCTTTTCAGCAAACTTAGCCTTTCTGGCCAGGTTCCTTCTAGCTTTGGCATTCAGTTTTTCAGTGGTTTGAGATTTCTTCCACTTCTGTTTATTGCTACGTGCAATATCAACCTTGCGCCATTGTTCTTGTCCTTCCTTATATTGTTGTAAAAGGACTTTTCCAATAGCACGATAGACAATGCCATTTCGAACACCTTTGGCTTTCTGAATGCAGTCTTCAGAAGCCTTACAAGTTTCTGTACCGTCTTTATTTTCATAAAATGGTACAGTAGAGAGTTTGCCTATTCCAGCAATTCTTCCTTTCCTAGTAATATGGCAATGTGGATGGCTACATGTCTGAGGGTTGTATTTCTTTTCAGAAGCTTCACCCACAAGTTTCTTGTGAACTTGTTGTTCTTTCAAAGGTTGGGTTGCTACTCCTTTTCCTTTGTCAACTACCTTAGCTTTCTGACCAATGCTATAGGTGGTTGAAGAACCATTCTGTTGACTTTTTACAAAGGTCAATCTTTCATCACTCTTCTTCAGAGGAGATGAATTACTCGATTGTTCATCAAGTCCAAGTCCACCTTTCTCAGAGGGATCTCTCAGATATGATTGAACCTCAGTGAGAGTGTCACCAGCCTTTGCATAAGATTGGAAGGATAGCTCTTTCTTTCGAAGTTCCTCATTCTCAGAAAGCAGCTTTACATTTTCTTATTAAGTTCATCCAAGGCTAGTTTGTGAAAATTTTCATTTTCAGATATCTGATTTTTCAGCAGGGCTATTTCAGCGCTCTTGTTCTCAGAAACATCTTTTTCAAGAGTTTCTTTGCTTTCCTCTAGAATTCTGGTTTTGGATTGTGCTTCCAGAAACTCTTTCTCATAACGATCCAATTCACTCCTGATTAACTCCAGATCCTCAATTCCATCAATACTCTCATAGTACAGAAATTGTGAAATGTTTGTTACCTCATCAGCCATAAGACACATTTCAATGTTGGAGATGTCTGGACCAGCAATCTCAGCAACTCCACACATTTCATTCTTCTTAAGGCCGAAGTCGATTACGTCGTGGGTGATTCCACACAATTCTGGTGATGGTAGGTTTGAGTTATCTGAATCTCCATCTTCAAAATCTGTCTCAATATCTAGAGCATCAAGTTGGATTTGAATCTTCTTCCTTTCTTCAGTCAGTAAGGCCCTTTGATTTCTTTTGTAATTTCTTCTGTCCTTCTTGTCACATGTCTTGAGCTTGTTTAAAGCAGGGCAATCTCTCTTGAAGTGACCAGGCTTTTGACAATAGAAGCAGATATCATTTCCTATCTCTGCTGATTCAGTACTAACACCTTTCTGAATGGGGGTCTTCAGAGAGTTGTTTAGTTGAATGTTCTTATCTTGATGATAGTTTGGGCGATGCTTTTTCAGCTTTTCTTTAGCTTTTCTTCTCTCAATCTCTTGACTCACAAATTTATTCATGTGTCTTACTGCAAGAGCATTTTCTTCAGATGCGTCTTTGGTATCTTTCTTTTCAAAAGTACCTTGAGAGACTAGAGCAACACTTTGCAACTTCTTAGCTGTTTGTTCTCTCTGAGTTATCTCATAATCTACAGTAGCAAGATGAGAGAAGAGCTCTACTGGAGTAATATTTGGCATTCCTTGGTTGAAATAAAAGAATTTAGTATGTTCCCAGTTGTGATTGAGACTTCTGACAATAGTCTTAATCTTTTAAATTTGGGAGTATCTGTTGCTTTCACCAAGTGCAGCCATATCACTCATAAGAGTAGTAAACCTGAAATCAAGTTCTTCCAGAGTTTCAGTGGGACCTTGCTTGAAGTTTTGGAACTTCAATTTAAGAACTTCGAACTTGTTTTCTTTGGTTTTCTCGCATTCGCATTTCTTCAATCAATTGCCGTGAAACTTTTCGCCGTTTAGCACCCTGATTTACATTGTATGTGCTCAGGTGTCGATCTGATGATTATATTACGAGCTTGACCATCCAATCTGTGTCTCTTGGCATCTTCAGATGTCCAGAGCTCTCTTGGCTTGTCTTCATACATAATGCTTCCACGAGCAATACGACCACTATCACTAGCAGTCGCATCCTCGTTTTCATCTTCCTTGTCTGAGGCTTTTCTTCCATCAGACACCTCGGAACTTGTTTGAGTTATGCGATTTTAATAGGCCCTTCATTGATGACATAGATCATCTCATCACTAATGGCCTCCAGATGGAGCATCATGTTGTTCTTCCATTTCTCGTAGTTTTCTGGCTTCGGAACGGGTGCATCACTCAGAGACATTCCTGCGCACTTAACACACAAATTATATAGTCCTCAGAAAGGGCCAAAGTTTCTTCACCTATCTGGGGATCTAGGTTCAGTGCAGAAGGCTTGGGAACCTCCTGCTCTGATACCACTTGTTAGTCCAGATAACGGCAAAGTAAAAGACTAGGGGGGGGGGGGGGTGAACAGTCTTTTAAACTTTTGTCGATAAACACAGTTTCTCAGAAACCGGGGGGTTTCTGATACCTAAATTCAGAGCGCGGAAGACTTTAAGATAGGTAAGTGCAGAAATAATAAGTAAGTGTGTGTACTTTTCTAAAAGATAAATACAGAAAGGTAAATAACACAGCAAGTATAGTGGTATCTGGAGGTGGCGTAATCCTCTAACTAATCCACTTCGGTCTTTCTGAGACCTAGAATTCACTAGAACAGATAATTGAGTTCACCTTACAATAATCCTATTCTAAGATTCCTAAACAAATGGTTCCCAACCAAATGTTCCCCCTGAGTTATTCCCAAGCTCCTAGAGCTAAGTACTTCCTCTACTCAGATAACCTTGGATTTATTCCCTGATTTCCCAAATCAAGTACTTCCTCTACTCCACGCCTTAATGGTGTTGGTTATAAGGTTTGTCAGAGAGGCTTCTTGTATAACTTTTCAGTTATGTTTCCGGAGAGCCTAATAGAACAAGACTACTTAATACACTTGTTCAGTGTATGGCAATCTGCTCTTTACTGACCCAAGTAATTGATGTCCGTTCTGGAGAATGAGCTTCAGAAAGGTTATCTGATAGTTCAACTCTTTCACGAATAACAATCTCTTATTAAGGTTCAGGACAACTTAGAACTACTAGTGATTCTTCAAGAAACAGAAAGATTTCAGAAAGGGTAGTAGAGTGCTTGAGAGATTACTTTGCTAGATTGTAAGTTTGCAAGTTAGATCGTTCTTTGGTCGTTGTATTTCTCAGCATCTAAGTGTGTGATATTTATAGATGAATTAGAGAGTCGTTGGGATGTTATCCGTTAAACACAATTCAAATTCAGTCTATACTTATCCTTAAATGAGTACTCAGAAGTCCTTGTCTCATATCTCAGAGAGGACTGTGCTTTAGCGGCTTTTCTGCCGATGCTATTAATGCACATGTACTATTTCTTGTCCTGTAGTCTTCAACAGATACATTAGCCTTTCTGATGCCTTGCATGCTCCATACTCATGATGTCATATGTTCCAGAATCATGTTTCAAAAGTAACTAAATGCACTTAAGAAAGGATTAAGGACATAGTCTTTCCGAGTGAGACTAAACCTTGGTGTCTTCATAAATCTTGTGCAATCTCCGGTCTTGTAATCTTCAGGAAAGCTCCATTGCTAGGATTGATCTTCATGGTCTTCTTGGAAATAAAAAATTACATTCAGAGACCTATAATCCTAATACAAGATTTACTAGACTACTCATACTCAGTGATTTCCTCTTTTACAATGTTCAAGTGAACTAAGAGTACTTATTTACCTTTCTGGCAAAGATAAGAACATGTGATGAATGATCAAAATACTAACAGATACTGCCCATCGAAATAGTAAACATCATAGATTGAAGGACTCGGAGGAGTAGGCGTATCAGAAAGAACCTGTAGAGGGACATAATTAGTTTTTAGTCCCAGTAATTCAGTGGATATCTGAGGTTTTTGAAGTACAAGACTTGTTGTTACCTGTGTTGCAACAACAAGTTTAGAAGTCTTGTTGGGAGAGGCAGTCCGTGCCTCAGATATTTCAGTTGACTTAGGAGACTTGAGATTTTTCTCCTCTTCAACTTCCTTTTCTTTCTGATCCTGAGAAATAGAAGTGTTAGTACACTTAGAAAGATTAAGAAGGATTCTACACACAATAGTTTTTGAGTTTTCTACCTCGTTCACTAGAGGTTCAGAAACATGTTTTTCAGAGACCTGCGCGGTTTCTGGTGTGTCCTTTGAAGCCTTTAGGTTTTCAGCCGCTTCATCTTTCTTCTCAGTTTGAGCCTTCAAGAAATACAAGAAAGGGTTAATGAAATGCTTAGAGGAAGATTTCTGAGAGATCACTTGTGAATCTTGGTCTACCTGTATAACAGACTCAGATTCTTGAATGATTGGAGAAGTGGTGTTCTCCTTCTCTAAAAGCATTTCTGCTTCTTGTCCTTCCTTACTTTCAAGATCAGCCTAAACAAAGAACAAATTACTTTGTTAGAACAAAATAAGTGACACAGAAAATCAAGTAATTATTTGAACCATACAGTAACCTGATTTGCATCAGACTGATTAGTATCAGGTACTCAAGTGGGTTCCACGTCTTGGTTTTGTTGCTGAGTGACTTTTTCTTGTTTGAAATTTCTAGCACTTTGGGCCCTTCGAGAGACAATGTCTCGGTTGCCATCCCCTGGGTGTCTTTCTTGGTCGCAACATTAGAAAGACTCCTCTTTGAAGAGAGTTAGGGAACCTGCTTGTTTGTAGGGTTTTCTTCAACAGTGACACATGCTGGTAGCTCTGTAAATTCTTGAAATGCATTCAACATATCGACAACATCACTTAGATGGTCGTGATGTTGAGTAAACGTGTCTTCCTTGATCAGAGCTTCTTCCTTTGGAACCTCTTGCATTTCTGCAGGGTTTGCACTTTCTGGAGGGGTTGGATGTTTTTCCATTGTGTCTTTCTCAATAAAAGAGATGCTGGGGGTAAAGTAGAAGATGCTGGCTTCTTATTCAGACCAGGCTTTGGAATTTTTGGTACCCCGTGCTAAGGATGCATTGACTTTGATGTCTTCATCTGATTCTGTCTCTTCAAAATCTTTTCTCTTAGCATGTTCTTCCACTTTCTTAGTAGCCTTTTTCTTTCTGGAGGTTCTTGGCTTCTTAAGAGTTGGACCCTCAGAAACTTCGAATGCCTTTCTTTTACTAGGCACAGCCTTGTGCTTGTTTATTAGTTCACCAACGTTCCATGTTTACTTTGTCTACTCCTCCAACATTGCAGTCAAGACATCTGTGAAGGATTAATGTAATTGTATCCCAAGGTTCTGCCAGATGTTTTCTTTTGACATCGTGGTTGTTGAAGTAATCAGGAGCTGTTGTATCATCTGCATTGATGTGCTCCAAGTAAAATGCTTCAGGAGTTTGGACGGAGGTGTCAGGGATGAATTCAGTGCCATTTGTGGGAAGGCAAAAGAATTCACAGAAGGATTTAAGGTTTAGTTTAATCACCTTTTCTTTAACCTTAGATTCTATAGACACATTTTCTGTGTCTTCATCTATTATCTTCGAGTTGTTATAAAATTCTAGTACATCTATGAGTGAGGGATAAGAAGGTTGTGCAGAGCAGAATTCTTTAATCCCTACCTTTTCAAGTAGAGGTAGTCCTCGCCTCACATCACGTGGATGTTTTGAACCATTAATCACATACTCGTCGACAAGTACTCCTCCCCAGAGTACTTTCGAGTTTTTGTTCCACATCTTGAAATCAAAATCACCAGTGACTCTTCGATTTTTAATTTCAATTTGCTTTTCAGCAGTAACATATATGGTTTCTTGAGTCTTCTGAGTAGAAGCTCTTTTGGGTTCCATCTCTCTTTTATAATAGTACGATTGGGAAAAGATGAAAGGGAGTTGGGTCGAAAATAGAAAGAATTTCTTTGTAGAAATACTTTTTGCAGATTTTCAGAAGGTTTTGAATAGAATTTGTAGAGAGATTTAGAGAGAAATAATACTATTCTTGGTGTAAATTGAAATGTAGGTTTAGGAAAAAGTAATTCAAATTGCCAAAACCTCGTTTATATAGCAAGGCAAGTACATTTGATATAGATGAATTCTATACGTTTATATCTCGCAATTCTGCACAAGCGTGATGAAAAAAGCGGTTTAGCATTAAATGCTAGTGGGGTCAGTCACTTGGTTTTTGTGCGATTGAGCTTTTGTGGACGCATCTCGGTCGTTAAATTACAAGCGTTTCTACTGAAGGGTTGAGATTGATTCTCTTACTAATGATATCAATCAACACCTGTAATTTTGCCCATTAATTGAATTTGTCTCAACTCGCTGAAGTATCTTTCAACTTCTCAGAAACCTAACTAGTAGACAAAACTGGATTCAGAAATCATTAAATGATCGTCCAGTACTTGGTTGAAATATTTCACAGGAAAGGAAATTTTCAACAAAGAATATCTGACTTCTGAAAGGAATTGTCATTAAGGTCAAACTATTCTTCTTTTGTGTCCCCCCTGACTTAGATGTCTCATGGTTTCTGAATACCCATTTCAGAGATCTTTCTAAGTAGCCTTTTCTTCAATGCCTTAGATATTTGAATACCCGTTTCAAGTATCTTTCTGAAGTAGCAACTTTCTGAGTACCCGTCTCAGAAATTACTCTCATTTTCTTTTTGCATTTCTTTTCAGAAACCTTTATTCCTCTTTTATTGGTTCAATGAGTTCCCGTCTCAGAGACCAATATTAGCACCTTGGTAGTTCC
This sequence comes from Plantago major, assembly GCA_026545765.1. Lineage (NCBI taxonomy): Eukaryota > Viridiplantae > Streptophyta > Magnoliopsida > Lamiales > Plantaginaceae > Plantago > Plantago major. The sequence continues at coordinate 66,552,079 of CM048844.1, read as the reverse complement.
ATTAGTCCGAGACTATGTCTTAGACTTAGAAATCTACTCTCTTGCAGAGGCTTAGTAAAGATATCAGCAAGTTGGTCTTATGTGCCAATCTTGAGTATCTCTATATTGCCTTTTTCGACATGGTCTCTGATGAAGTGGTGTCTGACATCAATGTACCTGGTTCTTGCATGAAACTTAGGATTCTAAGTAATAGAAACGGCACTTGTATTGTCACAGAAAATGGGAGTTTTCTCTTCATTGAGTCCGTAGTCTCTGAGTTGTTGAATCCATAAAATTTTTTATGTACAACATCCAGCGGCAATATACTTTGCTTCTGTGGTTGAGGTGGCAATTGAGTTTTGTTTCTTGCTGAACCATGATATCAAACGAGCTCCAAGGAATTGACAAGTTCCTGAAGTACTCTTTCTATCAAGCATTGATCCAGCATAGTCGGCATCAGAATATCTAGCCAAACTCAATCCACTCTCCTTTGGATACCACAATCCAACATCTACTGTACCTTCCACATACCTCAATATCTTCAAGGCAGTGTTGTAGTACGTTTGAATTGGATTTGTCTGAAACATTGCACACACTCCAATTGCATATTGGATATGCGGTCTGCTTGCAGTGAGATACAATAGTGACCCAATTATTTTCCTATACTTGTGTTCTTCAACATTCTTGTCGGATTCAGTATAGGTCATCTTGGTTCCAATGCTCATAGGTATCGTAGCGTTCTTGTCAGAAGGCTTTAGATTAAACTTATTGAGCATGTCCTTGGCATACTTTGTTTAACTAATGAATATTCCATTGTCGAGTTTCTTGACTTGTAACCCCTAGGAAGTAATTTAATTCTCCCATCATGCTCATCTCAAATTTACTTTAAATGAGTTCAGCAAAGTCTTCACAAAGTAGTTTGTCCTTAGATCCAAATATTATGTCATCTACATAAACTTGAACTAAGAGAAGTTTCCCTTCATGGTTCAATGTAAAGAGAGTTTTATCAACTTCTCCCTTTTTGAATCCACTACCCAGCAAGTATTTGTCTAAAGTATCATACCATGCTCTTGGAGCTTGTTTTAGTCCATATAGCACTTTCTGAAGCTTATAAACCATTTTGCCTTCTGAGGGAACTTCAAATCCTGGTGGTTAATGAACATAGACTTCCTCAGTGAGTTCACCATTCAGAAATGCACTTTTACCATCCATTTGGTAAACTTTGAAGTCGTTCCCTTGGCTGTGGTTTCGCTGGATAGTAGACAGGGACAGTGGGAATCTCGTTAATCCATTCATGCACATCACTAATTAGATGACGAGGCATTTGGCTACCTTAAGAGAGTCATAGTTACTCCCGCCGTTTACCCGCGCTTGGTTGAATTTCTTCACTTTGACATTGAGCATCGCGAAATCACATTGCGTTAGCATCCGCGACCATCGCAATGCTTTGTTTTAATTAAGCGATGGATTCCTTGTCCGTACCGATTCGAAGTGGCTGCTTGACGCCTTGAGAAGGCTCCGAAGAAGCCATTCGATCCGCCTCGGCCGCGTGGCAACCCGCTCTCGCCATGAAGCGGCTTCGGCGATCAAACGGACGAGTTCGACTGGGACCCCGTGCCCGACCCTCGAGCCAATCCTTTTCCGGTTCTGGATCCATTTGCCGACTTCCCTTGCCTACATAGTTCCATCGACGGTCGTTCACCTTGGAGACCTGATGCGGTTATGAAATGCGAGCGGAAGCGGAACTCGGTCCTCTGGATTTTCAAAAGGGCGCACCGGACACCATGCGACGTCGGTGCTCTTCCATCCGCTGGACCCTACCTCCGAAGTCGATTCCGAGTGGCGGTTAAGCGTAAAAGATATCTCTTCTCGAGGCCCTCGCCGACGTCTCCGGACTCCCTAACGTTGCAATCGCCGCTGCGTCTCGGTTCAGAATTTTAACCCGATTCCCTTCGGTTGCACGAAACGCACTTCTGTCGGGTTCCCCGACCTTAGGATCGACTAACCCATGCAAGTGCCGTTCACATGGAACCTTTCCCCTCTTGACCTTCAAAGTTCTCATTTGAATATTTGCTACTACCACCAAGATCCGCCTTCGCTCCGGGCTCACACCTAAGGTTTTGTAGTGACCGCGCCCTCCTACTCATCGGGGCTGGCTCTTGCCCCGGCGGGTATCGTCACGCGCTTGGCGCCATCCATTTCGGGGCTAGTTGATTCGGCGGTGAGTTGTTACACACTCCTTAGCGGATTTCGACTTCCATGACCACCGTCTGCCTGTCTTAATCGACCAACACCCTTTGTGGGATCTAGGTTAGCGCGTGTTGAAATCAGTAACCCGACTTCCGGTTCATCCCGCATCGCCGCTTACCAACAATGGCCCACTTGAGCTCTCGATTCCTTGGCGAGGTTCAACAAAGCAACCACGCCGTCCTACCTATTTAAAGTTTGAGAAAAGGGCGAGGCGTTGCATCCCGATGCCTCTAATCATTAGCTTTACCCGATAGAACTACTTTTCGAGCTCCGGCTATCCCTGAGGAAACTTGGAGGAACCGGCTACTAGACGGTTCGATTAGTCTTTCGCCCTATACCCAAGTCGAACGAGCGATTTGCACGTCGGTATCGCTGCGGGCCTCCACCAGAGTTTCCTCTGGCTTCGCCCTTCGAGTTTAGTTCACCATCTTTCGGGTCCGGCAGTATGCTCCTCGAACCCTTCTCGGAAGATCAAGGTCGGTCGACGCCGCACCCTCGAGGGGATCGCGCCGATCGGCTTCCTTCGCCTTACGGGTTTACTCACCCAATGACTCGCACATGTCGGACTCCTTGGTCCGTGTTTCAAGACGTGTCGAATGGGAGCTCACGAGCCAACACCGGAGAATGCACGGTTGCGAAACGCCAGAGGCGCATCTTTATCCGCCACGATCGGGAGACGGCACTCCCGAAGTCGATCGCGGACGGCTTTCACCGTTCCACATCCGACCGGCGCCAGCCCCCATCCGCTTCCCTCCGACAATTTCAAGCACTCTTTGACTCTCTTTTCAAAGTCCTTTTCATCTTTCCATCGCGGTACTTGTTCGCTATCGGTCTCTCGCCCATATTTAGCCTTGGGCGGAATTTACCGCCCGATTGGCTGCATTCCCAAGAACCCGACTACGTGACAGCGCCTCGTCTTTGCAACAGGTCCGGCACGACGGGCTCTCACCTCTCCGGCGCCCCTTTCCAGGACTTGAGCCGGTCCGCCGAGGACGCTTCTCCAGATTCTGACGGCGTGGCGTGGCCGCCGATTCTCAAGTTGGGCTATTCGGGTTCGCTCGCCGTTACTAGGGAATCCTTGTAAGTTTCTTCTCCACCGCTTATTGATATGCTTAAACTCGTGGGTAGTCCCGTCGACACAGGGTTGGTCGAGGCGCGTTAGCACCATTGTTTTGTAACGATGCCCGCATGCGACGGAGTGAAGCACAACGGCACCAATGATCTTTCAACCACCTTGGTTGTGACATCCGTCGATGAGGATCGCTTTTGGGCAAACCGAGCTAACGGGATGCCATTATCCGCCGCACCAAATTGGTGTAGGGACGACGCGATGCGTGATGCCCGAGCAGGCGTGCCCTCGGCCCGGCGTCGGCGCAACTTGCGTTCAAAGACTCGATGGTTCACGGATTCTACAATTCACACAAAGTATCGCATTTTGCTACGTTCTTCATCGATCACGAGAGCCGAGATATCCGTTGCGAGAGTCGTTTTGACTTTCAAGATACATCACATCCCCAAAACCACACCGCGAGCGGAGTCACGGGGCAACGCTTCCATTTTGTTTTCCTTGGCGCTTGCCACCAAGTGCAAGCACCGAGCACGGTGTCACGAAGAGTGGATTGCTCCAGCCCAACGAGGCAACGTTCATGTTAAACACGCGTGTCCACAGGTCTAGTTTTAGATATCGACAATAATCCTTCCGCAGTTCACCCTACGGAAACTTTATTCGACTTCTCCTTCCTCTAAATGATAAGGTTCGTGGACTTCTCGCGACGTCATGGGCAGAACCGCATACGTCGCCGCGATCTGAACACTTCACCGGACCATTCAACGGTAGGAGCGGAGGCGGTGTGTACAAAGACGCAGACGCGATCAGCGTGGTGATGACTCCGCTTACTAGGAATTCCTTGTTCAAGACCAACAATTGCAATGATCTATCCCATCACGATGTAATTTCAAAGATTACCGGGCCTGTCGGCCAAGGCTATAGACTCATTGAATACATCAACATGGCGTGCGGCCCAGAACATCTAAGGGCATCACGGACTGTTATTGCCTCAAACTTCCGCGCCTAAAAGGCCGTAGTCCCTCTAAGAAGCTCGCCGCGGAGGATACCTCCGCATAGCTAGTTAGCGGTGAGGTCTCGTTAGTTATCGAATTAACCGGACAAATCGCTCCACCAACTAAGAACGGCCATGCACCACCACCCATAGAATCAAGAAAGAGCTCTCGATCATCAATCCTTACTATGTCCGGACTGGTAAGTTTCCCGTGTTGAGTCAAATTAAGCCGCAGCTCCACTCCTGTGGTGCCCTTCCGTCAATTCCTTTAAGTTTCAGCCTTGCGACCATACTCCCCGGAACCCAAAGACTTTGATTTCTCATAAGGTGCGGAGGAGTCCTAAAAGCAACATCCGCCGATCCACAGTCGGCATCGTTTATGGTTGAGACTAGGACGGTATCTCGATCGTCTTGAGCCCCAACTTTCGTTCTTGATTATTGAAAACATCCTTGGCAAATGCTTTTCGCGATTGTTCGTCTTTCATAAGTCCAAGAATTTCACCTCGACTATGAAATACGAATGCCCCCGATCCTGTTAATCATTACTCCGATCCGAAGGCCAACGTAATAGCACTGAAATCCTATGATGTTATCCCATGCTAATGTATCCAGAGCGTAGGCTTGCTTTGAGCACTCTAATTTCTTCAAAGTAGCGATCTTTGGAGGAATGACCCGATTAAGGCCAGGGCGCATCGCCAACAGAAGGACGAGGCGACGATGCACACCATAGGCGGACCGGTCGACCCAACCCAAAGTCCAACTACGAGCTTTTTAACGCAACAACTTAAATATATGCTATTGGGCTGGAATTACAGCTGCTGGCACCGGACTTGCCCTCCAGTGGATCCTCGTTAAGGGATTTAGATTGTACTCATTCCAATTACTAGACTCGTAGGGCCCGGTATTGTTATTTATTGTCACTACCTCCCGTGTCGATTGGGTAATTTGCGCTTGCCTCCCTTGGATGTGGTAGCCGTTTCCCGTGCTCCTCTCCTAATCGAACCATAATTCTCCGTCACCCGTCACCACCATAGTAGGTCATTATCCTACCATCGAAAGTTGATAGGCGAAATTTGAATGATGCATCGCCGCACGAAGGCCTTGCGATCCGTTGACTTATCATGAATCATCGAAGCAGCAGGCGAGCCCGTGTCGACCTTTTATCTAATAAATGCATCGCTTCGAAGTCGGGGTTTGTTGCGTATTAGCACTAGAATTACTACGGTTATCCGAGTAGCGGTACCATCAAACAAACTATAATCGATTTAATGAGCCATTCGCGGTTTCACGATGCGAATTAGTTCATACTTACACATGCATGGCTTAATCTTTGAGACAAGCATATGACTACAGCGGGATCAACCAGGTAGCATTCCTCATTGACACCAAGTAAGCAAGGATGGTGCCACAGGGCTCCAGCCATTACCAACCCGGACGTCATGCGAATAGAGCGTAAAAACGCCGAAGGGACAAATAGCAGCCATGAGACCACATATCCATGTAGTATTCTGCACCCAAGAGCTCGAGCAATTCGGCATGTTCCAACAATCAAAAGTGCATATGCACTAGAAAGTGGAGGCACACCGGTTGCTTTCCGGATCCACCTCGTGCCTCAACCCATTATGGGAGCAGCAATAAGCTGATCTTAATTCATTAATGTCGGGACAGATGCCATCACCAAGGTATGCAACACAGAAAACCCAACCGAGACCAAGAGCACTTGGCCAAACCAATGAAGAGGTGAGAAGGCCAAATTGTCGCTGCACGAACAGGGAACCAACTTGCCCTAACACACCAAGCACCACTCATGCACCATACCTGGAAAATCAAGGCATGCATGTCAAGGTAAATCTAGCCCACGAGAGAAAAGCACTCGCAAACTGAACACCCCAACATGAACACCGGCTGATTCCCAGTCAAGTACGAGAAGAACAAATCACCAAGAACCTTACCGAGGGACAGATTACACCACCAAGCGCATTACCGAGCAAGATAACATCACCGGGCACCTTGATGCTCTAGTAGAAGCAACACATTGCCAAGCACCTTACCGAGACTCCTAGGCAGATCTTAAGCAAGCACCCAACATATGAGGGTGCAAGGAGTACATCACCCGTGGTGTCCCTCCCAGGTACATCAAAGCAAATATGCACTGGCAACTACCAACATCATTGTTTCCGACGATGAAATCTTAGGCAAAGGGGGGAAATTGTCGTTTGCACCCAAAATCCCCATGTTTGGTACACCTTAGGCAACCCCCAAACTGACCTTTGAAGCCCTCATTCCCCTTGAAACCCATCTTTGCACATGAAAATCATGGTAGAAACCAAGAATTTTCGAAAAGGCAACCCCCAAACAGATTCCGGCACGCATAAGCGGCACAAAGCGGGATTACGGGCACCACAGACGGTGCATGTACCGACACATCTTTGTCGGTGCGAGCCATCTCAAGTTCGGGTGCTAACTCCCAAGAGTCATCCCTTCCCTCCCGATTTGGCACGCAGATGTGCCCAAATGGCGCACAAAGGGGGATTCTGCGTGCAGGCGTGCCGATCTGGACACATGATGTGCGGTGCAGCGCCATCGAGTTACTGGTCGCAACTCCTTGAGTTGCCCCTCCTCATAGTAGTCAAAAGTTCCAAACCTTAAGTGACGGGAGTAGACATCAAAATGGCCGAGGAGCACACTACTCTCATATACGCACTTCCACACATCCGTTTTGAACGAAAATTTGTATGGAACCATATTTCGGGCCCGAGAATCAGTTTCTGGAGTCGGAATTTATTTTTTTGGCCCGAAAAATTATTTAATTATTATTTTTCATAAAAAATGCAATAATACATAAAAAATTAAAATAAAATAGGGCAAAATAATGAAAAATTCCCGAAAAATCCCGAAGTATAATTTTGGTGTCGTTTCACGTCTCTTCGTGACTCTGGATCCGCTTGCGATCCATGTAGGTGCGATTATGCTTACGCCTACGTCGTGATATCAGCATTCTATACATAATAAGCCACCTTTCGAAGATAAGTACACCGTGACTTAACCTTAAGTCGCGTGGATGATATTTTTGGTGGCGTTTCACGTCTCTTCGTGACACCGGCTTGCTTGCGATCCATGTAGGCTTGATTATGCTTATGCCTAAGTCGTGATATCAGCATTCTCATCTTCTTCTGGGACAAGGGTCGTTAAGCGAGATCGGACGCGTTGCCGGAAGGGACATCGGCCACGTTACCTACCTCGGATGCGCACCGTTATTCAATTGTATACATAATAAGCCACCTTTCGAAGATAAGTACACCGTGACTTAACCTTAAGTCACGTGGATGATCCATTTAGGCTTTGATTATGCTTACGCCTAAGTCGTTTCTCATCTTCTTCTGGGACAAGGGTCGTTAACCGAGATCGGACACGTTAAATACCTCGGACGACGGTCGATGCACACCGTTATACAATGGTATACATAAGACCTTATAACCCCTTACTTACCCGGGCACCGGGTCTAAACCTTATAACCCCACAAAGGCACGTGGAGGTCTACACCTTACCGACCAAGTATATACCTTATAACCCCATACCCGACACTTGGACATGATCTCCCGGACACCAATTCTATACCTTACCGATCAAGTATAGACCTTATAACCCCATACCATGCAACTGGACATGATCTCCTGGGCACTTGGGCTTGCCTGACACTTTAGATCAAGCAAAATCCGTCTTACCGATCAAGTATTGACCTTATAACCCCATGGT